>JAQPZY010001650.1:3757500-4957500 GCA_029931535.1 Margaritifera margaritifera | reverse complement strand
GCGGCAATATTTAATGGCAAATCAGCATCAGTTTACACATTTGAGTGCCCTCTATGGCAAGATGTTTGCTGTTAAATTTAGTCAAATTCAGTGAAGTATTTTTTGAGAAGGAGTTATTTAAATAAATCTTTTTCTGGTTTTAGTAACAGTGACCATATCTGATGGTGAATCAGCATAATTTGTATAAATTTGAAAGTCATCATACCAGGAAGCTTTCTGTCAAACTCAGTCAAATTCTTTTTTATGGTTTTGGAGAAGAAGTCATTTCAAGATTTTATAATGTTAGTAATGGTGGCCATATCTGATGGCAGATAGGCATCATTAGTACAAATTTGAAAGGTTTTAATGTTGCCATGCTATCTGTCATATATGATCAAATTCTTTTCAGCAGTTTTGGAGTAGTTGTTTAAACGTTTTTCAATTATTAGTAATGGTCTACATCAGCATCAGCTGTATAAACTTGAAAGTCCTCTATGCCAAGATGTTTTCTGTCAAATATGGTCAAATTATATTCAATGTTCTTTCAGAAGTTGTTTTAAAATGTTTCTTTTTTTAATAACAGTGGCTATATTTTATGGCAAATAAGCATCTTTTGTATCATGCATTTTGAAAGGTCTTCATGCCAAGATGATTTCTATCAAGTTTCATCAAATTCTATTCAGCTGTTTTATAGAAGTAATTTAAAAGTTTTCTATTATCGGTATTAGCAATGGTGGCCATATTTGGTGGTTTGGAATCTTTTGTTAAACATGATCAAATTCTGAACAGTGGTTGTAAAGAAAAAGTCATTTAAAGGTTTTTCTATTTTGAGTAAAGGCAGCCATAGTGTGGTACAATCTTGTAAGCCCTCTATGCTGTCGAATTTGGTCAAATTCAGATGAGCAGTTTTTGCGAAGTTCTTTAAAGGTTTTTCTATTTTCAGGAATGGTGGCTACATTTCATGGCCAATCAACATCATTTGTAAACTTCAAAGACCTTCACACCACAATGCTTTCTGTCAAGTTTGGTCCAATTCTATTCACCAGTTTTGGAGAAGAAGTCAATTAAAAAGTTTTTCTATTTTTAGCAATGGTGGCACAGGACTCAAAATTTACTCTAATCCACTAATCTGAGATCAGTAAATCTGCTCATGGATCACTAAAAGCCCGGCCCTCCAAAATCTGCCAGAATAATAAAAATATATTTCTGCTGTATTTAATAAAACATGGAATGGCATTCCATTTCATGGCTAATTGATATGTTTGTTGTGTGTTAATTGAGTACATACCAAAACCATGCACTTTAGAAGATACAATGGGAGCCTGATGTAGAAATGGCTATGTGTTCTTCCATGCATTTAGTAAATAAGGGTGCTGATTGTCAAAACATTAAGCATGCAAGCCGAACAAACCTGGTACTTTGGCTGCATACAATAATGTCAATACTGATAATATAAAATGATTTGTCAAAACTTAGCCAATTGGAAAGGTCTTGTTGGCTGACTCAATGAATAATGCAGAATTAAAACAAATCACAGCTTTTAATTTTAGAATATTCATTGATAAACATTCACTGCATTGTTAGGTGAAAAAATGGAAAGATGTGGAAGTTCTTGCAAGGTGTGCGGTTTGAAATTACCTGATGAAAAGAAAGAGTGAAATCTTAAATACAATCAAGAGAAGAGAGTAAGAAAGTACCAGAAATCCTGGTAAAATGCATACAAATGGCTGAAATATGACCCAGAAAAGGATGTGATGTTGTGCACTTTCTGTACTGAGTATTCAGAGAAATACGAAAATGGGTGGGGTACTTCATTCACCGATAGCTTTAGAAATATTTTTAGATCGACCCTGGACTCACTTAATGCCAGACCTGCCAACCCTAACAAGACTTTCTCAGTAAGTCAGTCAATATTTTTCTGTAAGTTAGCCCAATTTTCAGTAAGGTATAACACAATATCATGTACTGTTATGGTCGACCTGGAAAACATGCATTTAAACAGTTCAGAATAGAAATCTGAGGCTGATGCAGTGAAGGCAAACATTATGTTCAACTAAAAAGTTTATACAGTACACTTAGACCCTAATTACCTCCAGTACTGTTTCAAAAACTGCAGTTCTAAACCCCATGGAGCACAAAGGCTTCTTGCTTATTCTCCCAACCTGACATAATCTTTGAGTTTATTTTGATTTCACATGGTGACGGCTAAAATCTCCTTTGTCACAAGACATATCAAATCAACATATGATGTCTAATAAATGTAACTGCTGCCTTTCCTGCCTTTTTTCCCCAAGAATCTGAATATTCCTTTTTATACTTAATGTGCTGATTGTTTAAATTTTTAAAAAGGCTTATTGTCTTCTTCCATCTTCAACATGTTTTTGTTCATTGCACACCATTTCTAGACTATGCTATATAATCAACAGCTTGATAATACAGGCGTTTTACATGAACACAATGGGCAGTTTAAAATGTCTAAGGTACTCCTGTAAAGTCTGACTGGTTCCCTGATGAACTCCACTGAATCTAATATGAAACCTGGATACCTGATCAAACACAGACAAGCCAGTATCAGGATTTGATCGCAAACGATTGTATTTTCATTATTTTTGCTATTATTCTGTAAGTCTGTTATTTATGGGTCATTTCAGAAAGACTTATGGTCAAATTGTCAGGGTTGGCAGGTCTGTAATGCAAGTTACCTAAACAAAAAGGCAGATGGATGCATGAAAGCAAAACAAAATGTTGGTTCCTCAAACACCTGAGCAAAGTATGACATCTTTCAACAAAAGTGCTTAAAAAACCGTGAATATAATTATGTTCCAAACTTGTCATGCTCTCACCAAGAAAAGGAGACCCTACACAGATTTTGTTTGGCTCTGTGATCTAACTGAAGAAAAGACCTCTACATAGGATCAAGCTACAAAAGTGATTTTAACAGAATTAGTAAAATTTTCATGATCCTGTGAACCAGTGAAACAAATTCCAATTTTAAGCCCTAGTGGCTATATGTGATGCCTGATTGGCATCATTTGTATAAATCAGAAAGGCTTTCACACCAGGATGCTTTCTGTCAAGTTTAGTCAAATTCTATTCAGTAGTTTTGGAGAAGTCTTTTAAAGATTCTTTTTTTTTAATAAACAGCAGTTTTATATTTTTTGTAACAGCATTCATATTTGAAGACAGGATCACATTATTTGTAAAAACCTGAAAAGTCCTCTTCCAGTATGATTTATGTCAAATCTGATCAAGTTTTATTCACCTTTTGTTGAGAAGAAGTCATTTAAAGGATTTTTACAATCTTTAGTAACATTGCCCATATATGAATGCAGTTCAGCATTATTTGTACAAATTTGAAAGCCATTGATGCCAAGATGCTCTATGCCAAACTTGGTGATTTTTGACAAGTTTAAAAAAGCAATAGATGGACACATGATGCATGACACAAAATACATGATGGATGAAGGACCATACCAAAAGCTCACATCCACATTAGCTAACAAAATTCTGTTATACATTTCATCCAACTGTAAGTAAAACAAGAGTCCCTCAAAGAGACTGATGCTCTACTGTCCGAGTAGAATTTCCAGGAATCCAAGGTAAGATCATATCTTCTTTTTAGCTGCCGAGTGTTGAAACTATCTCTGATATTCTTGAGCGATATGATTTCAAAGTAGCTGCTGTGGCATTCATATTGCCTGTAAGATAGGCAACATTTTCATTTTGGATAAAAACAAGACACCATTAGAAGACTTTTGGTGAAAACCCCAGGTCAATATGACCATCCATTCAGGAGAATATTGGATGTCTACAGGGCACCATTTTCAGTTAGGAATAACTAGATATCATAAGAAGACTGTGGGTGAAAACCCTATGTCGATATGACCAACAGTTCTGGAAGAATAGCATAAAAAAGAGATTGGATGTCAGATCAGCATGATTTCCATTCATGACCAATTAACCAGACAAAAGCATAAGTTTTCTGGTAAAAAATCCCTTGTCAATATGACTTTCCATTTAGGAGCAGCAACAAGAAGATTTTCAAGCTGGTTACCATGGTGGCCATACTTGAGGTCACTTTGGCACCATTTTCATTTAGGACCAATTAGACATTGTTAGAAGACTTCTGTTGACAACCTAATGTCGATATGACTTTCCATCTAGAGGTAGTGATAAGATTTTCAAGCTGACATTCTGGCTGTCATATTGGCACAATTATATTTAGGATCAACTAGACACCGTAAGAAGTATTCCAGTGAAAACTCCATGTTGATATGACTTTCCATTCATAAGTAGCAATAACAAGATTGTCAAGATGGAAGCCATGGTGGCCATATTGGATGTAAGAGTGGCACCATTTTCATTTAGGACCAACTAGACATCATAAGAAGTATTTTAGTGAAAACCCCATGCTGACATGTCCATCAATTCTGGAGGAGCAGCGACAAGATTTTCAAGTGGTGGCCATATTGGATGTTTGGGCAGCACCATTTTCATTTAGAACCAACCAGTCATCATTAGAAGTCTTCTGGTTAAACTCTCTTCCGATATGACTTTCTTTTCTGGATGAGTATCAATAACACAATTTTCAAGATGGCAGTCATTTTGAATGTCATATCAGCAACATTTTCATTTAGGACCAACTAGATATCTTAAGAAACCCTATGTTGATATGACCTTCCATTTAGGAGTAGCAATAACAAAATTTTCAAGACAGATGCTGTGGCAGCCACACTAGACATTTGAGTATCACCATTTTCATCTACAACCAACTAGACCTTGGGATGAATGTGTGTGTAAAGTTTCATGGCAATCCTCTAAGTAGTTTAGGAGGAACCGCGTTAATAAACTTTTGTTAACGGACAGATGGACATTGGATGATGGATGACAGACACCAGGCCATCCCATAAGCTCTTCTGGTCTACGATCAGTAGAGCAAAAAACTGCAGGACTAGTTCTGCTACTGAGAGCATGTACCAGATTGAAAAACATGGACAGATGGATCAACACGAGAATTACTATACACACTCCCACCCACCCCTTTCTACCGAGGAGGAGGATATAAAAACATTTAAATGACTTCTTCTCAAAAACCACTCAACATAATTAAACCAAATTTTACAGAAAGAATCCTAATATGAAGGCTTTTCAAATTTGTACAAATGATGCAGAATTATCACAGATATGACTGAAAATATTTGCATGAGATAAAATTATTGATAAATGTAAGGCATCCATACTTCCTGTCCATTTTTGAAACACTGATCTATAGCAGCCTGTATTGCCTTCTTCTCCTCCGCTGACATTTCCACTGTGTTGAGGGCTTCCTCTTCAAACTCTCGCCGCAAAGTGGCAGTGACAACCTCACCTGCATTCACCATGCCCTGCAAACACATTAAAGGGATATCATATTCATCCTTTTATAATGTGCATCTAACTGCAAACAGCGTAGACCCTAATCTGCCTTCATTCCATCACATAATATGCCAGCAGATCATGGTACAAGATGTTTGTTTGACTTAAGCCCTGATATACCAATGTATAATATCACAGCAAACCTGAGTCTATGCTTCTATGCATTCGGACCCAGCAGGCTTATTGCCCTTACAACAGAAGCTGCCTTCTTTTTAGAAGATGCACTATCTTGTCTAAGAGGAGTGCTGCTCTTCCCTTTTTTATTTGGGGGAGGACACACAATCATCTGAGAAATATATGTTACTACCTCACAGGTAGTAACAGTATTTCCCTCCTGGAAGATACTGTCTCTCCCTGTTTTATTAGGGGAGATGCAGTCAATTCCAGCTAAATTTTACACAATTTGAGATCTAACTGATCCAGAAGGAGAAGAAGAAGGTGCTTCCTTCCTCTTCTTACATGTCTGCCGACTTTCAGCAAGGTCCCAAATGTCGTCTAACCACAGACAACAAACAGGACATCTGTCCACTAATTTACATTTTGTGCATGATATACAAGTTGAGTGAGTGTCCCATGGGCTTTCTTATGCCCACACTTACCCACCATTTGAGACATCTTTAAATAAAAGTTCTGAAAACAAGAAACTTTAGCATGATCAAAAATAACAGATGAAATATAATAACAAGGGTTGTGTCAACCCCGTTGTTACTCTTTACTACTGATTTGTATTGAAAAACATATTTGAGATGAGATCAGCACCATGTTCATTCTGGTGAAAACCCCATGTTGGTATGACTTTCCATTTAGGAGGAGTAGCAATAACAAGATTTTCAAGATGGATGCCATGGTGGCCATACTGGATTTCAAATTGGTACCATTTTCATCTAGGACCAACTAGACATCTTAAGAAGTCTTCTGGTGAAAACCGCTCGCCAATATAACTTTCTGTTCAGGAGGAGAAGCCATAAAAACATTTCCAAGATGGCTGCCAAGGTGGCCATATTAGACCTCAGATCGGTACCATTTGCATTTAGGACCAGGAAGGCATCATAAAAAGTCTTTTAGTGAAAACCCCATGTTGGTACAGTAAAACCTGTCTTGAGAGACCACCCCTTCTGCCAACAAAAAGCGGTCTCTCATGACAGGTGGTCTCTCATAACAGGTTTGTGCAAAAAGACCAGTTTCCAAGATCGAAATTCAGCACTGTTTAAGAAGGAAAAATAACCACAATCACTGTACATTTATTGTATTCTTTGTTTATAGTTCTTGCTAAAATATTGCATGCATTCATCTGAAAATAATTTTATACAGTAATAAAGATATACATCTATACATTTAACATGAATCACATTTATATTTGGAGATCACGCGTACATGTACTAGTATCAGCATATGAATTAATTTCTAATTGACTCCTTGCCTTTTATAACACCCTGAATTTGAGTTTTACCGACGTTTCAACTGGCTGCTATGTTGCAAACGGTCTCCCCTTTTTCACTTCTTTCAATTATATTAATTCTTTCCTCCAGTGTTAGAATTTGTCTCTTTTTCGTTGGAGGTTCTGCCATTGTTATTTAGGTGCCAGGTATTAATGTTATACGGGATCAATTGTAATAATGAATGTAGCAGTTTTAATCAGGGTCTGGGGAAATATGGAATACATATATACAATGTATATGTACCAATGAATGAAATAAAAAGACATAATTAGCTCATCCAGAAACTGAATAAATTTATTTAGAGACAAAGGTTAAAGGCTTAATTCACTGACAACACAAAGGAATTAACTCTATAAACAAAAGGTGTAACCAGCTGCACTAAGGTGAACAGATGATGGCTTGGTGTGTGGGCTATAATCACTGTAAAATAAAAAAAACACAACAAACAACACATACCTTTCACAATGACAATCTCATCCAGAAAACGATTCTCACCTACTGGTATTAAAGACAAAGACCTCTTTCACCCCAGGCATTACGGATTAACTCCAAAGACAAACGATGTACCGGTATGCGACCACTATATTGACTTTGGCACTAAAATGGCAGTTAGTGACATGTACTTTAGTCTGGTTAACGGACACTACATGCATGACCTGCAAAATTTAGGAAACCGGTAGCCAGTCTAATTTTTTTTTGTGGTTGTTTAGAACAGTCTTTACTTTTTAAGTGGTCATTATTACAAAGGATTAAATAAAGGAAAGTGGTGTTTGTCTCAGTTCTTGCGATTGGGTCATTCATAGCAGTATTATTTTAGAACAAGCTGCCATTCGCAACTTCACGGTAAATCCTACAATCATACTTTAGTCTTGCAGAAATAACCGAGGTATTTCTGAATGACCAATCTGCATGTACTCTAGACTGGTTTACAATCTATAACATATGACACTATATGCATGACCTGTGAAATGTAAAATGTATATAAAATGAAAGATAAAGGTAACAAATATAAAATCCTTAAAACAAATGGTCAAATTTTGTTTTATATAAACTGCAATTAATTTCCCTCAAAAAGTGAAAAAATTTGTCGGATGGTACATCATCATACAGATTTTTCACGCCGTTAACATCAAAATACTTCTGTCTCGCAAGGTGGAAGTTAACACACTCTACAAGAATGTGTTCCACTGTCAGCAGATACTGGCATGGAATGTACATCTTGCTGATATTCACCCTTTTGGAGGTATGCATGGGTCCAGTATGTACATTAGCACCTCATCTCTGCAATTTGTTCTGTACGATGGATGCCACTCTCCAATAGTGGGTTTGATGTTAAAAAGTTTGTGGCATTTTCATTCCAGATATTTTGCCAAGTATGACGAACATGCTAATTTATGCAATATTTCAAGTCGGGTCATGGAACCTTCCTTTCGGAAATGGGTGAATGCAGAGTGACCTGCATTATTATGAAGTTGCAGAGGGACCTGAGAGGGCAGCCTGTTGTGCTGCCATTATTGTTCCCACCAGGTTGAACTGGGCCCTTAGGATAAGAGGTCTCTGCGCTAAAAGCTAAAAAAGGTTATCTCTTACCTCCACCTCCTGGGTAGGATTATAAAAGTAGGGGCGCAGGTATGCTCAATTGCTATACTGGTGGTGAGCACCCTAACCCTGTGTGCCAAAATACATAAGAAACTGATCTGATCTTGGGCTGGTTCCTATATCTCCCTCTTCTGATTGGTTCAGTGCACTTTAGGTAACACTTCAGGGCCCTGACGGGGTCTTGTAGATGCCTTTGAGATATAGGGTAGTAAGCAGTTTTAAGATGTACGATTGGTTGCCCAAGAGTGGGAGCTTGTTTCCGGGTGTTGCTCTTGCAGCAGGATGCATGCCATTAGCCAAGGTCCTCCCATTTGCTGAGATGGTGCTTCATATAGCCTGAAACTTGATCATTGGTCCAGAAGGCAAAAGGCAAAGTTTGGCTGCCACTGGGATAAAAGGATTATCTGCAGAGGTCTCGTGAACAAGTGGCCCCAAGATGAGGGGATCTGTTGTCGCAAAGAAATTCCCAAGCTGAAACCTGGTTCTTTGAGCAGATTGTAGAATACCATGGACACATTCAAAACCCATTTATGAAAGAAGCCGACATGGTTGAAGAGTGTTCAGAAGTCCATGCCCAAATGAATAAAATGCTGCGATGAGTTGAGGTCAGATTACACTTTGTTGACAAGGAATCCAAGGCAAAGCAGCAGTGAAACAAGTGATTTCATGTCCTGGTACAACAATGACTGACCTGATGCTGTACTAGAATGCTGACCAGAGTAGTCTGACATCACAGACATGGAAGAAGTTTAGAAGTGCAATATGACCCTGTCCATGATTCTTCTTAATCCCCCACAAATAATATTTAAACCAAAGGCAGTGCTCTGACATGGTAGACAGTGTCCTTGTTAATGAACATTATGAATTCCAAGAAGGTCTTAAAAACGTTGAGAACCAAACAAAGTATCTCCATTCTGAATGTGGTATCTGAATGAGGTGGATGAGAGATCCATGAGAAGACAAAGCTTAATATTGGCTTTGGACATAGGAAAAGGTCTCGAGTAAAATCCTGGGGAGTTTACAATGTGAACAATCTCAACTGTCCTTTTCATAATGTTACGGCATTATGTATTATCTTTATAATAGTTTTCATTTGGGTTTATAATCACTGTATTATAATTCCTTAGTTCAATAGCCTATGCTATTTGTAAAGTACAAATCAACATGTTTACATGAGTCATGCTATGTCCTGGGAAAATCAATAATTATGTCAGTCAGCTTAACCCACAATGCTGAACCACGTGGTAGCGCATGACCTTGAATCCTATATCAACATCTTGTTGATTTGAAATAAGGTATTGTAATTGTAGTGCAAATGCACTTTTATCAGTATCATGCCCGACCTAGTTTTTGATTGGTTAGAATAACTTATTTACTCGACAATGTTAGAATGCGGTTTGAGTTAAGGGTTTTTCTCTTTTTGCGCAGTAAGAGGCTATATAATAGGATTTAATCACTGCATCCCTCATTCTTTGGCAGTTCATCACAATAATAAGGTTACTGAGGAAGATTATTATTATTATATGTAAAATCAGCTGGTGAAAATCTATCATCTAAATAGTACATTTTGGATTTCAGTACTATTCTTCAAGGAACTTTACAATATTCTACATTCACAGGAGTTTACCTGGGATTAATAACATTTGGATTTAAAACTGTGTTTCTTGTGACATATCAGCACTTTAGTGACTTCATTCGGAACAATCTTTCATTCGGAATACTTTGGATAACTTCCGGATTATCAAAATTCAGTAAGACATTTAGGACTATTTAGGAATTTCTAAACTGTAAGTTATTTTTAATTCTTTCATGCTGTTTGTTTGAAATATTTAATATTTTAGGAAATTAAATTGATATTTTAGAAATATTGAAAGCTTGTTTGAGTCATTCTTTCTTTTGTTACAATTTCCAACCCCTAGACGTAACAATAAGAACAGTGTTGATTCTTGCTACCAAACATCCACTTGAAAAGTGTCTCTTAGGATGTCTGTAATGAAGATGGCCCTTGATAAAGGGTGAGGAGCACTAAACATGGTCTAGCGGCCCTCCGTAACAACTTGTAACACAGGGCAGAGTCCCTTCCATTCTGTGGAAAGTACTGAATATTCTGACCCACTGGAAAAGACAGAAAAGGGCAGCAAAGCATGGCATCATTTCCCCTGAGGGCTGATGAGATAAGCTGGGTTGCAACCAGTCCACATCTAGCATGTTTTGACATTAGAGGCCCATGGTCACTTGGTCTTCATCACAAGAAGTTCAGAAAGGGGTGGTCCCTGTTCTGCATGCCTTTGGGGATCCATCCTATTCTCTAATCTCTGCTAGGAAATGAGGGTAGGACTCTGAGTCACTGGGCTTCTGTGAGGTTCACCTCTTTGGTGGCCTGTTGCAAACTAATAATGGCTTTGTGATGTTTTCTTCATAATAGCAGGCATGGGGAAAAGCATCTCCATTTGCAAACTGAACATTAACAAACACAGCTATGGCATTGGAAGTGAGTGTCGAGGTGCTCTGTTGGCACATAAGCTATAAGTAAGACTGATGCCTGAGCATCACTAGCAAAAGGGTTCTCAATGGAACAGTTAGCCTATGTTCAGATTGCTGAAAAATAGCCATTGAAACAAAGCTGAACATGGATCTTATCACTAAAACATTTCAAAACAGCTGTTGTGTGTCAATGATGGGCTTCCAGTCGATACACAGAGAAGAAGGTTTGACAGTCGCAGGTCCACAATGTTTCTATTGACAGCTGGAACTTGAGGGTGAAAGGTTGGCAAGTGTCTTGTGGCATGCACGGTTAAAATTTGATGGAAGTTGCATCTTGAAATGGCCTAACAAAGAAGCAAGTCTGTAAATAATGACTGGTCTTTTTTGACTAAGTGATCAAGGAATACAGATATGGTAAGAGGCCACAGACAGTTTAGAAGGGGTAGGCGAACTGAACTCTGGAGGAAGAATCCAGAAAACCTCACTGATCAATGCACAGAAAGCTGAGTCTTTCTTTGTACATTGGGTCAAAAAAGGAAGATGACACTTGTGAGCATGACTCTTCACAAAGGGAAGAGTGGGGTGATAGGAGAGCCTCCTGTAATAGGCGAGGCACTTAGCCAGACAAAGCAGGTTGTGTGGGATGTGAACAAAGACTGAGTCCATCCATGTTGGGACACAGGTATCTCCAGGCATTCACTGTGTGCATCGCCTATGGTTTGGGACCTGATAGCAGATGTTTGGGATTGGGGTGTCACTGTAACCGGTGCTGGGGCATGATGGAGCCATGACCAGTGATGCAACTGTCCAGTGCTGGTCTGCTATACTTCTATGGACCAGGTACTGGGTAGTGTCAGATGCTTCCTGCAATGGGTGCGACAAGTGTGCCAGTGAAGCAGACTGAGAGGGGAGATGAATAAGTCTGGGAGTCCATTATACAGTTATCTCCAAACATCCACTAAAACATCCTCCATCATCTTGGTCCAGTACTGGATATCCTGGATTTTACCATTGCCATAGCCAGTATCAGATTATGTGGCAGTAGTAATCATTATGCACCTTTCCATTGTTGTTCTGTGAAGATGTCATGGGTCATGGACAGCGTGGGCATGACTGCAGGGAAGGATGCACATCCAGGGCAGAGCCAGGGCTGGTGTCGCTATTGCAGTGCACAGGGCTCTATCAGTGTCTAGACACTAGGATAAGGTATACAGGGAGTACAATTCACCATACCCGGCCCCAGAAGATAAGACATCTGGTAAGGCTGTACCAATGTTGGAATCAAGCTGGTCCGGGGCGGGTTAGTGTCAGAAGATGAGGGTCAGTACTGCCTATACTTGACACGATCACTGTAGCCAGTACCACCATTTGTAGAGCTGAAGTATGATCAGTCGAAGGTTGGGTGTCTTTCTGAAACAAAGTCAAGTGCTGGCTATTCCTGGAAAGATCATCATAGCCATTACTGGGAAGATTCATGTCTGATTCAGCTGGGCCTCCATATCATGTGGATGACTGGTCCAAGGCTTGTGCCAGGGGAACATGTGGCATGAAAGGGTCAATGGCGGGGTTGGAGCTGTGTGAGGCCTGTGATTTTGCACCAGTGGTGATACTAATGGCATCTGAGTCTCTGATTGATCTTTTTTCACCCTCTCATTAGCCCATAGAAAGTTGCTTATCAAAAATGGTTGCTCATCTTGCCTCTGACCACAGTGTAGACATGTCACACATATGTCCCAAGTTGTATCCAATGCCACCTTGTAATGCTTACAATCATCACATCATTACACTTAATCCTGCCCACTGTACTATGCACCTGTAATTAGAGAGGGTAAAAATAAAGGCATATACAGGTAAAATTTGGTCAAGTGTCATGTTAACTATCTTTGAAGGCAGATGCTAATACAGGTGTAATAGTTCAGGAAAATTAATATAAATGCACAACACTGAACTACAAAGGCACAAAAAAGATGAATAAAGGCTAATTATTGACAAAGTTTATAAAAAAGAGTCAAGTACTGATTTAGCTTGTAACTACTACATAGCACCATGAAAGCAATTAAGATGTTGCTGTTAGAATCATTGCATGATGAAGTTGACAAATGAAGTGATAAATATTAGTCAGTAATGAAAGTGGAGCAAGGAAAAGATATAAAGCAGGTGGAGTATACTGTTATTTGCATTGCAAAACAAGAATGTCAGAGTTTATTCGGTTAAGTCCGTTTACGAATTATAAACACAAGAACATCATTGTTGAGTTGTAGTAATGTTACAGAACATACTGAAACATTTGGGGTGCCTAGAATCTCTACTAAAAAGATTCTGTGTCATGACATGTTATTGCATTAATAAACCATACTCACAATAATGTTGGGACCTCCATCATTTGTAAACACTGTTGTAAATGGATAATTTGTTGAGAACCCAGAATAATGAGTACCTATTTCTACCGCAATGTGCCACGCCCTTCACATTAGGAGTAGGGAGGGTAGGTGGTTCCTCATGTGACAACGCACGAATGAAAATTATCAATGTTATCTTATAAAACTATTTTGATAAATATGGACAGAGGTAAGTTCACTACAAAGAACTATTAATCACAAGCCCTGGTAGATAGCATGAAACCATTGCACCTTTAGATATTTTTCTCTTCATAGTGTTTCCATGTGTTGACTCAATGGTCATCAGAAAAAGAATAAGGACGCGCTATAGCACACGGGCTGATGAAGTAGATCAGACTGGGTCAATGCATGTGTTCTAAGAAATCTCTAGAAAATGGAGTTGGTGCATTAAGCATGGACAAGGTCTTTTCATGCAGAAAGGAAAAGCTTAACAATAGTTACAGGTAAGTTATTACTGACATTAAAATATATTTTACGGGAGAAAATATTTAAAACTGCAGGTATTACCCCAGACCAATGGGAGTTAATCAACTGGGATCTCTGATAAAACAAGCTGCAGAACAGGCAGAAATCCAGGGGAGAATCACCAACCATTCGGTATGGAAGACTACTATGAGAACAACCCTATCGAAAGCTGAGGTTCCTCCAACAAAGATCATGCAAGTGCCAGGGCATAACAATATGTCATCTATAGCTGGTAATAACAACGGCAATAAATGTACTTACCTTTGAATTTCCTCAAAATGTACTTTCTGAGTTATTTCTGCTAATTAAAATTACATAAGCTCCCAAAACTGATCCACAGCACAAAAATCACATTCCAAAGGAGAATTTACTGCACTCCAAAATGAAATGAATCTTATCTTCCCTAACAAAAAATAGTTAATCCTGCATCTTCTGGAGAACTTAAATTAAAAGACTTTCATATTTTTCCAGCTTATGATTGCAAACTATCAATGGCAGAAAAGAAACACATATGCAGCTTGCTGGTAATGCCAGTCCCTCCAGCCACATGTACATCATACGGAATCGACCTAGCTAATAACTCTAGTCCATCACAACTAGATAAGCAGAATTTAGCTGAATCGACAGAAAAACAAAATCCCTCCATTCCCGATCAACTGGGAAAGTTGTTCCAAGATGCAGTCATTCATAATATGACTCTAAATTTCAATTTAAATAGAACAAAATGAGATTTTTTTTAAAATGAGTGACCGAGTGCTTGACACACTACAAAGTTCTACACATGAATACTGTTATTGTGTATTTCTTTAACTACAGTTGTGTATTTACTTTAGAATGCAGCAGAAATGTAATTACTTTGTTTCTTGTAGAGTGTTCTTCTCATTATTGAGCATAGAATAAAAAGGTTACTACATTTGTATAGGAAAATATGAACTCGTTTGTCCTAACGTCATGCAGTATAGCTCAGAAAAAAACTAATTCATATTTTCCCATACAAATGCAGTAACCTATAATTACCAGACCATCATTTGACTGAGATCTCATAGAGCCCCACTTGAGGCCTGGTTGAACAAAACTACACTATATCTGCCCAAAAAGTCCACAGCATATGTTAACTGAGACCTCAGTAAAATACATCCAAAACATAAATTGTGATCATAGGTCATGGATGCTCCTGCACTTTGCACTCTTCCATAAAGAGGCATTTGTATAGTACAACCCCACAAATCATCCTGATTGCTATGAATGAAATGCACATTATTATTTGATAAACAAATGTTTTGACCCAAGATTCTATTCAAATGAAATTTATGAAATTAGTTGAATGATTTCTAAGTAATATTGACCTGACCCAGCTTTCACTAAATATTTCAATTCTGAGTATATTCTCATCTCAAATTTCATGACTGCATTATTTGGAAAGTATAATGGGAACATTGCATTAAACCTATGTTGCATTAAAAGCTAAGCATAGTTCAGTGCTCCTTCTTTATCATATTATTCTTGGAAGCCATAACTAGAGCTGTCAGTCAGCAAGTACTTTGGAATACCCCCTCCCCGTTCTACAAGTAATAATTTGACAAAGCTTATTCTTCTTAAAATGCTGATCAGACAGAGGCCATTCTTTTACAAGAGACATTGTCTCATCATGATACAAGAGCATAGCAAGAGCTGATCAGACAGAGTCCATTCTTTTTACAAGAGACATTGTCTCATCATGATACAAGAGCATAGCAAGAGCTGATCAGACAGAGTCCATTCTTTTTACAAGAGACATTGTCTCATCATGATACAAGAGCATAGCAAGAGCTGATCCGACAGAGTCCATTCTTTTACAAGAGACATCCTCTGATCACGATACAAGAGCATAGCAAGTGCTGATCAGATAGAGGCCATTCTTTTACAAGAGACATTGATCATGATACAAGAGCATAGCAAGTGCTGATCAAACAGAGTTCATTCTTTTATAAGAGACATTGTCTGATCATGATAAAAAAGCATAGCAAGTACTGATCAGACAGAGTCCATTCTTTTATAAGAGACATTGTCTTATCATAATACAAGAGCATAGCAAGTGCTGATCTGATTGAGTTTGTTCTTTTATAAGAGACAATGTCTAATCATGATTAAAATGCATACCTAGTTTCATGAAGATACCTCAAATGGTTAAGGAGATATAAAGTGTAAATACAATTTTCAAACATGGGGAGATTACTCTAAAAGTACTATTCTTACAAAGCTGAATCATATATAGGACGCAAACTCTGGTCATGATGCAAATGCGTACCAAGTTTCATAAATGTCTCAATGGGTTCAGGAGATATTAACTGAAGAAGAGTGTGATGGATGGATGGGCATGATTTATAATAAAACAAGTACTGATCTGACAAAGCTGCATCTTAAATGAGACACAAATGATTGTCATGATACCAATACATATCAAGTTTCATCAAAATATTTCAAACAGTTCAGGAGATATTAACCATATAACTGTGTGACAGACAGATACAATTTGTAATAAAAATGGTGAAAACTCTTAAAATGATGATCAAACTCCTTGTTTTACACGACACAATATCAAGTCAGGATGCAAAAGTATACGGAGTTTCATGAAGATATCTCAAAGGGGTTTAAGGAATTATTAAGTAAACAAAAGTGTGATGGATAGATAGACAGACAAGCTGATTCCAGTATAAACCCCCACCCCACCCTCCTCCCAACTTCATCTGTGGACGTACAAAAAGATATTATAAGCGAAACCACTTCATACTGAGACAGGCCTGATCAAATTTTTTTTTCTCAACCACTTGTCCCTTAGTTTTTGTTACTGTCAAGGTATCTTATATACATTATTTCTTGTTCCGATATGGTAGCATCAGTAAGTCCATCAGCAAGAATAGAAAGGAATTTACTGGAATTCAGACCTTCCCTAACTTCTTCTTTCAAGACTCGATCAAATGACAGAACAAAGTCTCTTGCCCTGAGTCTGTTCTTATAATTAGCACCAAGTTTAAGACCGTTCTTCTCCTGGAGTGCACACAGCATTTACATATCAAACAATGGTTTTCCATATTGGGCTAGGGTGTAAGCTGTGTTAAAGAAAGCTCTCATTTTATTTGTTTTTCATTTCATTCTCATTTAGTTTTAAAATGGTCTTTCCTAGTGGAGTGTTAGCAACTCTAACTTCTGGGATTTTCTGCACATGCTGGCTAGTGTCATGCATATACTGTGCTGCACAGGCTTTGAGGTCCAAAACTGTCATAAGACTTGCTGGATTAGTTCCATTGACAAATACACCGGCTGAATTTCCAACCTGTGCCAGTTTGGGATATTGTTTGCAAGAACTGACTGCAAAACATTTTCCTTCAGAGTCAATAAATTCAAGCCATGGATAATTATCAACCCAATGTGGCTAAAATGTCTTTTCTCTTAGTTGTGTCATATTTGACTTTTTCTGCTGCCACAGAGTCTGGCTTATGTCTCTTTGGAGGAATAGTTAACTCAGACTCAGTGGCAGCCATATGTAAATTTTCCTTCTCTGAATCCTCCTTATGACCTTCCTTGCAAAAAAATTTTGTAAACTCGTTTTATCCAAATAGAAAAGATCACCTCATTTGAAAACTACTTCGACTAAAGTGATCATAACATACATTTTGTCATTTAAATGCACTACTGGATGCTGAAGTGGATCCCCTGTATAATTAATTAAAAAAATTAAAGACTCATTACTGTCTAGTAATCAGTTCATAAAGGAAACGGGCACTTATGTTGATAAAGTGCCTTTCAGTAATTTCATTGCATTGACTCTGTGGATTGAAATCAAAGGGTGATCCACTCATAAGTATCTGTGTTGAGTAAACACAATATCACAAGGTCGTTTAAAGCACTGCTAATTAATCATGCCGAATTTGTTTGTTTGAAGTGTTTTGATTGGCTGATAATTTGGTCGCTTAGCCCAATATGCAGTCAAGCAGTAATAGAACTCGCGCACATGTGATAGTTATCAATGACCACTTTTTGTAGTATCACAGGATCTGAATGAATAAATTGAGGTAGATTCAAGCATTCAGTATGACCAGTGGGCATGAATGGCCAGATAAAGGTAGAAAAAGTTATTGAAGTATGAAAATTAGCACTTGCCCGACTTGTTTTAAAATAAGAAAAAGCACTTGTCCCGGACAGGCACCTTGGAAAATTTTACTTGTCTGACTTCGAAAATGTATAGTCCCAGACGTCAGGCTTTGGGATTTGATCAACCTTGTAATGAGGTATGTTATAACAAGGATTGGTCATAATAGTGCACAAAAAGAAAAAAGAATCTGGGAATTTAATGATGTAATACCAATATTATAATTACAGTACTTTCTCATTATAACACTGCCCATGGGCGCCCTCGAGTATACCACACTGATGGTCGCTAGTGTAACATATCTTCGAGGTTAAAGCCACGTCTAAGGTAAGGAAGATTTAATTTATTTTGAGGTTAAATTAATGACAAAAAGAGACTAAATTTACACAAATACACAATTTGTCAATTATTGAATGATTTATTAATTTGAAAAGAAAAGTCATTAGAAAACGTGTATTTATTATAATAAATGCTGGTAGATAACGAGTGAACACTAAAGTTAAATGACAGCAAGATCTGGAATGGAAAATTCCATGTACAGCTCATTTCAGGTTAACCAGATATTCAGACATGTTAATGTTTTGATGAGTTATCTGAGCACATGATAAAACATTTATTGCTATAATGTAAGTGTCCAAGGAAAATATAACAGTGCAGTGCAGATGACAAAGTTAAGATGGCTGTCAAAGCAAATAAGAATATCTCATTTGTTTAGCACTACTAGTGTATTATCTCATTTTTGTTTTAGCACTACTAGTGCATTATGTACTCTTTTCCTTTGTCGCTTTAAAATGTTGTGTGTCCCCCTAATTTGTAGGGTGGGGGACACAGTGAGGACTGCCCTTGGGATCATAGGTGCAACACTACAGACAAAAAAAACTAACAAACACCAGAACTGCAACCAGAATTCTTAATTTGTAAAAGAAAACACTGAAACATTATCATATTAGAGTTCTTTATTGGTAAGCAGCGATATAATGCAACCTACCAGTAGTTTACCAAGCCAACTTTCAACCAACATTGAACTTCCTAAGTACATTCAATACACAATCCTGACAATGGAAATATTCATTTTCAAGACAAGATATTCTGGAAAAATTAATACTTTCATAAGCTAATCAATTATCCAGACAGATAAAAAAGTAATTATTTTTTAATGTCCGTTTACATTAATGATGGTGCTAAGCATATTAACTAAAAGTTATCATCTCTTAATGTATTAAGGCATCTTATTATTTTGAGGATTCTTACCCCTGGTATTGCCCATTCTCCATTATCTCTCCTTTTCACACAGACAAACTCCAGAATATGCTTGCCATCTGTACCCTTTTTTATGTCTCCATTTTCATCTGTTTTCCATCTGATAGAAATAAATAAAAAAAATATCCAGAAAATACATTACTTTACCCATGAACAATGTGCCCTACATTGCCTTGATCATGAACTCCAGTGGTCACACTGTAGCTTTCTGATGATATATCCCAGATAAACCAATAACAAGGTGTTTATTTATTAACATGAATCCATTTGGCAACAGGAGCACATTTGGAGTAGCCAACAACATAGAGACTGGTATCATGGCAGCCATATCTGATATAAGACTGGCACCATTTTCATTCAGGACCAACTAGACACCATAAGAAGTCTTTTAATGAAAAACCTGTAATAATATGACCATCCATTCAGGATGAGAAGCCATAACAAGATTTTCAAGATTGCCACTGTGGTGGCCATATTGGATGGCCAAGCTGCACCATTTTCATTTGGACCAACTAGACATCATAAGAGGTCTTCTGGTGGAAACCCCTTTGTCAATATGACTTTACGTTCAGGAGGAATAGCTATAACAAGATTTTCCAGATGGCTGCCATGGGTGCCATACTGGACATCTGGTTGGCACCAATTTCATTTAGGACCAACTAGACATATAAAAAAAGTCTTTTAAGGAAAACCCCACATTGATATGACAACACTTCAGGAGAAATAGTGATAACATGATTTTCATGATGGTCACTGTGGTGGCCATATTGGTTGTCTGAGCTGCACCATTTTTATTTAGGACCAACAAGACATCATAAGAAGTCTCGAGTTGAAAACTCCAAGTCAATATGACTTTCTGTTCAGGAAGAGTAGTGATAACAAGGTTCTCAAAATGATCACTGTGACAGTCATATGGGATGTCTGAGCAGCACCATTTTCATTTAGGACCAACTAGACTATGGCATGGATGTGTGTGTAAGTTTCATGACAATTCTTAAGATAGTTTAGAAGGAGCAGTGATAACAATCTGGTGCTAACAAACGGATGGACAACAGGCCATCCCATAAGCTCTACTGGTCTATGACCAGCAGAGGAGTATAGCAACAAACTATCGGACATTCAAAGGGTCTATTCTAAACTGGAAGTCAGGAGGGAAATTTGCACCTCTTCATGATACTATCAAAATCAATCTTGATGTGGGGTCATGTTGACCTATTCCTGCCCAGACATGCACTTTCAAAGGATCCTTTTGTTTTGCAATGATGTTGAAGTGTTCTTGTGTCTATAACTGCAAACTTTGTTCTGGTGAAGTTGAATGGTAGTCTCATCAGAAATGATGACATCATCAAACAACATCATTACTGTCTAGCAGCATCTGAGAGAACTCCACTCTCTTTTCTTCATTGACATCTCTGATCATTTGGCAGTACCATGGATTTTGATTCGTGTACACCAGTGGATAGGCTAGCTTAACATCCTCACTCATTAAGCATCTATTGAACATCTTTGCTTGATTGTGTAGAATTATATAGCAGACATGTTCTTACTGCATTTATATCATCTTCACTGAATAGTGTAAGTTTCACTTTAAGGCCTTTAATCTCAAGTTGTGCATATTTATACTCTGCAAAGTACTTCTTTGCAGTGGACCATTACCACATTATCCCTTTATAAAACAAAGTTCTCTATATTACTAAAGTCTTAAATCCTTGTCTTCAGAGATCCTGAATGATCTCCTGAGATCTGAAGCCCACTTTCACCAAAATATTTAATTTCTAGATAATGTCACACATGCACTGCAGTCCAATACCACTTCTGCTACTTAGCTACAATATTAATTCAGTGACGGATTGGTTATCTATTACAGATGCAGTCATTCCCACAGCACCCCCTGAGAAACACATGTACAGATAGATAGGATCACACAATCCCCGTTTATTTTTTAAAATGCATGCAAAGTGTGGAGACAATGTATACCTGGTAACTATTGGATCTGCTGCATGATTTGGTCCCCAACGACCCAAACAACCGCGACCTTTTACACCTGTCCTACCCCTGGGATTGCTGAAAAGATATATAAAAAAAACAACTTAAAAATGTATGTACACTGTATATTCAATATTATCAAGTTACAGGATCAAGATATACACATGTTATCTGCAGAGATTGTTTAAGGTTTATTAGAAATACAATGAAAGATGGTTGAATACTGTCATGGAATTCTGTGTACTTAATGTCAATGCATTATATTTGAATGAAAATGTACTTGGGTTTCGTTGCCACATACAGCATTACCTGAGGGTAGTTTATTTGTAGCCTTAGGTGTTTTATTCATTAAGATGCATCCACAAACAAAATTGCATGCCTCTTTGGCCAATAATGTCTGAGAAACTGGCCTAAATGCAAAACTAAACTGAAGTTAATCCAGTGTGAAATGTAGGTCACAGTGACATACTTTCAATAAAATGGTGTTGAACTCGCCAAGATGCATATAAATACCAAGCTGCATGTCTCTGGAGCTAACAATGCCTTAGTAATAGACCTAAATGAAAAACTTACTTATTCATTTTTATATAATGGCAGATTTTAAATGGTTTGAGACATGTACCATTGCCCTCTAAGCTGCTTTGAAACAAAGCTTCCTTTAAAAGTAATCAATAATGTGATCCTACAATTAAGAATGATGAACATATAGTATATGGTTTGTAAAGTCCAAATTTTTGGCACAACGGCACAACACTCTGATAAGAATTTAAACCCTCATTCAAAATCTTCTAGATTGTATTCTGGAAAATACTGGACCTTCTCAAAGCAGGTATGATTCCAATAATATCCGCTATTTAAAATCATTACAAATTTTGAAAATATGGTGTCCAGAAAATTGGAGGGTTTGACTAATTGGGTTAATTACAGTAACAAGATGATTGTTTTGTAAATATACATACAGTGGATATCCATCTTTTATGCTGTATTTTGTTTCATGACTACGTCTGTCCACTTTCCCATCCAAATTGTTAAATTCAAGTCGTTTATATTCTTCTGGACTGAAAAAAATAGAAGGTAATCTATTGGATATAAATATATAATAATTCAATAAAAACTTACCAAAAATTCATTCTCCACTTGTACATAAAAAGGTTAGTTCTAACATGTATGACCCTCACACAATACTAAATGTTATTAACAAATGAAAAAATATGTTGGTTTTTCAGTGGAAAATGCTTCTAAGATTAAAAATATTATGCCACTGTATATGAAAATAAAGTGTCTTTCATCCTTCTGACTAGAAAAAGTACAGTAAAGTTTCAACAAGTCCAGTATCAATGACCTGACTACAAACATCATTCAAATGATTCACACAGTACCGGTGTAGAGTATTCTTTAGTTTCTGACCTCCAAACACCTGAAGCAACTGAAACTCACCAAGGTCTGTATGTCGAACCTGCTCCCTGAGCTTTTGATAAATTGTTGTTGTACATATCAAGATATATCGATATACAGTAGGACCCTGCTATAGCATGATGGTCGGGGTCCACAAAACGAGATCGTGCTATGTCCCAAACCGTGCTATAACCAACCTAGACAAAACCAAGTCATTTAGCTGAAGAAAATGATACATGCACCCAAAAAATGGGGGGGTGGGGGGGGGGGGGAATAAATTGTGGGCTCAAAACAACGTGCTTCATTGGCACAGTTACCATCTTAAATCAATGCATATTAAACGAGAAATACACATGCAGTGAAAACAGAGATTGCACATGTAAAATTTTACTTTATTCAGAGAACCATGCATTGATACATTTATATGTACATGTCTTTTGTATAGCATGAATAGTTAAAGGATCAACACGTGTACTCACCAACCAATCTCATGGAATGCATAGGAGTGAGTCCATAATAATTCCATAGAAAATATGCACACAGAAGTATAATATCATTGTCTGATAAAGTTCTGAAATCCTACATCGTCGTCTAGTCATTGTAAATCGTCTTCTACTCATCGTAAATCACGTCCGATTCCGATTCCTCAGCTTTACTGCCATATGCGGGTGCTTATGCAGAGACTGAGCTTGGGCTCTGCAAGTAACACTTTGATCATAAAGTCAGAAATCTATTAAAGGTTGCAACTGGACACGTGTCAATTGTGCGGCAAGATCACAGGGAGTTCAAATAACCACCCTTTGTTACTTGGCACTGAACAAGTATAAAACTCGCGGCTTGATCAAAGGGTTGTCACATGGGAAAACAAAGAGTGTGGTGCCTTTACAAGCTAAGGGATTAAGGTCAAAGTATATGCACAGGAAGTTGTAGAACTCTACTTGGCACTGAAAAAATATTAGATTCGCGGCTCGATCAAAAGGATTGTTAACTAGAAAACAAAGTGAGTGCTTGTACAAGCCAGAGGCTTATCGGCCCACGTGCACTGGCAGATAACTTGGGAAATATCACTTGGGAATTAAATCTGACTTGTGGAAACACCGGACTTAATCCTGTCCATAGCTTCAAGCTTCTCTTTAACAGTAAAAGCTTTACGTTTCCGTGTACTGTTATCCATTGTAAATAACTACTAATTAAAACTCTGACACCTATTTGTTTGAACGACTACAGCGAGAATAATTCTTAATCAACAATGGGGTCATTTTTATAGGGAATGTACAATATTATTCACTGGTCAACTGATTGCGTGGCGATTGTCTAACAACACCGCCAAGCCACATGTGCGCGTAAGCGGCTTTCGTTTTTTTTGTTTTGTTTTATAAATCATTGCCGCATGGTTTGAACAACCTTTAGCTTTGAGATTGACTTTGATGATTGTCAATGACTTAAATTGATTTATAAATTCGAGTGCGAATCTTTTATCAACCACCGCATTGTTTGGTGCTTGGCTGTGTATGCAGTTGAATGAGCAAACATATGTCGGCTATTGTTTGAGCAACGATTGTACACAGAATGTATTGAAGACAAACACAAAGAAGACTTAATGACTTTATTGTTCATGTATCAGTAATAATAAGATTAACACTTATCAGCTTTAAAATGAGCTGACATCCTTCAAAAATAAACGAAGATCAAAGTGCAGTGATTGACTACTGATAACATTTGAAATGAACATTCACAAATAGAAATGTTCAGCATCTTTATTCATATAAAGAAAGATGCAATCATAAGACACTTTTTCTTCAAGAATACAATACAGCTTGCCAAAATATTAAATCAAACTCTTGTTTATTTTGGCACAAAACTTTGCAGTAGTTCAAGAAATTGGCGAAATTATTGTACAATTTCGGTAGCCATGCCACGATCTCTTCCCCAAAACGAAATTAATTTTTTCCACATTATTTTTCGTACTTTGAAGAAAAAAAATTTTTTTTTCATGTACAAAAAAAAAAGATGAAATTTCGGGAGCCATGCCATGATCGTGTTATATCCGAATTCGTGCTATAACGAAGCGTGCTATAGCGGGGTCCTACTGTACATGTACCAACTTCATTCTGTGGGCACCTGTACTTGAGAAACCGACTACATAAAGGACTTTAACAACAAGGTTAATCTAGGGTGTTGACATACATATGGACATATGGATGGACACGCACATGGATGCCAAAATAATCGCCATGCTGAGCTTCCACCAGGGCAGGCTTGACAAAATATTTGGCTCCCAGTTCTGTGAGTTTTCTAAGTTCTGTATTTTCTCTGCTTTTCATCATGTAAGTATGATACAATATACTTACAAATAATCAGTTTACTTGGAAGATTGTAATAAAAATAATACAGTGGGACTCCTCTTATGAAACCAACCCTTCTTCAACAAGACGGTGGCTCTATAATAGAAATGGCATCATGATAAAAATATAATTTCTGAACTGAAATCTTGATCACAGTGTTGTTAAATTCATTTTATATAAATTTTGATTACATCAACTACATGTTGAAACAAAGGCTGCCTGTTAACAATACATTGCCGTGGATTTTACTGCAGTGCTATCAACACATTCGATTTCAGGATAAAACACAAAAGATACAATAAAATAAAATAAAATCTATTCAACGAAATTTAATAGTCTTTAAAGTAATTCTGCCACATGACACTGAGGCAAATCAATTAACTTGACCTATCAATTATGCTCTGCTCCAGGGTTCTCCATAGGATTTTTAAAGTTTCACTCCAGAACTCCTTCCCTGGAAAAAGTTGCTGTCCTAGCCCTAAAATTAGGAGTCCCAATAACAATAATATCTTTTATCCATGCAATAATGCAGAACATTATGTGTGTATTGTTGTGTCACCAATATATGTCATCAGATTGCTAATGTTCATTCGTTGTGAAATCTTTGGTATTGCATGTATAATAAATAAATGAAAAATTAGGGCAGCTGATAAATGTGATAATTGTGATTGTTTGTGATGTTAAAATTATAACAATTCTCAATGCCTTTAACTTGCCATTCTTTAATTTTGTGTGCAGCTAGAAGGAATCAAGGATGAGATCACACTTTCTTTTCTATATTAATGCATTTAGTAAGCTTAATTCCATTTCAAATCAATATATTTTCTAAGACACTGGAAGAAGAAACAAATTACCATATTCCATTCACTTTTTTCATTTAATCTTTAAGCAACAGACCCTACTACATTCACTTCTTTCTTACACAAACTTTAACAAATTTCTCCACAGCAGGTTTAGGACCAACATTCTTAAGTTCTGGACCTGGTGTTCCTTGGGTTGCCATTGTATTTTTCCTTCCACAGTTACGACACCATGTGCATAAAGCTAATAATATTCCATTGTTATCTCATCTGCCCATGGGATATTCCATAAATCTATGTCTCTTTGGCATTCTGTTTTCTTTATCAAAACTAGATGCTTCTACTAATTTCTGTCACCCAGTCCCATGAGAATCATGCTCATCTGCAGCCTTGCACTTAGCACCAATGAAATTATGTAAAGTTCCCATCAGAAAAGTACACATGATAATCACTCGAAAACGAAAGTATATCTGTACATGACACCAAAAAAACACCTGATTTTAAGACGATTTATGATCACATGCATGTAATTAGTCTCTTGATCAAAATGATCATTAGGAACCAACAATTGATCAACAGGTGTCTTAATCTCCTTGTCTGCTAAGATCTAACCTATGCAGCTTCACCAAATCCTATAACTATAGCTTGAACTTTGATACCTCACACACTATATGATTGATACTCGCTCTGTAGAAACAGATCAAATAAAATAGAATTTTGACAACAACAAAAAACTTGCGTACTGATGATTCAGCTGTTGGAATTTTCATCTGCTCAAAAGTAAAACGTATGTATACTTTTATGCGGATTTCGGCGTCCCAGAAAACCCTGCTGTTCACTTATTAGCATATTAAGTTTTTTATCATTAAAAATTCTGTTGTAAATATTAGTATGCATATTGCAACAGCACTGCTGAGTCACTACTGACAATTTTGCAAAACTTGGGCCAAAAATATAAAAGTTATAGCAGGATGAATTTGTACATGTTACACAGGCAAAAATGTCCAGGTGTCAGAGTTAAGAAGACAAGGATTCGGAAAAACAAGCAGTACAGAGTTAATTGCAAATTAACTGTCAGCTGGCTCAGTCTAATCGGGCAGTGGTCCTCAAGGATCACCAACAAACAGTAAATTACCGACAGTTGTCGATAGGTCAATTAATGATGTAACTGGATTAGTTGGTCACCTGTCCATGATTACTGCAGTAGAGCTGATAAACCACAATCAATATCGATAAGACAAGTGAGTGGAATACCAGATATACTGTATGGTGGGGCAATGAAAAGGGCACTAAATAGTGAAATCATGTGTAGATTAGCATCCAAGTTGTCTCTGCCAACACCCTTTGAGTTCACACCCTACAGCATAACTGGCATCACACAAGAGAATATTGTCGAACCGATTTATTATATGAGCATGGTTTTCTTTTATATATTTTAATATTATAAACTCTCTTTTTTCACCTGGGTCTGATGTTTCCCTTATGCACCTCTTTCTGTGGCATCCTGGTTTTTTTTTTTTTTTAATGTTGCATTATCTATCAGAAAATGTAGCCAATCATTTTCGACTGCTGAACTCACATGCTCATATTCCTGTCTCTTCCAAATCTCTCATCAACACGTTATTTGTACATGTATGTTGGACAATTCTGTGATGCTTTTAGAACAAGACTTATATTTATGGATTTAATTCATAGCACAATGGTTCAGATAGTTAGTGAGTTTTTTTTCCCCTCATAATGATTGATTTTTTGTTTGTTTTGCTATTCAAATTTTCTTTCATTGTTTATTTACAGGATGGCACAATAAATAGAAGCAATTTCACTGTATTCTCTAAATTGATATTGAAAATCTATTCACTCTCTCTCTCTCTCTCTCTCTCTCTCTCTCATTGTGACAGAGATCTAACTGACCAGAGACGAGAGACAGCATCTAACATCATTAATCAACATTCCACTGTGAAAAAACAGTTACTGGTACCAGAATTTAAAACACTGGAAGGATCTTAGGAGAAAGACACAGTCAAAGAATAATATACCTTTATATGATGAAAACAGGAGATTCAATCTGCTGCTGAATGTGAACTTTAATTTGAAATTTAGATGATTAACAAATAAATAATTTGCCATCTATGGCAATTAATCTCTATTGGTAATTTTCGCAATTGCAAGTGTGAACCTATAGTAGTTTTCCCTACATTTATATATTACTCATCTCAGCATGCAGAATAATCCATTTATAGTGGGAAAAAGGACACGAATTGTCATGTATTTATAGCATAATATATTCGGCAGTGTTTTAATTTGGGCTATATTGGCAAAAATATCAGTGCCAAACTTAAAGACTGCCAAAAATATTACAGTAATTTATGAAATAGTCATATTAGGGGGCATCCTGATCATCCATATGATTTATCCAAAATGGCCCAGATAAGATCTCCACCATAAAATAAATTCCACTTTTAAAAACATCCAAATTTTTCCACAGTAGATATAAAGCAGTACTGTGATTGTTGATACATGGTGACTTCACAAGCTTTCCCTATTTTTAGAATAGTAAAGCTAAAATCTTTATCTAATATAAAATATTCAATAATCCATTTATAATGGGGAAAAGGGCACGAATTGTCATGTATGTATAGCATAATATACTAGACAATGGTCAAATTTTGACTATATTGGCGAAAATATCAGAGCCAAAATTAAAGACTGCCAAAAATATTAAAATAATTCATGAAATAGTCATCCTGATCATCCATATGATTTATCCAAAATGGCCCAGATAAGATCTCCACCAATAATTCCACTTTTAACAGCATCCAAATTTTTCAATGGCTGATATATAGCAGTAATGAGAATGTTGATACACGGTGACTTCACAAGCTTTCCCTATTTTTAGAATAGTCAAGCTAAAATCTTTAACAAAAGAAAAATAAGGGCATCCCTGTATTGAGCAGAAATTCACACACACACACACACATATACACACATATGCATAAAGTATTACCTAGAATTGCAATCTGGGTCTGCCCAGTCTGGCCTCTTCTTGATTCCATCACTTGTGTACTCTGTTGGATCATAATTTGGGAAGTTTATTTGCCATGAGACTTTTTCATTTGGCACAGGAAATCGTCGTACCGGTATATTCATATCCTTAGTCCGTGGGTATATCTCACATCTTGCATTCTTGTGAAGATCCATTGCTATCAGGACCGACGGTTTTCCATTATTGGTTTTTACCTGTGCCATGCAAATCTGACCCACCCTGATGCGAGTTCTTAACATATACTGAATGCTGGAGCAACTATCAAGAGACACCTGCAAGAAGAAATAAAGCTCTCTGTATGATATTTTACATGAGCGACCTGGACCTAAAAATACAAGTAAATACAAGTCTTACATTAATAATTTCATATAAATTTCTTGAAATAAATATCAATTATATTATAAGTCAAGCATCAAATAAAATTATTTTACGAAAACAGTTAATATTTTCTTATGACTAGCAAAAGATTGAAAATATTGATGAGTTTCATTAATTTCACGTGAAATTAGTATTATAATTATAGTTATCACACGAAAGCAATCACTGATTGTATTTAATAAACCACACACAAAAATGCAGTGAAATGACTTTGAAATACATTCAACTTACTGCAACATTAAGTCTTGGCCTTGTACAATGTCAAAACATTATACATAATGTGATGATGTGATATTACACGTCTTCAATCAATAAGAGCATGGCTTATTTTACACCCGCCCTGTGTTTAATAGTCCTCTATGTAGATAACTGAAATTTTTGTGCAGAAACTACTTTTTTCTTTCAGTCTTACTGACCATGACTTTTGACCTTTTAACCCCAAAATCAAATCAAAATCAGTTACTCCCCAAGTGTAAGCCATCCACAAAGTTTGGTCTAGGTCTGTAGGGTAATATTGTTGTGTGGAAACTATTATTCTTCTTTCAGTCTTAGTGACCTTGACTTTGAGCTTTTAACCCCAAAATCTATATGGTTCTTCCATAACCAAAGTGCAAGCCATCCACAAAGTTTGATAACTGTAGGTGGTGGACAACTCAAGGTATTATGCAGAACCCAAATTGGTAACAAACGGATGGACAGAACATAATACGCTCCGCCTTATGGTCACATACAAATATGAAAATGGTTTACAAAAACAAATATAAATGACAATTCAGCTGTGTACACTATTTTCTTTTCAAATACAATAAAACAGCATTATCAATCAACACACATTTGTTCCCTGGATCCCTTCATTCAGTTTTCCTGTAATGTTGGTCATTTTGTTGTTTTTTTTCCACACTTTTCTAAGTATTTTTTTCTGCTGTACAAATAATTATATCCTGAAAAAAATTAATAGTCAAAATCTTCAGCTCATTCTGATGTAAAAAAAAAAATGTGCAAATAGAAAGAAAACAAAATTATTATACAAAAAAATGTAAATACAAAAAATAGTGATTTTGATGAATTGATGATGTGAAGAAAATTTTGAAGATGCAAACAATTAAAGATAACAGGGTCATGAGGCCTCTGACATAACAAATCTGTTACAAGAACACTATTACCTCTACTCTTATTATTTTGAATATGTGTGCTCCTTTGAAAATTTAACATGAAATTATGTATGAAGCATGCTTTTACTGCCTGAATACCTATTGGTATAAGGTGCTCGTCTTTACAGATCACTCACACATCTCACCTCTGTCCGTGTGAATTCAAGTCTCGGCTGGACCAATGTGGTTTGTGGTTTTGTGGGTTTAAAGCCATTTTTCAGCACATGATAGGCTATACATGGTGACCAATATATCTGGTGGAGGAAGAACCCTGGGAAAATACCCACATATCTCACATACCCACATTGGCCGAGCCCGAGACTCAAACCCACACGGACAGAGGTGAGATTTTAGTGATCTGTAAAGGCGAGTGCCTTAGACAACTTGGCAACCCGGGGCCCCCTCAACAAATGTGGGTATGTGAGAAAGCTTGTCAATAGCTTCCCATGGGTTGGTGGTTCTTCCTGGGAGTTTCCCAGGTTCCTCTACCAAATATACTGACCACCATGTATAGCCTATCATGTGGTGAAAAATGGCATTAAACCCCACAAAACCAAACATGAATACCTATCAAAATTGAATACCATATAATAAAAGCAGTGATAAAAATTACATCAGCTATGGAACTCCCTATTACAAGTTCACACTGTTTCTGTTCTTTTCAGCTGATTTGGTTACCCAACTTGAAGCTCATGCTTTCAGCACATGCTCATGTTCCACTCTTGTCTTACCACAGTTGTTCTTATAAAAAACACATACAGTCCCCCCCACTGTAACACAACTCATTATAATGCAATTTTGGATATAATGTTGTATTACTATGGACCCCATGACCAAACTCGTACCAAGGTATAACAATATGGGTTGAAAGAAAACATGGTGAAACTTAGTCTTATATCTTCATTTCCTTTATAAAATACCTTGTTAGGTATATTACGCTATATAATGCTGTTCCTTACATATTGCGGCCCTAAATATAACGCAGTTCAGTACATAATGTGGTTGGCAGTTATGGACCCCAACTACCGTATTATAACAAGGGAGAGCTGTATAAGTCAGGCTTCAAAAATCCACTTGTCAACTTTTCTGACAAGTGTGGTGGTGGGAAAAACAAGTGACTTTATAGATTATAAGGATTATATATGGGTTTTTTTTCTGATACTGTATCAAGGTTTACTAAATCTCAAGGAGGTCATTAAAGCCAGAGCCCTAAGAGTGAGAGCTTCAACACACAAAAGGGATTCAGTGAACACTGATTCCAGAAAAAACATGTTTGATCAATATTCTTACATAAAAATAAAAAACATTTTTGAGATTTTCAGATGCATTTTTAAGTTTACCTAGTGACGGAGCTGTTCCAGAACATTGGCCTTACTTAATCCTTTCCCGGGGCAGCTCGCACTACCAATGAGCTCATGTAAAATGGTTGATGTACATGAGCATCTAGCAAGATAGACAACTTCAACGATCTATTGAGAAATAACTATTACTGGAATCATTCAGCATACCATCTGTCATTTCTGAGAAATTCATCAACTACCCAATGTTTGGCAGGTATATATGTCAAATTAAACTGATTCTGAACCACGTTTAATTGATACACAAATAAGAATACACATCAGTTACAGTAAAGCATAAAACCACCTTCTAGTGTTCATTTTAGGCTGCATAATTGTGCCACTGACCCTTATTTTTCATCTCTGGCACAAGGCAGTTGCCTCTATGGTGCCCATAGGGCATATGAAAAAGACCCCAGAAAATAAAGATAAAAAGATTATTATGGTTGATTGTAAATTGACCGAACTGAGTACAGCCGAAGCTGGCTTCCTGAATAGAATGCATTCAATGCCTAGGAAGCATAAGATGATCAATTTCACTGGCTAACAGAAATGTTTTAATGGCTTTGATTAGCTTGGGGACCAAATCAAGAACATATGGTCAATGATCATGGATAAAAAAAATATAAAGATGAGAAGATGAAATGTTCAGCAGAAGCACTGCTTCATTTATTTCCAATGTAAGCAAAGAAATTCTAGAGGGGAATTGTTACACAAGCAGAAGGAATTCTAATCCCAGAACAGAAGATGTGTGGCAGGACAGGCTCATAATGACATATTGTTACGGAATTATATATCATTTTTCTTTTAATAATGGTATAGTTTATTAGTTTGTGATTTCTGTTCTTAGTCTAACAGCTGTCGTCTTGCCGTGAGTACACATACGGTAATTTGGATCAATATTTCACTGAAGCTTTAGTTGTGTCATGTGATCCAGCACGTGAGGGTATGAACTTCTGACCTAGATTCTATGATTCATTTCAGAGTCAATACATTATTTACTGTTAATAATGTCAGGGCAATAGCACTTTGGCGATGTCACACATCACCTAGTTTCTGATTGGTTCGGAGAGGGTTGTAATATTTTGAAATACCCAGTTGTTTATCAAAGACATAATGGGTTTTATTTCGATTATGCGTAGTAAGAGACTATATAATAGGATTTATAGCAGCATTCTAGGATTCTTCATAGCTACACTGGATTGAGAGGTCATAAAAGAATTTGGTTCATTTTGTGTGTGAATATTCTACTTTTGTGATATATCAGTATACAGTACATTCTGGATTAGTACTGTTTCTTAAACTTTAGTAATTATACAGCTCCGTGGAATTATCGGAAACATTTCTAGAACTTGTGATATTCCATTCACAGAGATTATTTGGAATTTATAAAACTTGGATATACTGATTCATATTAACACATCAGTACAGCAAAGGTTTCATTCGGAACCTACTTCATTCGGAAAATTTGGATTAACTTCCGGATGAGTGATCTTTAGAACAATTTAGGACTTTTAAGGCTATTCTATACTGCAAGTTACTTAAAATTCTTTCACTTTGATTGTTTGTTGAAATATTTTAATATTTTAGGAAATTAAATATTTGTATTTAAATCTTGAAAGCTTGTTTGAGTCTTTTCTTTTGTTACATTACCCCTATTCGTAACAATATGCATCTCAACTTTCCTGAATAAACAAAATTGTAAGTGATCTTTGTGACCCCTGTACTTTCTAAATGACCCCACTCTGGCAGTGAACATGATATATTAGGGAAAGAAAATATGTCTTATATCTCGACTCTGAAATTGTGTATCTTCTGTGCGACTGACATATGTAACAGGATAATTTCAGTCAATAGACACATGATACGGAATGCAGCCATTTGTTTTAGGTACTGCACAGAAAAAGTGTAAGTATAACAACACAGCTGGGCATCAGTGCCACACGAAATTTGATGTAGATACATGTACATGAATATGGTCACATTTATACAATTCATCCAACAATGTTGCACACACATTTTTATGTAAAAATACATTTTTAGTCACATTATGGCCTTTTGTTCATCAGGAGGAGTAGCGATTTAAAAATCCTTTTTGACCAATACACTATTATGGATGCACCAACCTGAACCAGGTAAGCTTTACGTAGAGCCAACGATCACAGTAAATGGCCAAACCTCCATGCAGTGGAAAAGTTCACCTATCTCGGCAGTACACTGTCATGTGCAGTCCATTAATGATGAAACCAATGTCAGAATTGCTAAAGCAAGTGTGGCCTTTGGCAGACTACGTACAAATGTGTGGGAGTGCAGAGGCATCAGTCTACAAACAAAACTAAAGGTCTACAAAGCCACTCTGTTGCCGACCCTGCTGTATGCTTGCGAAACCTGGACAGTGTACAGATGCCATGTCAAAAAGCTGAACCATTTTCACATAGACTGCCTGAGGAAACTGATGAGTATAAGATGGCAGGATAGGGTCCCAGACACTGAGGTTCTCACATGGGCAGGAATTCCAAGCATCCACACTCTGCTGATGAAATCACAGATGAGATGGGCAGGCCTCATCACCAGGATGTCAGAAGAGCGACTACCAAAGATCTTCTACATTGAACTGATGGAGGAAAAGCGATCTCAGGGTGGCCAGAAGAAACGCTTCAAAGATTCCCTCAAGTCATCCTTGAAGCATTTCAACATTGACCCCCGAGTCTTGGGAAGATCTTGCACAGAATCGCTCCACTTGGCACAGTCTCATCCATACTGGAGCTACGATGATAAAGTCTATATTCTATTTTCATTACATTTCTATGATTCAGAGAATTTTTATCACTGTAGTTTCATACTGTTTATTTTAATTTTACTAATCATAGCAGTTGATATCTTGCATTTTGTATACAGTATAAATGTACCCGACTTTTATTTTTACCTTCGTGAGGATCCGCATCGCAACCATGCACCTTACGATGTGTATTAGGTCGTCATTGTACTATAAATAGCATTTCTTTAACATTGCACTAGCCGTTAACAACTTTATTTTTCCAAATTAAAAAAGTTTGAGCAGATGGAACAAGGTTTAATTTGAAATTTGCAAGGTATAATGGGATTAAGTAATCCTGAACTAGATAGCAACTGTGCCAGGTAAATACTTTCGAAGACCAGAGGTGGTGTACAATTCATAATGGAACAGGTCCAGACTATACAGTATATATGTATCAACAGAGAAGCAGGGTGTGATTCACACTCAGCCCTTTTTCAGTATATATTGTCAAAATGTTTGAAGTTGTTCCATACATGTACTGAAAGACATTAAATAGTCTTCTTATTTTATACCAGAATTGCTGTATTTCATTGTAGAAATACATGTAAAATAGCATTTACCTTCTTCATACAAAATATTTTGTTGGATCATCCACCATATTATAGTTCATTCTGCACAGCATCATGAATGATATCCGCGTCTGTAGCTCAGTTAATTTTCAGGTCAGCGTCTTTAAATGTAGCTAAGAATACCTTACTCATTTCATGCATTAAAACTATTTCAACACCAACTGAATCGACATATAGTGTAACACAACTCATTCAATATATGCTGAAACAGGGAGGTCTGTTTACATCCAATTCTTTGACGACGTCATGCTGTTGTTGTTGTTGTTGTTGTTGACGACTGTAATTGTAATTCCCTCCGGTATTTTATCGGAGCACTCCAGATTTCAGATTCTGGGTATATATATATATATATATATATATATATATATATATATATATATATATATATATATATATATATATATATATATATATATATATATATATATATATATATATATATATATATATACACACACACACAAACATACATTAATAAAATAATATGGTGGTGGCCCCTATTATTGCACATGACCTGTGGAAAAGTCGATTGCTTATTAAGGATTGATCAGCTTTGCTATTCGGCTATTTTTAGTCATAATGTAGTTGCCTCCCTTGCAATTTCTTGACAATTGCATTGCTATGCATGTACTTAAAAATTATGTCAGACGTCGTGCTTCTCGCAACAAGTCGTTTTCTTTGGATCGAAATATAGATTTTATTGCTCATCAGACAAATCATAGCATAAACAGACATTAAACAGAAATTTAAAATGGTTTATCATTTTTTTTTATTTGTTTTTTTTTAAAGGACATAGAACATCCACAAGCAGTTACCTATTTTCTAAGCCATACATTTCCACAGCATCCTTTATAGAAGTATTGAGATAGTATAATAATTTAGCATTAAGACAACTTATTACAGAACTTATGCTAACTGGTAGCATGATAATGAAAAATATACTTTGCCACAAATTCAGTATAACCTTTGATCTGTTCTATATCGAATTAGCCCGCATGCAATCAGCTTTAATGTTTACTTTTTGCCTTCTGAAGCTATATTTGCAGAAACTATCAGGTAAACGAATTCAGGTGACAAATAAATCAGCACTGGGATAGTGACCTTGTATATTCATGATAGAGACACTAAAGGTTAAAATTATGATCATCATGATACTGCCAATTTTTCTTAAACAGTTGCCAGAATATGTTTCAGCTCATACAACTGTTACGGCTTGATATGGATTTCTTCAATATATATATATAAAATGAAGGTTCCACTGACCCTATTATTGCACAGTTCTCCCTGACCAGTTAATTTTTAAAGTAATAATTACTTGCCAGATACTTCTTGATAACATGTGGCTATTAATGTGGAAGTTTTGTTATTTGTACATATTAGTGCATGTATCCAAAGAAGGCCTGCAGTAAGGAGGGTTCTAAAAATAAAAGCAACTCCATACTTCAGAACCTGAAGGTCATCCTGTTGGTATTTAAACTTGCAAAACTTACTTGATAACATGTTGGATCCGCGGTCATCTGTTGTTTTGTGAACTTTTCATGACCCTTTTTTTCATATTTTTATCTAAACATACAGGAATTTTGGGATGTGTATATATTGGTAACAGTCTGGAGAGATTTCAAAGGACAAATCATTCCAGTCTGGGTTAACTTCACTGAATTTAAAACCTATCTCAGGTCAGTTGTTTCAAGAAGCAATGATTGTTAAAGAAAATGTTATCCTAATGTAAGATTTTGTTGTCATTTGTAAAGATTAACTGGACTATCTCTAGTCCTTGTGATGACTTTATTCCCTTGTTTGATATGAAATCAATCTTGAGTCACAAACTTAACCACTCAGTCACTGTGTATCCCCCGTTTCTTACAGTAGGGATGATGAAATACCTTGCAAGCAAATTGTCCTTTGGCATAGTTGCACAGATATTGTCAGTTATAAATTACTTATCAAGTGTTATTTCAACGTTTGTTGAAATATGAAACTAAATTGAATTGAGGCATATCACATTATGATGATAATGTGGCAAATGAGGTAATGCCACATTGAAAACATGTAATTGTGATGAGCAATTGAAAAGTGGAGGCTATGTCTTAGCTTGTATGTCAATGTTACCCATAATAGAGTTGCAATTATAATATGTAGCAAGAAATCTTGACTGTATTGTTGCATAATTATTGAAAATATTCTGAAATCTTTCTGAACAAAGCATTGTCAGTAATTGAGCAAGTGCTGATAATTAAATATCCTAACTGGCTCGAGCTAGCAAAATTTTTTTAATTTAATTAAATTTCTCTACAGTGTAATATGATTCAGTGTTTTACTTTTTATACCAAGTTAAAAAGTTTAATGTCCATTTTCACTGCATTGCACTTGCTAGGTTAGTAAAAGATGAAACTGGTCACCTCTTTATAGAGTGAATGCTCATGAAATTTATAGTACATAGTACATGATACAAAAAAATTAGGCTTTACTTCTAATTAGGTCACTCTGACTAGTATTTTGGTTCTCTAGTGAAAAGAATGAGATGGAACTCTCCAACTCAGATATGTTGGTACATACCAGTATTTGTATGAAAATATTGTATTTTTGTCTTAGTCCATATAGTCAGCACATTTGAAGTCTTGCAATAACCATTAAAAGTGGGTGGTAATCAATGTTGCTTAAGGCTGTATATGGATACACCCCAATAGTTATTTATAGTCTACAGAATCAGTCTAGATGTGATGGTGTATTGAAGGTAACATTTGAAACCTGGGATGAGTACTGTTTGTGAATAATGTGATGCAAGGTACAGTAGGTTACATTTCTTCATGGTAAAATTGGAAGGAGCCTGAATGAAAAGTATGAAGTTAATTGTTTAATGAGGTTGATTTTTTTATTTTTAATCAAAATGTATGCATCCCATATGACATGTGAAAATGGGGAATTACCTTTCTGCAAAATAATGGTGCGACAGTACTCCGCAGTTTAGTTTTGAAACAAAAGCAGTGCAATATTTATTGCTGATGGCTTAGAAGGGTGAGTCAAGGACTGTTGTATCAAAGTTTATGTATACAATATATGTCAAATTTAGCAGGATAATATATTCATTTTCAGAAACATCTCAGATTGTGGCCTATGGTCCAATAACATTGTGGTCCATGGGAAAGGATTTAATTACATGTGACCATATGAGGGAAATATTCTTAAAGGATGCATTTCACACATACATACATGCATGCATATATATATATATATATATATATATATATATATATATATAAATATATATATATATATATAGATATATATATATATATATATATATATATATATATATAAATAAAAGGCTACAGAATAATCAAAGTACAAATATTCATATACAATATTTATTTTATTCTTCTTTTCAAGTTTGAACTTCAGTTTAGGAAATCAATTAAGTTTGGTTTTAAAATATAAATGTGTTCTCTACTAAAGCAGATGAGACAAAAATGAAATATCAGAGCATTGGAAAATAAACAGTATACTCCCTTCAAAAATGTAAACATTAAATAGAACACATAATAATAGAGTTTTTTTTACTGTGGTGCATTATACATTTAATATAGTAATTTTCACACATGCACACGCATATATATGCAGGTTACATGTTTGAAAACAATATTGTACATTCATAAACCTACCATAAATCAAGTATATCAAACAGTTATTGTAGAGTACAAACTGTTGCAGTTCCTTTCAGCATTATATGAATTGAAAGGGAGTGGCATTCTACTAGCCAAGAATAGATGTTTGGAAATCATTAAATGACCAAGTTGGATATCCAGTCTGAACTCTTTTCATTTACAACTAACTATTTACATCTAACATTAATATTTGTAAATTAAATGTAAAAAAAAATAATTAAAAAATGTTAAACCAATGAACCCTCTCTCTCTGACAGTGCCATTATTTTTACTTGGCCAAAAAGTATTTTTAGTTCTTCCCGCATCAACACAATATACTTTTTCCCTACCTATAGCATTGATTTTTGTCCATACCAGTGCCAAATTCATAATATTTATAGCCAGACTTGCAAAAGTATGTTACCTTTAAAATGAAAACAATGTACAAATGGGGAGAATTTTTATAAAATATTGGGGGGGGGGAGGCACATAATTCTCCAATTAACTGATAGGGTTATTCACAATTATAATAGGAAGCACAATTTTTTTATCTTTCATGTATTTAAAAAAAATGCTTTACCTTGCTTACAAAAAGAAATTTAATTTATTATTGGATTATAACTATGTAAATAAACGCAAACATTGACAATAATGGTCTAGTGTAATAAAAATACAGGGGCTATATGATTGATGTAATGTTATTTCGGGGCACTTCAATATGGGTGTTGAAAAAAAAATGGATTCAAATAAATAAATAAATAAATAAATAATTTACCTTTTAAAAAAATCATAAATAGCCTCGAGCAACCACTTTTTGTTCACTTAACGTGAATTTTAACGTGTTCATTATAATACTATGATAATCTATTCAAATAAACCATAATAAATGTTCAAATATATCTACTTCATTTAGTCAGCATGAAAAAAAATTTGGCATTCATGTACATTAGTTCATAATTACCGTTTTTCCAAGCGTATGTTTACTTACTTCCGGAAGTGACATCCATGGTTCATGACACTGACTAAATAGTCACGTGGCATATGACCGGACCGTGCCAGTTAGACCAAGGTATGGATATTATTAGTTTATAGCATCTCCGTGTTTTTGAAATTAAAATATATTAAATTTAAAAATGGATATATTTATTCTGTTAATTCTATGTGCAGTTTGTGCACTTACATTACTGCTTGCTTTTTCTTAACCATATAAATACATGACTCGATAGACTGAGAGAGAGACAGACAGACATATAGAGAGACAGAGGGAGAGAGATATTTAAAAATAGACACTGGTGAATGGATACACATTTTATTATAATAGATTCCATATCTTTTGATGTAGAATATATGTTTATTATGAAATAATACTGAAACCAAAAAGTCTGAAGTGAATATACATTTCTAGTGTAAATGTTTTATTACGTTGTATAAGAACCCCACAGAATTAAAACCAAATATTTACCTTGGCTATCTAGTTGTATTAATTCCCAAAGTTGGTTTTCCTGTTCAAAATATGTAAACAAAGTCATCATGTAATTGGCGGCGCTATCTTAAGCGTATATATCAGAAAATTCAATGCCAAAATGTCTGACACAAAAAGGCATTAGTGAAAACAGATTTTCATTATAATTTTTTTAAATTACATGAAATTACCTTTTTGAATCTCATTTTGTTTAATTTTACTATATAATTCAATTCTGTCGCTCTTGAAGAACGCTGGTGACACAGCTGATGACATAATTTATCTCGAAACAAGCGCGTTAGATCGCGAGAAACATGGTGCATGATTGAAGGAGGGAAACAACATCGGGCTATTGGACAATAATACACTGAAGTCAAGCCATTCATCAATCATTTAAAATAGTGTTTAAGATAATATTTGGAACAAGTGAAATAGATCAATAGGAAAATTTTCATTTGATTATTATTATTATTCAAAGCAGTTTACTATGCATTTCTTTATATTCAAAGGTTGATTACATTCATTTTTTGGCAATTTTTTTTTTTTTTTTGTTTTTTTGTTGACTGACATTTTAAATGAAAGTAGAATGCAAATTAAAGAAAACTGTACACGATGCAGACGATGTTTGTTTACATGTGGCACGCGACGGTTCCCTCAAGGCTCAGAGGTGTATTAAAAATGGACTCTTCGACAACACCAGGTCAAACATGGCGAATACGCAGGCCACTGTTTTAGAACATGTATCAAATGAATGGTGTTTTAGCTACATTTCGAGATGCTAACGTGAAAATTAAATGAGAAACAGACACGGACATCACTCGCGATGCTATGCAGAACGAACTATAGTTCAACTAATAACTACTTCCGTTTGCAGCATCGTTTTTTTTTTGGTGCCCCATATAAGGACATTGCATCCTTATTTGGAAACGTAAACTGATCGTAGTAAATATGGTATTCCTTGAATATTCAAATATGGTATAGCAAGCATTATTTGGAAAAAGAATTACCAAGAGAATCTCGTGTTATGTGTCACGGCGGACAAAGAACGGTTAGCGTAAACATATAGTTTTATATAGTACATGAATGACCGATAGGTAAATTGTCAGCAACAATACGAGCCCCTGTGAACATACCGATATATTTTACCTTATATAGGCTTAATAACTTTATCATAAGCCAAACTTCCTGAAAAACAAGACTCTACTTAGGTAGTAAATTTTTGCTCAAGTGATCTTTTTATCTTTGACAGAAGTTTTATTTTCTCCAATGCAAGATATAGGATTACTTCGTAGCTAGGATCAACATCAGACATGTTGCGACACGATAGAATGTATCTTCATCACATATCCTAGGTAGTAATTTGTAAACATTGAAACATCTAGGACAAAAAATTTTTTTTAAATATTTGAATCCCAAATGAATAACTGCACTTATAAAAAGGAAAATAATTTAAGAAAAAATGGCGAGGAATGAATAAACAAATAAACGACATACCTTTCAACAGCTACTCCGTGCTTGAATTTGTAATGGGAGGCAACTGACTGGAACGGTTTGGACTAAAACGCGCAATGGAGTTCCGTTACGAAATAGAGCGAAATGGAAAGTTTTATGTGAAATGGAATTATAATATTTCCTTTTTATAATACATTTTTGTCTGTAATTAGTGTTATTATTCTTCGTACAGTATATACAATTTATTAGTAACACAATAGACAAAGTTTCAAATACTAAATAAAAGCATTATTTGTTTTACGATTTCATTTCGCAAACCGATACTCACTTTCACAGACATGATTCCTGTAACGGGGGGTAATTCTTCACAAAACTTGCATTTAGAGCTTTCTCCGATTTTTACACCTCAATAAGCAGTTAACATGATCGATTGGGGGGTGGGGGGTGCTGACGCACGTCAGTAAAGTTAGTAGACTACGGGCGTACGAACGGACGAAGTCGAGCCTTCAGATAATCCCCACGTATTTCAGCTATTCTAACCCAGGTTCATATCTATTAAAAAGGGTATTCGGTGAACAAATTTAGATATTGGAGAAATATGAGGAAATATAATGAGGGCTAAAAGTTGAACGACAGACAGAGAGAATAAAAAGAAGGATAGCTCATTTCCTTAAAGAGAAGTTGCTACTTAATTAAAATTAAAGGCAAGCATTTAATTCCAATTTTAAAAAATTGAGGTTTATTTTTAAAAAATAATTAGCTAAATAAATAGTTAGAATGAAGGAGTAGTAGCAAAATAAAAGTTTGAGATTTTGGTTACTAATCAGGGTTCACAATGAAACAATTAGAAATTTCCTTGTACAATATGGGTTCTGTTGTTTTTCATTGGATGAATCAGATCCATCAATGGGTAATAAATCCAAAAAAAAAACATTCATGCAAGATTGCCATCTAGAGAATTATTTGTAATGCGTGTTGCATCCAGTGATACAGTGTCCATTGAGTCTAAAGATAAAGTATGTAACTACTGAATGAATTTCTGTCATTAAGTACTGCATATGATGCAATTAGACGACACCGCTAAAAGAAAGAGACATACCGCTTATACTCGCGTACATGTCGAGTCCAACTGCAAACTTCACCCATAAAGCGCCGGCAAATCTTGGTCTACACAGTTTATTAAGAGTAATCAGCAGAACAAACAACATAGACCTTGAGTTACTTCGCATTATGCGACGGCGGGTCAGGGTCTATGTTGTTTGCAGTTGTACTCAACTTATAAGCGAGTGTATACGGTAGTTGGGCTTGTAGCACTTCGTACGTAGAATACTCCATTCTTCTCCTCTCATTCTCAACTTTCAAAATACTGTGTAGAGAATATTGCCTTTATGCGAATAGTGAATCAACTACTGCGTTCCTCAGAGATTAAGATCTCTGAAAAGTGCATTTACAAACACCTGTAGTAGTACTGGCAATGTCGAAACTGATCTAGTTCAAGAGCACGCGGTCAGATATGTCTCACCAGACAGTTAGGTGACAACAAAATATAAAAATAGTCATCTCTTTAAGTATTATCACTGATGAAACAGGGTCAAAATAGATAGTACTGTTGATATTAGAAAGGCTGGTAGTAGACACCATACCTCCCCCCTTTCTCCAACAGATAAGGAACAAATAAAGAAATCACTATGAAATTTAAGATATTTCCATAAGACCCAAGATCATAAATGTGATGAGTTTGTAAGTATTAAAAAGTCTCCTTTGGAAAAAAAAGAACAAAAAGACAGGAAAAATAAGTCACATCAAGGTCTTTATCGGTTATACTGTGGCATAATATTGAGGTAGATGAGGAGAGTTCTTCATCTGATGAAGATAGGGACCAATAATCATTACCGTTTTACCAGAGGAATGAGGTAAACAATGGTTTATGTAATATACAGTACCATTATATTATGGAATATGGTTTGTTGAGAAAAAAGAATATGTCTTACATCACAACCCAGTGATTAAAAAGGACTGAATATTGTAAATCAAGTTTTGTCTCGCCATTTGCAGCAAAATGTAGTAATGAAGAAATTAGTTCATAATGGTAATGACTCTTCACTCTGATTGTACTTGAAATTTTCTGTTGCTACTTGTCAGTAATAAAAATCCACATTATCCTGGTAAAATTCAAATTAATGATGATACACACGAGGAGCCGTGGTAGCTCAGTTGCTACAGCGTCAAACTCGTAATCCAAGGATCGCAGATTCGATAACGGCACAAACCAGTCCTTATCGGCCGCATCGGTGTGTCATTAGGATATGCAGTTATCTCCCATTTCCTTGGCATGATATAGCCAATAATATGTTTAAAGTGCCGTTAAAACCAACAAAAACAATTATTTATGTATCTCACACTAAATGATAGATGAAATATGTACATAGAGATAAAGTTTAAAATTTGCTAATTGGTTGACTTAATATTGGCCCAGAATTATTCAACACAACATGTTTATATATTTTAATGTTATCTACGAATTATATGAATGTTGTTTTCAATATTGATGCAGGTATACAAAACTATGAAGGACTTCCATGCTAAAGTTAGACAATTTCCTGTAAATTGATTGTTGACTTTAGTTGAGAACCAATAGAATAATTCAGAGTATACATTTAGTTTATGTGCATATATTAAAAAATATACATGAAGCAGTTAAGCTGAACAAAATAATTTATTTTGAGAAGTGTTCTATTTGAGCAGTCGCTAGCATAATGGTCGTTTCAGGTTGATGACGTAATAACCTACATGATGACCTTAAATATTACGTTACGATTTCAATTATTATGCAATTTTTGAGTAATTAAAATTAGTCACAGCAGATAATTATTAATAAAATTAATGTAAAAAAAACCCATACATTCAGCCATTATATTGTTCAGTCCTTTTTTAATAAAAGAAAATAAAAATTGACTTTATAACTGATAAGGACCGTCATGCTTGGGACGGCTTATTTCATGTACATGTACACAAGAAAGAGAAGAATTGACTTTATAACTGATAAGGACCGTCATGCTTTGGACGGCTTATTTCATGTATATGTACACAAGAAAGAAAAGAATTGACTTTATAACTGATAAGGACCGTCATGCTTGGGACGGCTTATTTCATGTACAAGTTTTATTGAGCATAAAGCTACATACTTTGTTTAATAAATAGACATTATCACTAGAATGAGGTAAATGTCATGTGACCTCTTGCTGTCTATATTGTTACTACTTATTATTGGAACTCATATTTCGCAACATTCCTGACTTGAAAATTCTTTGATCAATATGTGATGTTCATTTGGACAAATTAGAATATACTATTTTGTGTTTTATGTCATATTTTAAGACAATTTCTAATACAAATTGTATAGCATGTAAGGATGCAAATTGTAAAAATTACAATAACTACAGATACATACAAGCATTGCACTGTTACAAGCAAGTTACTTCTGTTGTATATTCTGCCACTTTATTGGAAACATTCTTTCAATTGATATTGAAAACTTCACACAAATGTGATAAACAATATTTAAGTTAGTATCAGTTGAATGTATATATATTGCAAAGTATAAACTGTGCAGGTGTCTACCATTAAGGTGCCATGCATCCTCTTAGTCGTACAAGCTAAACACATCAAGTGGCATCCTAAAGATAGGCTTACAAAAGACAAAAATTATTTGAATTGTTTCAAACATTTCATTTAAGAAACGAGTTGAGTAATTGGATACTAGTGTGTAATAACATATGCATTTAATGGACAATTAAAAGTTATGAAGAATAGTTGAAATATGTTAAAGTTATGACGATTTGAATTTGTATTTGCTATACAGTAGTGGTCGGCTAGGTGATGGACATTAGGCCTGAATGTCAGACAAACTTCCAGTATGCATTATCACTATTCCCTATATCTATGTATTATCTCATTCCATGTATCTGTGCATTATCCTTATTGCCTATATATGAGAATTATCCATATTCCCCATATCTGTTTATTATGCTTATTGCCTACATATGTGCATTATCCCCATTTCCTATGTCTATGCATTATCCCTATTCCCATGGGCTTGTATTGTCCAATTCCCTATATATATGTATTATCCCCATTCCTTATATCTGTGTACTATCCCTATTCCTTATATCTGTGTATTATTCCTAATTCCTATATCTGTGTATTATCCGTATTCCTTATATCTGTGTACGAACAGTATTTCTTATATCTGTGCACTATCTTTATTCCCTATATCTGTGTATTATCCCTATTCCGTATATCTGTGTATTATCCCTATTCCCTATATCTGTATAATTCCTATTCTGTATATCTGTGTATTATCTTGATTCCCCATATCTCTGTATTATCCCTGTTCCCTATATCTGTGTATTGTATCCGTATTCCCTATATCTGTGTATTATCCGTATTCCTTATATCTATGTATTATCCCTATTCCGTATATCTGTGTATTATCCCTATTCATTATATGTATGTATTATCCCTGTTCCCTATATATGTGTATTACTTCTATTCACTATATATGCACTATCCCTATTTCTTATACCTATGTATTATCTGTATTCCCTATATCGTTAGCTTAGCTTTCATGCAGCTATTATTTAAAAACTTAAAACTTGAAACGTTAAACAACCATGCACACATCCCTCGAAAAGGGATGAACAAAGTCAAAGGAAAGGACTCGATGTTGTGCATATATATATATATATCAAGAGTGTTAATAGTGTGATATTGTGGAAAGAAAATATAATACAAATTGCATTCTTAAGTAGTTTTTTTTATAATTTAAAAAAAAAATATTCCTTTTAATTTCAACACCAGATTCATTCGGTAACAGTTATATTACAAGTATGAATATGCAACTTGGGGCATATGTCTTCTTGCAAAATAAACAACATTTGCGTCCATCCACATCTGAACATTTTCTACAATTAGAAATTGACAACATAACTTTTTGCAAACACCGATAATCATGAATACACTAATGATAATGTCAGTCTGCAAACCAGGTTGATTTTGTGCTATGTTTTAATCAGTGAAATTTAATACACTAATGATAATGTCAGTCTGTAAACCAGGTAGATTTTGTGCTGTCTTTATCAGTGAAATATAAAATTGCGTTAGTATTCTGGCCACTTCTGTCTGCTCTACCAATTTCTTGCAGATACTGAGAAACATTTCTTGCTGAACAAGTATGAATAATCACAACAATAGATCATGGATCAAACCCCATTTCAGACACTGATGATGTTAAAATCATATATATTCGTAGGCTATTGGATTGCAAATCTTGGATTGTCATATTTATCACACATTTGTCCTGATTTGTGAATAGTGCAGAATAATACGATGCTGTAATGTTTTGATGACCAATACGAAAGCATAGTCTGATACAGCTTGACTCATATGAAATAATGGCATAAACATCAGTGTAACTGGACAGGTCATGGAATTTTCTCTTAACGAATGACACTCTTTCTTTGAATATTTCCTCATAGACAGCGCACTTTCAACAATTTTGCGCTCCTTTTGTCCTTTTGCAAAAAATTATATTTGGGTGGTGTGGCTTTTTTTTTCTTTTTTCTTTTGCACAAGAATGTAGTTGACTAACCCAAGGGTTAATTTCTTCTGCTGACCTGACGTCAATCATTTTCAAAATACTTCAAATGAGAGAAATGTAATCTGAGAAATATGAAAGTTTACAAATAGGGTATCTCGCATGATTGCATTTCGAATGACATTTATTAAACGAGTCGTATAATTTCTATAGTTTGAAATCTTGGCGAGGAAAAGGACAAATTTAATATTCCATGACGAAAAATATCGATTTTTATTTTACCAAACCACTGAATAGTGTAGTGAAATGACTTTGAAATACATTTGGATGCCTCGGTCGTTACGCCTTTTCTTTGCATTACGATATGACGTCATTTGTGACATTATGAGATATTATTACACGTGTCAAATATATACAAATTATGATATGGGTATATTAACTCAAATAGCACAGTGGTCATGTGATAAATAAATGTATAACACTATGACAATCAGCTTTATGTACAAACCCAATGGATTTCAATTTAGAAATGCACGATATATGCATGAAATTATTGTTACAAATTGACATAGGTACCAAACAAATGTACAAAATAAGATAAAATATAATTTCAAAGCATGTATTAATGAAATCAAATAATCCCAAACAAGGTCAATATATTTATGGCATGCTGGGAAAAAAAAGATTTGTATGAATATGATGATAACTGACGACCTCCAGGGAAGGATGGCTGAAATGGTACACAAATTATCATATTAGAGCTAATTTAGTTTAAACCATATTTATTTCAGAAACTTTGGCGATCGCAAGTACAAACAAAAGATTTCGGGAAAGCATTAGCTTAATTGAGCCATTTGTTAATTTTTGTTAGATTTGAACAACTGGCCAAATTATAATTAATACAAGACTTAAAATTTTGGCAAGCATTCTACTGTTACCGTACCCAACATTAAATGAATCTGGATAGTGATAGAGACAAGTTTCAAGTGGAAAATCTACCATTTCTCAACGATATAGCACTCGTCAACAACAACTGCAACGATATGTTCTAAAGAATTCCAAATTGGTCATTGGCTGCTTTCCTCCAACGGTGTTTATTAAAGATTCTCTGGAGCTAGGGAGTAGTCCTTGAAATGGTTGTGTATATGTGTTGTTATCTACCAACCCACTTCTAAAATTCACCATGTGTCACTAACATTCACCATGTGTCACTAACATTCACCATGTGTCACTAACATTGGGGATGTTTAACAAGTTTTTCTCTATCCACATAATTTGTTCATCACCCTCCTACTGGAAGTTTTTAACTGGCATATATTGATTCATTGCCCAATCATACAGGTTATTTGTATAATAAAAGAAAGCGTTTATACGACCATTTTAAAGACTACCCCATTGCTTAAGAGAAGCTTATACCAGATGAAAATGAGGTATTCCCCTTGGAAAAGAAATTGATAAATGATTGCACTGGTACTAGATCAGCTGTATCAAAACTATGATTTGCATTGACAAACAAATCAAAATATGGGATACATTACAGAGATCTAAGTCTTTACCAGCAACTGGGTTGAAAGAAAAAAAAGATCCACAAAGTTTTTTTTGTTTGAACAGCAAACTTAGCTGAAATCATGCACAGAGTTCAAAACAAGTTTAAGACAGAAAACTACCAATGAATTCGAGAAAGATTTTTTTAAAGTTGATGAACAAGCCTGTGTATGTGAAAAAGTTGAAAAATCTCAGCAACAATAGTTAAACTATGTCCTGATTAAAAAATATGTAAAGTGTCAAAAAGATAATAGTATATCTTTTTCAGATGTACACTAATAGATGATGCCTTGGTTCTAGTCTGTCTCAAAAACAAAAGGATCAAACTAATCAAACCTGTCTATGGTGGTTTTAGTGTTAGAGCTCTCCAAATGATTGATGTATGATTTTTACTACACAAAGTTGAAAAACAAATACGGTGATAGGATAGGACCACTCATAACTGACACAGGCACTCTGTGCATTCTGTCGAGACAGAAAACTTGTACAGTGACATAAAGTAAGACAAGTTAGTGGCGTAGCAACCACCCAAGCAACCACCGTAACTTAGGGTGGGGGATGGGGGGCAGGTGCAGTTAGGGCCCAGATTCCCATCAAAGAACTTTTATGTATTGGGAGGTGGCCCCAGAGTTACATTTTGTAAGGGGGGGGGGGGGAATTGCTTGCTACGCTACTGCATCAAGTTTTATTACACCTTGATTATTCCAACGACAATATGTTTAACATGCCACAAATAAATACAAAGATACCCGTTGTTTTCAAAGATGCGTTAAATGGTACGCCAAATAAGAGAATTCTGTGGTTTAGGGGCAAAACTCTATTCATGCAGGACTGACATAGATGAAAGAAAGTTTGCACACGATTTTTTTAAAAAAAATGTCTATTCAAAAAGAATATACAATTTGAGATGTACAGGGAATTGCTTATTCAATTACAAGGACAATTACCAGGTAATTCATTTACTAAGATCGTACAATTACCAAATTTACAGCATCACAATGAACAAAGTTGCGTTGTTATTGTATGATGACAATAGGTTTTTGGTTGACAACGTAAACACTTTACCTTACGGTCACATTAGCATCTTAAATTGAAAACGAAACTCGAGTCTCATTGAAAATATGTCTCTTTTCGTTTTTTGTGGGGTTTTTTTGTGTTTTTTGTAGGGTTTTTGTTGTTGTTGTTGTTGTTGAAGTATCTGCAATCTCTGATTTCATCTCATCCGGAATTATGTAACTTTTCATCAAGCACAGTTTCCATTGCCTTTTTGTCCATGCTGTAAAATACAACCAAAACCCGTGTATTTCCGTGAAATCTTTAAAATCAGAGTTGTACCTCTCTACGATCACCCATACCGATATATCAAAATGTTTTCCACTAAAAGATAGCTTGGTTAAATAAGTTACTTTCTTTTCTTACGCCGTCAAGATCCTCGCAGCCCCGCAGTCATCAATTAAATGTAAAGTATATGTAGCTTGGTACACATTTACTAATAACTATAACTACTTATCCAGTTTATCTTCTGGATCTATCACGATCACCTTTTTATCTATGAATATCCACTTTCTAATGTAGGTCTTGTCGCACAAAAATTTTAGCTGATGATAACGATGTAATCGAACACAACCTTTGTATTCAGTCGCTAACACGTTTAGTGCGAACAATGTTTTACCACAACTAGTCACTCCATAAATGATCATGCTATGTGGTTCATTAAATAGATTTATGCATGTTCGAAAGAGAACTATTCTGAACTCATTGTTTTAAATGTTTCTGAAGCGTAATAGATAGATATACATTTTGTGAGCATAAATGTTTTCTTTACTGTTGATTTGCAGGTGAATACCTTTTTGTATATTTAAAACCATTGCCATATGGTCTGTCATTGGGTGCACTTCTCAACTCAAACCTGATGCAATGACTATCATGGAAGAAATATTTAGTGACTTCTGTCAACTGTTGCCTCATTTGAAGGCACTGGGAATAAACCATATTTGGGAGACTTCCTATAATCACATAGATATTCTCTATTGCCGGGCTGTAAAACTTGCCAGAATATCAATGTCTCCAGTCTTTTGCACAGTATCAAAACACCATTTAAGTTCTTTCTGGGAGAAACAAGAGCGGTGTAGTGAAATATGTATTGTTTTTGCTATGTGTATGATTCTTTCGCTCGTTATGTAGTCGTACAAAAAAGCAATTGGATGTCTGAACCTGTCATTAACCGATTGTGTAACTGAATTGGAGGTAATCGTATCGTACTGGATACCAATGTTTTCCATTTCGTAATCCTGGTTACCACCATCAATCACTTCAGCTGCTTTGGAGAGTGTAATGTTAAATCAACAGTAAAAAGGAAGAGAACATGGATACAGTGGACAATGATCTCTTAGTATTTGCAAGTCAAGTGGTATCATAAAGTTCTTTCCAAACACTATGAACTGTACAGCCTCAGTACCCGTGTTTTACGCGTTACAAGCCCCTGATCTCAGCTTCCTCTTTTTTCATTTATGATATCTTGCTCAATTTTGTTTCTCCTAGCCGATACAGATAACCATAAATATTTGTATCCCGTAAAAACGTTGTAGTCATTCAGCTTGCTTCCACATGATTGGTGATGTCTTTCACGAGAATTCTTCCAAATTGTTTACCAGCGCATCGTTATTATCCCCTTTAACCAGCATGTCATATGACAGGAAAAAAACACTCAAAAAACTACCAGGTACAATCATGATATTTGGGCTGAGTTTTGGTTCACAAACTTGCGATGTTTGTTCAGTTTGAGTGACACCATGATTTATTTGATCTTCTGACTGTTAGGAGTTAAGTATTTACCTTGCGTCGAAATCTTCGCTATTTATTGTGCTAAAAAAGTTTTTTGAAGACACCTGTAAACAACATACACATAACACCCATCACAATTGCATTGAAAATGTATTCGTTTTTAGTTGTTCTTTTGAATGTTTGTAAGGTTGATAATAATCATTCATTTAAGGTCGTCTTTGTTTTTTGGGGGTTTTTTATATATAAAAGTTTTGGCTTATCATTTAAGCCATGTCTACTATTATCACTTTGAGTAGACCCATACAGATAAAAAGCATCATCTAGGTTGTTCAAGTACTGAGTGACAAAACATTACTCTCCCAATCTTTCATTCAAGTTGTCAAGTGTCTTGGCCCTGTTTTTTTTTGTTGTTGTTGTTGAAGTCTTAAGCTTTTCTATGGTGTTTGTCCATTACGTGTCTCTTTCGTCCCTCATCGTATCCATTAAGATCAAATAGAACAGATAGTTGCTTCCTGTAAATGCAAGAACGTTAGCTATTGCCACTCCAATCATAACTGTTACTGTAGCCATTTTTTGCATTTAAGAGTAACAAATTTCGATACTGGTTAGAATGTTTAGTTTAGCTTTTGTGAAATTTCCATTTTCCAATTTGAATCCAATGAAGGATCTATCGTTCTCTTCTATGTAGTATGTATTCGTTTCTTCTAAACTGCAGAATGTTATCTTTTTTGAGTTCTACTGAGTAAGGACTACGTGTTGGTTGCTTTATCTCTACCCAAATATAAAAATCAATACTTTCAATGGACAAAGAAATTAGATCTTCAAAATCTACGTTGTTAAAAATGTTTTAAAAGCATGACGTTTTTTTTAAATTTTAATGACATAATGTTTTGAATCATTTACTGTGTGTAATGCGTACTCAGCAAAAAGTGATGGAACATAGTTAAATCCATATATGTCAACTAATGTCTGAGGTGTAGTTTAAGGTTTTTATACCTTTAACTAATGTCTGAGGTGTAGTTTAAGGTTTTTATACCTTTAACTAATGTTTGAGGTGTAGTTTAAGGTTTTTATACCTTTAACTAATGTCTGAGGTGTAGTTTAAGGTTTTTATACCTTTAACAACTCTTTCAAGAGTTCTCTAAAGTCAATTAGTTCCATATTAATTACATCTTTTGATCTAAACGTAGTTCAGTATCATTAGTATGGATAGAGTTATGTCTCGGTACAATACAAAACTAGCAATATACATCCAGGCATAAGTATCGTCTTTTCGTCAAACTTCTCTTTTCTTTGATCGATTTTCTTATTTAATTCATCCATTATAGTTCCCAAATGCATTGCTCTTTATCCTCATTTCTGTGTTCAGTTCGATTTTGAATGCCTCTATGTTTGAGTTTATTTCAGTGTTAACTCTGTCAGTGGTATATTATATTGCTAGTGACTATTTGTTAATTTCAAATGTAAAAACCTCTATATCAATGTTAACTCTATCAACCACTTAACTAGTCTTTTTTTATCTACGTCAGTTTTGAATGCATAGGTAGCTATTGTAAACCTTTGCTCCAAATCAGTTAAATATTTTCTCATTTGTTTCATCCGTTTGTCTATCTCATCAATGCTACACTGCACACAGCCTATATTATTGACCACTTCTCGATCAAGCATACTCTTTTGTATCCATTTTCGATTGTTCGATCTCAGCGTGTAATTTGTTGTAACATGCATGCAACACGTGCTATCGTTTTGAGTATCTCATTCGATTCTGTAATGTATAGATTGTAGGCTATTTATAATTGATCTCATCGTGCTTTCATTCACATTCAGATTGTTCTTTACATCGTCCTTCTTTTCGGTTATCTCCGTGAAATCATTCTATTTTCTGCAACTCTAACAACGTATTGGTGGTAGCTGGGATCTCCTTTTTCAGGCCAGTAATAAGTAGAATAACTATAACCGTTAGAGTTTTAATCTCTTGATCGTTCTGTTTCATTTTGTTATTCAAATCTCTGTAACTTTGCCAGCCGAAATTGTATAGTGCCATAGTTTTCTAAAGATCTTTTAATCTATATCACTTTCATGACATCTATCTCACTGTCTATCCTATGTTTGATCGGTTGCAAATATTGACTAACGTTAGGTAAATCTGCTGCTGTTTCACTTACTAATTGTAGGGCTAGAATAACTTTTTTTCTTCTTTTTTAAAATAAAGTACTACATCTATGTTTCAGCAAGTCTTCACCTCCTAAAATCTTTTTTTTTTAAAATCCGCATTTACCAGTTTTTGTAGCTATTAGATTTTGCTACCTCTTTCGTTGCCATTGTATTCAAACAAAAGTTAATTTATTGTCAACTTGTTCCCTCCGCGTCTTGATGTCTTTAATATTCTTCTCACTAAATGTGGTTAGTATCTAGTAATCAACACTGCTCAATGCAAATCTTGTATTTGCTGCATCAGTTAATTTGTAGGGTCGCATAAATTGACGATACGGTTATTACTGAGATCTAAGTCACTATTAATCATTTGACCTAGGGTTATATCTTTTCCATTTGTTTTTGTGTCAATGTTTAAAGGTTCATTGTACCTCGAGGTAATATTTTTCAAATCATTCTGTACCTTCTCTATTTACTTTACGTGGTAAACTAACGTTACGGGCAACCCGTGAATATCTATTACCTTTCCACTTCATAGCCTATTGGTTAATTGAACCCGTATGTAATTGTTTGTAATTGCCGTACACATTTTACAAATCCAAGTCTCCGTGAAACACATTGTGAAATGCTAAAGACTCATCAAACACGAATAATAGCCGTTTTATAAATTTTTGTCTTATTGATTTGATCTGGGAAAATGTATAGGTTTTTGTTTTCAAAGATCTGCAAACTGTATCAGATTATGTTAATGCTGGTATAGTTATTGTATATTGAATCGCAACAATTTTGTCTTGTCGTTCGTTTTGTATATCGTGTAATTGTTACTCATAGTTATTCTAACTCTTGAGTTGTGTTCCAAGCATTCAACATCAATAATTTCTTCGTGGTCACCATTTGCAGTCATTTTCACGTTGACTCTTTTCGTGCACGTTTCTAGGTTGTAATAATAATAGGAAATTAAAACAGTCCTCGTTTAATTCTTGTCATTGCTGTATTAAAAGAGATTGCATTTTTATTTCATCCGACTTGTAGTAATACCAAACAACAACTTCAACTCTCTGCAACGAAATTGAAAGTTTGCCATTTCTGTTATCAATTGTATTAAAAAAAATAGAGTTCGTTTCAAGTAGTGACACTATTGCAATATAGCTCTCTGGAGTTCAGCTGTCCATTTATCTAGCGGTGTTTCTTGATAATAACGTCTCTTCATTGCTTTTCCTGGCTTTGTTTTTGTCCATTTTTACTCGCTGTATACGTTGATGATGAAAAAGAACTCATCATTACTGAGTTTGTTATCAGTAATAACTTTGCTTATCAATTCAACGATACTATTCAATTTATCGATGACTGATGTTACTATTTCATTATATTTCAGAACCTTATTGCGAATAAACGTTTCATTCAAAGCCTTTAAAGCAATTCCAATGATTGTATAGTGAATATGTTCATGTACCGGTTCATATATAGAAACATTTGTTTGAGCCATCAGTTACCATCAGACAACCAGTACAAGTCCCTGAAGAAATAGATATGCAAGATTGTTGTCGTACAATTAAGCGGCTTAGAAGTTAATTAATTATGACACAATTGGAAACTGAAATAGGTGAATTGCTTGATGATATTTAGAGAGTACAACGTTTATCTGCTTATCAAAGTGGATAATTTGCATCTGCAAGGAAAATATTATTTACTACAGAAGAGTTAAGAAATTTAAGGAGATATGTAAATGCTATTGAAATTGTCAATCAAAAATAGAACATATCAAATTATACTTTTTATTAATCAAAAATAGAACATATGAAATTATACTTTGTATTAATCAAAAATAGAACATATGAAATTATACTTTGTATTAATCAAAAATAGAACATATGAAATTATACTTTGTATTAATCAAAAATAGAACATATGAAATTATACTTTGTGTTAATCAAAAATAGAACATATGAAATTATACTTTGTATTATATGAAAAGCAGATTGAAGAACGTCATAGACATCATTAATGATAACGACACATACACAGAAACACACACACACAAAGACATCAGTAATGATAAAGACACACATACACACACAAAGACTTCAGTAAGGATAAAGACACACACATACACACACAAATACATCAGTAAGGATAAACACACACACACACAGACATCAGTAAGGATAAACACACACACACACATACACACACAAAGACATCAGTAAGGATAAAGACACACACAAAGATATCAGTAAGGATAAACACACACACACACAAAGACATCAGTAAGGATAAACACACACACGCACACAAAGATATCAGTAAGGATAAACACATAAACACATACACACACAAAGACATCAGCAAGGATAAAGACACACACAATGACATTAGTAAGGATAAAGACACACACACACAAAGACATCAGTAAGGATAAAGACACACACAATGACATTAGTAAGGATAAAGACACACACACACAAAGACATCAGTAAGGATAAACACACACAAAGATATCAGTAAGGATAAACACATACACACACAAAGACATCAGTAAGGATAAACACACACACGCACACAAAGATATCAGTAAGGATAAACACATAAACACATACACACACAAAGACATCAGCAAGGATAAAGACACACACAATGACATTAGTAAGGATAAAGACACACACACACAAAGACATCAGTAAGGATAAAGACACACACAATGACATTAGTAAGGATAAAGACACACACACACAAAGACATCAGTAAGGATAAACACACACACAAAGATATCAGTAAGGATAAACACACACACAAAGACATCAGCAAGGATAAACACATAAACACATACACACACAAAGACATCAGCAAGGATAAACACACACACAAAGATATCAGTAAACACACACACACACACACACACACAAAGACATCAGTAAACACACACACACACACACACACAAAGACATCAGCAAGGATAAAGACACAAACAAAAAGGCTGTATTACAAGCACAGTTGAAAAATGTTCAAAGTAAACGACCCCAAATAGTGTCACGTCTAGCACAGTGAGAAAGAAGTTTCACAAAAACAATTCGAAAACTTAATTTAAAAGGGAGGGAAAGTTAACATTAAGTGAAAGGCTTAAACAACTGTTCAAAGAAAAGGGTGTAAAATAACATAAGTTGTTATAGCGATTGCAATGACAATATTAAGAGTTGCTCTGATCTGAACCTGTGCACACAATATGCAGATTGAATATGATCAGATGCTTTGACTTAACCTTGAAATACCATCCTCTGTCAGGCCATTACTATCTTGCAGTACATTCATCTGTCAGGCCATTACTATCTTGCAGAGAGAAGTATGTCCAGCCAGTAGATTCACTCACATCAACATTTCCATTGTAAAACTGGTAGCTCTGTCTGATTTTGTCATACCAAAATCCCAATCTTTAATTACTTTATCTACTACACCAATTACCTCCATGTTCCTTTTCCAGTAGAAAATATCATTCCTCGCTATTTGATATTTCCCCAAGAGATATCTCCAGTCATGCCGTGGTGGAATTTTAAAATTGTTGCAGATCAAATTAAATTGTTTGAAATCAATGTTGTTCTTATTCGATTTGAATGTATCAGGCAGATGTATTTTACATTCTAATAGCAGTTTCCTCATCTGAAAATAAACGTGAAATACGTAAACTGAGACAACTCGTAAACAGTATCTAATATGATTTTGTCTATCATATTGCCAGTATGAAATACAGCAGCCAGATGTTGCCATCCATACTGCCCAGTTTAGTTCATTCTGTCAACATTTCAAGTTAGACTGTGATCTTCATTGATTCATCACTGGCACGTTTTTAGAGCGTAGCTTGGACAAATATTCAGTGGTCTGTATGTGAAAAATTGAGTTTCAGTGTAGCAAATTTTTATCTCGTTCAATTGTTTTCTTTTAATAATTTGCTTAACGCGAGTTAATCAATTTATTGTGTATAACTGAGTTTCAGAACGATGGTAAGGTATTGTACTTGATGATTTGTAAAATTTTAGATCCCTTTATCATAGATAAAGTGTTAGCTGTTGATAAGACATTATTTAAAATGAATAAATTGGTGTGGAATTTTCTTTTCTTGTGCATATATATCGATCCTTTATTTACTGTTATAATACCCTCATTTGTAATTCTCTGCTGATTTCGATCTCTAATCTTTTCATTTCCTCCATTGTGGAGACGAGACAGAAAGAAACAGAGCGAACGTAGTAACAAAATAATAAATAAATAAATAACAACTAAATAAAATCATGTAATTGTAAGTAGCATTCATCATTTTACTACGTTCAATCAGTGCCCTGTGGATATGATTTCCCAAATTTCTAACCTCAGCAGATTTCGTGGTATTTAGTAATTTAAAATTTTTTGAACATACTCGGACCTTTCCAAATGTAAGAGTTTATATACTTCTTTCTTAGTGACAAATAACATTTGCATTCTGGTACAAAGTAATACTCATCTTCCAGCACATTGTAAAAAAAATACAGGTCCTTTGATCTAGTAGGTTAGATTGTTGTCTTTTCCATCTTTCTGATTTAATATGTAGAGTATGGACAGATATCCTTATTTTTTATTTTATAAATGTTCTAACTGTTACTGTATCAAGATACCCCATACAATCACAATTCCATTACAAAATTCTATATTTAATCTAGCTCTGGAAGATTCTCTGATTCTGGATTGCCAACTTTGAATAAACTGGTTAGCTAGAGGTTGCTTGATCAAAGATAAGTAAACCTATTGTTATATGTGATGTTTATATATTTAAATTTTGTCTATGATTGTAAGTTGTATGGTTATTTGAAAATACATACTTAACTTTTGTCCAGTTGTTCACGTAGTATTTTCATAGGCATTTCGCAATTGGACTTTTGTGACATATGTCAGGTAGGCCAATATTTTTCCATTATAAATACTCATATTCTGATGTGACATAGGTCATGTAGGCATGTGTATTTACATGCAGATTTTGGTAAACAAATTCATTCCTGTTCTAGAATTTCGGTTCTAAAAGATCAGTCTGTAAGGAATCTTTTTTAGTTGTGTTATTGAAATCAGATATACTTTGAGAGGAATTATTTTTTTACAATATTCATTGCAGATACTTAAGTGCTCATCGACTTCTGGATTAATATATGATTTTGGGATTTATGTGAACTCATTCAAATACATTCTGGATTACATTTTTGTGGTGCATCAGGACATTCAAACCTATTAGATATCATTCGGAACATTCTATTATTTTGGACTTGTGATTCGGACATTTAGGAGTATTTGGGATATAACTCACAAATTGTAAGTATCTTTTGAATTTTCACTTTAATTGTCTGGAAATAAATTGCTTGTTGATTTTACTTACGCTGTTGGTTTCACTTTCTTTCTGTTACATATTTTTAAGACCTGGAGTCGTAACACTATATGTTTCCAGAAGTTTGATTTATCCACACTTCCCCCAGTCCAAGACTATTTAATAAATCCAGAACTAATGATGTCCAATTTTTATTTTCATGTATATATATATATATATATAAATATATATATATATATATATATATATATATATATATATATATATATATATATATATATTGCAAAAGAATTAAATATGTTCTTAATGTCAATGATTATATACTGCTGAAAGAGTGAATTTGAATATTGTAATGTGATTGGAAATGTAGAGATCGTGACTTACCCTGGTATTTGTATGCACTTGTTCATGTGTTGTGTCATCTGGGTAGCAACTGCACTGTCATCAAGTTCGATCTTGCACATCGTTAAATACTCATACAATCTTTAAGAATCTTACTTCGTATGAATTTATCACACTCAGAAATATGTTTATCACACCTAATTTTCCCTTCCAAATCAGCAATTGAATAGCACTAAGTTTGACTACTTCATCAGCTGACACTACAATATACGTCTGCAGCCATTATGGCCGACGCTAGATCACATGACCGGCTCCACACACTAAATGCGTCCAATTTCACATTTTTCTAATTTAATTTCACTTGTTTATTGTAGATGCTGGCCTTATTTTATACAAGCATGAATATGTTTTTAACTTTCAATATTGTATTCTTCATTTTTATGCTAGTCAATGTATTTGTAATGTTGTCAGCGTTCACTAGTAGTTCTTTACTTTTCAACCATGCCTAGCGTCCTTGGTTACGACTTAAAAGACTTTGATGTTTGGCGGACAAGAGATTATACAAAATATTTATTTGCTTCTGACTGAGTGTAAACGGACAAGTAATGCTCAATAAATTGTATGATAACCATCAGTTTGTGTCACTGGTTGTAGAGTATATGTTCGGTACAACACGACCTGTTATACAGATGTCCACCAAAAATAGTACTGTCCTGAGGTAGTCATAATTACAAATTTACTAAACCACATTAGGATGCTAATAGATAATTTTAAAAAGAAGACAAGCCAATGAATTTCTATTATTTGTTATTATCAAAATAGAGACTGAAATAACATCTTTAGTACAATAATCTGAATCAATTCAATTCAATCAAATTCAATTCACTGCTATTGATTCCGGCTTAATGCAAAAGTAATATTGTGCCATACAAAATGTAAGCAGCTATCTCCCGCCACACTAAGAATTTAAGGTTAACTTACAAAATACTTACACTGTAGGCTGTCCATTTGTTACTGAATGATTAGATTGGAGTTATCAAGGCCAGCATATAATAGTTTCTGTGTATATCACACATACTTATATATTCATGTTTTAGTCGTCTTTTCGTTTTATTATGTAATTTGTCATAGTTACAAACAGTCAAAAATATAAAGGTCCTGACTAGAAGCATTTTTGAACTTATTAACTTATTATTACAATTAGATTTGTTAGCACATCCGTTACAAAATGGAGTCAGAAGTGGGATGTCATAGTTGTATGTGACATCCAGGATCGAACCTAAGTTCATTTTCGAAGTGTTTGTGGCAACATCAACAGCGCTAAATATTTACCCGTAATTACATGAGGTCCCGAAGGCGCTATTAGAAGTTGTGCTAGCCGTTAGGAGCTTCCGCTCCTACTTGTATGGTCAAAAAGTCCTCCTTCGCACCAACAATGCAGCAGTGAGCTAGATGCGAAACTTAAAAAATCCAACTGGACAAGTTGCAAGATGACTGCAAGAGCTAGGTACATATGACATGGAGGTTACTTACAGAGCTGGACACAAACAAATAAATGCTGACGCATTATTAAGAAACCCATTTAAGGTTTGTCACAGACAGCAAGAAAAGAATAAAATGTCTGAAGATGAGACTTTTTGTCAAAAAGCTGTTAGTCCAATAGAACAGAAGACAGTTACAGGTGATGGTGATAATCCCAAAGCTGACGCCCTCAGAACCGTTACTAGAGGTCAGCAGAAGGATAAACTGGAGCAGTTAAAGAACAATGACTTGTGGCTTGCTGGGTGGGAACCAGATGAAATTAGGCACCAGCAACTGAAGGACCCCAATATCGGATTGATAATGTCTGCTCTCGAGGAAGGAACAGATAGGCCGAAAGGGGAAGATGTCTCAAGCAGTGCAGCATCATTAAAAATACTCGGAGCCAGTGGGACCGTCTATGTCTACAATGAAGCATGCTGTATCGCAAATGGGAATTCGACAACGGGGACATCAAATTTCAGCTCATCGCCCCCGAAACCAGGAAACAAGAGCTCTTGAAGTATTGTAATGACATACCAGCAGCAGCCCACCTTAGAGTTGAGAAAACTCTGGAGACACTGAAGATTGGATTCTACTGGCCAGGCATGAAAGTATATGTACAAGAATATTGTCGAAAATATAACAGGTGTACTGCCCGTAAACCTTCAAGTGGAAGTTGTCATGCCACTAAAAGCAGTAATTGGGCAGACAAACAGCACGGATACATCTGTAGAATGTGGAAAGTATGTTTATAACCTAAGGTGGAAGTTTGAAGGGATTCATGAAATGGCCAGGAAATGTCTGAAACAAAGGACAACACATCAGAAGAAATACTATGATTTACTAGCCAAAAAGAAATTTTTACAATCAGGACAGGCTGTGTGGATGCACGAGCCGATCAGGAAAGTTGGAGTCTGTAAGAAACTTACTTACCTCATCTTGGAAGTCATTTTTGTTAAGAAAATTGATGACGTGACTTACCTTGTGAAGAGGTCAGTTAGACAGCCGTCGAAGGTCTACTACGTTGGTGGTTTGGCACCTTATCATGGAAGGAACACGCCATCGTGAACAAAGCAGTACCAAGCATTGGAATCTGGATATCTATGAGGATATTTTAACACTCTGCTTACCGTTAGATGTACTTATGTTACTGTTATGTAGTTCAAATTTATTTCTGATGGATTGCGATGATGCAGAGGCATCAAAATGGGCTGGAAAAATCTGTTCAGGACGGGCGCCGATTTTATTTTTTTCAATGATGTTTGCTAGCACCCCATTTTGGCTGGAAGGTGGAGCTCTACCGCGAGGTTTATGTACGGTTAGGGACTGGATTGATCACCCAGTTGCCTCTCCAATGATGTTATATCTACTCTCGTTGGACGGACGGAGTAAGTCAGATGGTTCCATTATCAGATGTGATGATGGAGGCGGTGCGTCCATGAGGAACGTGATGTTTTCCATTTGTAACGAAACAGCTGTACGAACTATGAAGTTGTTTTGCTCGGATGATGTGCTGTGAAGAATGCTCAGTTTTCATTGTAATAAGGCATTATCCAAAGAAGGGTAGATTTTTAAAGCTCCAGTTATCCAGATCTAGATGTCTTGAGCAGGTGCTTTACGAAAATGAGGGTCTTCAAATCACAAGTTATAAAATTTTAAAGGATGGCTATACCAACATGCATGGGAGATAGCTATTAGTTGATTAACTTACTCTCATGGCACAAATAATAATTATAAATGCCTGCAGCTAAAGGAACCTTTCTTTCTTTTAATGTGTATCCTTTGGTTACAGAATGGCTGCCTCCACAGTGCGACTTGTTTGTTGGATCTGCCCAGAGACATACAGCAACAAGAGGGATCTAAAGAACCACCTCATGGCTAGTCCCCACAGTTGCATGAGGGTAATCTGTCCATGGTGTGCCCGAGAAAAGACCACTTATCGGAGGATGATCGAGCTTAAAACCCATATCGAGAGACGTCATAGTTCTCTTCTCAAGACACTGACGCCGGCGTTTTTCAGCGAAAACAACGGTTTCTGGTTGGCCCTGCAGCCCGAGAACTATATCAAAATCATCAGCCCTAATTTATGGGATTCAGCTGTAGCGATCAGAACCAGAGCATCAGTATTAGGATGGTTAGGAGCTATCAAAACGTTATCGCAGGCTCAGCATGAGTTGGCGTCCGCGTGGGATGCCATGCTTGCACGAACATCAACACCAAACGAGCAGTCCAGCCCTAAATTCCGACCAGAAACACCACTGTCTGAGTCCAGATTCATTCCGGATTATGAAGAAGCGATAGAGGAGCCAGAGTACAAAAAGTGCCTACGTGAGTCCTAACCACCCACACGGCCAGAGATTTAGACAGAGTTGGGGTTGCATTCCTTTAACATGACTAGAGAAGGAATAACTTTATATAACGTATCAACAAATGAGACACTGTGGTACAGATGTGAACTGAAGAGGGCAAAAACCAACGCGAGATTGCTAGATACTCTCACCCGGGGAGAAATGCAAAGACTCGCTCGCACCTATGGCTCCTACCTCTAAGATGACCACCCTGGAAGGTGCTGACAGGGAACAGAGAATTAAGCTTGCTAAAGTCATCGGGGTGAACAACGACGCCGTCATCTGTGTCAGCATGGAATCGACTATGTTTACTTCACGTGATGCTGTTGAAGTTGAGAAATCTCCTTGCAGTGTGCCCATGATGCCAAAACCATTGGAGCTAAATACACCCGTAACAGAGATATGCATAGTGCCAGAAACACCAGGCTATCTGAGGAAGCTCCATGTGTCCTGGACGTATCAATAAGAAATGCATACTCACCCCAGATGCCCAGCGCAGCCTGTAATAACCGGGAGAAGTGTCTGGACACCAAAGAAAGAATTAGTGTGATCCTGGAAACCGGATTTATGCTTTGTTTGGCAGTACTTGAGTTGAGAATGCGGTAATATATATTGATCTCTATGGGTGTCCACCCTAATTCTCCATATAAAACTCAGTTTAAGTCATTTTTAACCCGAATAAGTTTGTTTTGCTTTCTTTTATAAAAATTTTAGTGCAACCTTTCAGCAGCATTTCTTTCAATAAATCCCCATACTTCTGATCCATAAACAAGAATTGGTGAAATTAGTGTCAGAATTATCAAAATAAGTGAGAAAATCACTAAACCAGTAAGAACTGAGGGTATTATTTTCACAAGATAAAACTTTACTACACCAACCAGACTTGATTTCAAAAATTAAAAATTACTCGACCAGCAAGGCTGGAGGGTTTACATTTTGATTCTATAAATAATAAGAATAGCTAATTGGTCTACACTTAAATGGCTTTATTCGATAGGTTGCATATATATATATATATATATATATATATATATATATATATATATATATATATATATATATATATATATATTGACAAAATTGTAACTGTCTCAGTTAGCATCATAGAAACACATCATGCACAATCAAAACTCTGAAAGAAAGAAATTTTTATATTGGTATTATGCTGAAGAATATACAGAACACTATACGGACTTTCTACAATACACAAAACGTTTCATATATTGAGGAAAAGGTTACAGAAACCAAATAGACTTGAAAAAAGCCTGAGGTTATATATATTTTACCTAAGGAGCTATTTTATTAGACAATAATCCATGCAAAATTAAATAGTCCTTTTTTCTTTTTTTTTTGTAATATCCGACATAGCAATAGACACAAATAATTTATGCATCTCCTCGTTAGACATTTTAGACGGTGGCTGTATCTTGTAAGTGACGAGTTTTTGTAACAACACGCTGTATGAGATTGTAAAAACGATATCTATCGATCCGTGGCAAATGACATTTATTTTTGTCGCAGACATTTAAAAGGTACAAAGTGTAAAAAGATCTGGGGGATGTAATAACTCTTTCTAGGTTGTACCGTTGGTTTGTTTTGCGTCGCCTTTGGCTAGTTATTCCCTCGGAATTCCACGCATGAGGTTTTACTTTCGCTTTGTATAGATGGTTCTAATTTCTTAATGAGTAATACAACTTTTTATATAGACAGTGTCCTTTCCAATACCTTTCCCTCATTTTTCATGTCTTGAAGTTCATCTTCTATTTGCTGTACTTTCAAGTTCTTCTCTATGTCCTCCTCCATTTGTTCGAGACCCTCATCAATTCACTCCGTTGTAAAGTAAATGATATGTCCTGCTGTTTCTTTTTAAACAAGCTGTCAACATTTTCTCTCTGCAGTGATAATTCGCTTGCCCGAATCGTATGCTTCATCCGCTGTTATTGTTCTATCAGAGTTAGCGAGGCTTTCTTCCACAAATGTTTTCAATTCAACCTGTCCAATTCAACCTCTTTGTGTCTTTCCTCTGCTTACCGAAACGTGAGACTGCTTGCAGCTCCAAGTGTGTTACACTCGTTCATCTCCTTAGGTGCCTTCTTTTACCATGTTGCTGTAAATTCCCTATATTAATTGCTGCGTTATGGCAATAGGGGCACTGTTTTGGCACGCTAAGTGATTATTTAGGTAGTGAAAAATGTAACTAACTGAATGGCACTAATTGTTACCAAATGTCACTAATTGTTTTCAGAATGTCATTGTTACCAAAAGCTATTAAATGTATGTTACATTATGTCACTATTTGTTACCTAAAGCAACTAAATGTTATTCTTTTTTCGCATGTGAACGCAACTTATCACTGTCGGTGTCGTAGTCATCATCACGGAAATCGTGATGATGCTGGGCTCCGCAAGACGGTAAAGGTAGATCTGTTAATTTTATTCAGTGCTGTAATGTAGATGCTGTTTCTTTCGTTGTCGTTTTTGCCTTTGTTACAGTTAACCGCCCTTAAAATAAATGTAGCAATTTTTACCTTCATGCCTAAAAATACGTCCATTTACAATTCATGTTACTTACTTGTTTCTTCAGGGTGGAACCAGTAACAAAAAAAAAACAATACACTTTTCACCTACTTTTGTTAACGCTGATTCAAAGCCCTTGAGACAATATCATTCGGATATGTAAGCAAATGAAACGAACGTTTTACCTAATATATTTTGTCTTTTATGCAACATTTGTTCTACCTGATATATACACATCTACCTCTTCATTGCAATTAATCATTTCACCGCTTTTTTTCACGCGTGTACTTGCCCTCACGTTTTAAGGTGCTTTAAATGTAAGATCACCCCGTTTACATAACTCTCCAAATGCTTTTTGAAGTTTTGTCATTTCACTTTTTAGGAATGAATTAGAGACAAAACACTTGATACTCAAGAACTGTGTGTGTGTGTCTTAAATGGCTCCTCCTGAATTAGTAAATTGTTTTAAAAATATTTCGTCCTGTTTCATAAAAATCTTTTCCAAAGGTTGAAAAATATATATTTGCCTTCACATATGTAGTTTACAGGTTTACAATCTTGTATTTTTGTGTTGCATGCTTTAGGTCTCTCGAATATGGCTGGATGAAAACGACGTATCGATTGATTAAGTTTAAAGTGTTTGCCTAGTAATTCTTCATCAAGCGCTTCACTATATACAGCGTCTGTCCTTTGAACCATTTACGGGTCTTTCATGCAAAAGAAGATCGTATCCGAAAAGTTTTTGGAAATGCATGTCATAAATCCGGTCAACAGTTTGATCAAGGATGGAACGTGTCATTTAATATGGTTAACGTGTCCAGTTATACCACTTTCATAGCATGTGAGAGAGTTAACTTGTCCAGTTATACCACTTTCATAACATGTGAGAGAGTTAACTTGTCCAGTTATACAACTTTCATAGCATGTGAGAGAGTTTGCTTTTAATAATTGTTAGCATCATAAAATATATTCCATTTGTAGATGTCAGTTGTTCATTCTTTACATCTTGGTTGTTATTTATAAAATCACGTATCTGACAATTTGCGACTGAAAATGCAGTGATCTCACGCACACTTGTAATGGTACTATACACACGTACGATCTCTCTCTCTCTCTCTCTCTCTGTCTCTCTGTCTGTCTCTCTCTCTCTCTCTCTCTCTCTCTCTCTCTCTCTCTCTCTCTCTCTCTCTCTCTCTCTCTCTCTCTCTCTCTCTCTCTCTCTCTGACACACGCTCAGAAAGCGAATAGGTCGAGTTCAATAGACCTGACATCGCTAACACAACAATAACAGTAGGTGCCAGTTACACTCAGAAATGCAGCGCCCTCTACGAAACATTTGTGAGCCTTCTGTGTTGGAATAATTGAGAAATTGAAGGCTGGTTTCTGCTAAACTCTATCTGTTGAGTACATATTGAACTTTAGGCAGGAATTTCGTTTTAATTAGTTTAAATTAATATTTCAAAACATATTTATATATTTTGTATTTTATTTAACTAGAAATATTTAAATATATTGAAGTAATATGTGTAGATGTAACAAAATCTATCTTTAAACATTGTGACCTTTAACGTTTCTTAATTTTGACCTTTGGCATACATTATGAAAAACTCCCAAACCTAGTGACCGGGTGCTTTGTCTCTGCTGATTATTTTACTTTCCCGGCTGTTCAAGGCATACCTATACTTCTCCGTGTTGTGTTTTGTTTCGCGGAACAATGGAACTAGCACCAAGTCACTAATGTCTCTCCGCTTGATGCTAGTTGTCTCTACGCTCGCTGCTTAGAAGCTATGCTAGTAATTGTAACTTCGGTACACATGCTGTCCGTAACCGTACCGAAGGTACACATGGAATGCCAAGGGAAAACCTCGCCAAAGGCGATACTGTGCACGATTAATCGTATCATACCATGTGAATTTTGATTCTGTAATATCTATCCCTTTATTCTTACTACACAAGAGATTGTCGACTTTTGTGACTTTGTCTGTACTGCGCCAGCGAGTACTGATTTGTTTATTTTCGTGTTGTCGTGTGCCTATGCAAGTGGATTTGTATGCAGTCCTATTGCGCTAGTAAGTTTTTAATTTTTATGTTAGAGTTGTCTTCCACAGTGGAGCTGTGTTAAGAAGGAACATCATACATTGAACACGAGTGGATTGGTGTAACAAATACTACTAGTTAGAATTGCCAATATGATTTTTTTCTTCCTTTTCCTGTCAGAGCTGTCGTATCCCTTTACTTGTGGGTTGGCACATATCTGTATCACCTGTGTTCACACTTTATATCACCTCAGGCAGAGGATACATGTAGGTGCTAGTGACATACATGTACTTCTAACGTTCCATTTAATATTTTCATCTTTTTTACATTTACATCTAGCTCAGTTTCCTATACACTGCTACATGTATGGTCATGAAACTTGATGTGTGCATTCACCTTTATGTTAGCACCCATAGCAAGTAAACTTGTAGTTGTTATGACTTATTTTCTTGCAAAAGCAGCTATACTACGTTTTTGGATTATGTACCAGCGAAGCTGTCGAGATTTTGCATTCAACAGAATTTTCTATTTGTTTTTTCTCAGCACAGACTTTCACAGTTTTGTCAATTATAAGGTGAGAGAAGAGAAAACTATTTAAATGGATTGATTTCATGGATGGGAAACACAGAAAGAACTCACTCAGTTTTATGCAATTTCACTCACGTCCTCTGTTGGTTGTTTTCTAAAGTACCAATGTTAATCTTGTATCTAAATTTAGTTCAACGAATATAATAAAATAAGTTATTTAATTCGTACTGGAAAGGGAACAAAAATTCGAGTGGACTCATTGTTTTTGCTGACTGACTCGCATGCTCGTCAAACACGTGCACTGCCAAACATATTTTTCAGTAAAAAATTAAATAACTCGAAAATAACAATAAAATCTATCAAGACCGAAACATAGGTAAATCGCAATCGTCCCAAAATTGTCTTGTCCCTAATTTTCACTTCTTTATTTTAAATAAATTTCATTTTAAAAAATAAACTAAACCCTCCTACTCAATAAACCAAAACTAAATGTCGGTGACAAGTGTCATTTTGAATCCTATTAAACCGAAATTGCCAATTGTCCAGAATTATGCTAAGGCTATAAAATATTTTTTTTAAATGTTATCATATAATTTTCAACAGAAGGATGTGTATTTATATATATAGCATGAAATTAAAGTATGCCATAAATGCATAGAATGGAGGAGGGGGGGGGAAAGAAAACTTGCTAACGTCTTAAATTTAGAATGAATAAAGATAATTTCAGTAAATCGATAGCCATATATTCTTTCAACTCTTCTCATTTTCACTACTTCGCTTAGGATTTTCTAGTCTCTCCCGTATCCAAGATCCAAATATTTTAAAAATTTCCACATTTATTGATGTGAAGATCTTCGTCTGTCCTTGACTTTGTTAACGGTATGTAGTTTGTTCCAGTACCTTATCTTTGCTCGCATCTTCCTTCATTGCCACATGTGACAATTTTCCCGATTGAAATTGTCTATGCTACTGGCATTAGGAGCTAAAATAATAAATTACACTTTCTTCCCATTTGCTACTGCCAAAGGTTAACGCTGAATCGTCGCAACATTTTCAATATGAAGCTTATTAGTGCGAGTGAGTCACGGAGAAACGAGCTGCTGTTAATTTTCAACACCTTCGTTAACATGTTACGATTATGTCCATCAAGCGATACATAAATATTTTACTTCTTGAATAATAGAAAACAGCTGGAGTTTTCAAGCCGCTGGCGTCTAAAATAATTTATAAATGCAGATCTCAGTACTTCACTGAGTCAAAGAAGTGGTCTCTATAAACACATCGCTGCATGACGTCAGTTGATGTAAATTATGTTGTGGATAGAACTTTTCTTTGCACAGATGCTTCAAATTTTGAACAGACTTTACCCCATAGAGTTGATATGACTCGGGCCTTCATACAAATCAGCAGTTATATAAAAACGAGAGAGAAAGAGAAAGACAGGGAGAAAAGAAGTATAAGCTCATTTAAATACGGTTCGTCAAAGCACGTTGCAATAGCCAAATACTCATGCATAATTTCAATACTACTCTAAACAACAAAAGGAAATTTGAAGTTCAATAGTCCCGATCACTAAACTACATATATAAATACAGGTATAAGTACACTCAACTAGTTGACTTTTTACGAAACTCTTTATTCAACAACAAATCTCCAAATCAGTGACTCTCGCTGGAATATCCTTTTCGATTCTTCCAATTAGGAAATTATCTACAAATGAAAAAGAAGTGCTTGAATGCCCTTTCTCGTAGCTAGAATGCCCATATACACTGAAAACATAAAGAATTATAAGTCACTAGATTCTGATGGCTTTGCCGGTGAGTTCTATGTGTAGTTTGTTTGGGTGGGGTGGGGGTGGCTCTTTTCCAGACATCAACTTATTGTGTCCCTCTCTCTCTCTCTCTCTCTCTCTCTCTCTCTCTCTCTCTCTCTCTCTCTCTCCAAATAAAAGTATGCTTCAATTACCGTCACTGCACAGAGGCAGATTGAGGGTGGGGTGGGGCAGAGTCGGCACGTCTCCCCCCCCCAAAAAAAAAAAAAAAAAAATATTGAGCGCGAAACAATTGGAACGTTTCCTAGAACAAGTTTTCTTTACAGTTGGATTGTTACAGTTATGCCCTGAAAACACTTAAAATGCAAGAAGTTTCAGTGGACTTCGCACCCTGGGCCACCACCAGGGGTTCTATCCCACAGACCCTTGCCTTCTTGTTTGGACCCTCACACCACCCTTCCATAACGATATGTCTGGGACAGACGCCGTAATGTCTCTGGCAATGCACTTTTACTCAAATTGCCTCGGCATATAACCTTTCATGTGCTGACGTGCCTTTAAACACCGATCAATCAATATATCAATCAAACAGACCACACCGTTGACGAAAAGGGACTGGAGCCAAGTTTGGATGATTGCATGTTGGATTTCTGTTTCAGTGAAATGGGCTGTGCCCCCATCTTGTTTATATCGAACCCAAGTTAAATCGCGGTTACACATTGGTTGGAACAATGGCCTTATACGACTCTAAGCTTATGTAAGCATCATAACAGACTACCAATGACCAAAGTTAAACGTGTTCCAGGTAAGAAAGCGGCCATAAATGGTCGTTACATTCACCGTGTTTGGATTTCACCCCCAACCACATTGTAACAAAAAGAGGTGTAATTCAAACACGTCACCTCCTAAAATATTTTTGCGACTGATTTATATTGTTTTTTTGTTTTCTTTTCCCTATTGGACGGTGAATGTGGACTTACAAACATGAGCGCCAGGTCGCATACGGTTCAATAAAAATAAGGTGAAGAAAAAAAAAACTGTTTTGTACCGGTGTCACGTGACTTGCCCCGATGAAAACCCAAAACTCGCTTATCAGGAGTAATTCTGTTGATGTGAACTGGATGTGAAGTTAAGTTTGAAATAAAGGGATCTGACTAGTGAAACGGAGTCTGCTTCAATTTTGACTCATAAAATATCTGATATCTTTAATGCAGACCCAATAATAATAATAATAATAATAATAATAATAATAATAATTAATTAATAAATAAATAATACACAAAATAAATAAAACATCAAATAAACCGTCTAGCCGATTCAGCTTTTGTTTTTGTGAAATAAATCAGATATCAGTATCCATAGAGATACAAAAAAAATTTCACTCTTGATTTAATGAAACACTTCAAAACACAGGAGTACTTTTAGGGTTGATCGCGCCCTTCACTCTCCAATTAAAAGCTTAAGCTTAATTAAAAGCTTAAATGATTCCATTCTCTTAAAATATTTTTTATGAAGTTAAAAAGAATTCCCTCTTTCCTTAAATCGGGTAAGTTGCAATTTGTAAGCACTTCAAAAAATTTGTCAGTATCTAATAGACGACAATGTATAATTAATTACATGATGGAGCGGTAAATATCTCAAATCTTCCGTGAAATTTTAGGGCATAGGTTTGGCGAATGATTGTATACTTAGGCGATCCACAAAGTGATCACTAATGTCATTACAGTTCTCTAATAAATAATCGGTGGATAGTAGAGGTTAATGGCCGATGTTAATGCGTTTTACAAGAGAAGGTTAGCCATTTTCTCGAAGCAAGTGGGGAAAAGAAGGTATACATGTACATTATTCACAGAATCTATCTAACACATGGGTTTACTGGTACACAAAAAATATGACAATCGATTTGATCAACATGGGTTATTTCTCGAGACGTAATGAGTGCTTGACTATTTTCGTATGCAATTACTGCGATAATACAAACCCTGGACTATCAATTAAGTTAATGCTGCTCAGTTCGTATGAATCCATATACAAGTCTAGCCAACTGCGCAAAACAAGATTCTTGCTCAATTTAATTTCTGGCAAGCGAAGAAGACATGTTTTGACAGGGAATACATTTATTGTACACACTATGAGCACTACATTAAAGAATGAAATATGAATGATAATGGTACCAAGAGATCGTTGGATACCACAAATGAGAAGTTGGCGACTAATACGAAAAATCTAGATAAGCCAGACCGATAAAAAAAACACAAAAGACAAGGTGTTGAGTATTAGTAAATGAATGATGCAATTCAGCAATATAAAGACTAGACAGAGTTTCCTCTGACCTGGAAATACCTTTTTATTATTTGGTTATTACTGTCCATATTTAAGACAGAGTAGTAGTAGTTGCAGTATGGTTTTAACGGCACGTCAGCACAATACTGGCTGTATGATGCCGATTAAAAGAAAAGCTCTAAAAATGTAAATATAAATTATTGGAACAAAAAAAAAAACAACAACACATTGGGAAATAAAGCCTTCTGAAAAATCATAAACAATAAGTACTAAACGATAAAAGTCAAAAGGTAACGAAGTTAAAATTATGTAAACGGTATATAAAACAAAAGATAAAGGTAAAACATGTAACGTCCTTAAAAAGATATGGTCAACATTTTGTGTATAAACCGCATTCCCTCTAAAAGTCCAATATTGTATATGATGGTACATCATCATAAAGTTTCTTAATTGAGTTCACACCAAAATAATTCTATGTCTCGGGGTTCCAAGACAGCCTGATGCACATATATCATGCGCGGAAAAGTACGAATTTTACCAGCGCAGAGTTTTCAAAGGCTTAAGTAGAGTTAGGAAGCAAAATATTATAAGCTCAATAGGGAAGGTAATGACCCCTTTGAGTTGTTACGCGGGATTGGAAGTAATCAGCCTTTGGCACTGGACACGAGGTACAAAATATCTATATAAAAATGGGGTAGTCAGTTTAGGTAGCTGACTAAAAAAAAAACAGTTTGGAGAAATAGTCACGCTGTATTAGAACGTTAGCTGTCTGGAAGTCAATATGTTCAGGCTAACCAAGTATGTACTATTTTGCTTCCCAAATCAAGATAAGTCCTTGAAAACTCCTTCCATCAATAACGCTGGAAAATGTCGTACTTTTCCGCATATGATTTATGTGCATCACGATCTGTCATGGAAATCAACAGTAATAACCAAATAATAAGAAGTGATTTCCGAGACGCAAGAGACACGGTCTATATAAAGATCGATCTAAATTAATATTGAAATAATACTAGTACATTTATTGAGTTTAAAACGATAAAAACGTTTACACGAAAATTCACTTTTAAACCTTTGGAGACAAGAAAAGTTTTGAATTCCCAAGAATCAACGTCAAAAGGAGACTAACAGTTCGAAATTTTACATATGTCGTCTGTGGCACACAATGAAAAGAAGGCTGGAACATATATTTAAATAGAGTTACTGTACGTTACAGTGTTGGATTTCAGATTTCTCTCCGATTGTGTTAATAAGATTTAATTCTTAGTATACGATATATAGCTGTCACTTAAAAACTTCCTTCCACTAAAACAAAATTTAAGTAACTCTCAGCATTTATTGATCTACACATAAAATGGTAATAATTCAAATCTAAATCCTAGACCCGCTGTACACGACACCGTCTATTAAGATTAACGATGTTTCTATCTTTGTATACCATTTTATATTTTTAGGTTCACATAAAATCTCTTGTCAATTCTCACAACTGAGAAGTATATTTAAGAACCAAGAAATAAGAGGACAAAATATTTTGATATCACAAAATGGCACAAAATGTTACTGGGCGTGTCACGCGGCAACAACGACAACTTTGCTTTTGATTTTTTTCATACGCCGACAAAAGCAGTTCATAGTTAAAGACAACGCTGGCGATTTACGTGGCACGGACAAACACACACACACAAAAAAACGTTTTGAGCGAAGTTCAAAACATGTATTTTGTTTGAAAACTTTTTTGTATTATATTTGTGTTACCAGAGAGTGAAATCCTGTAATTCACCCAACTTTAAAGCACAAGGCACGTACCTCAATATTTAGAAGCCATACCTAAGGTAAATTTAGGCCTGGCAATTCGTTAAGAATATTTATTACTGTTTGGAAGGTAGTTCTGAATATTGCATGCAGTTATCTTTCTTAAAATTCCGTGTAGTTGTATTTATTTTATAAATATTATCATTAATATTTTTTTCAATTACCATTTCAGAAGAGATATTTTAAATCAAAGTTTTAAGTCTCTTTAAGTTATGGACGTGTCAGCTCTAAGAATTTGATACGGTATAACAGACCAAGTGGCAGTGTTTTCAGACTGGAGGAACGAAACGACTGAAACAGTCGGTATGCCGTTACAATATGGTTCAGCCTACAGACCTCGTCTGCCCAAAATCACGTATTGAATCAAGATGGCACATGAATTGTCGGATTTGTAACATTATCATCCAAAAATATGCATTGTGCCAAAAAAACAAAAGCGAAAGGTCATATGCCCAAGAACAAGGTGAAAGGATTTTTATACATAATCGTACATTAAACCATTAAACTGCAATGATGGCCATTTTTATGGTAATCTTGCCTGCAAAATCCACCAAGGTTATCAGTTTGGGTCATTCTAATATGAGCTCAAACTGCGGGTATTGTATAACTAGTTTCTTTTATTTCTTCAAATTACCCATTGTCCTATGTAATCTCATGATCTCAGGAAGAAAAGAAAAAAAAAACAACGGAGAATCAGACAAAAATGAGAATACTTCTCCTACTAATGAGCCTAAATATTTCTATAAAATTTGCGTTTCTTTCTTGGACAAGAAATTTTGAATATGTGAAGATATGAAATTGATTATGTTATCTAGCAGTAAGTAAGGGGATGACTGGCCATGCTCCTTTTCAACTGTTTGTGCAACCCAAATATTCACGCCTACCTGGGTAGATTGATCAGCTCTCCGTTGGAATACCAGTTATGGAATAGTTGATTGACAGCCGCCACACTCACCGGAGAGGTCAATTGGACACAGTTCTTTGTTGTATTAAACTATAGGTAATATTCGGGACAGCCTCTGATGTTTTATACATCAGAACATTTATCAAGAGAAGACAAATGTGTTATAAACACATTTGTAGTCCACGCACTTATAATAGATTGAACGAGATTTTCGTGCGGCTCGTTATTCACATGTTTCTTCCAGTACTAATGGTATTTACTGTTGTGGGTCGTATGGTGATCAATGTGTGCCTTGATCTCGTCATAGTCTTCAAGTTTCCTGCACAAGTTTACACATTTTCTCTAGAGTAAGTTTTTCTGACCAACAATTGTGTAAACTTTACAGAGAATATTTCATAAGCATCGCCGTTTTCGTAAAACTGCAGGTTCAAAAGTATGGACCATATTGCAGCCTTACAGGGCTTATAAAAATATATAAATGTAGGACGTTTTTATTTTAATTATCTAGATTTGTTTTTGTCTCATGTTCGAAAATTATCATTAGATTCGAGTATTCTTTTTCTCAGATTTTCTCCTCTCTTCTTTCTATTTTATTATACATTAGTGATATGTGTGGTGTGCTAACACCAGCGCCAATTTATCGCGCTTGGCATGTAGGTTTCAGTAATGACAGATAACCATCATAATGGAGAAAGACGTTTTGAATACTGCCACGATGTATTCATTATGGTGTTTTTGTTTTTCTTAGCTTTCACTCCTTGTCGAGAACATATATGATAAAAACATAATCCTTCTTTTCACTGTGCTATCATACATGTATGAACATGTAAGATGAACAAAAATTTCCTGATGACAGAAAAGCAGAGAAACCCTTCATTGCGGTAACACATTGATAAAACTTAAAATTGTCTGCGTTTTCGGAAACTCAAAAATACTCATTATAAATGTCGCGCTTGTATGATGGATCATAATATTATTTGACACAGTCCGATACATTCTACATTTGAAATGTTGAGGAAGAACTTTTTCTACACAAGAAAACAAGTGAAGTATTTGTCATGCCGATGCTATGTTTTAGAGACGTATAAGGGAAAGCTGATTTCATTTTAAATCTGATTTGTTCTCTATATATAGGATATGAAAGAAAAATATATCAATACATTTTTGCATCGGTCAAAGGTAATTACTAGTATATCTTATGCATAGTCAAAGAAGTTTACACCGATCTTTAAGATATCGCTACAGATTATCGATATAAGGTATATGTTTCTATGAGGTTTACTGGTAAATACATATCAAAGACTATTTCCTTTGCAGCTTATGTTGATAAATTGTCTATAATCCAGTAAAGTCAGGTTTGTGTCTGCACGCCAGATGTTTATGCCATCAACGTTAACATCCAATAAAAATCGAGAAAAACAATTGTTCCAATGATGTCCCAAAACTACCTGCCGGTACGGAACAGTGCATGACTTCGGAATGGCAATTTGCTGAAATGGTAGTGGTGCACATTTGTCTTTGACAGAGGAGTATGTTAATCAAGCGAGAAATGAATAATGATTATTTCTTACATCAGGGGGTAGAGAAAATTTTAGAATTCAGTGTCGGCTTACCTGTATCGTTGTGAGCCTCTTGCTCACCAGCAGCCCTGCGGCTTGCTCATGTAGAGCATGTGTTATCTCGGTATAATAGTGTTGGTACATTCTTGGCTGGTTCACTTCACGACATACTGTTAATTGTAGAACAAGGGGGAATACAATCAAGTTGAATACCATGTTGGAGATGAAATTGTATTGTTACTCGAAAGTAATGTCATTGAAAGGATAACTGTCAGACCATTGTTCGAATTCGACTGTTCAAGAAATGTGATTCTTACAAATGGATGAAGTTAACATTATTTGAGTTTTGCAGTGCTGGATTTATGTTGGAGGATTATCCGTGCTCAGTGCCTGGAATTATGTTGGATGATGATCCGTGCTCAGTGTCTGGAAAGTTCATTGTTGTAAGCTTAAGATGCTTAAATTTCACAATTGACTGGTTCTTAAAATTACGATCAACATAAACTAAAGTGGGTAAAAAGGCTATTTATTGTTTTCACTCACCTTCACGAGGAGACTAGTGAATGATCTTCTTTTCTTTGACTCTCGATACCGCAAATCGAAATAACCAGTTGTTCTCAGAGGTAGCGCCTGTCTCGATCTAGTAATAGGCCAATACCAAAGTAAGTTGTAAAATGAAACGAATGCTACAGGTTCATTTTTATATTTGAATAAGACTGGGCTTCCATAGTAAATGTTTGTGTCTGAATTATCAGTATCCGCAATTTAATTGTAAAATGGAATAATTTTAAAAATATTCAGAATGGAGGATCATAAAGAGAAAAGTCGTGGGAGAAAGAAATCGTCAAGGAAGAACCAAACTAGAAAGGAGAAGGATGTAGAGGAGTTCAGGTCACTCTCTGATTCAGAGGGAATGAGTGTCAATGAAAATCAGACAAGACGAAGTAAAAAGAGACGAAAATCCTTTTCCCATTTCTTTTTCAGACCTTCCAGTGCTCATTTAAATAGATCTCAGAGTGTAAAGCGTCCAAAGAGACAGAATTTTGAATTTGACGTTGAATTTGCTTCCGAAATTCCGCTTGCTGAACGTCTGGACGTCATGTCAGTGGAAAAAGAAAATGGTATGGCTGAACGAGGCGTTGTAAAGGGTATGACGGTACGGGATGCTTTAGTGGAAAGCCAAAGAAGGAGCAAATCTCCTAGTAAAGACTTAGTAAGTTTACAACGGAGAGTGCTGTCCGATCAATATCTCTCACCTGACAGAAAAAGGTCATCCTCACTACCTCAACTTTCAACCTCAGGGGACGGTGTAAAAATGGTGGAAGACGTTCGAGACTCATCCCAAATTCCTTCCGATAATGCAGGTCCTGTACTTTCAAAAACTAAGGAGAAAAAGAAAAGGCGCAGCAGATCAGCTGGGAAACTTTCCAATAAGATCGGCACGAAAGAACAAATAAAACATCATGCTAAAGAATCTAGAACATCCGAAAAGTATCTTCCACTGGACAAGCGGAAATATATGATAGAAAGACCTCAACAACCCACTGTACAACCCGGTGAAAATACAGTTCAAACAATCGAAGAATCAAACCATTCCAGCTTGCCAAAGAATGTAAGTGCCGTGCAAGACAATGCGTCAGTTTTAACATCTGAAAGCAGACGCGAGTCTTTCTCTAAATTTCTTAAACTAAGAGAAAAGACTCCTTTATACACAACATCTTCGTTGCAACATTTAAGCCAGACGACACCGTCATACACGACCTCTTCATACATGTCGCAACCGCAAGACAATACTGTAAACCATGAACTTGACATGGTCATCGAGTGCGAACCAAACGGCCATGGAAAAGAGCCAAATAGCAAGACGGGTGGTATTCTGACAAGCGAAGTACAGGTACATCATCCCAAAGAAATGTATAGTCATAGTGACAGAGACAAAATGCATCTCACAGCTGAAGGTATACAAGCATTCGGACATGCCTCCTTAGGACGAGTCAACAAACCTTCAAGTTCATCTACAAATAGTGAATCATCCAAATCAGATAACGTGCAGTCCTCTGAAAAACAAAGACAGAAATCTTCACAAATGGTCAACTATAGCAAAGAAACATCTACCAAAGATTCTGAGAAGCATCGCGGTAACTTAAGTAAAGATAGACCCTCCAGGAAATCTGCAAAATCAAAAAAAAGAGATCATAACAAGAAAAATGACAAAAATAGTACGGAAAATTACGATAAGGAAGCTTACACCACAGTAAAAGTAAATGATTTGAATAGAAACCCCGGAATGAATGAGGTGGTTAAATGTTTGAGAGGTACAGATGAGACAGCAAACGTTAGTCATATCGCAGACAATGAAAACGACGAAAAGACTGTGAAGAAGGTGATGAAGGAAATACATGTCGAATTAAATCATAATTTCTCGAAAGAACATCCTGGTCAGAAATCAAAGAAATCAAAAGGACCTCCGTTAGCGACACTTATGATGACCAAGTTTTCGAGCATGACAAGATCTATCTCAGAGGGATCCTTGCCAAGGGCTGTCTCCTTGTCAAAACTATTTGATTCTAGTAAGAGATCAGGAAGCAAAAATTTTAATAATTCGAAAGATGGCACAGATGCAATACTTGTAAAAGCAAAGTCTGAAGAAAACATTCTGAAAAACGATGCTGATTTTAAGCTCAAAACGGCTAAGAAAACTCGCAAGAAAGGAGATAGCAAAGAAAAGAAATCAGATATAGCCCAAAAACCTATTGAACCAGAGGGTGTATCTAAACATAGCTCCAAATCTAGTGGAACGGTCTCTTTAACCACGATAATGGCGTTAAAAAGGTTGGCGAGAAGGAAAAAGGCCAGTATGTACGAAAGAAAGAAAGTTGATGATGAGACTATGACCAAAGAAATGGACGAAGATGTCGAAAAAAGACGGATTGACTCATTGAAAGAAATCGAGCCTTCAACCACAATGTTTGAGAACGAGTATAACATCAGTCTGAACAAGCTGGCAGAGCTAAAAGAAACAGCTATTTTGGGGGACGATTACATTGAGCCCTATGACTCGACGTACCCTGAAAAGAAAGGTATTAATTTTCGCTCAGACGAAATTTCAATAGTGACTGAAGAAGATCGAATCCGACAAAGGCAGACCAATACAAGACTGTCTCAACGACGCGACAGCAAGGTGAGACAGAGGCAGAAGAAAGTAATAGATTGTTGTAAGAAATTTGTTGCTTTTCTTTTCTCTCATATAGGCTTGTGTTCACTTGTAGTTGCATATTCCATTATGGGTGGATTTATATTCAGAGCCCTAGAATCGCCATTTGAGCAGACGACAAAAATGGACATTGTTATAGAAAGGGAAAGGTTGGTGACATTACTTTGGGATCTTACCGTGGAGGTGAAGATGAACAATGCGTCAAGTGACTATTCAGATCAAATGGAAATGAGCAAAATGCTACGGACGAATTTTAAACAAAATGTTGATGAAATTTTAAGAAATTATTCTCAAAAAATTCACAAAGCTACGAAGGAAAGAGGCTGGGATGGACAAGACACGGGGAATGGAGAAGAAGTTAAGATCGAGCAATGGACCTTTCCAAGTGCATTACTCTTCGCCATAACAATCTTAACTACTATAGGTGAGTCTCGTTCTCTCTCTCTCTCTCTCTCTCTCTCTCTCTCTCTCTCTCTCTCTCTCTCTCTCTCTCTCTCTCTCTCTCTTTCTCTCTACTTGAAATCATTTTTTCAAACAGACTAAATATTAGCGATACATTATCACTGCATGCATATTTCTAATACAAATTTATGTACGACCGGCGAAAGTTATTGAAATGCCTGTCTTTTGGAAAAGCAAAATGAACTACGCCTAAAATCTAAAACTCTGACTGGTGCAGTTTGTAATCTTTTATTATCAGCCTTCTTAGGCCTACACTCTAACATTAACGTTTATCTATCTATTCATCTATCTCTCTATCACTCTATATCTTTCTCTCTCTTTATATATAGAGAGAACCTTGATTATTCTAACACGTCGGGGAACATAAGAATCGTCATGACAATCGAGATTTCAAATAATCGGAACTGGATTTGTATATATAAGAACTTTTTGGGGACATGACTTTGTTCGGAAAATTTTTACTCTACTGTACGTCTTTTTTTTTTTTCTTTTTTTTTTATCTCACTCTTCATTGTCATATTTTGGAAATTTGCCAAGAGTAATTTTTTTCCTAAATATCTAAAGGTAAAACTTTCAGTAACAGCTATTCTTTTTCAGCGCAGGAAACATAAATTATATCCCGTGACCAGATTAATTATTGATTCAGAATTACTACATATTACACAAATTAGCTAACAGATATGTTAATTTTGACATGTAAAAAAAATCGAGAACAATACAAATTAGTGTGCTAAATAAGAACCAAGAGTAATAGTAACATGCATGCTCCTTTCGCAATTATGTTGACCCTCACATTGATCAGAGACTGGCAAAATTTATTTCCTCTACTTCCGCTAAAATTACCTCCCCCCATCCCCCTTCCCCTTTGCGGGTTCAGGGATATTAAATAGACCCGATGCGCTCTCTTGCATATCGTAAGAGGCAACTAACTAATTGAGGCAGGAGCCACTCTGACCTAATGGAGGCAGGAGTCACTCTGGCCTAATGGAGGCAGGAGCCACTCTAGCCTAATGGAGGCAGGAGCCACTCTGACCTAATGGAGGCAGGAGTCACTCAGGCTCTGTGGTTACTGTGCCAGACTCGCGACCGAAAGGGTGAGGATTAGAATCCTACCATCGGATCAGCTCAGGTCGGCTACCGTGGTTTGTACTTGGTCAAGACACTTTTCTCCAGCTGCCTCGGGCCTAAATAACCTATTTGTGTTGATGCTACGTAAAACACCAAGCAAAACCAAATCCGCTAAAATGACTGTATTTGAAATACATGCACAAGTCTTCCTTAACAGTGGCTGACGGAATCAAAATGCTGGAGGTGCTGTAAGATATCATCTGAGAGTGACAGGACATGACTGATTTTTTATTGCATTTTTGTGGCACGTCGGTATGTGTGCAGTGTTTTATTTCATCTTAGAAATAATTTTGAGGAATTAATTAACTAATAAACGCTTTGAAAAAAAATTAGCAGCATAGTCTCAGCTATGCATTATAGATCAACCCCGCTCTGATTTGTTGCATGAGGCACTTATAAAAGCTGAAAAGGAAACAAAAGAACTAAACAACATCGTCAAACAAAGATTTAGACCATATCTGTTTGTTCCCGACACAGGTCTGCAAGACGTATCTTTAATCCATTCAGATGTGGTTGTGGACCAGCAAGTGCTACTGCGTTATGTTCGTTGCCTCTTCCTTCTAGACTATCTCGTGTATTTCTGGTCAAACAGCGCTACATGAACGCTATCTAGCTATCTAAACACGCACAATAGTACCGTTGTTTAGGATCGAGCACAGCAGTGGCTGCTTGTATCATATGTGAAACTCATAAATCTATGAAATACTCGCTCTCGCACGGACATATTTATTATGGCATATTTCAGAGAGAGTAGGATTCACAAAGGTCATGATTGATTAGAAGTGCGATATGCATGTGTTTATAACAACTAAAGAATCTATATGGATGCATAAATACTGTTACTGCTAAACGACCATTACATGGAAAGGTAATATCTGCTTTTTAATGCAACTTTGGCCGAAAATGAGCAGAAACAAAACACAGGATGCCTGCCGTTATTTTCAGCCGCCCCATCGTAATCCTAAGCAGGAGAAACAATGCATGCGCAGTCATATATGGACGAGTTCAATCAGCAAGAGATGTTCCAGGTGTTTACGTCACGCACCGTTTCATATGCTTCTAGATAAAGACTCTATATTGAATTCCTGCGCTTAAAGTCCTGTGGCTGCTCTCTATGTTGGTGCCGATAAAGATTCTTTTGGTTTCGTTGGGACTCAGTCGATCAAGGGTCCATACCATTTTAGAACTAATACGAGTTTGAATGACTAGCACAAATAATCCATGAACTCAAATGGTAAGGTTTCTGAAATGAATAGTCCCACAAGTTAAATTAAAAAAAAAAAAAGCAAAAACCAAGGCTGATAGTAGGTCTGAGACAAACTTTAGTCACTAGCATTTACACATTTACTTGTCCACGCACATCACAGTGCCCTTCCACAAACAAAAAAAAAATATAGTTCAGTCGCAAAACAATCACGGCAAGCTTTTGAGAAAATAGGCAATTTTTAAGGCACAGTTCGCACATAATTGCGGTTCCTTACCACCTTGTGGCAAATTTGCAAACTTTTGACCTTTCTCGTTTTGCCGGAATCGTATCTACTTTGAACGCGCCAGTTGAAAGACATAATATTACAATATTACTCGACGCTTGGCAGAAACAGTCAGAGAATCACCCATAACAATTTTTTGGCGTTGTGTATTCCTTAAATGTTGAAGGCGAAGACTAGAATCACGAAGAAACGAATAATACATAGTGTATACTAAACACTGTGCCACGGTATTCCTAACGTTGCCTTTGTATAAGACCGGCAAGCAGCTGCTGCTAGTATCTTCAAAGGAATTCTGCCATTTTCAAACAAGGCATACCGATACGAAATCAGCAGAAACATATCTGATTTAGACATTGACAGAAAACCTACTTCCTGTTATTTTTATCAAGAAATATTTTCTTTTTTTATGAGATTCAAGTAATTTATTTCGATTATCAAACATCATATATAATCATTACTAAAATATATCAGATATCCTCTATTATGGCCGCTGAAAAGAGATAATTTTATATTTTCACTCGCTACATACGACACCGTAAATGAAGCCTTTGTAGTCTTTGATTTGAAGCATTGGAAACTTCCTTAGAATCGAATAATTTTCTGAAGGTAATAATTATATTGTTTATCATGATTATTGTTTATTTGTAATGTGTAATGGAGGCTATTATGTATTTTGAAAATCTCTGTCCGTACATATGTATGCCGTTGCGTCCATCAAACATGCTTTTTTCTAGTACATAATCAGGCATAATAACACAAAACTTGGCAATATACTTTCCCACGTTGTGATACAGGACTATGAAATTATTTGGTTTCATACGTTGTAATACAGGATTAGGAAAATTATTTGGCTTCGTACGTTGTGATACAGGATTAGGAAAATTATTTGGCTTCGTACATTGTGATACATAACTAGGAAAATTATTTGGCTTCGTACATTGTGATACATAACTAGGAAAATTATTTGGCTTCGTACATTAAGAAAATTATTTGGCTTCATACATTGTGATACATAACTAAGAAAATTATTTGGCTTTACGCCTTTTGATAGGGGACTAGGTCAATTATTTGGCTTCATACGTTGTGATACAGAACTAGGAAAATTATTTGACGTGATACTTTGTTATGCCGGACTAGCAAAATTATTTGGCTTCCCACATTGTGGTACAAGATTAGGAAAATTATTTGGATTCACGATACAGGACTAGGAAAATTATTTGGCTTCACGTCTTTTGATACAGGACTAGGAAAATTATTTGGCTTCATACGTTGTGATACAGGACTAGAACAATTATTTTGCATCAAACGTTGTGATACAGGACTAGGAAAATTATTTGGCTTCACGCCTTTTGATACAAGACTAGGAAAATTATTTGGCTTCATACGTTGTGATACAGGACTATAGAAAATTATTTGGCATCATACGTTGTGATACAGGACGAGGAAAAATATTTGGCTTCACGCCTTTTGATACAGGACTAGGAAAATTATTTGGCTTCATGCGTTGTGATAGAAGACTAGGAAAATTATTTGGATTCACGACTTTTGATTCAGGACTAGGAAAATTATTTGGCTTCATACCTCGTGATACAGGACAAAGAAAATTATTTGGCTTCATAAGTTGTGATAAAGGACTAGGACAATTATTTGGTTTCATAAGTTGTGATAAAGGACTAGGAAAATTATTTGGCTTCCTACGGCGTGATACAGGACTAGGATATTATTTGGCTTCATACTTTGTGATACTGGACTAGGAAAATTATTTGGCTTCACACCTTGTGTTAAAGGACTAGGAAAATTATTTGGCTTCATAAGTTGTGATAAAGGATTTGGAAAATTATTTGGCTTGATACCTTGTGTTACAGGACATAGAAGATAAGTTGGCTTCACACCTTGTGATACAGGACTAGGAAAATTATTTGGTTTCATACCTTGTGATACAGGACTAGGAAAATTGTTTGGCTTCATATGTTGCGATACAGAACTAGGAATATTATTTGGCTTCACACCTTATGATACAGGACTAGGAAAATTATTTTGCTTCACGACTTGTGATACAGGACTAGGAAAAATATTTAGCTTCATACGTTGTGATGCAGAACTAGCAAATTTATTTGACTTCATACGGTGTTATACGGGATTAAGAAATTTATTTGGCTTCATACGTTGTTATACTGGACTAGGAAAATTATTTGTCTTCACACCTTGTGATACAGATTACGAAAATTATTTGGCTTCCTACGTTGTGATGAACTAGGAAATTTATTTGGCTTCCCACAGTGTAGTATAAGACTAGGAACTTATTTGGTTTCATTCGTTGTGATACAGGACTAGGAAAATTTTATTTGGCTTCATGCCTTGTGACAAATGGCTAGGAAAATTATTTGGCTTCACGTCTTGAGATACAGGACTAGGAAAATTATTTGGATTCACGCCTTGGGGTCCAAAGGAAAGGGTCAAAACTTCACATGTCCCAAAACAGTTATGGTAGGAAGGAGTGATTGTTGGGTGACGTAGAATATTTTTGTATACAACTGCCCACCTTTCTTCTCAAAGAGAAGATGTTTTGAAAGATGTTTGCCCCAGCATCCAAAATATAGGTTGAAAGAATGATACGGAACCGAAATTGTTTTTCCTTTCCTATTAGACAAGGATCTTTCAGTACTAAAATAATATGCAGTCTTAAAATAAATCCGAAACTTTTTAACACTAAAAAACATATTAGGAAAAAAGACTTTTCTGTAACATTCAAATCTTCAATATTGTTAGGGATATCCTTATATTAAAATATTAATTTCCGAAATTTCAAAATTTTCTATCATGAAAGTTCCATTACCGTAATATTCAAAGTCTAAGTGTAACATTACAAACATCATAATATGCAAATTCTACTATTTGATCGCATAGGTGTACAATTTTAGAATAGTTTAGCATTTACGCCATCTTCAGGTGGTTTCATATACTTTAATACTTTTTTCTTAACGCTACGATTTCATCTATAGGAAACAATTATTTGATAATAGTTAATGAAATGCGTGACACCAATATAAGATTAATAATGAACGTTCTATTATCAGGTGAATATATTTAGGAGACAATAGACTAATATGCTTAGAAAAAATGCAAAATAGTGTAATATAAGGATTATGCAAATTACAACCTCTTTTTGTACGGTCAGTTCTGGCTTTTGCGCTATAATGACTTTTTACTACTTTATTCCATATTGTTCAAAATGTAAGACAAGTTATTGTTTTTTTTATTTTTGCTTGTTTGTTTGGAGGGGGGGAGGTTTGGGGGGGGGGCTTTTATTTTTTTCATTTTTTTTCTTTCTGAAAGCAGAAAATGTATATACCGTATATAATATATCAAAAGGTTCTTACATATATATGTTGCTATAGTGTCCTTACATATGTAAAATGTTGTTAAAATGTCTAACATATATAATATGCTGCTATAGTGTTCTTCAATATTACAAAGTTATAAACTTTGTGTTAACTTTAATTCTTGATACAGTCACTCTGAACAATGTGTGTGTGTGAGAGAGAGAACATGTAGTATATATGTGGATGCCCTGTTATAGAAACTGATTCGCAGCTGATTGTATATAGGCCATTACGTGATCAGACGAATCTCCTCGCCTCACTACTTCAACGAAAGACGAAAGGATATTAATTTTTACCACTAGGAGTGAAGTATCAGCCAAGATCAAGGCAGATAAGAGCTAAATATATCAATGGGCTTTCCTTCTTGCTCGTTGCTGGGGGTGCAAGGAACAGTTTTCATGCACAAATTTAATGTCGCATCCACCTGCCTAATATAAAAATGTATGAAAACAAAAAATATACAAGTGAGGTCAAAAAGGCTCATATTTTTGGATAGCTATAATAAAACAAAACATAAGAATATCATTTACTTGACCTGACAAGTCAATGGAAGCTCATAGCAAAAGAAGTTTATGCACCCCAACCCGAAATTTATACATGCATTTGTCACATCCGAAGGTCATTTTTGACACAAAGTGATGCTCACGGTGCAAACGGAATCCCTTTCCCTAACTGATAATTTTGAAAAACATTGTGTACTAAACAGCTTGATAAATTCAAAATCGTTGCCATACAGGCTGTTTTTGAGATATCCTACTTGATTTGAACCCACGTGTCTACTGCTATGGGTGGCTAGCTCTGCTTCCTAGCCGACTATTGGTATTTCACTGACTGCGAAGTAAGTATGGCAGGTGTACATGCCTCACGTCAATTTCAAGAACAACACAAGCCCGAAGCAGCTAATTCACAAATATATCCTTATCTTTAATTATTCAACAATAATACTGAAAAAGTCACATCATAGCTATCAGAGAAGAAATTTGACAGGGGCCAATTTACGAAACTATACCCCTGCCACCTAGGAGCCAGGAGGAAGCCACCAGTAGATGGCGCACAAGCTTTCCATCTGGTTCATAAGTAAATGAGGACGATGATATAAAGTGTCAAGATTCAGTCTAAATAATTATCATTTCTTTTTAGGCTCAAAATCAACTTAACTTTGATAATGCGTATTTTATCCCATAAGAATGGCTGAGCTATATCTGTGCACAAGCTATCACAGGATTAGTCTTAATGTTTCTGGAAAAGATTATTTATTAAAGAGTAATTTTTCCTTTCTGCAATGGGCCATGCTTAATCAGCATGCGCGAGACTCGTCATCATCATCATCATCATCATCATCAAATCTCCTATCTCAGCTATCCCCGTTATAACACCACTCCCCCAATAGCAATCTCATGTTTATGTGTCTGTGTGTGTTTTCTTGTTTTCTTTGTTTGTTTGTTTGTTTTCATTTTCCTTATAAAGAGAACAGTTATACTCTTAAATCAGAGTTGCTCTATATTCATTCCTCCTTCACAATTGGGGGTCTTAATTGGAATGTTTATCTATAATAATAATAATAATAATAATAATAGTTCTTCAGCAATCTTTATAAACTGTTTTAAAACACCGTGTCTCAAGTAAGATGAACAGTTTTCTTTCCAAACTTTACCTATATAAAAAAAAAAATATTTTAAAGCCAACTTTACTACATTTCATAATACATGTATTTATGTTAGCAATAGTTGCAACCATATTTTCCATACATTTCGCATTGCCATCAAGTCTAGGCTTTTGCGTACATACATCCAACGGATGATAGAACGTGCAAAAAATATACGGCAGTGTTTTTATACAATATGTCATAGTAAGATGGCATGTACAAATTGGGCAAATAAGATTTAAAGTTACACTATGTAGCTTAGCAAAAGAATTAACGCATAGTTATAAAGCAAGAGACAATTGACACTAATTGAAATCTGGATACTTTATATATTTATAGAGAAATGTTATGATCATATATGATTTTTCTATCCCACAGAGCTAATATACACCATAATAGTGAACTAAATGATAATTTATTTCTGGGATAACTGGTGCAGAAATTGCATCAAGTATATTGGAAATATTCAATGGCATCTTTCTCTGATTATTACTGTATATGTGTACATGTAATCTTATCTAACTACATACTTACCTACCTACCCAACTACCTACATATATATATATATATATATATATATATATATATATATATATATATATATATATGTCCGCCTACTTATCTATCTATCTCTCTATCTATTTAAACATGAACCTTTCCTCAAGAAAGAAAGGTTTTATTTATCTTTGGTATCAGATTTGTCTTCTTAAAACTTAATTTCGTCTAATAGTACATTTTTGAAAATTTCGATATTTAATTGCCCTCCTTACGAAATAAATGTGTATGTTAAAAATAAACAGACATGCAACTCTACAAAAAAATGTCCACATTTGGTTTTTGCCCAGTTTCACTTAACATCTTAACTTTCTTCGTCAAAGTTATATTTCTTTAACTTCTTTCCTATTGCTTGCTTTGTAACAACGAAGTCTCTGTGAACATTACGCAGGCATTGAGAATTACAATACAGTTATATTGTGATTTCTCCTGACAGAAATCCTATTTTAGCCCGAAGACTGCTTCGGTGGTTTCCTCAAATTTGTACAATTCTTCAATTCTTTTTCAAACAAAAAATATTCCCAGGTGTACAGTTTTAAAACTATATAGGTATTTTTCATCCTAATATCTCTATATTTGAGGAAAATATTATTCATTGCTAGAAGTATCATAAGCAAAAAAAACTATTAGCAAAATCTCAATTTTAAAACACCACCGTGTGTAACGCGATTTCTGATTGATCGAACTTCAGAAATTCGGGTTGTAAAACCCATGATAAACTGTGGGAAATTGTGACGTTATGGCTCTCCCTTAGACTTGGTGCCAGGGAGAATTATATATCTTGCCATATTTTGAAAACATTTTCAGTGTGTGTTAAATGGGAATAACAGTCTTAGATTTGAGGATTTAAGGACATTAATGCTGGTTTTAATGTGGCAAATATCTGCAACTCATTTTGCGACGGTAAAATTATTATTAGCGTCCAAAAATTCTCAAATACAAGGCTTTTATTCCATTCTTAAGGACTGTACTGAAACCGGGGCCTGGTTGTGAAGATGAAGTACTTAGGCAAATCTGGAACCGAGTGAAAATTTTATGCAAGCAAGTTTAAGTGTATGTTCTTAAATAATATTCACATGCCTTGTCTTGTTTATTCTTCGTGATGTGACCTTCTGTGCACAAAGGTACAGTTGTGCATTTGTTTATGTAAGAGAGTTTAACGTAGTATTTCTAAACGAGACTATTTCTAATTCAAGAAAACCTTTACATGACTTCCTCTGCTTTTTTAAACTTCCATTGTTAAAACGACAACATTATGGTTTCTCTGCAGAAAACAATTCCGTTTTCTTCATGTATAACACGCACACAATTGCGAACAGTGTAGATCCAAGTCTGCCGTCGCATAATGCATAAAGAGTAGTATATATGTGTGTATGTATGTATGTATGTATGTATGTATGTATGTATGTATGTATGTATGTATGTATGTATGTATGTATGTATGTATGTATGTATGTATGTATGTATGTATGTATGTATGTACGTATGTATGTATGTATGTATTAGGGTTTAACGGGGGCGCTCTACAGATAATACATGCTTCTGAGAGAGTGACAGGTGTAAGATGAAGTATTTTGCATTTGCAACATACACAATGGAGAGAATGTTGGCATACCTCTATGTTACTTTCATGTACTGTGGCTGAAATTTCTTTACATATTGTACTTGTGGAAATTGGACATGATCTAAGAACACAGCAGACAAAATGGCCGCTCCAAAGTACTCGAAAAATCAGCCTGAATTAGTCAAAAGTGCACTATTTTCAGCAGCTATTAAAATAGGGAAACAAATTTTGCCAGTGCAGACAATACCATCCTCTGTAAGTACTATGAATGAATAACAAAATATCTAAAAAGTAAAAAAAGTTATCGGCTCTTTTTTATTATCTACCTTTGAAGTCCAGGAAGTGAAAATGACCAAGCGGAGCTAGCAGTTTTTTGAGAGGTGCACATCTTAAGTAAGACCAAGCTGTATACTCTATAACCCAAATTTCACCCATCAATCATACACCAAAATAAAGGGAATTCAAATTTCTTTTAACAATACCTAAGATATACAAGGTCCTTTTTAAATAGCCAGGACAGCCAGTGAGGAAAGCCTGTGTAATTCTTTTTCTTTAAAAATCTAACCCTATCCAAAGTACGAAACTGGAGAGTGCCACCCACATAAATGGCTATATGTGCCAATTAAAAGTAAAGTTCTAAAAACATAAACATAAAGACTAGTCCGATAAATCAGCTCCCCAAATCTCTATTGATACTAATGGACTGTGTGTGGATCTGATATCACCTATTCATAAAATCGAGGAATTGTTTGCAGACAGATCTGTCCGCAACATATCGGTGTTAAATTTTAGACACTTACCGGTATTTCTCGCGTCTCTTGAGCTTCTGTCGGTTGAAGGGTCCTTTTGGCGATATATACAGAATATTTCCGGATCAAAGCCTATGTTTGACGACTTGTAAAATCCACGTGTAATAACACAACCCTATGCCATGTGGCCATTTTGAGTTTCGTAGCTACAATACGGTTGTTATCAAATACCGGTCAGTGTCTAAACTGTACGTGGGTGTGTTCCGGACAGATCTGTATGCAGCAAAATTGCACATTTTAATGATCAGGTGACATCATACCCAACCATCGTCCATCAGTATCAACACAAGCCCTTCCAAATAAATGTAAACATAAGTGTTACAAGATAAAATATAAAAGGTAAAAATGTTTATATATAAAATACTTATTTCAGCCAATGGTTTGCTAGTTAAAGAAGAACTTTATCACAACATACCTTGGGAAAACATTGTTTGTGCGAATTGTAGCGCTAATTCAATTGAAGACTAATATCTGTCGGGTTTGGTGTGTGAAAAATACCAGAAATGTTTTGAAAAATATATTGAACCTAAAGAAAATATTTATAAAAATCCAAATTTGTTTTAAATCTAGAAAATTTTAAGTATCTGAAGAATTTACGAAGATTTTGATACCAATAATTTCTAAACAAGAATATAATTGGGAATAATACATTTTTTCAAAATCTTTAGTTTCTACAAACATATCTGTTCACATAGGCATTTACTTATTACAGCCTGCGTGCGCTCTTCTTATTTTTATTTTATCTTTCCATAAGCTTTTACACTAACAAAAATAAACTTGTACTACTGCTTATTCTTCAGTGTAACCTGGGTACAGTCATCGATACATGCTTGTTTGCCAATATATTCTTTTCTTTTTATTCCCCCGCTGAAAATCCGTCGAAAATAGATTAGCATTAATTAATGGCAGCCAATTGAGATTGTGGCGATATCGACGCTTGGGGACCTTATCCAAAACGAGGCAAGATGCAGTCTATTTCGGGACAATTTGGTCAGAGTTATCGAACGTGAAATTAGACCATTTAATCCGAGGAGTAAAGCAGAGGGCACTGCGCTCAATTTTCGCAGGTCTACAGGCCGTTCTTCTCGAGGACTAAAACGGACTGTAACACAGACTATCCTCAATGATACGATTCGACAACAGTCTTGAAATTGTACCCTTCCTTAAATATGGAGAACTAAGAGCAGATAACAAGATATTAAAATAGGATTATAACGGATCAGTACCAGTGCTTTAATTAAAGCCATCATACAGGTGTATAAACTGTCTGACAGTGGACAGGTTTGTTAGACATTTGAGAATCTTTGTGTAAGTTGTGTCACTCTGAGGTTTCCAGAAAATAAGCCTCAGAAATATACACACACCTGCTTTGAGCCTGAGAGTGTGTGACTCATCCTGTATGTTATTCAGCGCATGAAAGCAGTCCGTGTACACACTTCAGTATTCAGTACATGGTATCATAAAAAACGACCATAAAACTCCAGTCAACCTGGCTTTCATTAGGAACACATTATTAACGTCAGCTTCTTACATTCTCGTTATCATTCCACATGAATATCCACATGGCTTCTAAGTGGTTGTCTAGTGAGACCTGGATATGACCATTACAGATGCAGTTGTGAGATGACGAAGAAAAACTCTCTCCAAATTATCACGATATATCAAATCAGGCAAATAGCCATCAAGTAAAACTAATGCGACATACAAGTCATCAAGTAAAACTAGTTCCACATACGTACACTCAAAAACCTATCAAAGATATTATAATCTGACTAATATGATTATCACAAAATTATCACATGACTACTGTGTTATTTACTTTAATATACGTATATCATATATTTTTACATATATAACATGCGTAATACCAAATGACATTATAACGTCATGCAAAGGAAAGGCATAACGACCGAGGCATCCGAATGTGTCCCAACGTTATTTGACTACACTATTCTCAATGATACGATTCGACAACCTGCAGTTTGGTCAAGTAAATCAGCATTTTTCGTCGTGCGATAAAAAGGATCTTACATTTCAGTTCAGTTCAAATGAATTTATGAAACGAATCGAATAATTCCAATCTTTTGCTCGACATGGCTCACCAAAGATAGAAATTATTCGACTCGTTTCATAAATTTATTTTGACATGAGCACTCGTGTAAGATGCTCTATATATGAAACAAATCTCAAGTCTACCTAATGTGATTAATAGATTTCTAACAAGATATTAATTAGGATTGTTGTTATCTTAGTACATATTTGTTAAAATATTGGCTTCAACAAAGCACCAGATTGGTAGGTATTTCATAATTGGTAAAGACACAAGTTTTATCTTTTGAATACTAGTATATGATTTAAAAAATACTTTTTTATTTTATGAATTTCTCTGTTATACAATAGATAGTGATTTTATGATAAAAACTAAAAGACAATATGTCTCCCTATGAGGGACTGCGGGATGGGGGTGGGTTACCGTATATACTCGCTTAAATATTGCGTCCAAACACAAACTGCAAAGAGCCAGATGTAGCGTCGCACAGTGGGCCGGCAGATCTGGGTCTATGCAGTTTGTTAGGAGTAATCAGTAAAACAAACAATAGAGACCATAATCTGCCGGCGCATTATGTGACGGCAGATCAGGGTCTATGTTATTTGCAGTTGGACTCGACTTAAAACCGATTTATACTAGAATTTTTGTATCTAGCCTTCTGCCATCTACTCGAATTATGTAACCATATTCTAATTTCTTTAATTGTCCCAAAAGGTGTGTTTTCAGAAAATCAATCCTTTCTTCCAGCACGATATATTTTAGTTCATACTTTTAAATCCCTATCCTGCAGCTTTATGTTATTACTGCTATGCTAGAAATAGAAAATCATTATACGTAATGTTCTCGGCACATTTCTACCTGTATCTGAACGTGAATAGCTTCTTAATTGAGTATTTTCGTTCCATGTATCAGTTGCATCATAATTATTAGAAAATGGTAGCGTGTGCATGTGCATATATAAGCTTCCTGGCACCCAAGCTTTATTGGTTTGTGTTTGAACCATAAAGGTAAGGTGCACTCGACTGTGTTGGCTCAAAGTCGATTCGCAGCGAAAATATCAACGATGTGTTTATGTACATCTGGAAATAATTTAAATAACATTTTCATTTTTAGAGATATATGCAAAGATAGGATGGTTTCTGTCTTTGTGTATTTCCCATCAGTGGTTTCCTATAGGGTACATACTTGTTAGGCCTTCATTTATTTAAACGCATATATTGCGGAGTAGTCGGCGAAGACATGTTAGAATAAAGCTCACAATTCGTCTCAATTATCGGATTGACACACGCGTTGAAGAAGTAATCCAGGCCTGCATTTCATTTGCCTCGGTAATCCAGTTGATCCCTTCATTATTGCGACTGTGCCGTAAATTACCGTTTATAATGAACGATTGTATGTAACGTAAAAGCTGATAGGTGATAAAGCAACTTCATAAACAATACATTGCACAATTACGAAATTAGATGGCAAATTTCTTCTTGCGGGAATGCTGGCGATGGTAAAAAAATCACAGGTGAGCTAGTGTTAACTGCATTTTGCTTGCCTACGTGAGTTTCTTTAATTCAAAGAACTTGTTCCACCATCCATAGCTTCTTCATCGTTATAAACGTCTATGTTTTATGCACTCTGGCTCTATTCGTACTATATTGAAAATATTGCTGGAGGTAACTATATTATATGTTGATTTAAAAGTGAAACACAATCTGGAAAATTTGTGTAATATGTTTCATATTGTTTGAAATGAAACTAGAGTCTGCTTTTTGTTGGACGGACACTCATTTGACTACCAGTCATATTCGAATTATAACGGCTACATGAAAATAATTGATAGATCATTAGAACATAGATAGCATCACCTACTCATTAGCATATCAGTATATGTAAAAGCAAAAGTCTTTATTCTGTTAAAAACTTCCATGGAAAGTATCATTAATTATTAGTATAGACAGAAAATCTCGCCAATATTGGCTCTGACAGTTTAAATTTATATTATGGTATATAGTGGTAATCACGAGAGTGACGGAGCGACAAAAGCCGGTTGACAATCTTTTCTGCCTGGCTGTAATTTACATAACACTCACACCTTTCCAGTGTTAAAAGTTGTGCTCTTGAATGTGTTACCTAGTTGGTTAGTATTAGGTCATTGTTAGTTCCAATCTTTAACTTATGACTGACAGGTGGGCGGAGTTAAAGAACGGTCCATTACTGAATTTCATAGATTTATAGACTTGACACATGTTTCAGGATGTTTGCTGTAATCAGGTTTCCTTTTACTGCCTGAAAAGAAGGATGTTTGCTGTAATCAGGTTTCCCTTTACTGCCTGAATAGAAGGATGTTTGCTGTAATCAGGTTTCCTTTTACTGCCTGAATAGAAGGATGTTTGCTGTAATCAGGTTTCCTTTTACTGCCTGAATAGAAGGATGTTTGCTGTAATCAGGTTTCCTTTTACTGCCTGAATAGAAGGATGTTTGCTGTAACCAGGTTTCCTTTTACTGCCTGAATAGAAGGATGTTTACTGTAACCAGGTTTCCTTTTACTGCCTGAATAGAACCGAAATAACGGATTCCGTCTATTCTTACTAAAACGATATCATTTAAAAACTCCAAAGAACAATATTTACGTTTGGGTATTTTGAAGTGATCCTTTTGTTTTGCTGAGGTGAGACATTAATTTAAAAATAATAACTTCCTCGTGTGCTTATATACTCTTCAAAAATATTGCACCAAAGGATTTTAATCAACATTTTCAACATAAATATGTACATTTATTAAGTAGCATTATATAAATTCTTCGTCCGAAGATTTAGATGGCACGGCGAAAAAGTCTGAGCGTTCCATCTCGTCGAATATAGGAAACGAGAAAGGTTTGTTGCCTGCTGGTAAACTATCTTGTAGAAATTAAACTACATAATCAACACGCAACCGACAGGCAAGTTAATCGAATGAATCAAATTAGCGATATTAATAACTGCAAACCTAAAAGCTGGTTAGAAGACCATTGCAAATTTTGTTTAAAAAATCCAACACAAGCACTTAGATTCTTTCCAAGTTTTGAATAAAAATCAACCGCATTCATAGCAAAACTTTGTTTGACTGAAAGTCCGTCTGTGCTTCATGGAACTAGGCACTTTTGCTACTTTCGTACAGTAAAGGAATCTTTCTTAATAAGGGACAAAACAGTTGTAATAGATATTTGAGAAGAATTTTTCTTTTATCATGTACACACATTCTCTTTCGAGTGTAAATAATACAGTTTTATACGTATTAATATGTATGTAGTAGCGTTTAACGGCACATCAATACAATAATGGCTATACGATGCTGATTAACAGCGCATCGGTTACTTGGATGATGAAGAACATTTATTGTAGTTAACATAGTTGCAGGACAGACGCATACATCACTTTAGAATAAGTCTCTTTATCAGAGTCAAATTTAGAATCTGGCGTTCAGTGTATTTCCGTATCGCATACCCGGATTAGAACTATGTTGGTGTTTGTACCGTCACCCGCACGTCAGTATTCTTAGGAGCACCGAATCGAACTTTTATAAATTCCAAATTGATTTAGATTCCATACAGTATATTAAAAATTATCCGGAAAGCGTAAAAGAGAAGGTATGTAATAAATATTAAAAAAACACAGTCGTGTTTGTTCCGAGTCGGGGGAAAGAACTCGTTTTATATGGCGTAAGAACATAATATCGCTACGCCACATTAAACTCTCACTTTCCCCCAACTCGAACGGACACTTGTATGGTTTGCAAACAGATTTTCTTATGACTTTATATTTCATTCCTTTGAAAATCCTTTAAGTCGTGCCATGTATAATCTTTTAAATTGAAACGATTGTGTGTGTGTGTGTGGTGGGGGGTGTTTTCTTTTTTAGGGGAGATTTTTCTTTATATAATTTATTTATTTATTTTTGTTGTTGATTTTTAAACGCTAGACAGGTAATGTAAGTTTAAATGTCTGGAGAACAAGGAATAATTATTATCAAATCCATATATTTGGGAGGGGGTACTTTTTCTTACATTTGTAGTCTTATCCGACAACATGTCACAGTTCATTAATGTCACAGTTTATTATTTCCAAAATAATAATGATATAGAAGTTTGACGAAAAAATGGCTAACCCCTGAATCAGGGTAGATAAATCAGAATGGAAGTGTAAACTAATGTATTCAAATTCTTCATTTTGAAGTCTAGTGTTAATTCAAAAGTCCCAGAGATGTGTCTTTGGTAGATGATGTTGAAATATACAACGATTTCGTCAATCACTACGTAAATTGTAACGTTTGCACTAACCTGAAGATTAGTAGTCTCCAATCTGTTCTTTTCGAGCGAGGCGGTGTTTGCACGAATCATGTGCAGTGATGGTCGAGTTCTACTTTACATTAAATAATAACAACAACAACAACAACAACAACGATAAAATGAAAATTCAGAAACCTTATTGCTATTGATAAAATATAAGCTACGTACTAGTAATGCTGGCAAATATAAATGAATTGTAAAAGTACAGGATAACTTTACCGGAAACTGTCATTATCATATAGCACTTTTTCTTCAATCATGTTAAACAGAACTTTTTATGTCGTTTTTTTGTTAAAATGCAAGACTGCTTTAGCGGATGGTCTCACAACCTTCGCATCACACTTATGAATCCTAAGTTTGTCTTCTTGGCAATGAGCCCCAGATAGATGTCAAACTCCCATTAAACCGTCAAGTTGTTTAGCACCTACTTGATTAGGTTTTAATACTGAAGTAAAGAACGGTACATGAATTCCAAGAATGCGGATATTAGCAACATTACGTTATTTCTTGAGCCAAACCATTTTAGTAGCATTCAAAAGCAAATTACGGACCTAAAGACTATGTCTTGAATCAAGTAAGGAAGACCGTATGGTGCATTTTAAAAGAAAGATTTACTTATTGGCTTTAATCCCTCTAATTACACTTATGTCTCATAAAATATACAATATTACAATTCATTAAGTCCATTCCAACGAATCATTATAAAGCGGTTAGGATCGGGTTGGGTTGTCAGTTTTGCAAATCGAGGCAAACATCAAACTTTAAGCGCAAATTCCTGCTATAAATATATAGCTTATTAAATAAGGACACCTTTTCACTTTGAGTATGAAAAAGACAGTTGTGCACAATGTCCTACCAAAAATCGCCAAATACCTAGTGAATGTGGGGTTGTTTTTTTTTTTAAATCAAGCATAAAGATAGTGTGCGCAAACCGTGTCACACTGACACGAAAGACAAGCATCATTATCTTTGAGATGAAAGAAGTTAGGAATATAAAGTTAGGGACCTTTTACCTGAAGAGTATATGAAAGAGAAATTCCACACATGAAGGCGGGGGACCCGCCATTTTTAGTGCTCAAATTGCACACATAAAGGCGGTTGACCCGCCATTTTTACAGTGTTTAAACTACCGTAGGGAACAATGTAAAAAGCAACAATATCTGTAATCTCGAACCACAAAAGACAAAAATATTTCACCATTTTTAAATAGAAAGAGTTGAAAGCAGAGCGGGACGAAACCTCAAACGACAAAACATCGGAATGACAAAATATCATCAATACAAAAACATCTAAGCGCCAAAACGTCGAAGGACAAAATATCGAATGTGATCATGAGGGTGTGAGACAAAGCATTGCATTTTCCTAACGCGTTTGTGTTAACCGACCAATGTTGGTAATGAGACCTTGTGTTTAATAATCGTGTCATGAAAGTGCTAATAGTAGGTAAATTGTCTCCGATTCTATTTATAGCCATCGTAATGTTTTATTCCCAGTTGGTTATCAACAAGCCTTCACACAAGCCGATGAAAGTTGTTTTCTGGCACACTGGCTTTGAATATTGATTTTATTTTCTCACTTTTGGCTTAAACCCACTGGCGTCAGGTTATAGACTTGATTCTGCGTCAAAAGATCATTGATTCGGTTGATTTTTTGCACTTCTTGTGCGTATGATTACAGCGTTAGAGTTTGTGCCCGTCAAGAAAGCACGTGATGCTTTTGTCCAACTACAAGAGTCGGTATCAGATTTGCAGAGCTGAGGAATTTGCCGCGTTCATTGAGAAAAATTACATCGGTTACTACAAGTCATCTATTGAACGTGGGACGTGAATGTGGTTGACGTGAAAGCAACTGAGAGTTCCGGTGCACATATGGTCAGTCTATGAAACTACAAAAGCTCAAGATGTATTTAATGTATTCGACTATGTTCAGAGACCAATTTCAAGATCATACGATTTATTTTGTACAATATCAGAAATTTCTTCGGAAAATTTCTCATGTTTTCAACAGGTGTCCCATACGTAAGATTTACTGCTTTTTGTGTTTTACCATGAAATCTTAATAATCGTCAAAACTTGAAATGAAAAGCTTTTTATATTTTACATTATCATCCAGATCTTACTTTAAATATGATTGGATGCCTAAATTTGACCAAGGGCTAATAGAATTAGATGCAGAGATGAAGACATCAACCTGTAGCTCATGCTGTCTCATACTTCACCAAGATAATTAAACATTTAATATTTGAAATCAATATCAGGTTAAGATGATGATAGAAATCAAATATTGGTTGAAATGATGAAATGCATAAAATATCTCTTTAAATTCGCTATTACAGAGAAGAAATATAAGGACTGAAATTATATACTATTACGCAGTGCTGGATTACCCAATAGGCAGACTAAGCACGTGCTAGGGCACCAGCAAAGCAGGGGCACCAACAAAAAAAAAAGGAGAAATTACGGTTTAGTATTGTTTTTATCTTGAATTACATATGGGGGGCACCATAATCTTTTGAGTGCCTAGGGCCTCTAAAGGTCTTAATCCGGCCCTGCTACTACGTATGGGGCATTTTTACGTATATCTGTTTTTACGTACATCTGTTATATCTGTTTTTACGTATATCTGTTTTTACGTATATCTGTTATATCTGTTTTTACGTATATCTGTTTTTACGTATATCTGTTATATCTGTTTTTACGTATATCTGTTATATCTGTTTTTACGTATATCTGTTATATCTGTTTTTACGTATATCTGTTATATCTGCTTTTACGTATATCTGTTCTGTATAAAGCAATTGTGAATCAGAGGGATTTGTATGTTTTCACACAGAAATGAACTATTATGTGCCTTTCTTCTGATTGTCTGTATATGTAACTGAACAAAATGAAGATTGCAATCAACGGAGACGAACAGAGAACATTGATTTTAAGTACTGTTCTGTTCTCTTGCGACTGTATTCATGTCATTGCAAAGTTCAACCGTGATTGTATTCATGTCATTCCAACGTTCACAAGTAATTGTATTTATGTAATTCCAAAGTTCACCCGTGATTGTATTCATGTCATTCCAAAGTTCACCCTTGATTGTATTCATATCATTCCGAAGTTCACCCGTGATTGTATTCATGTCATTCCAATGGTCACAAGTAATTGTATTTATGTCATTCCAACGTTCATCCGTGATTGTATTCATGTCATTCCAAAGTTCACCCGTGATTGTATTCATGTCATTCCAATGTTCACAAGTAATTGTATTCATGTCATTCCAAACTTCACCCGTGATTGTATTCATGTCATTCCAAAGTTTTGATTTGATTTTTAATTTTATTTCTCTAACGCATCTGAAGTTTCAGGAGTTCTTTTAGATTCTTCAATCCATTTGAACACACACACACACACACACACACACACACACACACGCGCACGCACGCGCGCGCGCTCACGCACATACAACAGATATCGAACGCATAGGACATGTTGTCCTCTTTACATAACATGAACGATATACGGCCATTATCACTAAAATGGAATTGTTTTAGAATTAATTACCAGATATGAATAAAAACATTTTTTATCTGCAATTTTCATTGTTTAAAAGAAATATTTTGACACAAGAAGTCATGGAAAAAGCAGTATAATTCTTTCAACATCCATTTTCAGTACATTTTGTACATGGTTCGTGGTGATTGGTGTGCATCAAACTTAGGCTCTTTAACAATTTCAATGCTTGTTATACCCATCAAAATGATATCCACCTGCATATATTATCCTTTGAAGGCTGCTATTCTTGTAAATGCCTTTTAAAAATGGGGGTCTTACGTAGGGGACAAAGTTGTTACTGAAACTGTTATTTTGTGACATAAAGTAGAGCATGTATGTTGTAATACGGTATATACTGCAAACAACATTGACCCTGACCTGACGTTGCATAATGCTCGGGAAAATCAGGGTCTATGTTGTTTTGTTCTACAGATTACTCCTAACCAACTGCATAGACCTGGATCTGCCGTGTCATATAGCGCCGGTAGATCTGGGTCTGTGCATTTTGCAGTCAGACTCGACTTATAAGCGAGTATTGACAGTAGTGGTAGAACATCAATGGGGAATAAGATTTAATATAAATAGTGTTTGAAGTGCAATTAGGTCAGCATATATGAAATTGAAATGACAGGGTTATAATATCAAGTGCAAAAAATTTTACTTGTCCCTAACTTATGGAATTTTTTTATGTTTCATGTTTAAATGAGCATGTATAAACTATCAAAACATATTTTCTTCAAAATAAATGCCTTATTGTTAAAGAAAAACATCATAAAAATGAAGTTTTGTCACAAACGTACAGATTGTCACACCTTACTTACAAGTTTTCTCTTTATCTCAATTATTGGTCTGCAAGTTTGTTTTTTTTTTTCAATGTTCAAAAATGTCTAGTGTTCAAAACATGTCTAGAAGATGTTACTGATTTGAAATAAATATAGTTTTATCAGTTTTCAACACTTAATTTTTACACCGTTTGACCACAAAATGGATAGCTTCAGCATGTACTGGTCCCAAATAAATTTTTTTTATGGTTGCGTTGAAATAATTGGAGGAGCTCAAAATATGCTATGCTACGGTCACATGTAGCAGAATTACCCAAAAACCTTTGCTTATCTAATGGGCATCCGGTAAAAACAGAGACTATTTATCAATTACGCGGCTGTTCCCGTCCGATAATAAATGACAGGAAGTAAAAGGAGGAAGTGATAGTGATCGATTTGCAGATTATTTAGGGTGAATTTAATTTTACCTGTATAAAAATTCGTTCAAGATGCATGTTTATTTTGACGCGTATTAAATTTGCACATCTTTTACCAGCTACTGGTTCAAGCCGAAAAGTGATAACGCATTGAAAGCATTGCGGATACAATACAATAAATCCAATTCTAAGTAAAAGCTTCAAATGTATTTTCGGGAATATATGTACAAATTTCGAAGTAGATGTAGAATTTGTGAGAGAGTGATAAGAGCTTTCAGGACAAGATTTTGATAAACTAATTATACTACAAGCGAATGTATCTGACACGCTATAATTGCCAACTTTAAAAATAAAACATATGCAATCCATGACGAGACAGGCTTTTCTAAACTCCGGAGAATTTTTTTTGTTGTTTTGTTTTTGTTTTTGTTTCTGATCCCTCAGACAGTAGACTATTCCTGGAAAGTGCAAAACCAGTTGTTCTTTCTCCACTGTACCCTGGTTTCTTTCAAAGATTTGTAATTTTCTATTTTAAACATGAACTGCGGCAATTGTATGATGTGCATAAGTTTCAATGTTATATAATTCACACGAAAAAAGCGACAGTTTTAATGGCGGGTGATTTTATCTGTTGGAAAAAAATAATTCATTTATAATTTTGAAAAAATGCACTTTTTAAAAATTGTATTACATTCACTTCAATCAAAATACTATGTTTGTTTAAACATTATTTAATTTTTCTGATGTCTGTTTATGGATCAAAGAATACAATTTTAAATTTTTACGAATCACAGATCATTACTCTGTGCATTGTACCTGATATATTGCATCGTGCAGTAAAAGGCCAATTATATTTTTTCTACTTTGGTTCTCTTTCCAATGGTGCAACATTTGATTCTCTGTTTACTCTTTGTGATGTACGGTACTTTTATAGAAAATGTCCAAGTTCCTTAAGTTCAGCAAAAATTTACTGAATTGAATCCAAACGACCCATATCTGACTGCAACACAAATGTAACATGGAATCCTATAATCATCATGGCAGGTTAAACTATTTATGTCGAACAATTGTAAACAATATGTGGGCAATTCGATTATATTCGATCCTTGTTTGACCGACTATTACCTAAGGCAGAATGATTGTGAAAAATTTATTAAAGACCATTTAAGGTCATATCAGCTCTTTCAATGGTAATATCCAGCCTATATTGTGTGTGTGTGTGTGTGTGTGCTTTTTAAGTAAATGAACAGTTTTCGATGGACACTGATAAGCTAGATCGTATTTCAGTATGCTAATTCTTATCAAGAAACTTATGGAACATTCCATGCATCTTTTCTTTCTAATCATCTTCAACATGTATATATACGTCTCCCAATAGTGTTGGACTAGGACAAACCAATTTGATCTGTCCTTGGATCAGGTCATGGCCACAGTCATGGCCGCTCTCTCCTTACAATATTACCAAAAAACCCGCGGACCATATGCCCTCCGGCAAATTGCCAGATGAGCCAGTCCGACACTGTCAATAAACTATCTTTTTTCTCAGCCGACAGTTTCTACAGCTATCTTATCTTTGCAATTTGTAGGCCTATGCTTCAATCATTTGTTCTATTTTTATAGGAAGAGTTTTAGATATATATGAATAGATTATATCGTAATGTAAGATTCTTTTTCTTGTCGATGAACTTTGGATCTTTGCATGCAACTGTCGATTCAAATCATCTTCAACGCTTATACTTCTACCACAGATCATTCTTTTCTCAGCATACATTTTATCCAGCTATCTTTTCTTTGATAGATGCATGCTTTAGTCTCTTGTACCCAATCATAAACTACGATATAGACAGGACACCACGATCTGTTCTGACAATTAGACATGACCCGACACTATTTTATGGACTTCTTCCAGTTTTTCTCTGCATGCAACTGCTTGATTGGTTTTTCAGCTGAAGTGCCAATAGATTTTGGTTAATGAATCCATAAATAAATGCCTTACTTTTGACTAAGGGGAAAAGTTGACGCACAGGTTCTTTTTTTCAGTTTCTCGAATGCAAAATAGCTTAAGTAAAAACGTCTGACGCCGGCTCTCTCTCTCTCTCTCTCTCTCTCTCTCTCTCTCTCTCTCTCTCTCTCTCTCTCATTTTTATACGAATGGCGATGAATTATGAATTCCACCGCATATTCTATACTGTATATTGTAAAGTAACAATTACAATTTATTTCCTGTTTTACAACTGTGTATGCAAACATGATAAGTGTATTGGTGATGAATTTGTCACTAGTTGTACGCGTTTCATTCCTGATGTTGACGAGTTTTGTTTCATTTTAACTTTATCTTACTACCTGCACATATTATATTGCCACTGTTCGTGTGTTTTGTTTCATTTTAACTTTATCTTACTACCTGCACATATTATATTGCCACTGTTCGTGTGTTTTGTTTGATTTGTGGTTGATTTGCATCATTGTAATCACACTGTGTTTTGAAATGTTTAACATTTTAACATATTTTCTCAAAACGTTTTGGAATGGGTTGAAGTAACCGATCAATACATGATGATATCTACAGCAGATCTTCTGACATTGAGGGCAATAATTATACCCTTGCGCATTTCACTTTCTGGATTCCTATTTACCTCAGAAAAACGTTATGATCAAGGAGATCCAATTATTAAAGAGTTGACCTAAACAGTTCAGAACAAGAGCACTGCTCATTCGGAAAATTGCGTGGCAAATTCCAATTTCTTCCATCAAGCTGTGCGTAGCCTCGTTTACCGCTCAACGCATTGCTATATGTCAAATACGAACTATTCCATGGAAGCAAATACAATATTCGATTATTAGACATTATAATTCAATCCTAAAAAAATATGAAAATTGAGTGATATTATCTTTAAGGTTACTCTTTTTAAATTAAAAATCAAACATGTTTTCGTGAAGAATGTTTGGGTAGGAATGTTCTTTACAATAGCACAAAGTAGTTACAAAAATCCAAGCTACACTTGAATGATGAAATGGACTTAGAAGATTTCAAATTGAGAACCTCCTTTTCAATTTAAACTAAAAAAGGTTATGTTTCTTCCTGTAAGCCTCTGGTTCTGCACTAATCTCGTTTAACCAGTCTCGCGTGACACATTAAGATCTTCGCCATACGAGAGTTTTTATTCTCGTAACGCCAGAACGAATCCTTTCCCAAAAATTAAAAAAAGCGATTTCATCGGCTGATGAGATGCGGTGATTTCTTACGTAATTGTTATGATAAGATTACATTTTCACTGGCTGATTGAAACACACCTCCTCCATCGGTAGCAGCGTTAAATTATACCTTTTAAGTTTTCAATATTATTTGGTGTTACATTAGGGTTCAAAGGACACACAAACACCAAGTAAGGGTCCTACAACTCCGTAAACTAAAGCTGAAATCTAAAAAAATCAAAACCAGTCTTGCTTACAGTACCAAGCCCATAATTAACTGCTCTCAGACTCTGTCATTGTTTTAGTAAGGGTTAGAGATAAGGAATTTTGATTAATTTTACATTTGTGTCATGGAACTGGACCAGGCTCAATTAGCCCTGGGAAGATAAACAACAGAACTGTGCCTGTTGAAAGTCTCTGTCATCAAATATCCTGGATGCTGAGATTAATCTTGTGACCAACTGCCACTACTAACAGATATAACCCGATATGTTTTGAGAGTGAAATTATGCTGATAACACCTCCATTCTTAAGAGAAAATTGTTTTCGATACAATTTTTAAAATATTTTGCTGGCTTGGTACATCAATAAAATGATAAAAATTGCATAAAGCGAATGTTACTACTTCAACGCATAAAGTTTAAAGTCATTAATTTTAAATTCAGTAAATGAGTCCAGAATTCCATCAGTGACCATTCAGTACAGTAGAAATCCAATAAATAGTTACCGTCCTATATCCACCCAAATTCCATTATTATTCCCAAAGAAAAAGAGCAAGATGAAGTTCGAAAAATCTATGAATCCAGAGCTATTCCAGTAGGTTGCTCAATGCTTTTGAAGTATTCTATGCACACCAGTTTATCTTGTCATTCGATTCCTAATATCCTCTCGTTGCTCTTTCATCACGTTGATTCCCAGCTTAACACCAGCATCACCTTCGCCTGCTCTTGGTGGAAAACTAATGTCCATGCCATCTATCTCGTCTACCAGCGTTGTCAGCAGCACAGCACGCTTGTATCCACGCAGTAAGTATACATGATAGGTTATCGTAACTCGCCTACCGGGCACAGATATCTGGTAGACAACATCATTTACATTTCGAACCACACGATAAAGTCCCTGCCATTGTGCCTTCATCTTGGACGATCTTAATGGCAAGAGAATAAGGACTTCATCCCCTGGACTAAATTCCCTTGTCTTCGTGTGACGATCATACAATGCCTTGATTTTCTTTTGCCGCTTCAACAGATAATCTTTAACAATAGTTCCGATGTCAGCCAACTTCTCATGCATATTCGCAACATGCTCCACCGTTGACTTCCTGACATCCTCTTCTCTCGTAAACAAGCCTCGTAAAATTTGCATTGGCCCTCGAAACGGCCATACAAAATCTCAAAAGGGGCAAATCCAGTTCCATGTGGGACTTCGCAATATGCAAACTGTAGGTATGGCAACATCTCATCCTATTCATTCTTGTTGTCCGCACAGAACTTCCGCAACATTGACTTCAGTGTCCCATTAAAGCGTTCTACCTTTCTATTCGCAATAGTTCATATATCTGTTTTAATAAGGTGCTAGTGAAGTTGGTCCCTTTGTCTGTTAATATGACCCTTGGAAAACCAACCCGGTAAACAACTCCATCAGTGTTCTAGCTACACTTGTTGACTCTATATCCTTCAGAATGTACTTATGTCCAGACTTCGTTATAGATAACGGCCCTTCAGTATCCATTGCAATTTTTGAGAACGGTTCTGTTATCACTGGTGGGGAAACCATTGGTGCTTTCTCGCCTGCAGACCGTTTTGCTGCCATCTGACACTCATGACACGTTGACAATATCTTTTTACATCTGAAAATGCTCCAGGCCAACAAAAAATGATTGGAGAATCCTCTCTTTTGTTTTCTCCATACCCAAGTGACCTGCTAGGGGTCGATCGTGTGCCAGCTCTATTACAATTTTTCGTAATCCTGCTGGTACGACAATTTCCTCCCCTCCATGCGAACCATCACCAGATTGCCATTTTCTCCGCAAAATAGTGTTCTCCCAGAAGAATGCAACTGGCTCTTCATCAGCCTTGGTCGTTCTTCGATGTGTGTCTCACTTGCTGCTGTAAATTCTGAACATTCATATTGTTAGTACTTAAATTTATATCTTTATGAAAATTATTCTTCCGCCCTTGCTGTTGTGTATTATTGGGAATACAATCTTCTGCAGCCTCAACTACCGGACTAGAGTCCTTGTTCCTCCTAATCCACTGTGCCTGATCTTGTGGGAATACTTTTAGGAAAAATACCTCACGGAGACAAATAACTGGGCACGAGCATCCAAGAAACGCGTAATGTTTTGATCAATCCTGGCCATCATACCTCGAAACGTTTCAGTACTTTCCTTCCTCATGCTCACCAACGTAGCGAAATGCTCATTTGGTCGTTTTGCAAAGCGATCAATCCATCCTTTCCTGAGTTCCATGTAATCATATCAAGCCTGAGTTGCAACATGTCTAGCCTCATCTGTCAAAAGAGTCCTTAGCTGCAATACTTTCAAATCATCAGACCGATTAGCCTGCTTTGCAACTACTTCAAACTCACTAGGAAGGTCAAGATATCTTCTCATCGTTCGTGGTCATATGTTTGAAGCTTTACCTTAAATGACAATGATGGTGAGGACGTTTTCTCGGTCGCGTTTTCTTTAAATGTTACTCTTTCTATCTCAATTTCCAAACGCTTTCATTTCCAATCCATGTTCCATTCTTAATTTTTCTCTTCTAATTCCAGTTTTTGAAGTTCCATTTCCAATTCAACTTCCGTTTGTCTTAACTCCAATTCTCTTTCATTCTTCTTTGAAGCAGGTTCTCGCTTGGTTTCCTTGGGTGACGACATATGCTCAAGGTCAAGGTCCTCTTCATGCTCCTGGGCTTCAGTGTCCGTAAATTCCATAAGATTCTGTACTGCCGCGTTTCTTCGAGGGCTTCCTGAAGCATACGTTGCTCCCTGAACTTCAACGTCACCAGTAACAGACATACTGACAAACTATATGCACGTACTGTAAGTTTTATAACTGTATCCACAGCCACTGGATTAGTTTTTCTTTTTTCTACAAATTTCTGGGCTTTTAAGTGTACACTCGTTACAGTGATACACACTTTGTACTTAGCAGTCAACAACTCTACGTTATACACTAGTGTACAACCAGTCACTGCTAATAAGACACCCAGTTTCGCTGAATCCACAGCTTCCAGAATTGTCGAATACAATATTCCAACGTAATGAACAATTCCAAAAATTCCCTCCAGAATTATTGGAATCCGTACCGCTGCCAACAAAAATGTTAAATTCGGGTTCAAAAGACACACAAACACAAAGTAAGGGTCCTATGACTTTATGTAAAACTAAAGCTGAAATCTACAAAAACCAGTGTTGCTTACAGTACCAAGCCCAGCCACAGAACTAACTGCTCTCCGACTCTGTCATTGTTTTAGTAAGGGTTAGAGATAAGGAATTTTAATTAATTTTACATTTGTACCTTATCCAAGGGCATGAAACTGGACCAGGTGCAATTAGCCCTGGGAAGATAACAACAGAACTGTACATGTAGACACTCTTTGGTATCTAATATCCAGGATGCTGAGATTAATGTTATGACCATCTGTCACTACTAACAGATAGAACCTGATATGCACTGAGAGTGATATTAAGCTGATAACATTTGGGTTTGAATGATTGCAGAAAATATGTATAGAATAGTTTTAACATAGGGAGATATGTCTTTGTAGTTTCATTTCTACAAAGTTTTTACCGAAGCGCCTTCTATCAGTAGCACAGATCAACGTAGCAATTTACCAGACCCACGTATGGCGAAGCTCTCGCTGAGCCACGCAAGAGTCTGGTTGAACGAGACTAACGCCGCACAGTTACCTATTTCATTAAGCAAGTGTTAAAAGTATCCAGGATTTTTTTTTGTAATAATAGGAAGAAGTAGCATTCCAACTTATATTACATGGATAAGTATTTCCTTTGATTTTATTGCATACAATTATCGTGTCACAGAGAGAGAGAGAGGGGGGATGGAAGGCTGTCTTTATTCGTTAATCAAGTTGACATAAACCATATGTATAATATGCCATTATTCTTTTCTTCATTATTGCATTTGTTTTCACTTAAATAATATACGTTGTTGCACGTAAATTGCATGTGCAATTGATTACAGCATGAAAATAAAACTTTTGATCACAGCTGAGAAGGATGTGTGACCCGAATAATCGTCTACGTCAGGGTTATCTGTATTGTTCATACTGAAGATAGTAAATATTCTTTTTCAACACAATCATACGTTGTTTTGTATTGTTTTTTACGAAAAAGCGCGACTTTAGAATAATCTTAAGCTACCTAATGTTACACGCAAGTGTGACTTGAGGTCAGTTGTTTCCCCTACTTCCAAGGGCCTCAAGACAACAGTCGTTGTCAATTGAAGGGTTCTTAAAGGCGCAAATACTACAAATAATTTTCCTCTAATCACCTAATGGCTACACATCACGAAACTCTAATTTCACACTTGCTCGGTTTTTCTTGTTTCACATGTGTATGACTCATCAGGAAGCCTGTCCAACCCGAAGATTGGTAATTTACGCCATGAACCGCAAAACATAACCCAAACACCTAATACAAAGAATAATTTATATCTCAAATCACTAAACTCTGATACATATATTATGTCCAGAGAACTCCCTATGTTAAGAAATTTGGGACGTCTACTCCTAGAAATTGGCTAATTACTCGGTTTGAGAAATATTCCCCCAACACCGACTCCCCATAATGAAACAAATAACCACTAAAATCTAACAAAGCTATAAACGGAGATGTAAATACAGATAGTACATACCCTAGGTTTATTACAATAAATCTTCCCAGTAAACGGTCCAGTACTTCCAATTTTTTTTTCTTCTAACCTGCTATTCCACCTTCTCTTTCTTCTTCGGAAAATGATATTGCGAGATTAGGCACGTGAATTAGGACTAAAGGCTGCGATAATTTATATTAATAATAAAAGTGCCCCAGAACCGTTGCCATTATACACCTGTTTCTGAGGGGGAAAGTTAAATACCCGGATGTTTCGTTTATATGAACATTACACTTTTATTCGAAATCCATATTAATTTTCAGTCATTGAAAAATTTTGAAGAAGTCAATATAATTGTATTTATCAAAGGCTCCGTTATTGGGTATAAATAATTCAATTTTGAAAAAAAAATGAATGAAACCCAAAGCTATTTTAAGTTTTCCAGAGTTTTGCTTTGTCATGTTCATCATGTTATGGATATCAATGCTAAATTTGTCCGTGACATCATATATCTAAATGTCGTCTTATATTCCAAACAGAAAAGTAAAATGGACTGAAATGGTATGTTCAGTTTAGTTTCTCTCTTCCTTCACAAGAAAGAGTCTCCAAAACGACTATAAACAACGTTTCTGCAATATTTAGTATGATTGTTTCTATTTTTAATTCAGAATGGCAGCAAACAAATCGACTGCTGTTATCCGAAAAGCGGGACACACATTTGCACAGCACCTCTGATATTACAAGTTGAATTGTTCCTTGTAACGGGTGCGATTCACTCGGGTTCTTTTTGTCGTATGTGAAGTTTATAATCAGGAATTTCTATTGAGAAATCTGGCATAAAAACGATCTTTGTGCACGCATGTCCCCTAACATTTACACGTGTTTCTCTTACGTGCCAGAGTCGGCATAAACCCTTAGTTCTAAATAATAACATTTTCACGTGTTTCTCTTACGTCCCAGAGTCGGCATAAACCCTTACTTCTAAATAATAACATGCGTTGATCTTAGTTTGATTCATCCTATGGCACTTGAAATAATGATTATGTACTCAAGAAATTGCCAAACGGACCTTTAAGACTTGAAATATACATGGATCTATGTTTCGACAAATACACACAAAAAAGAATATTCTTTTTTCCCGTTGTAGACAGTTCACAAGCACCGTTGAAGCACTGTCTTAATTCTGTACAGAAAGCTCTTAAAAACACGACATGAAGCTATATTTTCCTAAAATATTTCCTAATTCAGCTTAATATGCACCATGACGTTTGATCCTTTTTTATGTACTCCTGTTAAACATGAACCGGGTGTACTATATATATATATATATATATATATATATATATATATATATATATATATATATGTGTGTGTGTGTGTGTGTGTGTGTGTGTGTGTGTGTGTGTGTGTGTGTGTGTTCTATTACATTTGAATATCTTCACTATTTCAAATGAACTAGCTTCCCCTTATTTAAGCATTGCTTCTTTCGTCCTTTCGTGATTCATTTCTCCTTTAACATCAAATGTTGGACTGGGCGAAATAATTTGGATATGCCCTTAGATCTGACAGCCCACCATCATGGCGGCCCTCCCTTTATAATATTACTCAAAATACCGCGGCCCATCTGCTCTCGGGCAGATTGCCACATGGGCCAGTCCGACACTATTAGCCTCTCTTTGCAACATGTTGACGGAAATAGAAGAAGAACATACCAACAAAAAAAACTGAAACATATTCGTGAATATCCCAAATAATGGCACTTTTCGATCTCATGTTATGTTCTTCTTGATCCACCTTGTATTGTCGATAAAACTTCGTTCAAAAATTGAGAATCCAGAGGTTAGAAAAGAAGACATGAAAGTTTGCTATTGATTCGCTGGAAAATCTATTTAAGATGTTCGTTTTGTTGATATCTAGATCACTTGCTGCGTTGTCAGTCGTGCATTTCGTTCACAAATTTTGGCATGAGAACAGACACAAAAATCTCCTGAAGGTTTCCAACAGATTTATTTTTACTTTTTGCATGAGAGATATTTATGAAACCAGTTTATAATGCATTAAATTAGGTACCGATGAGTATTTTCAAGCCAAGCTAATTTTAGGGTAATATAAAGTGTACGGTGTTTAGAGTCAGACAAGAACAAAATGATTATTAGCTGATTGCTGATTTTAAAAACAAGTCAAGCTCCTTCTAAAATGGTTGAATTGCTAGCTCGTAGAATAGACCTTATATTGAAAAGACATATAAAGTCCTGAAAATAGCTCTTAGATATCTATATCAATTGAATAGACGACGCTGTCGACGCTTTTTTATGTATTTAATATAAAGAAGAATTCGTTATATGTTCGCTGGAACACACACTTGGCTCTTATGTCTTCTGGTTCGACGTTCATCGTGACCAAACGGCTTAGGCAATCGTGCATTTCCCACACAACATTTGGCAGAGAGAACTGCAAGAATTCCTCGACCTTAAACAACGTAAAGACTCGACTGAAACATTCAAACTGAATCGCTTTTATTTTCCTGTAGTTAGTTAACTTTTTAAGGCAGGAAAATGTGACATTTCAATGAGGTCAGAACGAGGTGTAGAGAGAGAGACGACCTTCTGAAAGCGGCACAAATCTTTAAAATGCATGTAATTCTAGACACTTTACCAACATAATTAATCTAGTGTATATATATATATATATATATATATATATATATATATATATATATATATATATATATATATATCCATGCGCCTTGAATCTACATACAATCATTGTGTCAAAAGGTCAGAAGATCTTACAGACATAATTTTAAGATAATTGTTAAATCGACCTAGGGATAATTTTGTAATAACCAGGGTGGATTTTACCACAGAACTTAAGTCTAAAATGAAACCGGAGTCTATAGTCCAGACGCCTGGCCGAATGAAGGTTAACTCTCAGGTCAATTTAATCACTTACAAATGGAAAAACAAAACTGAAAGTTGAAGATATGTTGGTAAAACTGGAATACGTTGAGTTTACTCCTGATCCTTTTTAGCGTGAGTCGACGATGGAATAGGTACCAAAGTTGTTGCTGGGGTGAAAATACTTATTTTTAGTGGACAGTTTCCTAGATATATATGTCTTTTTATGTTCGAATCATCTTTTCACAGTTCGGTGTTTGTACACGATGGTTCTTATAAATGTATTGTAATTGAACTGTAACACTATTTTGCTACTGTAATTTGACTGATTGTGATCCAGTGCGACTCTTTATTATAACGTGTGCTTCTTAATTTTTAAATCTGTTTTTGCAGAGACGTTATGAAAGCCTGGCTTAAAATTGTGGCATGATTAGATACCTTGTGATTTTATCCGCCAAAATTCAAAGACGAAAACCATTCCTCGAATCTTCAACTAACTGCTTCGTCTGCCGTTGTGCGATATCAAATGATATGTTGATGGGTTGCATTAATGTTGTTGTTTTTCTCTATCTGTCTCACTCTTTTTCAATTAATTTTAACTATATTTACTTTGCGTTTAGTGTACAATACATTTTAACAACTTATACTATGCACACTCAGTGACTTAGATACTCCTCTTTATCATAAAAATTGGTCGATTGAATTATGTTCCGTGTCACGGAAAGGCAATCCTCGTAAACTGGTCTCATTAAAGAGATAAAACACAAAACCTATAACGTCATACAGTCTAAAAAGTAATCTTTGATTGCTTGCAAAACAAAATTTTGATGTACAAAAGTAGCACAATAAAGAGAATCATGCCCACCAACTCGGTTTTAATTAGAGAAAAATCTTGGTATCTTATAAATGATTACTCTCTCACGTGCTTTCATCATCATACAATGACGTCATATCACTATAGGATAACATAATATAATTTATATTTAGGTTGTTTATTTTCTCCACACACACTTATAAAAATGGGCGTCTTTCCTTGATCGGCGAGTATAAGGACTATTTAAAAGAGTTTATATAGTCTTGTTCAATTTTACCGTCTTTCAGTATACATTTGAAAGGCGGCTCGCCTGTATTACTGCTAGAAAAGTTCAGATTAAAAAAGTTTTCGATAGAACAAAAGATCAATCTTGTATATGATCGACCTCCTGTTGATATCATTCAGACAGTAAAAATGGGAATCCCATTCACTCTCAGGAATAAATGGGCACATGGTTTTCCTCTCGTGGATCCTTTCTTTTAATACCGTAAATATTCACGTATACGTCTGATCCAACTTCAAACTGCATAGATCTGGGCCTATGCAGTTTGTTTGGAGTAATCAGTAGAACAAACAACATAGACGCTAATCTGCCGTCGCACAATGCGCCGGCGGATCAGGGTCTATGTTGTTTGCAGTTGGACCCGTCTTATAATTGATAAGATATTTCTACACCAAAAAGTATGTTCCCCCTGATAACATGCTTTATCGTTACACCTTCCTGGTCACGAGGGAACAGAGCCTTGGCCCAGCACGAGCCTGTAACATGGCAATCGTGTCACTTAAGCTATGACCCTAACGTACACTCATTAGATTAGTAATTTATGGTCAAATTTCCTCAATAATTGACCAGTGTTAGTGAGAAGAAAACCTTATCACAAGTGCAATTTAAGAGCCAGTATCTTGTTTTCACGAGTTGTTCATTTTTAAAGTCAATGTTTGATTGTTATTTGAAGTTATTCATAACCGTGTTAAAGCGTTCCACTATGACTCAGTTGTCTTTAGAAACGTTTTCATCTTCGTATGTATTTAAATAACAGTTTGAACACATGAAATATGTTATGGGCGAAGTCAGTCTTTTATTACAAGGAAATCACAGTCGGTGTGCATTGGATCATTTTCTAGGCATAAAGTAATTATGTTTAATGTTACAAATAACACTTGGACAATGCTTCAAGATGGTACTTGGAGTCTGAAGTCCTTTTCACCATAGTCGAGTAGGAACATACTTCCAGTTTTCTAGAAAAATACTTAATCAAGTAAATAAATATATAATGTAATGATACTCTTACCAATCGCACACTTATTTCAGGCACCGACCATTGTAGCTTAGAAGTGGGTGGAATTTTCCTTTAGGCTGGTGTGTGGTTTTAGGTTTCTAATTAAAAAATTAAAGCTTTCTTTGCAGCAAATAAGGTGGGGTACATGGGCAGCCAAATGAAGCAAATTTTATTTTCATCAATATGTGGAGACAGGAAATTTTTCCGATCAAATAGCAATGCCCCCCCCCCTCAAGTATAAAATAGGTGCCCTAGACAGAGTTGAAACTACAAATGAGATTCCCATGTAATCTGAACAAGCCAATGTTATAACTCACCAAGAATGGCCAAAACGTTTAACCTTTCATTAGAATAGAGATTGGGGCCTAGTCCACATGATGAAAAGGGTATTGTGCTATGAATACATTGTGCAATGCTGGATGCATACACGATAATTCCTCCAGACCATGCAAGCAAGATGCATGCAGACCAATATGGATGGGTCACCAGAGCAGAGATAGCTGCATCTCTAGGGGCCGTTTTTTTTTTTTGTTTTTTTTTTTACATATATTCAATTTCAATACAGATCTCTCTACATGTTTAGAGGATTCTTCAAATACATTATAGAGCTCTACAATTGAATTAGAGATTTCTATACATCAATTTGAGACCTCTATATATAAATTAGAAACCTCTCAAATTCAATTATTGCCCGCAATATTATTTTCTGATGTGTCGACCACTGTAATAGAATTAGAGACCCGTGTACTAGAATTAGAGACCTGTGTAATATAATTAGAGACCTGTGCACTAGAATTAGAGACCTCTCTAATTCAATTCAGTTCTCTCTTAAGGTATTAATTCGACAATCCTCAATGTAGTCGGCGCATAACAATTTCTCTCCCTCAACATCATCGGAACACTTCGGGTATTTACGCGCCATTAAAATGCTATTAAAATGACGGCAGATATTACTGGACTTCAAAATGGGTTTCCACTGCAGTTCAAAAGATTATGATAGGATCTCCATTTCTAGTTGAAATATCGAATGTTACTAAGTTAAATATTTTATTAAAAAAAAACAAAAAACAATGCACAGTACGAAAATCGGTACCGGCACGGACTACAACTCTGACCTTTTCCTAACGTCGATGGCTCGCTAATCCTCTGCACTGAAACGACGACACAAACCTGCTGTCGCGATTAATCTGAATTAACATTTACTAAATAGAGATTATTTTTGGTCGCTTTTTCAGTGTTAACAGTCTGCAGACGATTGACTGAGAAAAAGCCAGGAATTATTTCTTTTTGCGGGTATTGCTCATAAATTGGTTCAGGGATCGCCGGTGTAAATGACAGATCCGAATGAGTGTCCCAAAAGTAACAAAGCAGTGAACAAAATATTGGAAATGTAAATTTATACAGCAATGAAATGATAAAGAATTAATTTTAAATAAGGAATAAGCACATACTTGTGAATGAAATAATCTAGAAATAAAATAAACACTACAATAAATCCCTGATTGAACGTAACACATATCTGAGATTAACATATCTATATGTTAGTCTCATCCAATCTGCAAAACAAATTAGGTTGGCAGTCCCTTCAAGACAGGTGCTCTGGTGTTCGATTGATCATGTTCGATAAAATTGTACAGAAAATTGTGGATATTCCTTATATAAGAGAACCGACCGGAATGACCAGATACATGCACCCCCTTTCATTCATTAAGATGCAGGCAACGGCCAGTGATTGTAAGTATACCTTTTCTCCTCTTGCCGTTTGTACAGTGGTACAAACTCACACAAAATATCGCCGTCTTGACTGCACGAATATCCTTCAACTGAACATTTTTCGGATTTTTTTCATACTATACCCTAAAAAAATTTGTTTTATGTCCTCTCTGTCTCTGTCTCCCATCCCCTAATTTTAGCATTTAACGCTTTCATACTTTCGCTTTTACCATTTTACTTTGAATCTTTCTTCCTACCTAATATACACATATGCATAACTGACGTAATTCTAGTGCAGCAGTAAAAATAGATAAATCGACTTTTTTTTCATGAACATTTGTTCATTTCGAAGATAATAAATCTGGTTGGAAACTATGCTACATAAATTGTAAAAAATAAAGGCTATTTTATGATTTGGAATGGGCTTTTTTTGGCCCTGATAAAGGGTTGATTATACCCTGTGAGCCCCTGAGGAATTCGGGTTGTTGATAAATGGACCCCAACCCATTGATTTTGGAGGGGGGGGGGGGCGGGGGAAATGGAGAGAGCGCCAATGAATGTTCCATTGGTGAATTGTCTACTTTTCCTCTTTTTAAGTACATGTATATTTGCTTCTAGAATTATGACGGGATTAATACTCAACAAAGATCGGTGGAAAGTCTGGTGAATGCTACAAATACATGCCTTATGAATGCTACAAATACATGCCTTATGAATGCTACAAATACATGCCTTATGAATGCTACAAATACATGCCTTATGAATGCTACAAATACATGCCTTATGAATGCTACAAATACATGCCTTATGAATGCTACAAATACATGCCTTATGAATGCTACAAATACATGCCTTATGAGTTTAGAAATATGTTCGTCAAGCAGTGCAACCCAACGGAGTGAGTAAAAACAAATAAAGTAGTTAATGGCTTTCTACTGTGGAAACTAAACATAAACCACACGGAAACTACTGTACGTACACTTGTATAAGTTGTTTCCGAATGTGAACCAAATATACTACTGCATTATGTTAAGACACGATCAGTAGAATGAACACTGTAGACCCTTATATGCTGGCGCATTAAAAATGTAGATCAGAGTCCATGTTGTTCGTATTTGGTTTCGACTTATAAACAAGAATATACATGGTGCATAAAGTCAGGGCTCTCAACAGAATTTCAGGATTAAAAGTCTTGTAATCTTCATTCCCGGAACTTGGACTCCCCCTGATATTTTCCGAGAGTCCCAATCACATGCTTGACTTGAGAGTCATCAATTTAGCTAATGTCATGAACTAAAGCCTTCTTCAATTTTGTGTTTTTATGTATTTATTTACATATTAACTTAGTTACAAATTCATTTATTTTCACAATTTGTTAATTATTGTATTTATTTCATGATTTAAAAAAAACTTATTTGGTTAATAGATGGTTAGATTGATGGATTGATGGCTATGAATATATTCATGTTACAAATATGTATACGTTTGATTACTAGGTTATTAGGACTGATGAAAATATCCCAAAGTAGCAGAACGGCTCATGGTTTTTAGTGTATATAAAACTTAGAGGACATTTATAGTTTCAGATTTGATCGAAACCAGCTGAACACTTATAGTTTGATTGATTCATATGGTTTATTGGTGAAACCATTTGAAAATGACCATGGCAATTCCATTTCAGATGAAATCATAGCCAGACACTTAGCAGCGCTCTGAATAACTCGGGAACTAAAGTCATAAACTCGTGACAATAGAGTCTGATGCACAACTCTTCTGGCAGGGAGTCCCTCAGACGTTCCTTGTTTTAATATGGTAAGGATTCCCTCAGACGTTCCTTGTTTCAATATGGTAGGGAGTCCCTCAGACGTTCCTTGTTTTAATATGGTAAGGAGTCCCTCAGAGGTTCCTTGTTTCAATATGGTTGGGAGTCCCTCAGACGTTCCTTGTTTTAATATGGTAAGGAGTCCCTCAGACGTTCCTTGTTTCAATATGGTAGGGAGTCCCTCAGACGTTCCTTGTTTTAATATGGTAAGGAGTCCCTCAGAGGTTCCTTGTTTCAATATGGAAGGGAATCTCTCAGACGTTCCTTGTTTCAATATGGTAGGGAGTCCCTCAGACGTTCCTTGCTTCAATATGGTCAACACTTTAATAGGCCGCTTCGCACCCCCCCCCCTCCAATTGTAAAAGCATACGATTTGATTATAATGACAGTTCCCACGTCATTTGTCAGTTGACAAAACAGAATACACATTGATTACTCGGTTGTTCGATTGTTAATTATCATATTTTATACCGATTTAGTTATTATTTATTAGAGTATTTACGTTTTACACCAGGAGATTCTCGCGGCATATTGACACACTATTCTGTGTAAAGTGACTGGAATTCAAAGCTTTCGCAGCCCAAATATAAATCATACTAAATCTCATCGGAGGTTTCTGTACTAATACTAGTACAGCCCAAATATAAATCATACTAAATTACATCGGAGGTTTCTGTACTAATACTACTACAGCCCAAATATAAATCATATTAAATCTCATCGGAGGTTTCCAGGCTAATACTAGTGCAGCCCAAATATAAATCATACTAAATGTCATCAGAGGTTTCTAGGTTAATACTAGTAAAAACTTAAATGAGTCTATAAAATATTTCATCTTGTTGTAAATCGGATAAGAGGATTTGCAGGATGGTTGTAACCTATTTGGGTAAGTTACTTTACGCAAACCCATGAAAAACCTTTGAACAGTCCTTACATTTTAGTCCTGAGATTTTTGTATGAACCATGTCCTAAAATTTCAGTTGAATGCAGGCATTGTTCTGGAAGATTTGTGATTTTTAAAACAAGTTAATGCAAAACTTGAACATTGTACACCATGATGTAACGAGCTTTCTGTTTAAACAAGCGAGACAAACAAGACAGGAACTCATAGCATATAACCTTATAAACTTTTAGACCCACAGCAATATTATCTTAAATTTTCATTTGAATGGAGTCACTAATGTTGAAGATATGTAACATTAAAAAATGTAACGCAAAACTTTTATGTTGTTTATGAAGATGAAACAAGCTCTCTGCTTGAGATAGTATCTGCTTAAGACCGTAAACCAAGAGCCGCGAGAAACACCGATACGTGTCTAAAATGTACACTGTTGCGTGCGGACAAAGGTGTCTGCACCAAATTGCACCATTTAATGAATAGGTGACATCAAACCAAAAAACCGTCCATCAGTGTCAGCACAGGTTGGGGGGGGGGGATCACTTATCAGACTATGCTTAAGCAGGCGATATGGGGAAGACAAGAACTCATATCATATTAAGGCGTAAACTTTAGATCTATAGTGGTATGCCCAAGTTTCAGTTGAATGCAGCCACTGGTGTGGAAGATATGTAACTTTGAAAAACTTTAATGCAAAAATGTAACCTTATTCCCTGTGATGCAAGAAACTCCCAGCATATAACAGCATATACTTTAGACATATAGTGATACTATCCCAAAGTTTCACTTAAAGGCAGCCACTGATGTAGAAGATACGTGACTTTCACAAACTTTAACACGAAATTCAACATGTCGATGCCGTCGCTTCCTGAAATGTGACTACTATATCTTACCATGCTGATGCAGGTGAAACAAAAACAGCTACTTTGTAAACTGAGTAACCATGTGTTGTTTCAAATTGAATTTTTTTCCATAATGCTATTTCTATTTAATGGAAATGCTGTACATTTATCTTGTAAAGTAAACATATATTAATGTATTTACTCGCATCAAATACGTAATTTATTAATTCCTCATACTGCACCTGTATAACCATCTTGCCATTAGGGCTGATACTACTTATCTAATTGTCATCATCATTAAAAGTAATCTGTAAATCTGACACTTTTCTAAAGCATTTAAAGATATTTTATGTTTAAAATCAGCAATCAATATTTGTATTCACTTATATGTTCTTCTTCAACACAACTAGTTTTGACCATGCTTTCATCCTGTCGAAACTTATAAACAAATCTCTCTTGATACCAATATTGTTGCCTTCATGTTAAACTCGAGAAATATTTCTACAACCGTTCTGTAGCTTTGTGATATTATTTATGTTTTGCAAACACTTTCAAACGGTTCAAGAAATTTTAAATTAATAAACTGGTCTATTGTCAAGATATTTAAAAATGAAGATATTTTTCGGTGGTAGCGCTCTGCAATTTCACTATGTCTGGCTGTAAAATTTAACTAATGTACAGTTCTTAAATTGTAAAATTCAAACAAATATTCAGTGTTCACTTAATATTCTCGTGCAATATGTGAAAAAGACAGAATTGTGGGTAGACCATAGTAGTATAGTAAACAAATTTAGAGTGCTGTTGGTTTTGTATGATGCCCTACTTCACATACAACTAAATCCTGTAGCGTACTAACGAGGGGGGGGGGGTGCGGACGGGGCGGTTGCCCCGTGCGCCAGAGGTCTTAGGGCACGTAAACAGCTGATAAAAATTCGGGCATCGTATTCTGGCCCTTTGGGCCATCATCGTCGCCCCGGGCGCCATTTATCCTTAGTACGCCACTGACTAAATCTATTTATGTGGTTGAATTCCTTCAGTTTCAGGCGCAAGACGACGTGTATTTACAGTATTGAACACCCGGTCCGGTTGTTCTTGTGCAGCCATTTTTGCTCTTAACAATAGAGTAAACCTACAACGCATTCATGTACTCTCAAGCGCAAGACAGCAGTTATTATTTCATTTTAAGGAAGCTGGGCTTGAATGCCTAGAAACACTATTTAGAGACCTCTTCAAATGAATAAGACAGCTCTATAATTAAATTGAAGAGGTCTCTAATTCATTTGAAGACCTCTTTAATTCATTTATAGATTTGTCGAACCAATGTGGAATTAGAGAGATCTACAATTCAAGTATAGACACCAACAATTATTAATTGAGGGCAATCATTGAACTAGAGAGGTATCTAACTGATATACAGAGGTCTCTAATTGATATACAGAGGTCTCTAATTGATATACAGAGGTCTCTAATTGATATACAGAGGTCTCTAATTGATATACAGAGGTCTCTAATTGATATACAGAGGTCTCTAATCGAAGTGTAGAGCTCTCTAATTTATTTGGAGAGCTCTCTAAACAATTAGAGAGCTCTGTATTGAATTGAATATATGTATAAATGGCCGCCCTAACATCTCTTTATTAACATATCGATATATGAAAAATTTGAAGTCTTTATTATGGCAAACACATCCATTAATAGTACAATGAAATATCACGAAAATTGGATGATACATTTTTAAGTTGTGATAATTTGTACTTGTATATGTTGTATAGTGACGACCATTATGGTGTGAAGGCTGCAGACAAGGCAGACAACAAGCTTTCAGTTTGGCTGTTATTATGTAACTATTAACACCTATCCAGTGATAACAGTGGTCAGCGGGCAATTGCCATTTATTAACGATTGACTAACAGGTGGGCGGAGTTGGCGATCCATCAATTTTGCGAGTGGACTAAGCCCTCGTGAATTTTCCACGGAAAGGCGAAATGGACATGTCATTCTTGTCAACCTATATCTATGTTAATAAGACTTGAACCATACATTTTCATTCATATTATAAGTAGTGAATTTAGGATATATGTTTTTTTTTCTCCAGAATTTCAAAATATTTAAATTTACTTTTTAGATTAAATTGGAAAAGACCATGCACACCCACAATGTTGATAATTTATTCCGTGGAACACAGCTTGCGTCTTATACTTACAGGGTATAATGAAGTAGGAATTGATTTCATTCTACCCGTTGTCGTTGAAAATTCCGGTTAAGAGATCACAATGTGAACATTTTGTCAAAACAAAATTTATTTTTTTTAAATGGCTTGGGGAGAGTTACATATACAACAAAAAAACAAATATTACAATGATAAGTGATTCAACATAGTAATCGAGACCGTGAGACCAAACAGCCTTCAAGTTCCTATAGATTTAGAATCAGAGACCTAGATTTGATGTCAATGTTTAATTGTTTTATTATAAAGCAAACATCTGTATTTTTCGCATACCTTCAGCTTGCTTGTGTACATATTTGGCGTCATCTCTATCCATTAACCTTTTTTTAATATTTTTAGTTCAAAGCATATCTGAATTTCTTGACAAGAGTTTTTCGTGGTACTCTCTATACAATTGCTTTCTTTAGCAATTCTAAACCATCCATTGAGAATATCATTATCAGTAGTACTTTTTTTCTTTTGCGCAAAGTTGGCATATTATTTCATGTATAGGTACCTATTTCGTATCGCCTCCATTCAATTCGTTCGCTATCATTGCATGTTCACAATGTTACGATACTTAAAAATATCTGGTTGAACTGCTCATAGATGACTGTATAAATTTAATTCCATTTTAAAAATTCTCTATGTATCTGCTTTTGTCGGTTTTTATATGGATGATTCCAATGTTTGTTTAAAACTACCCAGAACTCTCGGTTTCAAATTGGTATGACTATGACTTTTTGGGAAAGATTTGTTTAATCAAAATAAAATCAAATCCAGTTTGCTACAAAGTTTTATGTATGCTTAAAATCTATTTACTTGCCTCATGTCATCATTTTAATTCTGTAATTATTTTATATACAAGATGTGGGATACTTTGGTTTTGTTGACAATAGATTATATTTATCTAATAGACAATCATTATTTTCTTTATTAGTACGTATAAAGGGTTACTTCCTAGTTTGTATGTTACAGTAGGTCTTTTTAAATTTAGGATATATCTTGTTAATTGTCAATGGACCTTCCATCACTGTCACATTTTATTTCAGAACTCCAAATTTCAGAATCAACCCATCAGGACGATTCATTCGTTAAGTATTCAAACACTACTTTGATAAAGTCACTTCGATATTTTCTTTCGCGTACTTTCTCCTCGGTTTCCTCAGATATTAATCTTGACAATGTATGAGAAATAATTACATGTGTATATTCTTGTGTACGTAAGAAAAGATATCACACCTTTGACCTTTATCAGTGAGCACTGATCCAGGGTATTAAGCCGTATCTGCCGCGTGCCGAAAATGACAAGCAGATGCTTCTGGCATGGTAGTAACGTATAGCCTACCGAAGCATCATGCCAGACAGAATCCAACTGTAATCAGTAAGTTCTGTACGAAGTGGGGTCATCCATCATGCCAGACAGAATCCAACTGTAATCAGTAAGTTCTGTACGAAGTGGGGTCATCCATCATGCCAGACAGAATCGAATTGTAAGCACTAAGTTCTGTACAATGCTGGGGCATGAATCATGCCAAAAGGCATCTAACTGTATTCAGTAAGTTCTGTACAATGCTGGGGTATGAATCATGCCAAAAGGCATCTAACTGAATTCAGTAAGTTCTGTACAATGCTGGGGCATGAATCATGCCAAAAGGCATCTAACTGTATTCAGTAAGTTCTGTACAAGGCGGTGGCATCCCTCATGCCAAACAGCATCAAGTTGTCATCGGCAAGTTTGATACGAGATCTTAAAGTCCGTATCGATTTCTTCTTGAACAGTTTGTTATAAAAGTCCAGAAACCATACACATTTCCAACATTTTTACCAACACATCATATATTACTCTTTCTTTAGAACGTTTTCCACAACCAGAAGGTGTGTATGATCAATCAGTTTTATCCGTGAAGAAAAATAGATCTAAAGTAATCTGCACGATACTTACTAACAGGCTGAATTTCCGAATTGAATCCGGACCCCAGGGGTATGGATTCATATCTATGGAAACAGCATTACTACGCAGTAGAGTAAGGCAGTTAATTGGGGATTTATGCAATGTAATTATGACTCATTCTTCTGACAAAAGTCGATTCCATAGCAGCCAAACTTTTCCGGTAGCAAGAAATTGAGAAAGCACCATTTTGTGAAAAAGTTTAGCCTTTGGCACCAACGTAAATGCAATAAATATCTGATATATTATACTAATCCATTTTCAAGTAATCTCGAGCCATTTCCTCAAAACGGAAGTCAAGGAACAATATTTATTCTTCGCTATATAGAGCTTTGTCTCTTAAGGGCCTTTCTTCAACACTATTGTAACGGTTTGTTGAAATTTACACTCACAAGAGTGAAGTGAAATGAGATAAATGATTAGAAGACACTACACGTTTGATGCTCTTAAGTAGACAGGAAATTAGGCCAAATAATGATATCTTTTCTCAAGACTTAACTCATTGAAAATTATATATTCTTGCAAATTTTAACGCCTTAGCTGGAGTGGAACTTGGATTTTTAATTCCTGCATTCTGATTCCTTCGCCTAGAAAATCGTCCTCATTTCAGGTCAGATCTATCATTGGAGGAGTAAATATTGACATTTTCATATTTTTACATTGATACGTATGTTTTATTGGAGATTCTCGCGAAAACTTAAGGATTGGTAATCTGGTTGAGTTGGCAAAGGTTTGAATGTCAAAAAGATGGCACGATAATGAGAAACCTGTTGATTCGAAATGAGTATTGTATATCATTTGGACTTGGAGGTGTGAATGCCTGTGTTGAATAGCTTTCCATACGACGGGGAAAGGGCTGACAAAAAAAAGTCTTCCGTATGAAATCATATGCATCTGTAATAACGAAATATCTGAGCTATGCATCGCAAAGGCTCTCTCTCTCTCTCTCTCTCTCTCTCTCTGAACTTGTTGGTTTTAATGCTACCTTTTAACACATTATTGGCAATATCATGCATATAAAATGGGAGCCAATTGACTTTCCTAAGGACACACAGAAGCAGCCGACTCGGGCTGGCTTGTAAGAGTATCGAACCCTCGACTCTTGGATTATTAGTCCAAGGCTTTGCCAACTTAGATATCGCGGATCCTGGCTCACTTAGACCCAACATAGTATTTGTATAGTTCACAAAATATTATACATCTAGCATGGTGAAGCTCCTGCATTTGAAACGTTTCCTGGGCATAACTTTAACCATGTTACTGAAACGAAAACTTACTCTAGGAACGTTTGTTGTTTCGCTCTCCCCCCCCCCCCCCAATCCGCCCCTGAGATCCTGATTTTCATTACATACAAACGTAGTAAAGTTATCTTCATTCTTTTAAAGTTGTGGTGTCGCGGATACAATTTATACTGATTATAAGGGCTATTCAACACAAGATACCAGTTTTATATGGCCAGGGTAGTAGAGATCGGCTTAAGTCAACACTGCAGCCTCTATTACCTCTGCATAGTGGTTCTGGTCTGTGAAAATGTGCACTCCATCCAGTCGTTCTGCAGCCGACTTTCTCTGCTTGCGTTTGGAAATTACTCTGCTTGACTCAGTCACAATTGCATTGTTTAGTCCATGAGCTAATTTTATTTCCTCATAGAACCTCCATTTTTGTTTTACTTCATCTTCATATGTAATTGAAATATCTTCATCTCTGCGACTAAAATGGTACTCAAAGATCAAATTTTATTCCATTCCGTTGCAGAAAACTGAGTTCTGTATTGACTATAGAGGGTTGGAATATCTTCTTTGACTCTAAAGTCTGACAATAGATGTTCTTCAAGGTATGTAGCGTTCGAAGGACCATAAGCCACAGTCTTGTATAAAATTTGAATTGTTTATCACAATCTTTACTTTCTGTTTGAAAAACAAAGTTTTGCACAGTTTCTACAATGTTCTTGCAAATGACTCTATCATATTCATGAGCAAAGCAATAATTTAATATTGCTGATAATGCAAGATATGTTTTGCCCTCCACTACTTTGTTGGAGTGTTTGTATCCCTGTATTTCTCTCAGAACATTTGCAACACGCAATTCCTTGTCAATGGTCCTAGTATGGCTGTCTTTAAATATTTTTAAAAAGTCTTCAGATGGAGCGTAGCACACACAATCAAGGATAGAAAACTGCAGGTCTTTCAACGAGGATATTTTTACAGACATAGTTCAGGAGTAATTTCTGACAAGAATCCAATGATGTAAAAAAAGAAATTCAGTGACTTCCTATGAAATATTTTACGAATACGCACACCAACTGGTTTTAGTAATATTTAAGCATCTTATGTTGAGAAAAGTGTAAAAGTGTAAATATGGTTTGAAATAGATATCTTAATTCTATTCAAGAGTTAATCAGATACTTTTGATCTAAAATACTATACATTTAATGTCTAGCGTCAATAAAAATGCACATGCGATCTTTGATATTTTCTTCCGGTAAACTTGAAGACCGTGAATGTATTTGCGCCACTGTACTGCCATATCCAACGGAGGGACCACATAGCGTTGTCCATATCTGTTCCATGCAGCATAAATTTAAATTTTGCTCATTTGCAAAGAACTTCGTGATAACTGCAATTATAATTAGTGTGAGTTTAGCATCAAGGAGAACTAGATCAAGTTTTATTTTAAGATTTTATGTGAAAATGTGACTAAGAACTGATTATCTTTGCATCAAAAAGTTTGATTTGGCACAAAATTTTATTATGATTATAGGCTTACAAGATCTATGTCAAGTTAAATGTTCAGCTTTTGTTTCCTTTAAAATTCTGGATTATTGTCCTTAACTGACCCAAGAATTTAACGTTACATCTTTAATTTTTGTTTTAATTTTACCATGTTGGCATCGGCATGTTTGTTCTCTGAACACATTCCAAGTTTGTTTGGGGTTTTTTTTTCTCAAAACAAACAAAACAACAAAATTCTAAGTGCTACAGACTTCCGTGATTTTTGTATTTGATAATGTCAGTAAATATAATTTATTGTACTTCTGTAAGCTTTCGATCTGCATCTTACATGATATCGGATGAATTTTAATACATTTTCTATGTTACATGTAGATATATAAATTAAAGACAATGCGTGATAAAACCATAGTTAATGATAACTACCAATGTCCAAATGTTATTATGATTAAGAAGAGTGTCAGATTCAGTTTGAATTTACTATGCCTACCATGGGGAATGTTGTAAAATACACTAAATGTAAATTATATTTAATAATTTTAAATTATTCTGACAGATTAATTTTAAATATAGGACACTTTACTATGATATATACGGCAAAAAGAGGCTAGGAAGTGTCAAGTGCTATGCACTGTTATACACATACAATTAAAGAATGCAAAAAGAAAACAGAAAAGTAATAATAATATAAAAAGATATATTTTTAAGTATTACAATGATATAGAATAAGAAATATTTACCTTGCATAAACTCATGCTTCTTTGTCTTCCGGCATCCGTGTGGAACAAAATAACGAAAAAATATATATGGTATATGTATACATGTATATACATATGTTTATATAATTACACTGAAAATGTGAATGACCAAAACAATCATGCTATACAGACAATGTATGTACCACCAGCCCTAACATTGGAGGTATTTTATTACAGAACTTTTGGAGATATATGTTTAGATTAACAGCAATTTATTTGACAAGGTGATGATAACAGAGCATGATTCAGTTTGCTCAACTTGAGCAGAGAAAACTACCTTTGTCCTAGGACTGTATTTGTAATGAACACTTCAGTACGGGTGGGTGGAGGATAGTACTCTGATTGTGAAGAAATGGCTACAAATTATGGTAATAGTGATGTCCAATTTCTTTCACTTAAGTATCCTGTAACATTTAGCAGTGAGTGTGTGAAAGAATAACCTATAATATCAACAATTCCATATCTTTTTGTGCACAGACTTTGATGCAGCGTACAGCACTATCGAATCTGTATGTGGTGAAAAAGAAATGCCACTAACACTTATGAATAATCCATTTAGTGGCAAAGAAAAGTGGATTTTGTATGAAACTTGCAGAAATTGAACATGAGCTGTTTTTCTGCATATACTGTTTGCAAATAAAATGGAGTTTTGTCAGTTATGAACAACCTTGACAGTAGTTCCAAAAAAAAGGTCGGGAGGCCTGGACTATTAATAGTCCACAATTGTAATTTCAATATGGAAAGTTTGATAGTCATCGGATTACAGGTATGCATAAAATAGGACTGTTAGTCATGGGACAGGGTTAACTGGAAGAAGACCAATATGGCAGCCCCCATTACATGGCATCGTGACGTTTGCCACCTGCATTGTACGCAAGGCTCAGTGTATATGAAAAATGTAACGCTCGTTGCATCTTGCTTAGTCTTCATGCAACATGATAATTACGATGCAATAGCTCAATACTATCTCAATGCCACCATCTATTGCGCGTAAAATGCAATATCAAAGTGCTTATTTTACCTCTTATAAATATCTTTTCCGCAAAACAGATTGTACCTACAGATTTAAATCACAGTTTTTTCAGCTAATAATTTATAACTTTTCACTTATTGGGTACTATAAGTGATATATGGCTATACCACACCCACCCACCCTGTCAAGCCTATTCGCATTACCTTAACTGTATAATTTTAATTAGGATTTAAGTTTGCATTTTGACGTTTCTAACGACTGTATATATGTAATTAATGTATTCTATTATTATTAGGACAACATGAATGATTAGCGTTATTCTAATTCCCTGCTACATACATACATACATACATACATTATTATTAATATTAATATTATTATTATTATTATTATTATTATTATTTAGTAATATCACATGCATGTAGGCAGGTAGGTCATATGTCTGGATAGAAAAAGCGTTATGGAGCGATGGAGCACTTTTATAGGTACCCTATATATTCGCTTGCAAGTCGAGTTCAACTGCAAACAACATAGACCTTGATCTGTCCGCTCATAATGCGTCGGCAGATCAGAATCTATGTTGTTTGTTCTACTGATTACTCCTAACAAACTGCATAAACCAGATCTGCCTGCGCATTGTACAGTTTGCAATTGGACTCGACTTATAAGCGCGTATATACGTAATGCTTTGTGTACATGAAAACATCGTTCCCGTGTGCTAATTCAACATGCATGATAAGATTGATATAAACATGCTAGCTGATGAGAGTGTCAGGACTGAAAAATGGTTTTCTTTTTAAAACAAACGTTCTTTATGAGAAAATCGGCCACGTGTACCTGTCTACCCATCAGACCCGACCTGCGTAGAAGTAATGCGCACAAATAAGTGCATGCTTTTATCATCTACAAGACCGGATGTGTATGTCGATCTAGGTGTAAGATGAATCCTCACATTTTGTATTAAAGAGTTCTGTGGAAATTTAGATAAAAATTTCAAAAGAAAAGTTTACCTACCTCTTGGGAGGTAAGTGCTACCTTTAGATAAGTTATCGAGAATTCAATAAGTATTTTGGAGGTTTAATATTGGTATTGGAATGCTATCTCGAACGCAAGATTAATTGCATAGGACCTTTTCATCTTGATAGAAAATTTATAATTTGATCCCAGTTTAGCTGAGTAGTTTAATCAGATAAGAGACAACTTCAATCAAACTGCTATATATTTGTGTGAACTTCAGAGAGAATTAATTCGATTTCTGTGAAGCCTTACTGCACTTACAGTATTTAAACTGGTTATTGTATGTCGTCTATGCAAAATAACCATATCTATGTCTGAAACATTGTTCATATTAGTTCGTTTACTTGTAATTGCGTGTTTTAGAATTATACAGTAAATATGCGAATTTCTCAGTATATTTACATCTCATAGCACTATAGCATTCTTGAGACCTTGAAATCAAAATGGGCTTTTTCAGGCCTTGACATGGAGAAATCTCAAGGTGTCATGGAAAATCATGGAAATTGATAATAATGGCAGATGTAAAGTCAGTGTGTATATTCAGTTGATAATTGGTTGCTTTTTAACAGTACTTTCAACACATTATTGGCTACTGAGTATATCATTCCGAGGATATGGGAGCTACGTGCGTTTCCCAAGGACATATGCAGGCAGCCGACCTGGGCCGGCCTTCAAGAGTATAGAAACAGGCCAGCTCGGATCGGCTGCCTCAGTGTGTCCTTGGGGAAAAGCACAAATCAGTCTCCCAGACAACTAGTATGAATATTGTATAGATTCTTATGCGCTGAACTGATGGATACTCATCACATTCTGCTCATTCTGATAATATTCTTTGTAATCGGAAGTCTGCAATATGAGGCACCCCTCATCCGTATAGCTTTATTGACCTTTCTTCCCATCTGTGTGTTCTCGAGTCCTGCTTCATTTACCGGAGGTACAAACATGGCTACAATCGCTAGAACATGAAAAAAACTAAGACCTCGTCATTATTACACATAAGTAATATTCTACATTAATCTATTCACGCGATCACGTCAGTACCTATCTATTCGAATTTCAATTTAATTTACTAATATTTGATAACATTTAAAGGCTTTTATCATTAAAAGTTGCAGAGACCACAGAGAACGGAACCGGTTTTAACTTCCTCGAAAATAATGGCAATAGAAACAACAAATAGTTGTGGAATACGTCCCACCCGAATTTTGTGAATTAAAAGCTCCTTTGAAAAAAGGTTAATAAGGCTGCTGAAATTGCAAGAAAACGTAAAATTTTAGTCTTTTGAAATCTCATGATGTCAAAAGTTATGGAAAAAATTCAAAGTGTTTCTTGGGAAAACCCATCATTTATTTTATAGCAAAATGGGATTTTAGCCCATCAATGAACATTCATAACTGATTTTCCTGAGCATTTAATACAGAAATAAATTTATAGCATGAATTTCATCGACTCATGATTAAAACAATATGAACCTCGTATGTTAATCGTTAACGCACATACATACAGACAGACATACCAAGAATCTCATAAATATACGAAGAAGCAGAGACTCAGCTTTGCGTGACAGCACACACTGGATCCTTTTTTTATACGCTTCGCTTGCTTGGTTTTTAAGGAAATAGAACAACTGATCTGAATGATCTATCTGACGAGCCAAAATAAACGAAAAGAAAAATACAAATAGAATGATCAAAGAGCAAAGTTAATGGCCTATGCACCAAGTTGGTATCGAGACATGTAAATCAGGTGCCGAAAGGTATTTAAGATTTTCGAGACAACCATTGCCTAGACGACCAAACCCATTAAAGTTACAGCTCAGGGCAACATCCTCTTTGACTGGGTTTTGTCTGCCTTATACACGCCAAAAGATTTATTTTCTGATTTACTGTATTAAGTTTCTCATACATTTGCCTCCAATGGCAATGTTACATTCAGCAGATACTCCTAAGCATTAACACGATTCCCAGCACAGAGATAGTAAAGAAAATGAAGGTCAGCCGCTTATCAGTTAAACCGTTTATTATTTACTGAAGTGTGAAATATAGAAAATGATTGATGAAATATATTTTATATTTTTTTAATTCCTATGTTTTCACATGTGAAAATACAAGATTTCCCATCAAGCCACGTGACCCTTGATTGTGTGTGCCTGCATTTGTGAGCTTGAGCAATAAATAAAAACTGTGTTACCTCTCAGGCATGGAAATTGATTTTTGTCGAAGATATATGACTCGCCACCGTTTGCGTCTTTACGAAATTATGTTCATTTAACAACCTTGACAACAATGTAAACAAAATTTTGTTAAAACAAATGGCGTGCTGCATTGTTAGATTGGACTTGCTTTTGCGGTCAGATTGGGTAAAATAGTTTACAAAATGTTAAAATTTTAATTTATTCCAACAGAATAGGTCATCCCAAAATTACCGTTCGCTCAAATCACTGATATTTTTTTGTAATGATGAGCCAATAAATTGTAAAAAATTTCACAAAGTCTACTAAGAGAAAACCAATGTTCTTTTGGTTGTTGTTGTTGTTGTTGCTTTTTAGAAGATCAAGATGAAAATTAAAGGAATATATTTCAATCCGTAATCCCCATTGTTTGTTTTAAACTTGAATGTTCTTTTAATTTACATAGGTCACACATAAGCTTTTACAAGTTTTACAACGATAGCTTAGATGTCGGCGTGATCAAGCCTGGAAATCGTAAAACTCTCGAGCTTGAAATTTTGTTTTAACCAATCAAAAAATGTCGTTACTTTTGAAAGGTCCTTTCTGATTGGGTAATAGTTTAAACTCGAGTTCAGAAATGTTATGATCTCCAGGCCTGATCCTTTAAGTGGAGAAAACCAGATAGCCCATTAAGATTGATGGACAAGTAGTCAAGACATTCTCCGCCCAGTTATAAAATCTCGGTCTCTGTGTCGATTGCCAGTGCAACTATGTGCAAGAGGCGTAGTTTGGGGGGTTGGGGGAGGGGAGGTTGGCAACTGACATAAAAACTGTTCTCTGTAGCAAAGTAGGGGCGCCACTATAGAACATTGCCCCAGGGCACCTCAAACCCTCGCGCTGCCACTGCAGAAACTTGAAGGTGATATTGATTTTCTACCGATTTCTGGTTCAGTTCTATATTGCTTGAAACCTCTCTGGCAACATGCGAAATAGTAAGAAGACGAACGGCACAGTGTGGTATGCACACGGTCAGAAACGGTACGAAGACGATACGATAATTAATCCATTAGGAATGGTACGCATATGGTACAGAAAAGTATTGCATCTGTCACTATAGTGGCAGAGAAACACTCAGGAATGATATGAAACCGTACCAAAACCAGAGGACGGTTAGAAACGACGAGAAACGTTACGAAAAGGGAACAGTGCCATTGAAACACGAAACGGTACGAAAAGGGAACAGTGCCATTGAAACACGAAACGGTAGCAAATGGTATGCAAACGGTACATTACGCAAACTGTTCGCCAAATCGGTTGCACGAGAAATTACAAGTACTGACGTGATTCTATTTTATCTGCATTTATATTTACCATCAGTCCTTCAGATGATTTTCTAGTATTGCTTAAAATATGAGAAAAGTCGTAATCATGAAATAAGAATTCACTACATTGACTAAGACTGGTCATTGAACTCCTCTAGTTTACATCTTGGCATCATGCAGTTCAAATGTCATTTGTACAATTCTAAACCAATTAAATTGCTGGTGTACAATTCTAAAGGAAATTAAATTGCTGGTGTTTGGCTAAATTATGTAATAAAACAATTATAGTCATTTGTTCTGACGAATGTGAAGTTTTATAACGAGTAAACCTATCATAATGACGTCAGCTTCGCGTCGGTCAAATGAGGTTTACTGGTTCATAAAACTTCTTATTATATACTTCATAAATAGTCCCATTACTTTAACGTTGTTGCTACGGGTCAATACCGTAGTTAAGAAAAATTATTCACCGCTTCCTTATATGGTAAACACGCATTCGATGAACTACTGGTTACGGCTAAATGAAAATGGCGACGGAAACGTCGAACGCTGATCACGTCATAAATTGTATGGCCACCAACGATACTATTACTGTAACATTAGACTGAATTGTTCTGGCTCATCTTTTCATAATGGTATCTTCAATTTTCATGGATGTATTCCGTCATTTTTCCTAATATTAATATTTCGGTGTGTTATTTTGGATACATGAAATTCTGTCGTCTTCAACAAACTTAGTTTCGTTCAGTGTTAAATAAGAATCACCCCCATGTACGCGAGCTTCTACATAGAAGTAAAGTAGCGTATATTACTGCGCGGTGTTCAGGTTTAATTCATTAACAGAACGACGTGTCAAATGATCAATGAAAAAAACTCTGAAATATCTTTTTTGTTTCAGTGGTGTTATTCCTATAACATAACAGAATGATTAATATGCTTGTTTTAAAGTATATAATAAGGTTATTGACTGAGTATTAAAAAATATTGGGCCCACCTTCATGTGGCGTAGAATGCCATCGCAAGCTCAGGCATTTTCCGCCACTGACCTCGGGTCTAATATTTTGCAATACTCAGTTAATAACATGTACATATTCACTTAAACAAAGATCTATAATTGTACATAGTTTCTTTATCAGATTGCGATTGGTTTTCATTTTTTTTTTTTTTTTTTTTTAATCTACATCGGCAATGACCCGCTTGAGACTGTTTATGATGAATCATACAACATCAGTGATACCTGGTCGCTAAGTAGCAACTGACTGTGAATTTCGTCCGCTACCAAGATTTCATTACGTCATTTATATCATTTTTTTATAGACCTATCTCTTATTTTTCGATGTTAGACGTGTAATATCACCTCACCATCACATGACGCAATCGATACGACTTTATACTGAGCCGTCTCGTAGTTTTCGATATCACAAGTGAGTAATATCACCATACGACTTTAGGACTTCGTGCTTTATTTACTTTGTAAGTGATAACGTAAAACTTTACATTTTGATAAATACCCAACCATGATAATTTTGATCCTTATAATTCCAATTATCCTCCTTTCTGTCGTCAAATAAGCGGATTCCATCAACAATGGATTTGATTTTAGGTTGCTCGTAATCTTTGTTACTTATAGCCTCTTCACACGGCGCCAGAATATCAAGTTACATCTTCGCCAGCCTGGGGTCGTCAATCCCCATTGTTTATCATCGATGTGGAACTAAGAGTGTCAACTATCCTTGGCAAGCGAAGATGACCTAACCCGTACAAATCTCACAACACGAATTAATGAGGTTCACACTTTTTTTTTTTTTTTTTGATTTATACTGTTCATTGTTCTTGCTTGCTTCGCAGTTCGATCTTTCCTACTAAAAAGTCGAATCAATTTTAGTGAGATCCGCTGCTCTCATGTTATATGACAATGACCCTAAATAACAGTCGATTGAAAACACGATGTTAAGCAAAAATGCAGTAGTTTATGAAGGTACATTTGCTCTTATCGCCTGCAATTTACTTTGTACGGTAACAGAGATGAGTGTTTGGGTGCAGGAAGAACTAGCGATTTTTGTTTGAACTTCTAATCGGAGATTTTGTCCGCCGTTGTCAAATTTTGATCTGAAGTCACGGGGGGGGGGGGGAGGAGTGGGAGGACGTTGTCGTTATTGTGATATTGTAAGGAGTTGATGCAGGCAAAGCTTGACATAAAATCACCAGAAACCGATTGGAAACTGAAAGTATGCCCAAGAATTTACTGATGTGTACAAAATTCAAGCTCATTATCACGTGACAGTTTACAGCCAATCAGACGACTGAAAACACAGTCACCATGACAATTGGAATTATTCAAGAATGCTAGGTATTTGATTAATGGATAAATTTTATAATTGAAACACAAAAAGATAATCAGCAAACTTGCCGAATCACAAAATCGACGTCGCTTTAAGTTGTGTTTCGCCTCACACTAGGCTGTGTACCTTGTGCACAATCTACTGTAGCTCCTTTAATCAGCTCTGCAGATTCCATAGGTGCGAAGGACTATCCCTGAACTGGTTGATCTTTCCAGTACATCAGGCGCAGATGATCTCGCTGAATTAGCTTTACAGACTGTAAATTGTACCCTTATATACAATATTTGATCTGATTATATCCACAGCCGCCAAGATTTCCCTTTGAAGTCTCAGTACTTGTATTTCTTAATAAAAGTACTAATAATTGTACTGTTTTGGGATAATTGTACTGTTCTATTTTTAGACGTCAAGAGTTGAGAGCTCCAAACATGGAGAGAGTTAGTATGTATGTATGTATGGTCACTTGCTCATGTTATTGCGTCAAGCAATACACGCACAGCAAAAATGTCAATGCTGATGTTCAACAAAGTTGGAATGGTCCATTGTCTTTCGGGGGAAGTTGAGACTGATATCAATTCAAAATGTTAATGTTCTTCTAGCATCGCAAAAGAAATCCATTTTACATTTTTTTTTTTTTAAAATAAATGTGCTGTGGATGAAATCAGATATTTCCGTATTTTTCTAGCTGTAGGAAGAAATAGTTGCGGTTTTGCTACTGTCACGTGATATCAGAGCTCGTCCAATATCTTGGTACATTTACAAAAACTTAGTAACGGATTTTCATGTTCACCGTCAAAATTTATAATTGACTCCTTCTGGTTGATCTCAGTTTATAGCGTAACAAAATAGAATCAATATGATAAATCTTTGGACTGAGAGCAAAAATAGATGACATGTATTATGTTTGGTGTCAAGAGGTGGCCTCTGTATTTTCTACAGTATCTGTGTGCATGGTCTTTCTTTATCAAATGAACAATGTGTTTTAAGAACAATATATTTTCAGAACAATATGTTTTAAGAACAACATATTTTCAGAAGAATGTGTTTTAAGAACAATATGTTTTCAGAACAACGTGTTTTAAGAACACTATGTTTTAGAAAGATGTATTTTAGGAACAATATGTTTTCAGAATAATGCGTTTATAAAAAAAATGTTTTCACGGGGGTCATTGGTGACATTGTAATGAAATGATTCTGACTCATTGCAGCGTTGTCTTATGAAACTTTATGCCGACACAGTTTCTCTCACTTTGACAAAGATTGAAAAAGGTATACACGTAAACCATCAACTTTCAACTTTTTCTCTTTCCTGCGTCGGTTCTGGCAGTGGATGGGTGGATCCCGGAGACTTGTCTTCAGTTTCTGCACGTGGCACATAAGCCCATTATGGCCCTCACAATCGGATTACTACGCCACACTTTCACACACCATTTTGTAAGTACAAGCGAAATTAACGGTATCGGCCACTACATTAAGACATAAACTTTAAATGTTAGACAACTGTACCCCCCCCCCCCCCGTTAAATACTGTTCTTATTGATAACTTGAAATTTAATTTGCATGTGTTAATTGTTTCATCACTCTCGAGCACTCATCCTTTATCTTCTAATCTTCACCATCAGTCAAGATTATTCTTGACGTCAAAGGAATTCAAAAGGAGATAATTCTCGCCAACTTGACTTATTAGATAATTACACTTGAGAGTAAATCACGTGTAGCCAAGGAATACACCTTCCTGGCAACATTTTTAAGCTATTTAAAATAGATCTTACAAGAACATGAATGGGATTCTACAATATTCAAAACAGAATAAAAGCAAATATACTTGTATATGGTGGCTTGCTCGGCTAGAAACATCGCGACATAGAAGTAACATCAAATTGATAACTCCTCTAAGGAGAACGCTAGAGAACATTTTAAGACAAAGTTTACGATTATTTTGTTCTAACTGTTGGCAAGTCTTCAACAACATAATGATCATGCTTAAATATTGGACGGTAGAAACGCACGGCTCGCGCAATAACGCGAGAGGTGGCATATACCGCACACGTGTTTTTCAATGATGGAGAAATAGAACACGCCTAGATGTGTTATTTTCACAACAGGACCACTTAATCGTGACGTGCCTGTTCTACGATTCTTGAGCTGATCCTTCTAGATCAATCTTTCAGATGCTTACTTCTCACATAGACTTGCAGCCATCCCTTTGATATGCGGTTGTTGATATATCAAATTTTGTTGGTTATCCAATACGCAATAATCAACGCCCCACCTCTTCAAATATTGCCAACATAATTAGATTGACCGGTACCAGCATCGGTGGAAAGGATAAGGTGAGATCGATATGGAACAACAAAGACTGATAGAAAAGGGACGAAATCTCGTTCCGTTAGCCCCTCCCCTTGAGGCTGTATAGCCAGGGTATTGATTTTGGTCAGATAAATATTGTTTTAAGTTAAGTTTCACAGCTCAGTGTAGTACATCTTTAACTGATTGTCAGAAAGGAAATTAAACTGTTCTTTCCTGTTAACCAATCAGATTAAATGGATTCTCTTCAATCATTTTACACCATTTGTTCCGCGTTAACCAATCAAAAGTTAAGCATATTCAGTCAAAAGAATTCCAGCAGTTGGATATATAATGGGGTGGTTTGGGAACAGTGGCGGCGCGAAGGGGGGGGGGGGGTTGATGGGGAAGGTAATTGCCCCCGGGTGCCAGTCGAAAGGGGGCGCCGTCGGGAGTTTTTTTTTTTTTTGCAGCTGAAACTTTCATAGTATTTCACCTCACCTTAGTGTAACGGGGGCAATTCTTCACAAAACTTATATGGGGGGAGGGAGGAGGGAGGTTGGCAACTGACATAAAAACTGTTCTCTGTGGCAAAGTAGGGGCGCCACTAAAGAACATTGCCCCCAGGCGCCTCGAACCCTCGCGCAGCCACTGTTTGGGTAATTTATTCATTCCAACAATGTCTGTTGAGGAAGAAACATCAGGAGCGAAGCTAAGGGATGGTTTGGTATAAAATGAAAGATGGCTGCCTGAACAAGGCTAACTCTAGTGGACAATTAATATTGTCGTTCTGTGACTGTGATGGTTTCTTTTCGGACTTTTTTCACCTGCATGCATTTGGCAGGGATAACGGTAGCCCGGGGATATTGTGGTTATTTTTATATATTTCTCTAACGGAGTCGATAAGGCCAGGAATCGCAGTAGCCCAGGGTTAAATATTCTTAGGCTTAGATGTGCTTGTATTTGTTCCAGAAAAGCAGCTAACAAGAATCAGACTCAATCAGACTCAATCAGACTCAATCAGACTCCAGATTGGTGCAGTCCAAAAAAAGATCATTAGGAAAAGTAGCTTCACGAACCCTGCATACGGGTTGCGTGGTAGGTCCAGAGAGTAAAGACATTTCGGCCACTTTTAAAAATTACGTTAATTTAATAGTGTTGATTCTTAGATTAATTTTTTTCTCCGAGTCGAATAGCTAATAGATTATATATATACAGTGACGGCGCGACGGGATGGGGGTGGGGCAATTGCCCCCGTGCGCTGGCGATGGCGGCGCCTCGGGAGCTGTTTTTTCTTCTTTTTTTAGCTGTAACCGGGGCGTAGATTGGGGGGGGGGGGGGGGGTTGAGGTTGGCAACTGACATAAAACTGTTCTCTGTAGCAAAGTAGGGGCGCCACTAAAGACCATTGCCCCCCGGGCGCCTCGAACCCTCGCGCCGCCACTATATATATATATATATATATATATATATATATATATATATATATATATATATATATATATATATATATATACACACACACACACACACACTCGGAGAAAGTGGGTACGAACGGTGAAGATAGATAAGGTTACCACACTGATACGTTACACTAGTATCACTCTTCCAACATGATGGTTCCAATGGACCTTTCCGAAATGTGCTTGCTCTAAGCCCCGTCCACGCCCATTTGCATATGAACATATTTTATAATCAGCGATATTAAATTTTACGGGCTTATTACCAAAAGAAAACCAAAGTTATCTTTAAAATTGTAGTAAAATCAAAGCAGTAAAATTACTACATATTTCTTATATTTCAGTCCAGGTTGTGGGAACATTCCACAGTTGTTGCTCCACATTATGTAACATGATACAACTACTAACACCAGGATTAAGTTGATAGCCCTCCCATTGACCATAGATAAGTAGATGATAAGTATGGTTGATTGACATGTCGGAAAGGTCTATGCTTACATTGCTGAACATGATGAGCGCAGCCTTTTATGAGAAACACAAAGTCTATTGGCACAGATGTGCATGGATGATGAATGCAATCAATAAAGTAATGAACTTGCTGACGGATGTCTGATAGGATCTGCCATTCTAGAAATGCGCCAACTCACTTGCCTGCGTTTCTGTGACGTAGGCAGATTAATGATATGTGTTGTATTGAAATTTCTCTCGAGTGTTTGATGTAATTTTGAAATATTTATTTCAAGAAAGCTCCTTTTCTATCAAAGATGTTTTTTTGTGTTTTTTTTTTTTGTTTTTAAAAATACAATTTTGGCGTTAAAGCAATTGTAAATGGAAGACGAGAATGGTAGAATGATAGTATATCCAGTGAAAAGAGGTTCTTCTGTTCGATCTTCTCAAAGTAAGAATACACAACCTTTGATTTTCTCTCTTTTTAGTCATATACAATCGTTAATATATATACTTTAGAAACAATCACATTAGTTTAACGCTGTAAGAATTATAATGATAATAAATACTTTTAAATTATTTCTCTCAGGTCAATATTGATGTATGAGGTAAGTGAAAATATATTTAAACAGTTTACAATAGTTTGTGAGTGGATGATGGTAAAATATTCAGTCATAAGGTGTATAGTATGTAAATATAAAGAAGTCATCTCCCTACTTCTACTAGTTGTCTGTGATTAGATGTTCTGAATTCTGAAAACCATATATCAATATGATCGAACTTTTGGGACTATTTGTCCATTCCTCAAAGCTTGGTATTGTCATTCAATTTTACTTTGTATATGGACTTTGACTTTTCAACGGATATTTGAGTGTTTCATTTGGTATAGAAATGACAGAAATAAAGGCTGGTTTGCCAAATATACACTTCTTAACAATTTTTTACAATGTTAACTGGTAACCAGTCTGAGTGTCCGGTTATACATCCTTGCCTAACCAATACTAAAGCTCTCACATTTAACTGTTTACAAATTTACTATAAAGTTTCTTATTTTAAAAAAAAAATATTTGTTGACTGAGTATTTAGAGATATGTGGCTCTTGTTCAAGTGGCATAGAGTCGTTTAGTCGAATGTAACCCCTGAAAGCGCATTGACAGCTCGAAGGCTGGATGTCTTCAGATCAGCTATCCAGCACGTGTGGTGTGTGTGTGTGTGTGTGTGTGTGTGTATATATGTATATATATATATATATATATATATATATATATATATATATATATATATATATATATATATATATATATATATATATATACTAGTATTGATATATCGTTATCCACGCATTTGTTCATCCTGCACACAGACTCACCGGTTCTTCCTCGGTAGCTGATGTCTGCCAAGCGGATTTTTAAAGAGTACCAATGTTGAAGTTTAATACCCTCGCGATCTTAGGCATTCTGTTTCAAATGGCATCGGACCCAGGATTTCTCAAACCTGGTCAAAGATTTCGATCATCAATGGAAATATCTATCGTCAGCTCTAAAAGCTGCTTCGCGCATTGCTGATTTTATTTCAAAAGTCGTTCATTTTATGAGTCACAATCCCTGTCCTTTGTTAAATAGAACCAAAATGGCAAACGTCAAAATCCTGGATTCTTGTTTTCCGTGTATTCGATAAATCTTCCTCATTTGAAACAAATTATATGTTGATCTTTATATACAAATGTCATACATTCGCTTTATGTCTTGGATAATGCAATTTATAATTTATAATATTTCAAAACGTTATTCCATGTACAGCTGTGCGGTACTAGTGAAATTTATATTTTATTCACTGTAAAAAAAAAAAAAAGATAAATAACAAGTACCTTTGATATAGATAAATCTGTTGGGGTTTTTTTTTTTTTTTTTTTTTTTTTTTTTTTTTTTTTTTTTTTTTACGACACTTCAGACAGTGGAACATGATAGATTTTAGGGGTTTTTTACGACACTTCAGGCAGTGGAACATGACAGATTTTAGGGGTTTTTTACGACACTTCAGGCAGTGGAACATGACAGATTTGAGATCTACATTTCAAAGTGTTTCATTGCTTGTTTACGAAAGCACCTTACTAGTATTGCATACGCAGAAGGGCGAGTAAATCTATTACTAATTTCGGTAGAAACAAATTAAATTCACTGGAATAATGTAAAATAACTTATTGAATACAACTAAACGCTTTGACTAATAATTATAATACCTACATATTCTCTTAAGACGAACAATTGCAGCTTGTGAAAATCGAAAGAGCTTTAGAACACAAGCCTTATCTATAGCTACGTGTCTACAACTCAGGTTCCAATGAATTCACCATAACATATATGCCCTGTTTTCGTGTATGCCAAATAGTAAAAATTTAAAGCGCGGAACATTAGAAAATCGCAGAAATATAAAAGTGTGGAAATTTCTACTTTTTTTGTATATCTCTCGTCTATTCACATCTATCTCCATTATTTCAAAGAAAGAAAATTGAACTTACACTTATCAAAAACGATAAAGCTGTGCAAGAATTTGTTTACAATATTTTAGCTCCCATAAATTTTAATTAATTTTATTCTCATTTCTTATTTTTATTTTCATTTTATTTTTGAAAATCTCCATACTTTAGCACACAATGAAAATAATATATTTCTTTTTGACATATTACTAACAACCATTTGTATAAACCCAGTTTATCAATGTATTATCACATAAAGCGGTGCAATAATGTATCTTGTATACATCATTAACCAAGGGATAGATTTACATAGCATATAGTGAGGGGATGTTATCCTGTATACTACTTTAAATCCACTGGCATTTGTACGCAATACAGCTAGTTTGCAATAACGTAGCTATATGTCTACCATGAGCTTTCTCTTTTCTCCAATATGTTATCAAAGATTGTATCGCTCGTCTATTACCAGCTATAGCGGTAACGGGAAACCGAGGATAAGAAGAAAGCAACTCTTCGGTGGAATGACGTCACAAATGTTTACTGAGGTTAAGATTTTTAGCCTTACGATAGATGTCAAGCAAGTTGTCTATATCTTTATGTATGCTGCAGCACTGCATGATCGGCGATAAAATCTGTCCATATTATCTCTTAGTTACACAGCTTTAACTTTCTTTATATTTGCGTTTTCAAAATTACATAATTATAAGAAGTCAAAACTGGACATTGGAGAAGAAAAAAAACAGCTTTTCCCGTCGATCGTTTAGGATTACATTACATTGATTTTATTGAAGCATAAAGAGCTCTTCATTGTTTGACTCTGCAGACAATTTGTCAGCAAGTGTTACAGGAAGATGGTGCATTTGACTTCTGTATCAGATATTGTGAAATGTTAGTACAAATATTTTTTAAAAATCACACTAATCTTGTGACATTTCACCAGGTCGGGAGGGGGGGGGCAATTGCCCCTGAGCGCCGAGCGAGGGGGGGGGGAGGCCGGCGGGAACCTTAGGTTTCAGGGCCTAGATGGAGAGGGGTTGGAGGTTGGCAACGGACATAAAAACTATTCTGGGTTGCAAAGTAGAGTCGCAACTGAAGAACATTACCTCCGGGCGACTCGATTGAGGGGCGCCATTAAAGAACATTTCCCCCGGGCGCCTCAAACTCTCGCGTGGCCACTGCGTTTCACCTGACACTTAATAACCTTGCGTATCAAATAAAACTTTATATAATCTTTTGGCTAAAATACGTCCTTAAGTTGTTAGTTTTCAGAAGGAAAACAAGACTAAATTTAAATGTATACACTGTATATTGCGTCTTAGGCCATGTACATTAGGTATTTCATGCATATGTAAAATAGACATGTGACCAGTCATTCGGAACAAAGTTCAGGTGGTGGATATACAGAGATTTGATGTGGTCAGGGAACATAACAGTTTGATGTAAAATGTGCGAAATTGTGTCCAAATGTTTGAAATCCTGAGCGTTATTTTCTCAATGACCTTCACTGCTCCCATATCTTTTTCCACCCGGTACGGTAACAATGTGACGTAATTTAGATCAGTAATGAAAGCCATAATAGTACTAAAAATATTGTGTAGCGTGTACACTCATTACTGAGCAGTCTAAAAGTTTCTTGCTCAAATGAGATTTTTTAAAACCTTTCTTATTGTTTGATTTGCAACAATGAATTTTGCATTGATCAATCAGCAGGCATGAATGATTGAAATAAGGTCATAACATCTTGCATTCTTATAGAAATAATGTTTACTATTTGTGTGGAAAATCTGAGGATTTTCTTCAATTTGAGAAATTACGCAGCTCTTTTTTTTTCAAGAATAAAAATATTTTCAGGTGTGAAATTTTAATACTTTTGAGTTATTTTAATCCCCATTACTGTCTCTATTTCTGTCTAAAATCCCAATATTGTCATATGTATCATAACCCAATATTGTCAGATGTATCATAAACTAGATAATGTAAAATCTTCCGCCGAGGACAAGGTTTGAAGCGTTTTGGGGATTTCCTTAAATCGGAGGAATTTCTCAACTTTTTTTCTTTCTTCAAGAATAACAATATTTCTCGGTGTGAAATTTTAATACTATAGAGATACTTTAATTCGTGTTACTGTCTCTATTTCCCACAACAATTCCAATATTGTAAGATGTATCTGAAACAAGATAATGTAAGATCTGCCTTTGAGGAGGAATTTTGAAAAGTTTAGCGAAACCGGGGCCTGAATCCGGGAATCGAATCCATACGTTGACGATGTGATTTTTTTTCCCCCCGTGCTACATTAGGTGAGCCCCAATACCCTCAGCAAAAAGTGTCACATGTCTTTTCCTTTCTTGTACAGTTTGCATAAGATGGCTCTCCGCAGGTAAAGGCGATCATCGGAATCCACTTTGGAGAATTTATGGATCTATGCATTATAGGACTTGACGTTGTTAAACTGCAAACTGTAACTTCTCGTACATGTATCTAGTTACTCCTGTCCAAATATCGATACGGCCAAATTACCAAATCTGCAGTTCTATGTAATCTGGAGAAAATTATCAAATGGGGACTACTGTGTAAACTGCTGGATCAGGAACTATATATAACACATATTATTCCACATTATGTAACATTACGTAACGTATATAATCGCGTATAAGTTAGGTCGAACAGCAAACAATATGGATCCTGATCTGCCGTCGCATAATGCACATGCAGATCAGGGTCTATGTTGTTTGTTCTACTGATACTCCTAACAAATAGCATAGAACCAGATCTGCCGGCACATTATGCTACGGAAGATCTGGATCTGTTCAGTCTGCAGGTGAGCTCAACTTATAAGCGAGTATATATGGTACTCCAGACCTCGGTTGGTAGTCCTCACATTGGAATTTGGTAATTAGATAGGGACCTCACATTGGCTTTTGGTAATTAGATAGGGACCTCACATTGGTTTTTGGTAATTAGATAAGTAAGGTTCATAGATATGTCGGCAAGGTCTTCTGAGAATGTGTAAGGTAATTTGATAGGGTTAATACCTTGACCAACAAGTTGTTCACCGCTTCATTTTTTACTTGTAATAAAAGGCGGAGAACAACTTGTTGGTCTGTGGTAAGACCTAAATCAGAATGATGAACATTCGATTAGATACAAATTACATTGATTAGTCTCGTGATTGTTATGCTCGTAAAGATATACCACTCGTCAAATCTGGTTGAAAGTCTTATTGGATACATGGTGAGACTAACATAGATGTGTGAATATTTCCCACAAAGAGGACTAAAACATAAGAAATATATAGCCATTTTGAGCAGGGGTAACTCAAAAGCTATAAATGAGTATTTTCTAAAATTTGAGAATTATCGTACATTCAGTTGAGGAGATATATATGTAAAATATGATAAATTTTTAAACATTAGAAAACAAAAATCTTTACTCAATGAGAGTGAACTGGGCAGGGATTAAAGCAAATTTCGGAAAGATCTATTTTTATACAGCACTAGCTTAATGGGGATACTATGGCAAGCCAAATGCACAATAATTAGAAAAACCTGTTTTGTCGATGAAAAACTGCCTTGTCAGATCGTTAAACCAGGTTTTTTGCCAGAAAAGAAAAAACAAAACAAAAACTTTACATTTCTTCGGAAAACCGGGTTTGGCTATTGCTGTACTTGGTTTATGTAATTATTGTGTATTAGGCGGATATACAAGTGTCCAATTACTCTCTTCATGATAGACATCAAATAACTTCTATGCCTTCCAAGCTCGAACTCTTATTCTTCTTTCTTTCCGAGTACAATTAAATGTTGGATTTCCGAGCCTTTGACATGCCCCAGATCCGCATCCTTGGACGTATGCAAAATAAACCTATTCGACCTAATATTAACAAGGCACCCCAATAATCTACTCGAGGCCATAGAAAATTTAATATTGTTTTAACTAAATTGATGTACAATTGTAGAAATTTAAAAGATGATCTATATCAAGTAAACCTAACACACGAACCCTCTTGTTCTTGTGTATTCCAGTTTAAAACTTCAGCACACTTTTGCCCTCACTGTCCCATTTACCAACAACAGAGAATTATATTGTTTCGATTTTTTAATAATAGTTTTTGTCTTGTCACTAAACTCGAAACTTTTAAATAGTAGCACTGAGTATTCTCCCACTGATAATGAGTTTATCCTGCAACAAACTCAAATTTATAGTCAGGAAACTCACAGATACTATTTGTTCTTTTTTATTTTTGCTTACTGCGCCCCCTAAGACATTCGTGTTTTCTTTTTCCTGTTAGCAATTCATCTTTATTTCTTCTTCTCCAAATTCCCCTTCTTATTCTTGTCCATTTTGTTTTTCAACAATTGTTTCGTATTGTGATATGTTTTTCTTCTTTGCTATGTATTTGTATTATTACATGCATAGGGCCGCCCAGTGGCGTACTAAGGGTAAATGGTGCCCGGGGCGACGATGATGGCCCAAAGGGTCAGAATACGAGGCCCGAAATTTGTATCAGCTGTTTTGGCGCCCGTATACCTCTGGCTCCCGGGGCAACCGCCCAGTCCGCCTCCCCCCTCCCCCCCGTTAGTACGCTACTGGGGCCGCCTATAGTATTTAGATAGTTATCAGATCTAATTATTTCCGGTTGTATTGTAGTTATCTATGTCTTAGATGAGAAGATACATTTGTATATAATTTTATAAATTCTCTTGATAAATGTAATTAATGTTTGGCTATGATATGGCTACATCTGTATTTACTGTTAATTTTAGCGGATAAAATTCCTGTTAAATACGGTGGTATCTGTAGCCACTCTGGCCCAGTGGGGGAGGGGGATAGCCACTCTGGCCTAGTGGGGGAGGGGGGATGTCAGGCAATTGAAAGAAAGGAACCCATGATTGGCCAGAAGGTGTGTTTGTAGACTTGCAATAAATCATTGACAGCAAGTTTCCCTTTATAGCCAAATATTTAGTTTTGTGACCATTTGTTGTGAAATTTGGTAGCTGATTTAGTAGGTGTAAAGTGCTTAAAATAGAGTTAAGTAGTTACGGTGTTATTTGGAATTAATTAGCTCATAAAGAAAAATTGTACAAGTAATTTCACACTTATTATAACATTTTTGGAAAATCTAATATACACATTAAATGTTACAAAGGAGTGAGTTTGGAGAGTGGATATATGGCTATAATTTGGTTATAGAATTTAGGTTTTGTGCATTTGGGTTTGTTTACTAAACTTAGATAAATGTCAGTAGTTAACACAATCAGACCATAAGATAGCTCAGCATTAAATCTAGAAGGGTCTTCATCGAATGCTTTTCTGAGGTCCCCTAGGATCCTTTACAAGCTAGAGTCAAACATAGTGCAGGGAGTCAGCATGTATAACTAGAAGGTGTGAAGACTAATTAAATGTGAACAAGAAAAACCCTCTCGGTTGTCTAATTCCCCAAGCGCAGTTACAACAGATTATGCGCTACAATATGATTCTTGGTAAGTTGTGAAAACTTGTGACGCAACCACATTGCTCTTCCATACTTAAAGGCAATAAATTGTTGAAATCAAATTGCGAAGAAAAACCTAAATTTTCTTCTCGATATACCAGGTTTTGCATAACAACTTGGGATATCAAGAGAAATACCAAATACTATCTAGAGAGAAAAAAAAGAGAAATACCAAATACTAGCCAGAGAGAAAAAAACAGGTTACAGTCTTAAAAACCTTGTATATCTTGTCGAAATATCAGATTATTTGTTCTCTTGCTCTGGCAAGCCAGTTGAACAGTACTTAGAACAACCTGGTTTTTCCAATCGTTAAACTTTGTTATTGAATTGATATGCTAGGTTTCCCAAATTGTTGTGCATTTGGCGAAAAGAAAATTGCTATATGAGATCAAAAATCATGTTTTTCATAGAAGAAACTAAGATTACAGAAGAAAATCCAGGACTGGTTAATTGTTTTAGGGATGGTTGTGCATCTAGCGAACAAATACTTGGTTTTGCTCCTGGTATAAAAAGGTTTACTCAAAAACCTGGGAGAGCTAAAATAAACCTGGTTTCTCTTTTAACGTTTCATGTTTTTCATAGAATAAAACAATGGCTCTTCTCTCAATATCATAAGATTTATGAGGCGAAAAAAAAACTGTTCTTATCCTACCTCGTAGTTCGAAGTATTGGATAGCTTGAGAGTAACCTGGTTTGTTTTAAGTCGCTTGCACAAAAATCAGAAAAAAACTTTTCTTAATATATATATATATATATATTACAAATTATGACTACATGAATGGTTACTTCTGTTGGATGAAGCTCATTCCAAATATGTGTTATTTACTACACAGGTCTCTGGGATGTTTGGATTTAAGGACGTATTTATTATCACGCACCATATGTGTCTGCAATTTATTGCAAAATGTACTGACTAAATCCATAAACCTAAATTGAAAATTTGACCAAGACGAAATGTGAAATTGAGAAACTGCTCAATTAGTTGATAAATTGAGGGTGCTATGTATTTTTAGAATATATTTTTAGCATTCCTAATTTTTGGTACGGGGCAATAAGCGAGATCTCAGAACAAAAAAGACTCACGAGTGATTTATGTTATAAGTGACATATTTTTTTAAAAATCATCTTCATCCGAAGAAAGTAACCATTCATGTATTTATAATCTGTAGAAAAAAAGTATATATATATATATATATATATATATATATATATATATATATATATATATATATATATTATATATATATATATATATATATATTATAAACTGACAACGAACAGTGCAAAACTAGTTTTTAACTAGCCTAAGCGTTATCGATTTTTCTGATATTTGTGGAAACGGCTTAAAACAAACCAGGTTTTTCTCAAGCTACCTAATACTTCGAACTACAAGATAGGATAAGAGAAGAGAAACCAAACCTCATATTAACTGAAACTCATCAACCTGAGTGTCAACTCAGACGCAGAGCTTGAGTATTTGGATTACACTTTTATTTTATTTCCAATTCGTAATATTACAAAAAACCTGGATTTTCTCCTATCAATACTTTTTAACTTCGCCAAATGCATAATAATTATAAAAACCGGTATATCAATATTAATTATTAATCCTGAGTTGTAAGAGAAAACCCTTTTTTTTTTTTTTTTTTTGTCAGAAAAAACCAGGATTAAAAATTTTTAAAAACCAGGTTTTTCTAATTATTGTGCATTTGGCTTGTCATAGAAAACCAGAAACAGATGCAGATGAAAGGAAAATAGGATGGCAATAACCATAATCTTTTGGTATTGGTCTACACTGTCTGAGTTGTCGTTTTGACATTTGCTGTCTTTCTTTGAGATGCCTACACTCCAACACAAGTCCAATAACTCCACCCAGGAAGACGTTGTTAGGTTGATGAGATTATTGTTGTAATGCAGATAGCAAAGGCTGAAGGAATTGTAAAATAATGATAGATGATGGAAGTAGTGGGTGGTGCATGCAAGCTTTTGCTTTGATTCACCGTAAAAATCTAATTAATAAACAATTTTGTCTTGCTGATAATATTGTGAAATCTCATTACGTATCACTATCAATCGGAATATAGCATCTAGCAGACAAAGTCCCAACATTCGGGCAAATGTCAACATTAATGTTTACTTGTATCTCTTCTCTTTGTAGGAAAATTTGCATGCAAATTACAGAAAAAGTAATAGAATCACATTCCTCAACATCCGCCCTAGGTAATATACATAACAACTAATATTACAAGCTTAGAAGATATGGGGAGGGGTGACTAATCATGACAAGGCACAAAAAGCCCAGTCTAACAGTCCATCTCACTCATCCTACTCTATCGTTCTTGAATAGAATCGTTGATTTCAAATCTAGTCTTCTAACTTTTTTTAATTTTTTAATTTTTTTTACAGATTTATTGGGTACTGTCTGTACTCACTTATAAGTCGAGTCGTACTGCAAACAACATAAACCCTGATCTGCCGTCGCATAATGCACCGGCAGATCAGGATCTATGTTGTTTGCTTTACTGATTATTCCTAACAAACTGCATAGACTCAGTTCTGCCGGCGCATTATGCGCCGGGAGATCTGGGTCTGCGCAGTTTGCATTTGAACTAATTTTTTTAAGCGTGTATATACGGTAAGTCATATAGTTTAATTCTGATATGCTAAAAGGTAAAATCCCAAATGTAAGAAGTGTGCGGTCTGCAGATCTACGTGGGAGTATGGTACACTTATGTTGGATCCAAGTTCACCTTCTGTTCAAAATACTCTATCAGCATTGCTTTATTCATTTCATATTTCAAACTTTTTAACTCCTTTCACTGATGTGCTATGAATACATATAGACTCCGACCGACCAGTACTTTGTTTCTTGCCTTCGAAATATATAACATAAACCGAAAAAAAGAGGGAGAAAAAATAATTCTGACCTTTGATGGTGCTAAGGCTTTTGACTTCTACATATATGCATGTTTTAAAACCTATTACTCCAGGCAAAATTGCAGCCTTGATATTAAAGGTAGATCTAGACAGGCAAACTCTGCATAATAGTAGTAAATGTTGATCTAGGCATGCAAACTCTGCATAATAGTAGTAAAGGTAGATCTAGATAGGCAAGCTCTGCATAATAGCAATCATGAACTAATTTATTTTGTATTTGATTCTGTTGTTATGTTGTTGTTTCTCTTTTTGTTGTTTCTTTTTATCTGTGCTTTGCTTTTCTGACACTCACAAAAAATAGTATCACTCTTTTTGAATCAGCTGTTTGTAACATCGAAGAAATTCCATTAGTCCTTACAATGATTGTTTTTCCTGAATGAAAAATCAGAGCCACGTTTACAATCTTCAAAGTAGCAAGTATAAAAAATATTTCAGTTGAAAAAGAAAAAAAAAAACCATTAAGCCAATTTTCGCTGGGACCTGTTTGTTCGAAATTCTACATGTGATGGTTCTTGTTACGTTCCTTCACAGCTATATCTGAATCTTGAGAACGTTTAACTTTGGTCAACATTCAAGCCTAAAATATCTCATATATATATATATATATATATATATATATATATATATATATATATATAATATATATATATATATATATTATATATATACATATATATATTATATATATATATATATATATATATATATATATATATATTTATATAAGGGATTTATAACGATGAAAATATGAGCTTAAATCTAGGTAAAACTGTCGAACTAACTGTATCTGCTTAGTGTATATTACGGAATTACGGAGAGAGAGAGAGAGAGAGAGAGAGAGAGAGAGAGAGAGAGAGAGAGAGAGAGAGAGAGAGTTATTAGATTTTCCCGGACATTCCAATAGGTGTCACCGAACTCAGCCAAATTCACGACATACCGGAGACATCTTTAAAAGTTTACGGACAGTCCAAATATTAGTGTTATGATTATTAATTATTAAAAGTACGAAATTATTTTAAATATGTAATATCAGTTTTCTTTAGCAGCCACCAATGATCATATGAGATTTTTAGCAGCCACCAATTATTATATAAGATTTTTAGCAGCCACCAATGATCATATGAGATTTTTTAATACACTTAAAGTGACTTAGCGGCCTTACAACCCATTTATCATAACTGATACCTGTTCATATCGATTGAAACTATGGGACCTGTAGCTATCAACAATAAATGGTTGTATCTTCTCGAAAACTATTTGCTGCTGTCTTTAAACTGGATATACGGGAATGAAGGTCATTCTTGTCTAATTGTTTTCAAACTCAGCATGATGTACACCTCAGCGAATCTGAAATAATAGTTTTGTTAGCCGGCAAGTTCAAACGTTCACCCTTCCCCAGTCTATCTCTCTCTCTCTCTCTCTCTCTCTCTCTCTCTCTCTCTCTCTCTCTCTCTCTCTCTCTCTCTCGGAGACACACACACACAGCAAACATGAACACGGCATATACACGCACGTTCACCTAAGTATAATCTCTTTGTAGACATGGCAATACTTAAAGACTTCAGAGTCTGCACTGAATGCACTAGACTTTGCGAATCTTTCCACGTGTCCTGATTCAGAGTTAATAAAGAAAACTCTGCTTGTCCATACCCTCAATGCACGTGTAATATGATTTACTAACTGATGGGGATATTGCATGCTAAGATTTTTAATTTTAATAATTTAAACTAGGTACAAAATTACGAATTTACGTATTCGAATCACAAACTACGATGGCCGCCATTTTCTTAGTGTTAATTTAAGTTAGCTCAATATCATGAAACATCTCCACGAGCACCCGACACAGACCGATTGTCAATATGGATCATGAAACATCTCCACGAGCACCCGATACAGACCGATTGTCAATATGGATCATGAAACATCTCCACGAGCACCCGATACAGACCGATTGTCAATATGGATCATGAAACATCTCCACGAGCACCCGATACAGACCGATTGTCAATATGGATCATGAAACATCTCCACGAGCACCCGATACAGACCGATTGTCAATATGGATCATGAAACATCTCCACGAGCACCCGATACAGACCGATTGTCAATATGGATCATGAAACATCTCCACGAGCACCCGATACAGACCGATTGTCAATATGGATCATGAAACATCTCCACGAGCACCCGATACAGACCGATTGTCAATATGGATCATGAAACATCTCCACGAGCACCCGATACAGACCGATTGTCAATATGGATCATGAAACATCTCCACGAGCACCCGATACAGACCGATTGTCAATATGGGTTCAGGGCAAGAAGTTGTGAGACGCAGCTTATAGCTCTTGTACATGAGCTGTCAACTTCCATTGCCATGGGTAGACAACAGGATTTGATTTTTATAAGGCGTTCGACCGGGTACTACGCTTGAGGATGGTATCGGGGTATCTACCTACGAATGGATCAAGTCTTTTCTGTCGGACAGAACACAGCAAGTAATTGTTGACGGTGCGTCTTCTGACAAGGTTACAGTATTCAACGGAGTTCCACAGGGAACGTTCCTTTGGCCCCTCCTCTTTTTCGTGTATTAATTAATATGCCAAACTGCGTCTCACCAAAAACTCAAATGTTTCATGACGACTGCATCATCTACAAGGAGATTTGTACCACCCAGACTTTAAAGTCCTTCAAAATGATTGGAGTAACCTTGCAAATTGGGAGGCAACATGGGGAATGTGTTTTCATCCTGAAGAGTGTAGCTTTCTCAAATTAATCAGGAGACGGACCTGAGTACTATTCACGTATTGTTTTAAAGGACGAAACTTGAAGGTCACCAGCTCTGCTAAATATATGAGTGCGGATATTTCATTAAATCTCTCCTGGCAAAACCATTTTTGACCGAACAGTGAAAAGGGATTACATTATATTGGGATTGCAAAGGAATTTAGACGTCAGCAACCCACAGATGAAAGCCCCTGCATATTTCACACTCGTCCGTGCCAATCTGGTATACTGCGCTACCGTTTGGAGTTTATGCACTGACTAGGATAACTACAAAGTTGAAATGGTGCTGTATATATAAATATATATATATATATATATATATATATATATATATATATATATATATATGTATGTATGTACACCGAGATATACTACCAATAGATATCGCAATATCATCTTCCAAAACAAGATCAAATCATTCTCTAAAATTTAGGCTCCCATCTTGGTAACTTGCCAGCTGGAGCTCTCAACCCTGAACATTTAAGAACAACTTCGGGTCAAATAGCAAGTCAAATCTAATGATTTCTAGATCTATGCCTGTTGTGTTGAAACTCGGTGGCCACTTCGGAAACCGGATTGTGTAGACAGAGGAACATAAAATGAAATTGGAATCTTCCTTTCGCTTATACCCTTACTTTCCCTTTTATTCCACGATTTTTTTTTCTTTCTGTTGTCAGCTTTACTTATTTATTTTTCTTCTCAGTCAACGCGGGAGCCGCTGTAGCTCAATTGCTAGAGTGTCGGACTCGTAATCCAAAGATCGTTGGTTTGACACCCGCCTAGGTCAGCCTGGGTCGACTGCACGATACGTCGTTGGAAAAGACACTCATTTCCTCGACATGATATTGCCAATAATGTGTCGTTAAAAACCAACCAACAGCAACCAACAACTTTTTCACCAACGCTGCGTCAACGAAACATAAATAGTTAAGTGTGACTGCAATTTCGTACCAAGTTGACGTAGTGGTTGGCCCGCGTTTATTTTTGTACGAAGTTGACGTAGTGGTTGGCCCGCGTTTATTTTTGTAGTTTATCGAACAGTTTATTCAGACATATTAACAGCTGATCGTGGTTGCATGACAGCGTTTTAAACTTTTGACCAAAGAAATTACCCGTTTACATGAAATATTTATATTAATTGCAATTATAAAAGTTTAATGTTGTTTTTTCTGCGTTTATCGTGGTATAAACCGTCAGTTGCCGAATCACACAACTTACATAACACCCTTTTAAAATGTTCTCTGGGATGAATAAGTTGTTGCGCTTGACATAAGAGTCATGAGGGTGTAAACTTCCTCTGCCGTCTCCAGCAATTTGTCTTTTGGTGGTTTAAATTGCATTGCTCAGAAGTTTAATCAACAATTTTTATCAGTTTCTGATTATATATATATATATATATATATATATATATATATATATATATATATATATATATATATATATATATGGGATGGGATGGGAGGTGAGTGTGTGGGAGTGCAGGTGTGTCTGTATTTATAATGAACGGAACATTATTCTTTTTCTGCAGGTCCATTTTAACTTTCTTTTCGAGAAACAGAATAGTAATTTAAATTTTGTTCATCATTCACCACAAGTTGTAGGTCTAACTTCTTTGTAGCTGATGGAATCAGTCTGATTGAAATCGAGATATACTTGTAATAAGTAGATGTGATGGTCACTAATACAAAGGTAAATTTCTATTGACCCTTCGATTCACCAATCAAATTGCAACTTTTATATATCTGAAATTAACAAAGTCATTCGGAACTTATCACTACATTCACCAGCTATACCCAACACAAAATACATCTCTTTGTATGTTTGGCTACTAAAATTAACTGGGCGTGAAATTCCCAAAAGTCACAAGAATGTGAACTTCAATCGGTTTTTGTCAGATCTCCGTTATGTCAGAGATCACGATTTTAATCTGATAGCTGATAGAATATAATCAATAATGATGGTCATGTATCGAAACAAAATATGGAGTACTGGCATTGTAAAATATGCTCCTAATTTTTCAGGTTGAGTGTCTAAAGAAAAAATGTTAGCACAGAGGACGAATTAAAATATTTAAATTTTTCGATATCGAACCGCGGAGAATGTTTAAATAAGTGATTGAGTCACGTCGATTTTGACGTTTTTCATGGGAACAGGGATTTTGCTATACATATATCAGACAGTTCAGTGAATTAGGCCTGTTGTACTCTTGTGTGGCCACAACTCTTTGAAGCAGAAAATAAAAACGTCTTGATTGGAAGAGTGAAGTTTACGACATTATATGAAATTCGTGTCTTATATTTCCAAAATTGGCTAAGGTGTTCCACATGACTCTTGAGATTAGAGTGCACGATATATAGCGAAGTATGCCAAATATTGGTTTATGTAGCAGCGCTCTGTTACTCTTTAACCGTTACCACGATTTTAAGCTTGTATCGTCTCTGGAAGTAATACATTGTCTTAGTGGAGCATTCAATAATTATAATCCAGAGAGGCAGATAAGTAAATACGGGTCAAAGCAATCTACATAATACTAGCATTAAGTATCTCTAGGGTAAGTAGCTTCAGATAATAATTCAGATATCATCCATATAAATCAATGCCAATTGTTTGCGTTAATTGTCTCCAGCCGCAAATACCTTTCACAAGATAAGAAGCAAAACCACGTCTACGGTGAAATAACGGCGATTTAAAGGGGTAATATGTGGTAATGCTGTCAACAACAAGATGATTTTGTTTATCTGGACGAAATTATTCTTTTCATAAGTTTTGATAGGCTTCATCTACAAATATGAATACTTCAAATACATTTCATAGAATTCTTTGATAACAAGAAATCAATTTTTGACACCTCAAATACTCCATTTTGTACAGAATACAAATTAGTGATATCTGATTTATTATATGATCTGTATTGTGACCTGAAATTAGGTTATGTGCTCCTTTCTGATTAGTGGTTCTGTGCGTTTTCTTTTCTGCGAAGGGGGGAAAATGAACACAAAGAAAGGGTTTGCTTCTATCATGAAATAAATTTAGAGTTTTGAAAAGTCAATATTTCGGGAAAAAAATATCGCTTTTGAACACAGTTGTTTTAACACAGAAGTGCAGTGCGCTATAAGCTCCCGGAAACAGCTCTCTCGATAATAGGATACGATCTACAGAAAAACGGAAGCAAGATATACTTAGTGTATATTCAGATGGAAGGTGCAGATAAGCTAGCTATGGGCCATATTCTCTTTGAGATGTGAAAAAACTACAAGCAAACATATTCAGCTGATAAGTCGGCTTGTTTTTCTTGGCATGTTGGATATTCCCAGTGCGCTGTGTCAATTTTCATAAACCTACATATATGACGCCAATGTGCTGATTATTGCTAACAGATGTTACATTGTAGGAAATGCTGTTCGACGCAGCAGTACGTAATATTATGATAATGGTTGCAATAACAAAAAATGATTAGTATTTCAAGTGATTTATGACTACATGTCCAGCACAGTTGTATTGTATGGTAAACATTCTAAATGTCTGCTCGATTCGACCCCCCCCCCCCCCCCCCAAAAAAAAAAAAAAAAAAAAAAAATGAAAAATTCAAATATAATAAAGTACTCAGCTGCAACACACATCATGCCATTTTTTTTTGAAAACCAGAGAGTAGAGTAAAATATACTTTGTGGATAGGAATGCGCAATAGAACAAAAACACTGAAAACACAACAACAGCGACATACAATAATGCCTGCAGTCTAATTTGTGATATGTTACCGATAAATTCATAATATTGCTCTTTACATATGACTAGATAGCAATAAATAATAGAAAATTGCGACGCTAGTCATATATATGTCACAATTCGCATATATATATATATATATATATATATATATATATATATATATGTATGTATGTGTGTGTGTGTGTGTGTCTTTGTGTCTTTGTGTGTGATGCTAACGTCACGTTCTCATTAGTCGTTTGCGAGGAAATGGATATTATACTAGTATTATTGTCACAGTCGTGAGACGCGGGTTTCAAATTTTATGTATTGGACTGTCAACTCCATTACTTCATTAGTACATCCATCATTTTTGAGTGCTACTGTTTCATGGTCAATTAAAAGATTTGATCACAACATGCATGTAAGCTGCTAACACAAGCCGCTGAAAGTGTATAATCTTCAGTAGAATCTGCATATATATATATATATATATATATATATATATATATATATATATATATATATATATATATATATATATATTCTAGCTCTATGAACGCTCATATAAGTGTAATTACTTCACTTGATACTTGAATGGCCGACCATCTGGTTTGTCAGTCGGGACACATTCGGGCCTTTCCGCCAATAATCGGAAAAACAGCGGAAATACTACATATACTTGCATATACTTGTCCCTTGTTTACTAATTGACGTCATGTACACATCATAAACCAGCAACGCGTTCATTGCGGCAACTCGACTGAGATGACTTATTTTTGGCCGAAACACTTTTAAGTTTCGTTATTCAAGCATGAATTCATTAAAGAACTTTCTTTTGCTGAATTGGGCAAATAATTCCATAAAAGTATCATAATGCTTTTTGATATTGTTCTATTTTGCCTAGCGTACTTTAGAGCATGAGTTGCTGCCTAGCGTACTTTAGAGCATGAGTTGCACGCTTATTTGCCACCACCGTCAAGATGGCATTGACCACTGAAGCAATATAAAGACGTTTATCTGCCACCACCGTCAAGATGGCATTGACCACTAAAGCAATATAAAGACGTTTATCTGCCACCACAGTCAAGATGGCATTGACCACTGAAGCAATATAAAGACGTTTTTCTGCCACCACCGTCAAGATGGCATTGACCACTGAAGCAATATAAAGACGTTTATCTGCCACCACCGTCAAGATGGCATTGACCACTGAAGCAATATAAAGACGTTTATCTGCCACCACCGTCAAGATAGCATTGACCACTGAAGCAATATAAAGACGTTTATCTGCCACCACCGTCAAGATGGCATTGACCACTGAAGGAATATAAACATGTTGTCATTATTATAATTATCCCTGTGCTTTTCTTAATTAATTAATATTTGCTATAGTCAGTTATAGTCTTCAACATTAGTCTAGGCCCCAAATTCTCAAAACTTTGAGTATAGGATTTTTTTTTTATAATTTTTTTTTTTAAATTTTTTTTTTTTTTTTGGGGGGGGTAGGGTCTCTTTAAGACGTCACTATCACCTCTGTGCAGTTGAGTGGCGGTCAATTCATAGGCCACAACTATATAATTCATATAAAGTAATCCTGTTTAGTGCCCAGCTTCTACTGAATTTCATCTCCTGTATTATCCAGATCATGATTAAATAAATACAACCTTATGTTTACTAGTTCTATATCATCTATAAACAATTTTCATCATCGATGGGCGTCCATGTACACATATCAGCTCGGCCAGTTGAAAATCTGACCTGCAGTTCATATCTTATATTTTCCAGAAATATTATAAACAGTTTTCGATCCCAAAGTTGATCACACTTTGTTGAAAGTTTGTGCTCTGAGTTAATATTAGACTAATTTGCTTATTGACGTTAATGTTTATTGAAAGCGATAATGTGACCGAATAATTGTAATTGCGCCCTGAAAGTTATTTAAAGCCGAAAATCTGAATTAATCAACGAAGTACACATAGTAAGTAAATATTATTTTGGAATATTTATTGAAATAAATGCCTGATACATAATTCATATTGGATTTAGAGAAAAAGATCAAGACGGGGTTTTTTTCTACTAAATCTACCTCACTTCTCGAACCTTGCAGGATGTAACTGACTTGATATAAAACTATTGACAAGAAAGTGGATAATTTATTCGATGACTGACTTCTAATTTCTTTAAGATAAAGCATAAAGATATTATTTTTGCAATCCTGGAGCTTGTGTTATTTATTGTATAATTTGAGAAAATAATACGTAAAGTAAAAATAAATGGTATTAGACTTCGATCCAGTAAAGAAAAAATAAATGGTATTAGAGATGCAATGTAGTTTCATGATTATAAGATTAAAAACTTCAATCCAGTAAAGAAAAAATAAATGGTATTAGAGATGCAATGTAGTTTCATGATTATAAGATTAAAAACTTCAATCCAGTAAAGAAAAAATAAATGGTATTAGAGATGCAATGTAGTTTCATGTAAGATTAAAAACTTCAATCCAGAAGAATGGTGAGCATTTTTCTCCCGCCTGTCCCGCAACCCACCCCTACCCCATGATGGAGATGAAAAGTCGAAAAATGGCATAACTCTTATGAAAATGGTGCGAGTACAGTGACTGGTCAAAATGTATATGTTATGTTGATGACCATAATATATACTAACTTTCACAGCATTCCACTAAAAACTGCAAGACATGTTGCGTTAACAAGATTCAATCTTACACTGCATTTAACCGCAGAAGAAAAAGTGGAAAAACTGTAACAAAAATTGCGGTAGCAAATTGGTTTGCATCTTCAACTGATAACTATGCTATTTACCAAGTTTATGGCAATCCATCAAATCCTGCGGGTCAAAGTGAGCCAACGCGGATTGTCTCATACACTGCACTGAGCTACAAGACAAAAAGGGCAATAACTCTAACAACAGCTGCCGGAGCAAAGTGATTCGTAGATATGCGCATTTTTCAGGTGATGTCGTTAATATTTATAAAATTATTATGGCAATCCATTAAAATGTTCGGAACTAGTTGCGCTAACGATTTTTGCGTCCTACAACAATCCATCAAAAAGTGGGGAACTATTTGTACAAACGAGATTGTGCCAGACTAAAGGACGCATGAACGGACACGATGATTACTATATACAGGAGGGAGTATATTAAATATAAAATAAATGCATCACGCATCATTTACGTAAAAAATCAGCCTTGTCATTTCTGTTAACACTAACACGGGACCAAGGTGACGGCTGGATTATCGTCGTTACTAAAAATGCAACCCTACAACGTCATCGCAATAACGTCCACAAGCATAAAACTGAATAAAGTAAGGCACGATTTATTGTAACATATTTAAAAGAATAGGAAGTAAACATGGTCAAGAAGGCTCAACAATCTTTATGCTGGCTTCGTTATAATGAAAAGCCCTTCCAAATACTCCTTAACCAAACTGCTTAATGTCATCACCAATGATCAAATTATTTGCTCAGTAATATGAAGTATCAGGTTTAAAAATCCGTGCCGACCTCCGAAGTGGAACCATGTACGGTGAAAACTTGTACCTGATGTTGATACATATTTTTGCGATTCCAATTTGAAATAAACCGCGCATGACCTCGAGGTAGTATAGATAGAAGGAGGAAACAAGACACACACTTTGCCAACAATTATGTACAAGGTCTTCTGATGCAAAAAGAGATAATTAAAACTTCTACAGATAATAGCTACCATGCGTGTCAATCATGACTGAATTACATATTGCAGCTGTGCGAGGATTAACATCGATTCCTGAAAGAGCTGTCTTGATTTGCGCTAGTGAAAAAAAAATCAAACTCGAAATAAACTCTTTACGTGACATTTTCTTTATTTAATGTAATGCATACTTATTTTGTGCGATTAGACTATTTCCCCTTCCTATAATGTTTTCTTAAAGTTACACTTCCTCGTAACTAATTAGATTTTGATATTTACGATTTTTCTCGGATACCCTGTCAATCTTGCAACAAATGTTTTTCAAGCATTCTATAAACACAAATACTTTTAAAAGTGAAACAATCACATAACAATTGTACAATAGGAAAAGGGTAAAATGGATATAAAATAGTAGATAATTACTACAGCTTAAACCACCGAAAGATATGCAAGATATGCAAGACACAGTATGAAAATAAAAGCAACACAAAACTATAAGATCCTACATAAGTAAAACATACTTATGATAGATGATGCAAACACACAGACAAGAACATATTAAGACATTATTACATATCACATGAAAACATATTAAGACATTATTACATATAAAACATATCACATGAAAACAATTATATATAAAACGACTAAAATGATAAGAGCAATTAAAACATGATATAATAATCACCTAGCCACCGCCGACAGTTTATACCCCCACTCCCCTTTACCGATTTTAAAAACTAAAGGCAGTAAGGATATCAAAAACAAAATGCACATGACTTGGTCATTTCCTTCATCAATTTATAATTTCTAACCTGATCGTCGCCATGTGGTTTCTAACACTGTCATATTGTTCACGTTTCAAACCAAACGAGAGTTTCTTTGCTAAAACGGTTGCCATTTTTGCGTGGGCGAGTCTTTTTTTTCAGACAACAGATGTGATGTGGTTCGCCGTCTTCGATAAGCTCCAAATAATTCAGTAGATTTCCGTAACTTTGAGAGTTTGAACACATGTTTATAAGAGTTATACCTTTTTATTTTGTTCACATTTTATGATGGAAATATTAAAACTAGACATTGCAAATACTGGATGCAGACGACACAGTTTTTTTTTATACTGAAAATGGACTGTTCTAGGAACCGGAAAAAAAAGAGTGACCAGTCTGGTTGTTTACATCAGCTTCTGTTTGGTTTGAAACGCGAACAAGATGACAATGTTAGGGTCCTCCTGGCGACAATCAGGTTATAAATTATAAATTGATAAAATGAAATGACTATAAGTTTTGTGCACTTTTTATATCCTTGTTATTTTTGGTTTTTAAAATCGCTACTGGGGTACAAACTACTGGGGGGTTTAGGCGAATACTTACTATACACCATTTATCGCAGGGCATAAACATTACAATTAATCTTTCAGAGATCTTATATACTAGCCACGTTTTTTCTTACAATTTTAAAAGTTGGTAGCTAATTATACATCTAGTAGGAGGTCATTCCATGCCCTGGACCCCAAACACTTAAAAGAATAGCGGTGATTTCTACCAAAACACACATCCAGGTTTGAAACTGGTATTGTACGATGGGAAATCACTAGAGACTTTAATGTGGATTGGTCTGTTAAGTATTTGGGAGCCAAGTCATGCAAGATCTTCCACTTTAAGCAGCATCAGTTGTAAATTATCTGTTCTGAAATAATGAGAAAATTGATCTGACTGAGCATATCAACAGCGTTAGTGCGGCAATGACAGTTAATAATATGCATATGCTGAGATTTGGTATTTTCTGAAATCTTCCAAAACATAAGTCTTTGCCAGACTTCACCAAATGTTAGAACAATACTTGACATGGGGAAGAAAGAGAGCGTTATACACGATTTTCCAAGTATGGATTGGAATGAAAGAATAAATATATGTAAAATCCAATATACCTATTTAATATGCCAGGTGCTTTCTGTAATTGTTGATTGAAAGTTAAGTTTTTGTCTAAAGTAATAACCCAGGTAGTCACTGTTATCGATTCTTGACACTGTCTCATTGTTGAGTTTAAGAGGTGGTGGCTTTTATTTTAGTACAACATATGAGCACAGAGTTGGCCTTGCCAATGTGAGACTTTGCTGGCATTCAACCAATTATGTTTTATGTATGTATATATGTATATATGTATATATATATATATATATATATATATATATATATATATATATATATATATATATATATATATATATATATATATAAGCTCAAATTTCAGAACTGATCTTATTTTGTAAGCATTTTTGTCAGCAAAATAAAAAGCATCATCATCTGCATACACTTTACTTCAGCTTTTTTTTAAAAGAGAAATGGGTAGATCATTTACATAAATAACAAACAAAAGAGACCCCAGGATGGATCCTTGGCAAACACCTGTATTGATGATCTCGAGGTCAGAAAAGTTCCATTAATTACAACGAATTGCTTTCTTTTTTATAGATATTCACAAAAGCACATTAATTCAGTATCAATAATATCGTACTGTTTTAGTTTTTGCGAAATAAAAGAGTGATTTGCAGTGTCAACGGCTTTCTCTGGATCGAGCACTACCTATCCCACCATCACGCCATTCTTGAATTTGCTAATAACATATTCAGTTAATCTTAGATAACCCAATACAGTTGAGTGTCCTTTCCTAAAACCAGATTGGACTGAGGAGAAAAGATCATTATTTATGAAATGAAAGTAGAGCTGAGAATGAACCATTTGCTCTAAAAATTTGGAAAGTAGTGGCATAACAGTTATTGGGCGACAGTTATCTGGACCGTATTTGCTAACTTTCTTAAAACATGTGCATTTTTCAGCCGGAAATTAAGATAAATAATTAAGTGCCTTTTCTAATGAAATATGAAAAGTTTTGTGAAAATGTACACTGGAAGTTTGACACAAAAGAAGGGGATCCCGAACCTATCTGCCCTATAAGTTAGCATGTACAAGAACAATCTGTCCCTCGTTCCTTTTCGTCCGCTCTATTTACTTCTGTCAAAATTTACGAACCGTATAATGTATCACCTATAACATAGGACTGACTCATCGTCACATAACCAACAACGCGGAATAAGCGTACCTATACTCTGCTATTTACACTCTGCAAAATAGATTATTAAATCGACTGTTTGCGTATTTTTATTGGATTTTTCCGTGACAAAAATCGATAGAAAACGAATTATTTTTCAATACGTCTTAAAACGTTAATGACACAGTTGTGAAGTGAATTATAGCAAAGTTAATTACACAGCTATGAAGTAAATTTCAGCAGAGTTCAAGTGTTATGAAGATATGACAACTTTAAATTATTTTGTCCCAACTTGGGTCGAATTTAAATGTTGGTGCATGTGTAGATGCTCCAGGTGCAATCAGAAAGAAATATACAAACCAGCACTTGTATCCTTGGAAACAATCGGCATCAGTGCTTACCTGTAATCAGAAGCATATAAACGGATTTTATTACCTGGCAGATATGATTCTGCTATATTAATTAGCATTAATTTCCATTGGCAGCCCCAGAATTTTTATTCTGAAATATCTGAATCGGAGTTAGAAAATTTTGCTTGCCGGAAATTGTCCCTCATTCCATTCATATCTGTAACATAAGTAACTCGATGAGAACCGTAATTTTAGTTTCTTTTCTTAACGGAATTCATCTTGATCATACAAAAGCTTGCCACTGCTATTAAGTGAATCGAGGAATAATAAGTATTCGGATTCTCCAACGTATGTGGATCATCGAAGAGCTGTCAAGCGAGCAGACATCTTCTCCACCTTCCTTAATTAGAACCTTTGTTTTACTAGCGGTTTGGATAGTTGACAATATAGACTGGTAATAACCAATACATACATTTTGTGCTTTGAATTTGCCAAGGTATGCTTGGGGTCACATGGTCTAGCGTGAACTGCTAAATGACTTTCGACTACTTCTGATGAACTGAATCATGTTTTTTTTTTTTTTGTTGTTTTTTTTTTAAGACATTATATTCAGGGTTTTTTTTAATTTAAAAATGAATATAGTTTTTAGTCGTGTTCAGTACTATAATATTTTGATTCAACTCTGCTTGGTATATATTCTGCAAAACATTCCTATTCTTTAGGAGAGAACAGAACTTGAATTTGATGTGAAACTAACTAAATGTACCAGATGACTATATATAACTTTTATTCCACTAACACCTGTAACATAATTAATGAAAGCTAAAGTTATATTATGTTTAACGTGCAAAACTAAATTTGTACTAAACATTCTATATCAGGAGTGTACTGGGTAAGCAACTCTGCCCTGGACTTATCTGCCGGGACAGGCCCGGGGTTTTGCTCACACCAGTAAAACACCGGTAAAAACGGATTTTTTTGACGGCCCACCGGCCCACCGATGCGGCGGTCTGGCGGGACAGACCCGGGGTTTTGCTCACACCAGTAAAACACCGGTAAAAACGGATTTTTTTTGCGGCGGCCCACCGGGATTTGTCCCGGTATGCCCAATGGCCAGTACACCACTGTTCCATGTTAACATACCCATCTTAAAATCCATCTAAACGTGTTGCAAATTTACATATGTGTGTAAATTTGCACATGTGCATAACTTATGCATGTCAATTGGATATTAGTGGTATTAGTGTTTTACACTATACATTGATTACATATAAAATTCTGCAATTATAATATCAACAAAATTCAAAAGATTTTAAACCGAATTTCGTTACAAAATATCAAACAACAAATGAATAGCTGGGAATTTCTCTGCATTGTTTTCTCTCTCACGTTCACGCGAGAACTTCACAAACATCGCAGTTATAAACGTCCAGATAGATACCAGTTAGTCTTACACAAAAATGTAAATATAGTGAACAAGTAACTGGAAATAAGCAACCGAAATAGAGGTGAGGAGCCGATATGGTCGTACAAACTTGGAGTAGTCTTTTTCTCTTTAAAGTCACACCTGTCATACAAGTTTGAGCTTCATACGTATTCGAAATCTTATTAGTTCTTAAAAACATATTACTAACTTGGTGGGACCACTCCTGCGTTTCCAAAACATATACTAAATGTAATATAAAAAGCCCTTTAGGATAAAGACAATGTGTTATGAGCTTGAGATCATGAAACTCTGAACACCAGTTTGAGATTGAGTTCCCATTCAGAATCAATCAAAAGTGTCGTTTTAAAAGCAAAGTCGTCTTCTACTGGTTGACGACAAGAGAATCTCAAGCTCAAACTCAATCTCAGACGTTTTATGATCTCAAGCACTGGATTCTATCGTATCCGCACCATTGTAGAACGCTTTGTCACGGTCAGAGATCTGTCTTGCATAACCACTTTACAATACCATAGATCAAGTTAGACCAATTATATTGGTACAAAACCAGTATCTTAATTAGAAAGTAAATTTCATTTTAGTACCACATTCATCAGAGTTACAAATATCAAGCAACAAATGCATACGCGAGAACACACACAGACATCGCAATCACATAAGTCCAGATAGATGCCAGTTAGTCTTATACTAAAATGTAAATATAGTGAAAAAGTATCTGGAAAGAGTTTGGGCACATGTACTGAGTAGGCCTAAGCTTTCAACTGAAGCCAAGATTTAATTCGTTTTCACAGACTATCATCTTCCTTATCAATCAAAAGAAAAGCTGAACTTGACAAGTTACGTGATTTGCGTGCCGGAAATCCAAGAGTGTGTATTCAAGAAATAATCTGTCTGTAAATAGAAACTGACTGTGATTGTTATCTTAAAATAGTATTGAGTGCATAACGTTATATTATCTGGTAATATAGAACGACTCCCTGATATAAATTTGGGTTAGATAAAACTCCAGCATGTACATTTTGCAGATTTCGAAGTGACTTTTAGTGCTAGTATTATAAGATGAGTCAGATTCAGCAGTCTTGGGGACAGTGGCAGCGCGAGGGGGAGTTGGGGTTGAGGGGAGCAAATGCCCCGGCGCCAGGCAAAGGGGGGGGGGGGGGCGCCGTCGGGAGTTTTTTTGTTTTTGTTTTTTGCAGCTGTAACCGGGGTGTACATGGGGAGAGGGTGGAGGTTGGCAACTGACGTAAAACTGTAAAAACTGTTCTCTGTGGCAAAGTAGGGGCGCCACTAAAGAACATTGCTCCCGGGCACCTCGGTAGTGGCGCCACTAAAGAACATTGCCCCAGGCGCCTCGAACCATCGCGCCACCACTGCTTACGGATAATGTAAAATTCATTATCAGTTAGCTGTCCTGTATCACAGGTTCGAGTTTGCTGTTTAGAGTGTGAGATTGCAAAAAAAGGAAAATGTATTATTCACTGATATGACATCAGATTTGAAATTTTTAGTTCTTAATACTAGACAAAGCTTTGTTTGAAAAGCAGGTGTCAATGAGAAATTTTGGGCATTTTCCATCATCATGCTGATATTCCTTTTCTTATTAGAAACTTAGGTTACAAATATAATAAAGAGACCCTTAGACACAACAGTGTTTCCCTTTGTAATTTATCGCAACGTCAACATATGAACCATGATTCTTGCTAACACTGTGTTGAAACTTAAAATGAAGGCAAGTCTTAGTTAAAAGGAAGCTTGAAACTATCATGCCTGGATATCATACAACTGTTCTCTTCAGCCAATCACAAATGACGTTATTTCTGAAAGGTCGTTTCTGATTGGATAATAGTTTAAACTCAATCTCAAACTCGAGCTCAGAGTTGAATCGAATCTTTAAGGAAATATTTACCATTTTCACACCTCCTTCCCTGTAATCTTTCCCAAGACATTTCTTTTAACTTTTTCTCTGGATCCATTCGAAACAAATGTGTAAAAAAAGTGAATTTAATTCTTGTAGCACTTTTGAGGAGATTTAGTAATGTGTGTAAAAGATGAGTTAATTCAGGTAGTGCCACACTTTTTATTATTACCTTTATTTTTTCAAATGGTGTGAGTGATTTTCTTAACCACTGGAGTAGTATATTTTTTATTTTTCTAAGTCTGTAATCATAATTTAGCTTTTACGTATCATCCAGATTCAAAGAAAATCTATGCCAAAAAAAGTGAATTCATTAGAATTCTAATCCAAATTATATTCCTAGCATCCTGTCCTATTAACTCAATGTTTTAAACATCTTTCTGATGTTTTGCACCAAATCCATAAAATTGACATCGAAATTTAATGAGGTGCCACCAGCATATTTGTGATATTAGATAATCGCTATTATTTACATTAATACCCTTAATATTTGAATTTTCTGATCATATGGGCCAAAATCTCTGCATATATAATGAAAATATATTGGGAGAGGGGATCACCTTGTATACAACCTGTTTTTATATTGAATCATGATGAAACTTGGCCATTTACTATTGCACATGATTTTATATTATTAATCAAAAGCTTTACCCATTGTTTAACATCACAACTAAGTTTTAAAACGTCTAGCACTATCTGTATGAATGGCCATGCCAAAGAACCATTTTCTTTCCCAAAATCTGTTAACAACATAAGAACAGGTTTGTTACGCTTCTTTGTATAGAACATGATGTAGTATAGGCTAACAACAATGTATCTCAGCAGAACTATATTTTAACCATTGTTTACAAATATTGTCCAAGCACACAAAATGGGCACATGAATACATAAATAGGTCCTTTCTGAGTTTATCAACTAATAACTCCCATTTTACAGCTTTAGATGATGTGATTTTAGCCAATCTAAATGATTGTTGCAAAGGCTTGGTAACACTTTGTAATTGTTGCGTGATATTTCAGTTCAAATGACACGTAGTATTATTATTCCTTTATTTTTCATAGACACATTTTAATCGGTGCATTTTATAGAAAAAAATATGCATCAGAGAACCTCCCTCAAGCATTTATCTTGACTAGTTCTGGACAGTGCAATATAAATAATTAGTACTTACATTAAAAAAATAGTCTGAACTCTGATTGGCTGGACAGGTTACACGTGCTCAGCAAAGAAGACGCATTGGTTTGCTCACATTGATTCCAGTTCCACAAAACAATGTATTGTGCTCGTGTGTGTGTGTGTGTGTGTGTGTGTGTGTGTGTGTGTGTGTGTGTGTGTGTGTGTGTGTGTGTGAGAGAGAGAGAGAATATTCATGAATATATTATATTTTGACATTTCCGAGTATTTTCATTATTTTCTCAACGTTAAGCTTAAAATTCACGAATTTCGCCACAAAGATGATATTTGCAACCAACAACCAGAGATCTCTGAGCAATTAGCGATGTGTTTTGCTTATAAAGTTAAGTTGACTTCAAAGATAGCTATAAACTAGCCAACGTATTTTAACACGAAACTCTTTCCACTGTGGAAACCTAACGATACATCAGCAAAAAATATGCTACCGAAATAGAGGCGAGGAACTGACATGGAGGTACCGCCTTGAATTAATCCTTTTCGCGATAGGGTTTAGTTTAGAGTCACACTTGTGGTGCAAGCTTGGGCTTCAGCCTATCTGCAATATATAACTTAAAATCCATTTTAATTTCTAAACAAGTGTCGCTTATTGCGGTAAATGGAAATGTTTTATGAGAGAGAGAGAGAGAGAGGGGGGTTTGTGAGGAAATTTAAAGATTTTAAGCTCATATCTAGATTTGCCGATCTATAAGAATTTTCTCAGTAATATTATTGAATTTAAATGGATAAAATTTAATTGTATTTGATTGTACGTTTCTCTTCGCACACAAGAAAGATATTCGTCACTATGGCTAGTCTGTCATTTGTCTTTATTCCTTCCATGCTTTTACTGAAGGCAAATATTAATTCAAAGGTCAAAAATAGAGACGTAGAGACACTGGAAATACTTTATAGAGAATCATATCGAATGCTTCACATATATCACATTATCAAATCTTTCAAAGACGACCGGATCTTCATAGATAGAGTGTCGGCACTTATGTCAGTTTATGTTCAAATGAATTTTGTTGTGTGATGAGTTATGCCTACCCACCTAATATCAATACGGATACTTTGACGAAGTTTGAAAAACATTGCGAGCAATAAGCAATTAGGTATGATTAAACAGCTGCAACAACAACAACAATAATAAAAACAATAACAGCAACAATAAAAAGCAGCTACAACGACGGCGACAAAGACTACAACAACCAAAAGTTTTATAATCGAGTCGAACTATATTTTTGAAAATAAACGGGAAGCCTTTTTTTTAAATACTAAATGTTTATTTTTAATGCTAATATTGTAAATGTGACCTCCAGGCTTTTCTCTCTCTCTCTCTCTCTCTCTCTCTCTCTCTTATTTTGCATGAAGAAATAGCGCATATTCGCCTATCCATTAAATGTTATGGCTATAGGGAACATTATCTATTGACAAAAATAGCTCCGTCACCATGACAATTTTCCAGAATTGGCAGAGCTACATGAGTCATTGTCCAAAATGTTGGGTCGGATGCATAGCGTCTTGTTGGGTCGGATGCATAGCGTCTTGTTGGGTCGGCTATACAGCGTCTTGTTGGGTCGGATGCATAGCGTCTTGTTGTGTCGGATGCATAGCGTCTTGTTGGATCGGATGTATAGCGTCTTGTTGGATCGGATGCATAGCGTCTTGTTGGATCGGATGTATAGCGTCATGTTGGATCGGATGCATAGCGTCTTGTTGGATTGGATGCATAGTCTTGTTGGGAGGCGCTCTACAGATATTACGTACTTCTGAGAGAGTGATAGTTGTAAGGTGAAGTTGTGTGCATTTGCAACATGCACAATGAAAAGAATATTGGCATACCTCTATGCTACTTTCATGTACTGTGCCTGAAATTTGTTACATATTGTACTTGTGGAAATTGTACATGATCTAAGCACACAGCAGACAGAAATGGCCGCTCCGCAGTACTCGAAAAATCAGCCTGAATTAGTCAAAAGTACACTATTTTCAGCAGTTATTAAAATAGCAAAACGAATTTTGCCAGAGTAGGCAACACCAACCTCTGAAAGTACAATGAATGAATTACAAAATATATAAAAAGCAAATAAAGTTATCGGCTCTTTTTTAAAAAAGTTACCATTGAAGTCCAGGAAGTGAAAATGACCAAGCGGAGTTAGCAGTTTGTTTATAGGAGCACATCTTAAGTAAGACCAAGCTGAGGAAAACCATGGAAATTCTTTTTCTTTAAAAATATATACAAAGTACGAAACTGGAGAGTGCCACCTTGGGTCAGGTGTATAGCGTCTTGTTGGGTCGGATTTATCAGTCTTGTTGGGTCGAATGTATAGCGTCTTGTTGGGTCGGATTTATGCGTCTTGTTGGGTCGAATATATAGCGTCTTGTTGGGTCGGATCTAAAGTGACTTGCTAGATCGGATGCATAGTATCTTTGTAAACATATGTCAATGCTAATACAAGTAGAACCTGAAAAGAAAATGTATCCTAGCACTGGATTACTGACTTTAGAATAATTTTATTTTCCATATCATTGTACAGGCACGGAAAAAGAATATATATATATATATATATATATATATATATATATATATATATATATATATATATATATATATATATTCACTCTGGGCAATTGCACACATATCAAGCTTCTTTTGTCCGCTTTCGAGTCCAAAAAACCGTTGTTGTAATTGTTATTTTTTAAAATTCATATTGTTTCTTGCCTTGTTCATATCTGTATCATTGCGCAAGCTAACTACAGTACAAAATTCAGACGCTGTGTATTGTCATTACCTCAGCGTTGTCAACCACTTTTTTAACGTTGATATGTGAGTTTCAATGTCATTTACAGTTTACGCTGTTATGGTCAAAAATTTCCAGACAAATCTCTCTCTCTATCTCTCTCTCTCTCTCTCTCTCTCTCTCTCTCTCTCTCTCTCTCTCTCTCTCTCTCTTTCTCGTAAAACATGTATAGTTGCTTCCAGGGCCGGATTAAGGCCTTTGGGGGCCCTGGGCACAGCCAACACAGGGACCCATAACACTGCCTGTGAAAAGCATACGATAATATACGGGGGCCCCTTAAGCCCGGGTCTGGGGCCCCTTGAGCCTCGGGGGCCCTGGGCACGTTACCCACCTTGCCCAATGGATAATCCGGCCCTGGTTGCTTCAAAAAGCGACACTTGTTTATAAATATAAAAATGTATTAAAATTGTCTTAAGTTTTCACTTGTTTATTTAAATAAATACATAGATGGGTTCAACATTTTCCTCATTAATTGTGTAAATGTGCTTACCACAAAGAAATAGGTAATCAGTCCTCCTAGGAAAACATGAGACATCAAACAATGATAAACATAGACCCTTCAAAAGTACACTGGCCCAGTTGGCGGTTATTTTAGTTCTTACAGTACCTGGCCTTTACGTACCGCCTATGTTTCAGCACCCGAATTTTATCTATCATGAAGACTTGGGGAAAAATAAAAGAGAAAACTACACATAGACAGACCGTTAGATTTAAAATGTTTATACTGAGGAACATTGAAAGATGTTGCCATAGAAACATAATGTTAGGTAGGCGTCATAAATATCTTTCTTTAAAAATAGCATGGCCTCAATAACAGTCAGTTGATATCTGCATCTTTCATAGCCGCGATTATACGTTAGTTCTCGGCTACGAGGTTTATGATCGGCGAAGAAATGAAGTTAATTTTCTGAAGAATAAACCATCCTCTACAAATATTCTGTAATTTCGTGTGTTTATAGTTGGTAATAAAGCAAATACAATGACTCTTCTTTGCTTTCAGACACTCACTAACCAGTGTTCAGTTTAGTAACATTTCACCTTTTCTCGCTTTCTTTAGTTTTATCTCAATTACACTTGCTTATTACCCCAAATCAAAACTTATTCTTACCTGTAACATTCACACGCGCAATAATGAAGGGCAAAATGCAAGACATATATTGTTAAGAGTGTTGTCAAACATTACGACAATCGGAAACCTTTGGGTTTCTTTAACATGTTGATGACGAAAAAAAAAACAAAATGCATCCAAATATCATTATGAGCTCTTCTTAATCATGAAACATGCCCCTGTTGCCATGTGACAATTCTCTTCTTGTCAGTTTTAATGATCATTTAACAGCAATAATAAATTAAATTTAGTTTTACATTTTATATTACAAACCTGAACCCGATCTGGACATTTTGATCAACTTAAATATTTATTTCTTAAGAACCTTGATTTACACATCGGTTGAATATATATATATATATATATATATATATATATATATATATATATATATATATATATATATATATATATATATATATATATATATATATATATATATATATATATGTGTGTGTGTCTGTGTGTGTCTGTGTGTGTGGGTATGTGTGTGTGTGTGTGTGTGTGTGTGTGTGTGTGTGTGTGTGTGTGTGTGTGAACCATGTTTGTGATAATTACATTTTTACTACTTTTCTGAGATGCGTGACAAATGTACGATCGAAGTGAACCCCACCACCACCCCTCCACCAAGCGTTCATTCTCGTTACAGATCTGAAGCGGTAATTCCGTTCTTGAAGATTTTCATTAATATTTTACTGTATGACGTTTTAAATTTTTCTTTGCACTTTGACTTATTTAATTTCCTTTACAATGATAACTTTTTAAGGATTTTTTTCTTGAGTTAAAGAAAAAAGACTCGTCCAGCAAAAAATGTGCCCAACTCTTGTAATCTCGGAACTGACTTGCTTGCAAATATTATGGTTTACAATATTCGAAAGAGTAACTATGAACATAAGAATTATACATGTATTTGTCTTTGCTGCAATCTCCGTGATGCAGATCCTTCGTTCTCAGTTGAAAACTTTTGCTTTATTTGCAACTAATACAAGTTGCTTCAAACAAAGCTATGTTGTTCCACAACAATTCAATTCAGTTTACCCTTACCCAGATCAACATTTCTTTTGTAAAAGTTTAGTTTAAATATATTATAGTTTGAATCTATGATGTACTTCAAAGTTATGGAGAGTTCCCAAAATTCATGATTCATGGGAAAATTGTAACTCTGACAATTTTTGACGGGGAGGAAAGGTAAAACTGAAACAGACATTTGTTTGATGTATCTAGTTTGTTTTGTTCCCTTGGAAAAGTTAGAAAATAAAAGGATACAGTAGACAATAAATAGATTCCGAGGATATAAGTAAGATGTATCAAAATTAACCATGGTTGTATTTATCTTATGTGTATGCCAATAATCATTTCAATCAATGATGTATTTTAACAGTTATGGAGAGTTAAGAACGGACAACAGACAAGAGAAACGCCTTTTATCCTCCATAAAATACAGATGCCGCGTAACAATCTCCGCTCGCCTAATAAGCAAATAGATACAAACGTTGACAGATTTCAAATTATGGTAATTTTTGGACTGCGATTTGGTTCTTCGGGGTTTCAGGTCCATGTCTTTGCTTTTTTGTGTATGTGTGTGTTCCTTCAGTCTGAGACAAAAGAGATACTAGATTCTTGAACGAGTTTTACAACAGTTGGAAGATATATGATGGGTATCAAACAGGTTAAGGGCGTTATCTGACTGTCCCAGACAGCACACACGTTGGGCAAAGGTGGGCCCAATGTGGCCGAACGTCATTTTGTTCATTGGCCCTCTTGTGGGCCAACGTTAGCCCAACGGTGAGAATTGTTGAACCAGCGTCGGCCAAACGTCACAATTATATGATGATCTGTCGGGCCAACGTACGTTGGCCCAACAGAGGGCCAGTGAGCAAAATGACCTTGGGCCAACGTCATTTAGCCAAGTTGGGCTGACATAGGAGACAAGCTGGTTTCCATTTGGCCAACGTTGGCCCAACGGAAGGCCAATGAGCAAACTGATGTTTGACCGTCATGTGGGATGTCATGTGACATTTTACATGAGTTGATGTGTGTAATGTTCTAAATAAAGATTCTATCCCGGCTGATTTAATAATAAAAAAATCGTAGTCAGATCTAATTACAAAACTATGACATAATCGGTCAAACGAAACCATCCCGGACATGCATTGCTTGAGTAAAAACCATGCCGTCTGATTTCCACGACCATTTTTTACTAATTTATATGCCGAATATGATTCTCAAATATATGTAAATATAAAAATCCTAAATTTATGAAAACAAATCTACTTACATGATACAATATGAAAACTATTCTAGTAACTGCAGAGTAAAATTTCAACAACAAGAAGAAAACAAATAAACTATAACATACTGAACCGTTCAAATAAGTGCTCGGCTTCACCTATAGATTCTACCGATCTAGTTTCAAGGGGCGTCACGTGATTTTTTTTTATAGGTAGAAAATATTAAACTTGGAAAACTTGACCCAGCATTGGGCCTATCCATATATCCCAACGTCGGCATTACAACAACAGAGCAATGTTGCCCCATGTAGAGATTTTCCGACATGGGAAATACAACCACTGAAAACGTTGGCCCAACTAGTGCTTTTCCAATGTCGGCAACTGAAGAATGGTCCGAGGTTGGCCCAACGTCATATACCCAACGCCGACCATGAGATTATCTGCCAACGCTGGCTCAACGTATGCGTGCTATCTAGGGCGTAAGCCACGGGATTGAATTAAAACTCCAGACATTGCTAAAAGTAATATAAATTTGTATTTCGATTATTTTTCTCACCTAAAGGTGATGATGAGGAGGAGGACGACGACAACGACGATGATGATAAGTTAAGATATGTTTATTGATAAAAGCAAAAATATTCCTCCATTTATCATCATCATCATCATCATCATCATCATCATCATCATCATCATCACATATCTTATCTCCTTATGATGACTATAATTTCTGACGTGCAAAAAATATTTACGCTAAACATTCCTTGTTTACATGCCATGTTACACGTTAAATTCTGCAATTATAATATGAATAAAATGTAAAGTATTTGAAACCAAATTTTGTTACAAATGTCAAATAAATAAATGCATAGCTGGGAATCTCTCTGCCTGGTTTCTCTCTCTCTCTCTCTCTCTCTCTCTCTCTCTCTCTCTCACACACACACACACACACACACACACAGACACACACAAGAGAACACAGACATGGCAGGTATAAAAGTCCAGATATATGTCAGTTAGTCTTATACTAAAATGTAAATATGGGACCAAGTATCTTGAAAAACTTTGGGTACATGAATTGCGCTGAGTAGGCCTAAGCTTTCCACTGAAGCCAAGATTTAATTCGTTTTCACGGACTATCATCTTCCTTATCAATCTAAAGAAAAGCTGAACATGACAAGCTACGTGATTTGCGTGCCGGAAATCCAAGAGTGTGTATTCAAGAAATAATCTGTCTGTAAATAGAAACTGGTAGTGACTGTTATCTTAAAATAGTATTGAGTGCAAAATGCTATATTACAGAATGACTTTCCCTGATATCAATTTTGGTTAGATGAAACTTTAGCATGTACATTCTGCATTTTAAATCGTACCTGTCAGTACTAGCATTTGTAAAATGAGTCTAACTCACTGTTGGGAACAATGTAAAATTCACTATATAGCTGGCTTGAGAGGCACCGAGCAAAAGACACACTTGTATCACAACTCTTTGCTTCTTGAGAGCGTGGGATTGCAATTAAAGGAATATTTATTATTCTATGGTATGTCATCAGATTCGCAAGTTTAAATTCTTAATGATGTACAAACTTTTGTTTTAAAAGCAGGTGCAAATGAGAAAAGTTGGGGGCATTCTCAATCATGCAGATGTGCCGTTTCTTATTAAAAACGAAGATAAAAAAATACAATAAAGTGACCCTTTATATACATCAGTGTTTCGCTTTATAATTTCTTGCAGTGTCAAAATGTGAAATATGATTCTCACTAACACTCTGTCTTAGGAATGAAGACCTAGCGCCAGTTTCACTAAATGTCTCAAAATTTCCTCAAATTGAGATTTTTTATTATCTTGATATTGTCTAACACTACTTTGATTTTTATGAGGGGTGGATACAATACAATGGATGAAAAGGAACTCGTGAGTTTTAAACTGCACATTTGGGAGTCCTTTTATTTTTGAAAAAAGGATTAAGGAATTCTTCAAATCTGAGAAATTACTCAAATTTTCCTCAAATTTAAAATAATACCAATATTCGGAAAACGCTGGATATTATGACCGTATTTTATTCATTAATATCTGGGTAATATTCAGGGAAAAAACTCATAATTTAAAACCAAACAGTAAGAAAGATATTAAAAATCTTAATTTGAGGAAGAAAGTTTGAGATCCAGGCTTGGAAATCATAATACTCTTGGGGTTGAACTTGAGATCCAGGCATGGAAACCATAATACTCTTGGGATTGAGTTTGAGATCCATTCATGGAAATCATAATACTCTTAAGCCTGAGCTTGAGATCCAGGCCTGGAAATCATAATACCCTTGGGATTGAGTTTGAGATCCAGGCATGGAAATCATAATACTCTTGGACTTTGCTTTGAGATCCAGGAATGAATATCACAATACTCTTGGGCTTTGGTTTGAGATCCGACATGGAAATCATAATACTCTTTTGCTTGAGTTTGAGATGCAGGACTGGAAATCATAATACTCTTGATCTTTAGTCTGAAATACAGGCATGGAAATCACAATAATCTTGAGCTTGAGTTTGAGATCCATGCATGGAAATCATAATACTCTTGGGATTGAGTTTGAGATCCAGTCATGGAAATCATAATACTCTTGAGCTTTGGTCTGCGACCTAGGCATTGAAATCATAATACTCTTGAGCTTGATTTTGAGATACAGGCATGATAATCCTAATACTCTTGGAATTGAGTTTGAGATGCAGGCCTGGAAATCATAATACTCTTGAGCTTTAGTCTGAGATCCAGTCATGGAAACCATAATACTCTTGGGATTGCGTTGGAGATCCAGGGATGGAAATCATAACACTCTTGAGCTTGAGCTTCAGATTCAGGCATGGAAATAATAATACTCTTTGATTGGGTTTGAGATCCAGGCATATAAATCATAATACTCTTTTGCTTTGGTTTGAGATCCAGGCATGAATATCACAATACTCATGAGATTTGGTTTGAGATCCGGCATGGAAATCATAATACTCTTTTGCTTGAGTTTGAGATACAGGCCTGAAAATCATAATATTCTTGAGCTTGAGTTTGAGATCCAGGCATGGAAATCGTCATACTCTTGAGCTTGAGTCTGAGATCCAGGCATGGAAATCATAATACTCTTGAGCTTTAGTGCGAGATCCAGGCATGGAAATCATAATACTCTTGGACTTGAGTTTGAGATCCAGTCATTGAAATCATAATACTCTTGAGCTTGAGTTTGAGATACAGGCATGGAAATCACAATACTCTTGAACTTTAGTGTGAGATCCAGGCATGGAAATCATAATACTCTTGGAATTGAGTTTGAGATCCAGGCATGGAAATCCTAATACTCTTGAGCTTTGCTTTGAGATCCTGGCATGAAAATCATAATACTCTTGGGATTGAGTTTGAGATCCAGGCATGGAAATCATAATACTCTTGAACTTTGGTCTGAGACCTAGGCATGGAAATCATAATACTCTTGAGCTTCATTTTGAGATACAGGCACGAAAATCCTAATACTCATGGAATTGAGTTTGAGATGCAGGCCTGGAAATCATAACACTCTTGAGCTTTAGTCTGAGATCCAGGCATGGAAACCATAATACTCTTGGGATTGAGTTTGAGATCCATTCATGGAAATCATAATACTCTTGAGCTTGAGCTTGAGATGCAGGCATGGAAATCATAATACCCTTGGGATTGAGTTTGAGATCCAGGCATGGAAATCATAATACTCTTGGGCTTTGGTTTGAGATCCAGGAATGAATATCACAATACTCTTGGGCTTTGGTTTGAGATCCGACATGGAAATCATAATACTCTTTTGCTTGAGTTTGAGATGCAGGACTGGAAATCATAATACTCTTGATCTTTAGTCTGAGATACATGCATGGAAATCATAATACTCTTGAGCTTGAGTTTGAGATACAGGCATCAAAATGATAATACTCATGAGCTTGAGTTTGAGATCCAGGCATGAAAATCATAATACTCTTGGGATTGAGTTTGAGATCCATGTATGGAAATCATAATACTCTTGGAACTGAGTTTGAGATCCAGGCATGAAAATCATAATACTCTAGAGCTTGAGTTTGAGATACAGGAATAAAATTCATGATTGTCATGGGATTGAGTTTGAGATACAGGCATGCAAATCATTATACTCTTGGGATTGAGTTTGAGATACAGGCCTGGAAATCATAATACTCTTAAGCTTTAATTTGAGCATGAGATTGCGTTTTCTTCACCAAATCACAAATGACGGTACATTTGGACGTCGTTTCTGATCGGCTAATAGTTTAAACTCAATCCCAAACTCAAGCTCAGAGTTTTATGATCTCCAGTCCATGGCCCAATTTCATCAATGTAAGTCTTAAAGTTAGTGTAGACTTACAAGATTTGATTGGTTAATTTTAAGTCAAAGTTCATCAGTTTTAACCAATCAGATCGCTGGATTCTAGACTTAAATTTAAGCCAAGCCTTAAAGTCTGTTGGTGAAATCTGGATCTGGTAGTGGTCAGATGCTTCTAAATGTATTACTCGTTTTTTGAGAGGGAAATTGCACAAAATTGTAAATATAGCGTACTATAGAATGCTGTAACCAAATCCTTTTTAATTTTACTCAGAAATTATGACACAGAGATAACTGATTGAATTTACCTTCATTTTACCAGATTCAGAGAAGTGCTTTTAAGTGTTCATGGTTGTGTTGTTTTGGTTGTTTTTTGTCTTTCTTAAAACACTATCTTGAACATCGTATGAAGAATAATTACGAGTATTTATAAATCATATAACATACAAAAGAAAGAAAGAAATCAAATAGTGTCAGAAAAGCCATAAGAGCGCATACACACAGAACCGTACATCATGTTAGATCTGATAGCAAGATATCACAGTATGAAGAAGCCCAGGTCGTTATTGAAGAATTGAACTTCATATATTATAGGACATATATTATAGGATTCATGAAGTCATAAAGCTTTAAAGTCGATTACACACTATGCATGAATGGCTGTAGCCAAGCATATGTCGTTCCGCGTGGTATGGAATCGATTTTTAATCTTTATGACTTCATGAATCCTGCACAATATAAAGTTCAATTCTTATACCTACAGATAGTTATAGAAATCTCAGAGATATATATATATATATATATATATATATATATATATATATATATATATATATATATATATATATATAACACCAATCAATCGTAATTTATCAAATTTGATTCACCTATTGTCAGAGAGTTGATAATACAACAAAAGTAAAGAAAAAAAAAACATAAAAAGTTGGATTTATATACTTTTCATTAAAAATATTCTTATAGGCAAAACAATGACTATATATATATTGAGCAGTTATCAGATCCTGCTTCTCTCTCTTGTTCTTGTTCCTATCTATTAGCTATCTAAGCATACATACATATCTAACCATACATACATACATACATATCTAAGCATACATACATACATACATACATACATACATACATACATGCATGCATGCATGCATGCATGCATGCATGCATGCATGCATGCATACATACATACATACATACATACATACATACATACATACATACATACATACATACATACATACATACATACATATTTAGTTTAATAAGCCCTCCATCCAATAACTTTCCATAAATATTTGTATACGCGACAGACATGCATTATACTAAATCAGAAAGCATTTTGCATTGAATTCCTTCTTCAAATGAGAATTATTGCGGAGTGCAATAAAAAAATTCTACACTTATAAATATATTGTTTCATCGACAAAATACATAATTAGTCATATCATCTACTCGTTTTTCATCGACGATTCGCAGTAAATTGTTTTCTTTTGTAAGAGTAAAATTAAATATATGATGACACCCGTTCTTAATACATGGTAAATTAGCGTGTAGAAAAAAATATTTGTTTTAGAACAATCCAAAGAATGTGGTAAACACTTTCCACTGCATTTTTACAAAGACAGTATAAGTTAATAGCAAATTGCCTATCTTATCTTCCAACTGTGAACAAAATTATGTGCTAACGTTTAAACTGGTACCATCTTAATTTTGGACGTTTGTGACCCTAAATCGCAAATTGAAAAATCTTAAGCCGCTCAGGGCCGGCGCAAAGGTATTTGGAGCCCAATGCATTGCGCCCGCCCCCTCCCCCCCCCCCCATTAACATTCGAAAATGAATATTGTACATTTTATTCTTTCTTTCTGTTTTTCTCTTTCTTTTTTAGACGCTTATTATCTTCTATTTTTCGCTATTTCTCTTTTTTTATGCATTCAGTTTTTTATGCCCCCCCCCCCCCCTCCCCAAATTTTGCAGCCCTAGGCTACCGCCTAGTTTGTCTAGTGGTTAAACCGGACCTGAAGCCGCTTAACTTCTTGTATATTATTAAATTCAATACGCCATTTGTCCTTATCGTTATTAAAATTAAGCTTCTAATAAATTTACCTACTACCTTTTTGGTCTCTTATTATAAAAGAATAAAAGCTGAATGCAAAAAAGGGTTGTTGTATATTACTGTCAATGTTTATGTTAGGTTTATACATGTAAGAGTTAATAGAATTCAGTGCACTATAAAACTATATAAACATTCGTTTGAAATTTGGAACATGTACAATTTTCATATAAAACCCAAGAACCATCTTCATATACAAAATTATTAAAGTACAAAACTCCCTTCTCAAACCAACGGCGATAAAATATACTAATTTATTCTATTTTATTTACTGTTTGAATTGTACAATATTTGTGTCTGGAGAAGATCTTCCCTGTCCCACACATTTAACATTTATCTAATAATAGATTATAAGCAGCAAAAACATATATCCAAAATCTATTGAGTTGTTTGCACAATTTGTGAAAATCTATTGAGTTGTTTAAACAATTTGTGAAAATCTACTGAGTTGTTTACACAATTTGTAAAAATCTATGAGTTGTTTACACAATTTGTGTAAATCTATTGAGTTGTATACTCAATTTATGAAAATCTAATGAGTTGTTTACACAAAAATTTGTGAAAATCTATGAAGTTGTTTACACAATTTATGAAAATCGATTGAGTTGTTTACACAATAATTTGTGAAAGTCCAAATAGGAAATAATTATTGACATAAGGGGAGGAAATTTATATCCAAGTAAGTTTAATCTAATTTTAAAACAATTATATATTTATATTTTCATACCTCCATCCCTGTAATCTATTACCATGGTATTTATTTTAACTTTGTCTCTAGATCCATTCCAAACAAATTATAGAAAAGTGAATTTAATTCCTGAAACACTTTTTGAGGTAATGTATGTACAAGATTAATTCATTTAGTTAGTGCCACACTTTTTTATTACTGTTATTTTTCTAAATGGTGTGAGAGATCTTCTCGACCATTGGAGTAGTGTATTTTTTATTTCTCTAATTCTGTAATCATAATTAAGCTTTTTCATATCATCCAAATTAAAAGAAACTTGTATGCCTCAAATGGTGAATTCATTAGAGTTCCAGTCCAGATTATAATCTGAGCAGTATCTAATATTGCCCCCTGTCCTATTCTCAAACAAAAATTACTTTAGTCTTTCCAATGTTTGCACCAAGTCCAGAGAACTCAGCAAATTGATATATGAGATCTAATGCAAATTTAAGAGATTGTCTACTGCTGTCTGAAGTTAGTGTGGTATCGTTAGTATATTGTGATATTAAATGATCCCTACTGTTTACCTTTATACCTTTAATATTGTAATATTAAATGATCCCTACTGTTTACCTTTATACCCTTAATATTGTGATATTAAATGATCCCTACTGTTTACCTTTATACCTTTAATATTGTGATATTAAATGATCCCTACTGTTTACCTTTATACCCTTAATATTGTGATATTAAATGATCCATGCTGTTTACCTTTATACCTTTAATATTGTGATATTAAATGATCCATGCTGTTTACCTTTATACCTTTAATATTGTGATATTAAATGATCCCTACTGTTTACCTTTATACCTTTAATATTGTGATATTAAATGATCCCTACTGTTTACCTTTATACCTTTAATATTGTGATATTAAATGATCCCTACTGTTTACCTTTATACCCTTAATATTGTGATATTAAATGATCCCTACTGTTTACCTTTATACCTTTAATATTTTGATTTTTCTGGTCATATGGACAAACCTCTCTGCATTTATAATGAAAATATACCGAGAGAGGTGATCACCATGTTTTCAACATCTGTTTGTAATAAACCATAATGAGACTTGATCATTTTTGCTATTACACTTAATTTTCTATTATTATAGAAAATCTTTATCTGTTTTCTATTATTATAGAAAATCTGTATCCATTTTTTTTACATTCGAACTAAATCTTAAAAATCGAACACTGTCTGCATGAATGGCCATGCAAAAGAATCAAATGCTTCCTCAAAATCTATGCAAAGCATAAAACCAGGTTTGTTATGCTTCTTATTATAAAACATGAGGTCATATAGGCTACGGATATTTTCAGCAATATATCTCAACAGAACTATATCTTAACCATTGTTTACAAATAATCCTAAAGCGCACAAGAGGGCGCGTAAATACATAAATAGTTCCTATGAAGTTCTGCGTCACATGATGTGATTTTAACCAAACTAGAGGCTTGATACCATGGCTTCGAAAAACTTAGTAATTATTGCGTGATTATTTAGTTCAGATGACACTCAGCATTATTATTCTTTTATATTTCCGGGATACATTTTAATCAGTGAATGTTATAGAAGAAATATGCACCAAAGAGCACGACATTGACCCCGAATACAAATGTACAAATAATAGAACATCTGCGCTTTCGAATAGGAAGACATCACAGATTTGACTAGTTCTGGAGAGCGCAGTATAACTAATCATTACTATCATTAAAGAACTATATTCTGAATTCTGACTGACTGAACAGGCCACACATAATCAACAATAATATAACGTATTGATTTCTTCAAAGCGAGTTCAGTTCCTTAAAACAACATATTGTGTTTGTGAGGGAATATATTTAGGTCACGGTATGAAAGTAACAAAACATTTAAAAACACTTTTTCTTTTCTTGCTCAGTGCATTGTTCTATTGAGCTGTGAAATATAGATATTGGCCTCCTCTTCGCGTCAGCCAATATCATATTTTATTGCTCAAGTACACAATGTATGGAACTAAGCAAAAGATTATAATTTTATATTGTAGCTATCAGGCCATGTAATCCAGAACCTTTTTGAATAAGAAGCTCAAGTCCAAATTCAAAGTCATAATATGCACTTATATGAGTTTGACTTTGTAGGAAGGAACGAGACTTTGCCGAGCTGCAGCTAACAAATTCTGATTCCGTTGGTGGGAATTCCCTGTTCAACGCCAATGTATATGATGGATTACTTTTCTTCTCATTTTTAACGAGGAAACAGTGATGCGAAAATAAGGTGGCGGATTAGCGATGTGGATGTAGAAATAGAAACACTGAGTATTTCCTGAGAGGTTTCACGTCCTTAGGAAGAGCATAAATAATTTTGTTTACCAAAAATTTTTAATAAAAAGGATTAGTGATTATAAGCCGATTTTTTCCTTCTTGTCGATGCTACAACCGGTAGGAACATTGTAGACGTCCAAGACATAGACATAATGACATCATCTATAGTGTCACCGAATTCACTCGTGTGCGATAGACGATCTCGCATGTCTTTTTAACATGGGCAAACTGTGCCACACATACTTAGGATTGAGAGAAAATTACATTAATTCTTGATTTAAAATATAATTATGATGATCTCCCCATCTGTTCAATGACAATTAAGTCTCAGATCTGCACAATTGAATGATAAAGCGCAAAGAAAACATTACTCTTTTCAATCTCATGAATAGGCGCGAGAAAAAAAAACACTATCTAATAGCATACAGACCAAAATTATTCTTTGACAAACTCTTGTATTAATAATTACCCGCTGGACTATTTTCTTTGATTGTTTTCCTTTCTGCAATTGTATGTGTTTTATTTTTCAGGTTATGGTCATGTGGCGCCGAAGACAAACTATGGACGAATAGTGACGATGGCGTATGCTGTTTTAGGCATACCGCTAACCTTACTGTGCCTTACGAATATTGGTGACGTCATGGCTCATGGCTTCCGGTGGCTGTATGGTAGAGTGTGTTGTGGGTTTTGCTGCATCTTGTTTAGGCCTGCGCGGAGAAAGCTTCCGGATCCGGAGAGAGGAATCTCCATGGAGGAGGAGAGAATGGTCATGCAGGAAGAGGAAAAGATAGAGGAGGTGGTTCATGTGCCGACGTCACTGTGTATCCTGTTGATGACTGGATATATACTGTTAGGGACGTTAATGTTCTCCAAATGGGAGAGCTGGGATTTCATAACAGGAACATATTTCTGCTTCATAACTCTCAGTACAATTGGGTTCGGTGATGTGGTGCCAGGAACAGACACTGATAAGTGGGATTCTGAGGAGAAACTTGTACTCTGTGCAATGTATCTTATCTTTGGTCTTTCCCTCATCGCTATGTGTTTTAACCTTGTGCAAGAAGATGTTAAGGCCAAGTGTAGATGGTTGGGTACAAAGTTAGGTATCATAGAGAAACCTGTAAGCAATGTGTGATTTTGAGAATGCAAAGATTGTTACAACAAATATTTTCAAGTGGTCAATTATCCAAAGTGAGGGTAGTCCGACGAGAATTATGTCCCGATGTTATTTTATTATTACTGAGTAAGTCGCACCTATAAAAAAAAAACTTACAGAAAGCGCTTTTCTTATACACTTCAAGTGCGCGATATCGAAGAGGTCGATATTATTTAATTTCGTGTGCGGTTTATTTTGTTCAGAACACTCTCATAAATACCATAGTGCACTGCACTCAGGCTACAATTTAAAACAAAAGAAAGTCCGGACAAAGTTTTCCGATGCCTACCTGGTGCGAGACTTTAATGTAAAGTAGCTTGTGAAGGTTGACCACTTCAGTGACGTTTTTTCTTTAGACAATGTTGCGAAGTACCGCGTTTTGATTGGTCAGAAAGTTTGCGCTAACTTAGATCAAGAAATATATGTTTTGTGTACTTCGTCATCTACAGCACTCAAGAGTTTTATTTTCTCAAGTGGTACCATTAATACCTGCGGAAAATGGTTTAGTCGTCTGAGCACTTAAGATTTAAATTAAAACCAAAGTAATTTACCAAGAACAAATAACACAGTGGGAATATCTCTAACGCCTGGTCACATTTTTAAGCAATATGTAGACATGTACTTACAAAACAAATGGAGATAATGAATCGAACAGTAAGTGGGTTTCTTGGGCTGTGTTCTTGGGATAAAGCCAGGAGGTTCTTATAAGACCGGTTTAAAACTGAGTTTAATCTCAGTTGAAAACTGAATAGTGGTTTACTTTAAATTTTGGATAAAATACTCCAAAATTATTATAATTTGAGTTTTAATAATCTCAACCGTCGCTAATCCCCTACCATTGATTTTGTGTGTGTGGGTGTGTGGTGGGGCTTCTTCTGGCCATTATTGAAAAAAAAATGAACTACTTTTTTCAATCTTGCAAAATAAGGTGTGTGTACATGAACAAATGTATGAACAGATGTATTTAAATACACATATTTGATCATAACTTCCTGCAATCCATTTGTAATAATAAAATACATATTGTAATCCACTTGCAACTAGATAGGTCACATCCCATCTAAATGTTACATTGGGAAAGAAAGCCGTCCTTTTGTTATCGAAATCTGTCCATCCAGTTCGCATATAAAAATACTGTACGTATGTGCCTATGACAAATTTGCTTAAATTTATAAATCTGATTGTCTTCTTTAACTTCCATTTCTATGTTTGATGAAGACGATAGCAGCTTCTAAGGTTTTTATAGAAGATGAGAAATGCTTGGATTTTTCGATTTAGTTATTTTTTATTTTTAAAACATTTTTTTGAAGTTATGTGTGTGAACAAATGTAGGAGCAAATGTGCGTAAATGCAAGTGTTTGATCAAAATTTCCTGCAATCCATTTACAAAAAAAGTACTAATAGAAATTATAATTACTTGCTATGATGATCATAGTAACTAAAAGTTAAATTACTTGCTATGATGATCATAGTAACTAAAAGTTAAATCACTTGCTATGATGATCATAGTAACTAAAAGTTAAATCACTTGCTATGATGATCATAGTAACTAAAAGTTAAACCACTTACTATGATGATCATAGTAACTAAAAGTTAAATCACTTGCTATGATGATCATAGTAACTAAAAGTTAAACCACTTACTATGATGATCATAGTAACTTAAAGATCTTAATACACCCAACGATGAGCAAATACAATAATAAGTCAAATAAAAAAAAACTACCCACTTTTTGGGGCCGTAAAATGACATTTTCGCAGTTTTTCTATTTAAAAATCTATGTATTGAAGGAAAGTAGGGAAATATCTCAAGATTTTCCATTGAAGGAAGAAAAACAGGTTCAGGAATTTTGATCACAAAAGCACAGGCTTTGTAGTTCATTTGTATTTCAAGCATATAACATTGTCAGGGTGGAATGGGAACTACTGACAAATAATCTATCTAAAGAAATACCAGGAACTCTATTATATGGCTAAGAACATATACGTCATTGCCCTGGATTCTCGTGCATTCATCGGAATGCAAGGGCCGTGCGATTTGAAGGGCAACTTAATACCCTTAGTTTATTGACCCTCTGCTTCTCGACAGTACTATGAGTGGGCACGCCCAAAGACTGTCACGTGACGGTCTACGCACGCCTAAAAAGTTGCGCGTGATGGTAGTGTCAACGCCCTGTGTAACGAAATGACGTAAACTATCAGAACTGATATGGAAAGTGGAAAGAAAACGTTTCGCAGACAGATGCTTTAAATTTTTCATATTTTGAGGAAATTTCATTGAAAATACGAACATATTCTCGAAGATATTTAGCAAGTGTAGACCCACATAATATGAAATATTTACCCACATGCAAGTCACATTCTCAAGTTTCATCGATGAACAGCTTATCACTTTAATTGAATTCAATATAATTCAAATCTTTATAGGTCGGTGATATAGTGCATCACAGTTTGGTGTTTCCTTTACGGATTACTGCGATATTCGGTGAGGTTAATTACTCCTTCTTTTGCATTATGCCTGCCACAATTGTACACGAATGACACAAGCATTATGCCTGCCACAATTGTACACTAATGACACAAGCATTACGCCTGCCACAATTGTACACTAATGACACAAGCATTATGCCTGCCACAATTGTACACTAATGACACAAGTTATTGTACTAACCAAATTCGTATATACACTACATGTTGGTGAGTTGTTGAGAAAAAGAGCAATTCATCAGTTAAGAACATTATGTTTTACAATTTGATTCACATATTTAGATCCTAAAATTGATTACTGCTGGGGGGTGGGGGGGGGGGCTATTTACCTTAACCGAATGAATGATCACTACACCGTAAACGTATGAAAAAGCTATCCTTCTCGATGGTGTAGATTTTACTGTTGTCTGCGTGTTCCCAAAAAAGGCAGTCTGGATTTAGGGGGATATATACTTAATAAAGTATCAGAAATTCAAGCCAATATAATAAATTATGTACAACATTATTAAAGTGTAATTAAATTGTAAATCACATATTTTCTTATTTAGACAAAATTTACATACCTCCCTTCCTTCTTTTTATAATACTTATGATTTGGTTTTTTAAAAATTTTATACATTTCTTTTAAGATATGAAATAAATTAGATTTGAATCATTCAGACTAATTGTTGTGCTGAAATTTTTGTCAATTAAAACTTGCTGGGAGAATGATTGATTATTATAGTTTTAAAAATATAGGGTTTCCAGTCTAAATTGTAAGTTTTCAGTCTTTCTGTATATTGTCGGCTATTGCTGAATTACATGGCTATTGCTGAATTCCATGGATATTGCTGAATTCCATGGCTATTCGATGTTATTGACACATCAGTAGACAGTATCTTTTATCTTAGGTGAAGTAGACCGTATAATCTTTCGCGAACAGAGAACTCCAATGTTGAACACTAAAGGGTACTAAAATATCAAAGAGACGTAATGAATAGCGATTGTTTGGGTTATATTGAGGTTATTACTAGTCTTGGGAAAAGAGAGTAGAATTCTACCTATTTACGGAATTTAAGGATAATTCATTTTTCTCGGGCTGAACACACGCGTCGTTGCCTTGGAGAACTGTAACTAGCATGCACAACTAATACATATGCTGGAGCCTAATTTAGCAAAAGGATTCCAGACTTTGCTAGTCAATTAGTTATATGTCAAAACGTTGCTGTAAAAACTATGGGTTTATTATGAAACAATGTTGTCATAAATCTTGCAATGCGTTGGCACGCCTGTTAAACTGTACGAATTTATCCATCCTAGACATAATGAGTAGCAAAACGAAGTATTGTAGATTACGTATATTTTTAACGATAGATTCAGGGCATCCATGAAACAAAAATTCGACCACCAATTAAGCTTTCGTCAGATTAACTCACGAATATATTACTTTTTACGGTATTCGAAGACGCAAGATGTACAATGGTAATTTTAGAACTAGTGCTAATAATATCCATCCGCTGGAAAATTGGTTAATAGGTCACAAATTTCGTCTTTGATAAACAAAAGTAGAAATACATAAAGTGTTTTAATATAGGTGATTGTTCTCAAGAAAATAAACTTCCAACCGATAAAAAGAAATATAAAAGTTAATAAGGATTTATTTATGTGCTAATTCAAGCTTTACTCGTTTTTGAAATAAAAGTTTACTTTGGAAAGGTCAATCGGGTACTAAGCTCCGCTCTTTCTTGCGGCTTAACTTTTTTTCGTCTAATTTGGTCATATGCTATTACTACTGCTGCTGTTGGTACTACTAATACTACTACTGCTGCTGCTGTGTACTGCTACTCTTGCTAATAGCACCATCCTGCTGCTGTCACTTCTTCATCACTAGGGGGTATTGTTGCAGTGGCAGCAGCAGCAACAGCAATTGTAGTAGTAGTATTAGTAGCAGGGTGACCACAAACTCTGCAAACAACTTTTTGTGACAAGTAACTTCCCTGCCAAAGAACTGAGAGACATTTGGTGACCTTTCAGTTCAGTTTATTAAAATGGAGGTCCATTATGTATTTTATATCTACGATTTGCTTCATTGGACATAAGCTATGCATGAAATTAATCTACAGCAGCGGAATGAATTACATATATGTACTTAGAGGGACAACAAAACGTGATTTTCATCCAAATTGTATCGGCAATCCGCAAAAATGTCATTTCCGCCGCAAATCCGCAACAACAGCGATAGGTCCGCAGTTGGCAGAAAAACTTCCCACGTGTGGTCTGGCTGTAGTAGTAGTAGTACCTCAAGTAGTAGTAGTAGTTATAGCATACGGCCTGTCTAATTTGAAACTTGAGAAAATCGTTTAATTTCCACGCGTGTATCTCGTTTGCTTTATGTACTTGAAAATCTTACGTATAAACAAATAACTTCTTATTAATAGATTTATCTTTTCATAATAAATTACAGATTTATTAGAGTTCTGTGTGAGTAGAAATAAAATGGAAGCGAAAATGAACCATTTATAAAGAGGGAAGATGTCTACAATAACTGACGGCGTATGCCTGCAAATCTGTTGTTCGAATTGGTGAAGGAGAGTCTGACTATACACCTTGCGTTTCTAGTTTAAGAACCCAATTATCTGGAGAGAAATACTGACTGGTTATGCCAGCCAAGACTGGTTATGGCACCATTTACCGATAATCCTAAAGTTTTGGTCAGACATTGGAATGCATCCGTATCCACCTACACAATAAGCTACATGGCAGATTTTTCGTCCAGTAAAAATTGTAAAACTTTATGTGCACCAAATTTATCTTAAACAACTGGCATTTAATCAGTCCATCCACAATGTTTATTAACCGAAGTACTCAGTCTATCTTCTTACACTGAGATAGGTGACCGATAAACAAAATGAATACGGATTGCGAAAACAAAATCTATAGTTAAAATTGCGGAAACAAAATCTATAGTTGAAATAATTATTTTGTTTTGTGTTGTTGTTTTTTTTTAAAGACTTTTTTCTCTTTTTTCTAGGCAACAGTTTTCACACTTACAGGTGATAACTGAATATATTCTATTTTCGAATTTGGGATGTAGATGGTCTGCGATATCCAACTGCAGAAAGAGATCTTGTCGTTTCACGCCACAATTAGTGCCTTCGTGCCCAGAAATAGCATAAATATCTGAGTAATTATTTTCCTGGCATTACATTTTGTATAAAGAATTTTCCATGAAAGTTTACACTTTAAGCTGAGTGCCATCAAATTTTTCTCTGGCGTATGAATATATGTAATTTTGAATGTTGAATGGTTCGATTTGTACAACAGGAGCTCATTTCATATCTTCTTGTTTCGATATAGTGTTTAACTGACTATATGCTTTTCTTTAGATAGATGTACAATTAATGCATTTTCTGATTATTTAACACGTTGAAATTTGTTTTACAAAAATATCAAATGCTGTAAAAGATACGAAAGAAGGAAAAGTACTTGTGATGTGATATGTGAATATATGCGAAATAATAGCATTTCCAGTAACCACTTGAACGTCATTATCAGAGAAGTATCCTAGAATTTTCTGACTTTTTGTCTGTTTTTACTGAACAGAAGAGTCCTAGGAAAATTAGAAGAAGAATTTCGAAGTATGATTAAGCTTTTAACAATTCTACCAGATATAGATAATCTTTAATCTGGAATTAGTTTTCCTAGCATGTTCCCATGCTTAATCTATCTATGCACGATGAAGAGGAGTTTATTGCTAATCTCTATGTTACATCCTATCGAAAAGTTACATTGGAAAAGAAAACCGTGTTTTTAATTACGAAAACTTGAACACCCAGTTTGCATTTAAAAAAATGTTGCACACGTATGTGCCCATGGCTATTTTACTTCAATTTCTAAATCGGATCGTCTTTGTGTAATTTCCATTTCTGTGTTTGATGAAGACGGTTGCAACTTATATGGCATTTAAATTACAGAAAATACAATTCCAAAGTATGAGGAGGCAATCATTTTGTAAGACTGGTGTTAGTCGAGGAAGGCAGCAATATTAAACTCCTACTTGGCACTACGAACACCACGTTGATTCAAATCAGCTCGACAGAAAACCCCATAGCATTCCCGTTGTATCTGCGTAATGACACACTGTGAAGCGGTCTTTTTGGCGAACAAAATACGTGACATTCGCACGTCATATCTTACACATACGAGATTATTCTAGGGATAATGGAAATAGGCGAGTAGTTACGATTGTGTCGAAGATCAGTAGATCTAGCTGTAAATCGCTTTCCTTTACGTACTACACAGGGACAGATTTAGACGAGGTTCAGTCGAATCACACTTGTCCACTCAAAACAGTACTCTGTTTTGCATGAAAACGTGGGAATTGAATCATTTTATGAAAAACGAACCACTCCTTTTGAACTCCAGCGCCATTAGAAAAAAATATGGTTCCACCCCTGGTGGTATGTGGTACGTTTTGAACTAAATCATGCATAATTACTATACTATAGGTTGATATCACATATTCATGTGTAAAATTGTCGTCAGTGATTAAGGGCCCCAAAAATTCAATTTTAGAAGATAGTTCGGAACTTTGTCGGAACCGTGAGCTCTTATACTTGTTTATGTATATACCAGATATCATCTTTCCAGAGAGCGAGCGAGCGAGAGAGAGAGAGAGAGAGAGAGAGAGAGAGAGAGAGAGAGAGAGAGAGCGAGAGTTCCCGTTTATAATGAACAGTGCATATTGCAAGTTGGTCTCTTGTTGACAGGTGTTGTGTGTGGAATATGTGTCTCCTGCATATCTGTGTCAACTTTAATTCCTTTTAAACTGTCTGCCTTAGTTTATTCATGGCAATAATTTTTGTTTGATGCATGAAATTTGTCTTAACAACAAATTATACGCTTTGCAAACAAAATGTACTGGCAAGCAATCCTTGTCATTTCTAGATATTTGTGATATTGTTTGCACATGTAAAACAATCATACCCATGATCATGCGCACCTCATACGAGTGCATCTGATGAAATAAAATTGACATCATTGCCTTTGATCCAAATGCTAAAGTCTGCAGTCTATCCGCCATAATGATTTGGATCAATTAATGAGAGAGAAGTAAGCGACCATATTCACCGGAGATAACCGTACACGCTGTAAAAAATACTCTTACAAAGTAAGTTTTGCCAATTCTTTTTTTTTTTTTTAGCTTTATACTTTGTACATAAGTTGTAGTCCGCAAAACTGCAATCACTCTGGTCTCTGGAAAAGTTAATTATTTGTGCTAAATACGTTGTGCTTTTTACAATTATTTGGACACTTTGCGCCTAGTGTGTACAAGAACCGCACTTGCATTCAATATTTCATATAATTTCTCAGTTAAAAGATAGAAATAAGAGACTGTCACCACATCTTAAAGTTAAACGTGTAAGAACGTCAAACGTGTAAGAACTCTGGCACAGAGAAGATCAAAGAGACAAGAATGAAAGAGTTAGAAAACAGCAACATCTAATTTGTGTTAACAAAATATAAAGCTCAGCAAGGATTTACGAGCGAATGATGCTGATGAGTGCAACGAGCAGACTGTAAAGCGAGATTTGTAAAGATTTGTAAAGCGTATTTTCATATGGGGTTTTTTTTCTTTCTTTTTCTTCATTTTTTCTTTCAAATTTTCGACATAAAGTTGGGTAATTCCTTCTATTCTTTACGCCGGGAATACGGTCAAAAGCGATTTATGTGTTTTATTGTATTTCCAAACCTTTCAATAAACTTCATTAAATACACCTATATTGATACTTAATATAGATTCCTGAAGTCTATTTTAATAATTGAAAATGAACGTTGGCTCTGTCACTCAGTCTGCTCGTTGCACTCATCAGCATCATTCGCTCGTAAATTCTTGTTGAGCTTTATATTTTGTTAACACAAACTAGATGTTGCTGTTTTCTAACTCTTTCATTCTTGTCTCTTTGATCTTCTCTGTGCCAGAGTTCTTACACGTTTGACATGCCTTTCTGGATAACTCCGGATTCTTTATGGTATTTTTTTTCTAAAATTTCGGCGAAGACCATTTAATCAACAAACAGTGCTTATAAGGAGTTTGACTGAGAGTGTGAAAAATACATCAAACGCCAAGAAATCGTTATTTTATCGTATTCCCAGCTTAACCAATCGAACCCAGCGTGATTTAAAAAGTAATTTACAATATGGTTCATCAAATGCAAACACGATATCCAGAAAACTATTTTTTAAAAATACTATTTACAGGTATGATCCACCAATATAATCAGTTATTGATGTCATGAAAAAAAGAATTCGGGTGAAATTCTTACTTACACTAGGCACATTTTGACGAAGTAATTATACTGAACACAACGTACTTAGCACAAGTGATTGCTTTTTTGGAGACGAGAGTGGCTATAGTGCTCCGTGGGCTACACCTTTCAATAAAGAATAAAGCTTAAATGAGAAAATAAGCAACACTTAACTTCGGCGGACATTTAGCCACGTGTTTGAAACGCATTTGAGCGTATTCCACGTTCAGAATTTGTATCCACAGCGTGTACGATTATCCCATGTGATATTCGTTGGCGTGAGATAATTTAAAAAAAATAGTACTCCTGGGACCAGAATTCACTGGCAGGAATTTCACAAAGCCTTTTCTGTCCTTGCAAATTCTGATTCTCTTGTACATACAACTGATTATATTACTCTCACATAATGTTACTAGATTTCATATGCGTTTATAAACCGAAGGAACCAATACATGCATGGGCAATACAATAAAAAACTAACTTCCCTTCTAAATGGTATGCAGGTAGCTTTTATTTGTTGAAATTATACAGGGAGCACACATATTTGATAAACATATGTCTTGTATTTGTATATTTCGTAATTAGTTACCAGTGGTATGGTTGCTGAGATTTGTTGTGATGTTTTTATTATGACGAAATGTAATAGATGGCAATTAGCCATTATCCAGTGCCTGTATTGTTTGTTGAAATGGTTCCTTATCAATCCTAGGAAATATCATCAGAAAACAATTATGTGTCTTCATTTATTGAATTTGTAATTTAAAGAGTTATTCGACTCGATGGAGGCTTTAAAAGCTTTTACCTCTTCATACGCATGCGCATATACAGAAAAAGACAAGCAGTGCTTACATCTTAGTTTACACATCTGTTAAGACTGTGTATGTACGAAGAGTATTTAATGAGTTTTGAATATGATTGCGCCGTACAACAAAGTTCTTTATTACTGAACAGTACGTCAGTGCATCCCCTCAAAGTACTCCACATGCACCTTGATACATTTGTTCAGGCTGAGTATCCAATTATTAAATGCCATTTTGTATCTCTCTCGACAGTCCGATAAGGTCGAGCTATTTGTGGTATCTGCTCTTTATCTCCGATCCAAACTTTATTATTTTCTCTTGAGTGGGGTTTAAAAAAGTAAACCCCTGTTTCATCACCTGTGACAATCTCATTGAAACGTCTCTGGTCACTCTTTTCATACTTATCGAATAGCTGTTTGTCAATTTCAATCTGATTCTGTTTTTGATCAGCCGTCAACAAATGCGGGACCCATCTTGCACAAAACCTTTGTGAGCCTCAATTGATTCTTCAATATATTAAAACCAGCTGATGAATTAATGCCCCTGAAAACAGAAATACCTTTAAAACGATGAAACCACCGCAAAATTGTACTATATGACATAGAATTACATCCGTAAACTTTATTCAAGTCGACCTTGATATTAGTCGGAGAGTACACAAAGAGCGCCCGGATTTGACAGCATTATCTTTGCTTAGTAGCAAAATTGTTTCTTCTTCTGCGACATTTTTACGTCACTGTCATTTACCTACGTTACACCACACGCATATATCTGCAGGAGTCCGGCGTGCTGTGCATGCAATGCAGGTCATTTTATAAAACGTTATTTTGTTTATTGATCGGCGTTAAATTTATTGATCGGTCCAAAGAAACAAGAGTTATAACAAAATAGTCAGAACTTTTCCAATACTCCTGATATGAATGTATGTATTGGGTTAAAAAGCACAGTCCTGTCTATATAGTGTCAAGTAAGTTCAGGCATCGTAAAAAGGCATATTAAACAAAGACAAAGGCATAAAAGGGTTAAGTCCGTAAGATAGAAAGTCATATTTAAAAAAAATATAAACTTCTTTTAAAAAGTCTAAAACTTTCTCGGGGTGAACACCATCACGATGCGCGGTCCCAGGTCATAAAGGTTGTCTCCATTAGTCGCCTCTTACGACATACATGAGAGTGCATCGAGTCTATTCTACATGCCTGCAGAGGTTTTGTCAAGACTAACCTTTGATTTCAACAAATGTTGCGTTGGATTATAAATCACACATATACATACCAAATATATATTATAGTCCTTACTTAAAAGGTATAATTATCAATCATGCCATTGTATCTTTTTATAATAATTGTACGACAGAATAGTCCAAATGACTCTAATACCTCATTGTTGGCATACAACCATAATTTCTGATTGGAAGTTTAGTTGTTTACCTGTCCTACATTTAGTTATGATTTTAGCATTTCATTTGTAAGGAGTGCAATTTTCACAATTCAATTTTATTTCTTTAACGACAGTACCTGCCGAGATTGTATCACAAACTTCACAGGTAAACTCGTCATGAACACAGCGTCCCAAACAATGTGTTTCATTTTCATTTACGTGTTGCTGTTCCTTCGATCTTGACCACAGTATTTCAATGAAACTAAAGAACGCGGTTTAAAAGGAGGATTGATTCAAAATACATAGCCATCAACTCTCCTTAGGTTACGAGATTGCTTAATCGAACATAAAAGGACGAGCTCATTCCGAATGCGTTGGTCTTTATGAAGAGTAGGGCAGCGCGCTCTAAAATCAATATTTCGCAGAAAGAAAAAAAAACAACTTCTTGCAACGTTTATAATACATAGGACTCTCATTTCAAGTGCAACAAAAACTGTTTAAAGTAAAATACTGAACTTTTTTTTTACATGTTGCATAGATTGAAGAGGGTTTCAATGACTCTTAAGAACTGGGTTCACTTTATGAAACCATTATACTTATATTACCAGTTCCAAGTTTAATTAAGTTCTTGTAAATTTTCTTCTAAAAAAACCGCTAAAATTTGTAATTTCTCACACAATCCTGTTGCAGTGTTAACGAAAGGAATACCAGTTATTATACATAATGGATTGTGTCTGGATATGAGATGAATCTGAGGCGCCAGACTGAGTCAGACATAATTGTTTCAATCACTTTGATATTTGAAAGAATCCAAGTTTTGCAGATAATACAGGATATGCTCACCTATAACGCCCACACAGCTGTGATTGGCGTAGACCCAGATCAGGGTTTACGATCTTCGTTGTGGTAATCACTTCAAATGAACAGCGTAAACTTTTATCTGCAAACGCATTATGCGACGGTAGATATGGGTCTACGCTCTTCATACGAAGGTAGATATGGGTCTACGCTCTTCATACGACGGTAGATATGGGTCTACGCTCTTCATACGACGGTAGATATGGGTCTACGCTCTTCATTACGCTCATCACTTCAAACGACCAACGTAAACATTTATCTGCAAACGCATTATCGGACGGTTGATCTGGTCTTCGCTCTTCATTGTGCTAATGACATTAAGCGAACAAGGTAAACACTTATCTGCAAACACATTATGCGACGGTAGATCTTGATCTACTTTGTTCGCAGGGCCGTCGCAAATTTGCGCTGGCAGAAACGGAGCACCGCAAACTCCGTGAAATGGCGCCCCCGGGCGGTAGCCCGTATTGCCCGCCCCTTACGACGGCCCTGTCTGTTCATAGCTATGTGTTTGCTTATACACAGGTATATACGGTAAGCGGACAAAACCTTGATCATATCACTACACCAATTGGGCCCATCAGCTGTTATTGCATCATATTGTTACGTTGAAAAACTCGTTATAATTTGTCTGATTTTTCTTGACATCTGCTGACTAGTGAAGAATGTTACTTCTGTTCAACAGAAAGCACAATTTAAACATTAACAGAACAGAAAAGAAAATGTTTATTGAATTCAGCTCTTCGCGTTTGCTTAGGATCACAGAGCGGATAGGTACGCATCTGTCGGTTCCAGAAAGGTCACTTGCGCAAAAAAATCCAGTGACTTCATTCAAATGTAGCTATTTCCAGACACTGCAACATGCCCTATGAAGTTTAGGGTCCAACATAAATAACATAGTTTTGGTGTATTTGAACTTTGAATTAATGCACTGGATTTCATTTAAACTATAGAAAAATGAAGGAAATATATAATGAACTTTATTAGAACAATGATTCCTAAAAAGTATTTGTAAATTGTAAACTTTAAAGGGAGTTTAAACACAGATCAGCCTTTAAGGATCGCTATGATTATGGAAATGCAGAGCGTCCCAGTTGTGTATTGCAGATATTTTGAGAATTGATACAAATTGATACAAATGTGAACAGGTAAAAAAATAAAGTCCCCTCTTATCCATAAGATTGATTGAGACGAATAAAAAATAATGATATTGTCCTCGATTCAGTTTTGATCTAGAATTTATTTACAGTAGTGTGATAATGGGAATTTAGACAGGGCTCGCTCCCTAATGACTTTACCCCCTCCGTACAAGCACGTGTCCACGAGTGAATCCCCGTGGGTGACAAAACTCAGATCTGGGGTGGAGTCGCGACTGCTCTTTTCATCTAGGTTCACGCGAGTAGACCCCTGCGGGAAGCTACACTTTTTCAACGCTTATACGATTTTTACTGCCTGTAAATCACATCCCCGTTTTGGTTCTGCTCCGCGGATAGCTGTTCGAATACGCCCACGAAGTCATCGGCTACCACCGTCTCGAACTCTGCCGTGGTAATGGTTTTATCTTCGATAGCGACCGAGTAGAGTTTACTAATCGTGCTGAGACTACTTTGTGCCACCCCGAGAATTTCCGAATAGACACGTATTCGACGATTCATCCACCCGCGAAATCGGTTACTATCGATATAGCCCCGACAATAAATCCGACAGACGTGCCTATAATAGTTGCCGTAGTCACGATTTCCGACACGCCGAAGCCAACAGTAGTCGCACCGGCTAGTCCACATATAGCTTTTACAACAACACACACGCGTTTATATTTTGCAAGTATAGCTTTGAGGGTCCATCACAGTTCTTCTGTTAATAACCTCACCTAGAAGTACAAATGCTCGATAGGTAGACCTTGTCCAGACGCATCAGGGCCGGGTGCAACACGCACTCGTACTTCAAACCAAGTAGTTTTCTTTACTGGTACAATTGTCATGCAATCATAGAAAATGTCTTCCGGGGAAATATATATGTCTCTAGCAATTGTTTGTACGCTCTTAGGTTTACCTAGAACTACATGGATTACACCTCTGCTTTGTGTCGCCAAAGCTCGTTCTCGTTTTTGTCCAAGAACTGTTACACAGATAAGTGCGTCCTTGTCAGCGACGGTGCTTTTTCGCGTTCTTATGCGATGATTCCAAAGCTGGCATCGAGTTGGTATTGGTACATCAGAGTAATCCCAATTATCGTGAATTCTATTTGATACTTGGCTTAGTTATATTTGATTGTGTACGAGGGTCTGTTAACTCCGTTCTTACGCAGATATTCGTCGACCAGTGGAACAAAATTGTCGTCGATATTGGCATGCCCCCGCAGCTGATCCAGCATCCCGTCACCGTCATGTATATGTAATGATAAATAAATCTTAAACACAAACGCCAAAGATGGTTAATGGCTTCTCGCGGTTTCAAGACAGGATCGTTGATGTCCACGTTACACGTTAGCAGTTTTCCAGTTTGATCCTGATCCTGCTTAACTCGGCCAGATCAGCTTTGCTTGCAAACCTGGTTAGATTCACAAGGGCGCCGCGTCGGGTCGCTGCGCTCGCGCGTCCGTAAATGTCAACAGGCATTGTATACTATCAAGCGTAGCTTCTAAGTGACAATGCTGCGCCGACAAGCCTTTGTGGTGTTGGTGAACACTCGAGTGCACGCAGCGCTTCAAGGGCGAGATGTCCACATATTGGGCCGTCTGTTCGGGTTTGTGACGGCAGCGCTGAATAAAACAGCGGTAGACGAATCTGTCATCCAACAGCTCCTCTTCCAGTGCCAGCGCCCCACAACCGTCTGTGTAGATAATCAATGACTTCACGTGGCGGTACAAGCCCTAACGAGTCCAAATATAAAAGATGTCGAGGTGTCACCGCGTATGCAACCCAATGAGTTCCAGATCCGGTTGATAAAGTTGACGATGCCGGTTTCCCACGCGTGGGGAATCATCGACGCAAGTTCATCCCTCACGAAGACGCATTGGAAGCGCTTGAATGATTTTGTTATCGCGAGTAAATCAAACTTCCTCAACGGCTAGGCTACAACCGAAGACCTTGGCCTGAGGGTATTGTGTGAATTGTCCAGGGTAGTCGAAGACCTTTTCCCTTTTTGTAGACCCTGCGCGTCTACGGGAAGGTACGCCGCCAAGCACTTTTTTCAAAGCTATGCTGCCTAGACCTCTGGCGGCCCATAACGCATCTGCTTTTGCAACCGCGGGAACTGCAGTGTTAACCATACATGGATATCTCCAGTCAGATTTGTCGGAGAAAGTTTCAGCGTGACCTCACACACATTTCTTATTGCGCTCTTTATTTTCGCAAGCTGGTTGTCGCTAAGACCAACCTTAACTTCGTGGTGTGACATTATTATTTGAAAACATAACAGGTTCAATTACAAGTTCATGAAAAAAATTAAGAGTTTTCCACTGGCGCGTCAATAACCCTCATTCGGCCACCTGTGTCATCTAACAACAGCATCTTATCGGACAGGACCACAAAAATGCATATGTAATTGGGGACCGTGTGCTCGGTTACACGTGCATGAAAGTGCATATCAACCACGGACTGCTTAACCAGGTCCATGTGTTCCAATGAAAAGTAATAAATCGGGTACAATGTAGTAAGGTCTTTCTGGGAAATCTGCAGACCTGTATCAATGTTTTCATGCCGGTGTATGCACTACCACAACTTGTGATATGCGCGTGCGACATGATTGTTTGTGAAGTCGAGCAAAATTTCTTCCAAGGGTTCCTGATGACGTAATAACCGCAAAGAAATTTCAGACACTCCTAACTTGTCAAATATCATCGTACTAGTGCGCTGTTCGCCGTTCTCCCGATACCTAGTTTGAAACGCCACAAACACGGGTTTTTTGTGCGCTGAGACCTTGTTTGGAAGTTATTTACCATGAAAACTGCTGAACACTGCTGTCTGTTGAGTCTGTAGTGAGCGCGGGAAATGAAAGCGTTGGCGTGCCTCCGGAACCCATAAACGACAACACACGCATTTCTGTGGTCAACGAAGGGGATATCACAGGAATCCACAATGTTAATTTGGACAACAAAACTTTGCCATCATCGACGCCGTCAGCACATCATATTGCATCATTGCTGTTGCTCTTTCGGTATAACATGACTGTGTTTGGCTCGAAAATAGCCTTGCGGATATCTCTACAAAACCCGAATATGTGACTGAGAGGAATCGCACACGAAAATGACAATTCATTTCCATGAAGTTGACCTCGACGCTGCGCAAATCTAAGGTTGTAATTTGGGTTGATGCTAGTGACTACCGCTTCTACATCCGCATTATCATGTGCAACGCTGTGATTTTTAGGTCGCCCATGTTCATACTGGATATGATCTGCATGGTTGTTTGCATCCTTGTGAAACATAGACGGGCCAGTGGATCTCGCGTAATCATCGCTGTATCTGACGAGTCCGAGAATCGTCGCAGCAATGTCAACATTGCTCAAACATGCTTCAATTTTTTTTTTTGTCGATGAGATAACGTGTGCTGCTGAAGAGTACCATGATGTCGTTGTTGACAAATCCAATCTTGGTACCGGCGTCGTAATTAGTATTATCGGCTTTTACAAGTTTTCCATCAATTTTCCAAGAAGGGCTTACAGGGAAGAAAATAATCAGACGTGTCATGCAATTGTAATTCTATTTGGTCTTTTTGATTAGGCTCCATGGCCTGATACGAAAAATACTGAAACTCTCGGACGCTTCGATCTACCAGCACAGGTGCGTCAATGTCGAACGCAGTATCGGGTGCGTCTTTGAATTTTGCCATGGTAAAACTTTATACATTAACGGCACGGCTTTGCTGTTCAGGCCCCGTCCGCAACTATAATCCACTCCCATTGCCACATTTGCAATCATCGAATCGGTATTGGCTTGCACCACGTTGTTGAGCAGCTTCATTGATGAGTTTACTGACTGGCGCGGGCATTGATGCCGTCGATGGAAGTGTAACCTCATTTGGCTCTACCCGCGGTGCCCGAGTGACTAATCGTCGTAGTCGATTTCGAGTCGATTGGACAGCGTCCATTCCCAGATTTTGTAACCGGTCCACGGCAGCTTTTCTTATGCCATCAATGACTTGCATTCCAATTTGTTGCACAACTGGTGCCGCGCGCTAGGTCAAGCCCGCGAGCACCTTTGGGGCTCCCGTGAACAATCCCCGTACAAATCACCAAGACCATTTCCTTAATACGTCGAGTAAACGGGTTTTCTCGCGTTGACAACACATACGGGTCTCACACATCCACGTACGACCGTCACTGTATTAACTACCAGGTCCATCTCTAATGTACATTTGTATCGTTAAAGTCTCCCTGCGGAGGTCCAACACGTGCCCGTCCTGGTCCACAAGGCTAAAACGAAGGTGCGTGCACCGGGAATTGCTGCATGGAATATACACGGGCGTCACGGGAGTAATTGAGAGCAGATCACCCAGGGGCGCATTCGGGAAAAATTCAAACAATATGTCATCTTGCGAGGTAGCTTCATATTCCGCGCCTGAAAGGTTTGTTTTGTTGCTGCCACTGATGGCATCACAGGTTAGATTAATCTGAATCGTGTGGTGATCGTGACAATGTCTGGCGCGATATGGTATCCCGACCCTTCGGGTCCTGCACGCAGAATTTGTTTGTGTTCGGAAATATCTTCGGGCCAACAGAGAAACGTTCTCAACGACGACAGTCCAATATTAACAATCTATTGCGGAGATTCAATCAAGATGACGGTGCTAATTGTGGGTTCGTGTCCGCGTATGCTTATTTTAGAATCTCATTTGCAAAACATCGAAACCCTTTTTTGGATCTCAGTATTGATCAAGTCAATATCGTACACGCCCGTGAGAAGTTTAACAATGCTTTAAGTTGACCCACCGTCCGCCATGAACACGAGCGTGTTATTCGCGTCTAGGCCCCCGAACTGTCGCGATCGTATATTGGACCAACTGTAATAAACGCGCAACAACGCTAGTTCTATCTCGAGTGTGCGGGATTGCCCCGTGGTGATCGGTGTCGGGAAACCCACTTAGAATTCCGGTTTCGTAGACAAGATTGTGATCATCGAGGTGATACTTGGGGTCGTATTTGAAACAACATGCTGCATCGCTGCACTGATTTCGCGAAGATTGGAAAGCGCTTCAGAACTCATCATCGGTGTTGTATACCGATTTCTTAAACAAGTTCATGCATTAACGAGCCAGACGTCTCCGCGTCCATGATGTTGGTGAGCAACCGCTGACATGTGGCCTCATTGATGATATCTGGTGCGTTTTTGCCTGCGGTGCTAGTTCTCATAGACGATTTCACTCTCTCACGTTTGCGTCCACGATCACCGAGACCTTTTCCATGTTCGGGTGGTTCCTGGTGGAGAGCATTCAGTGGGAAGTCTTCATCGCCCGCGGGAGATACATCCTCCTTGGGAGACAGATCCTCCTCCAGAAACTAAGCGCGTATATTTTTTGCAAGGATTTTTGTGTGTACGGAGAAAATTATCCTAGTATGGCTTGGTCTTTTCTGCACCTACGGTTCTATACATGTAAACGATCTTATCAAACAGGGGTCACATCGGATTATCACTCTTGAGTCTTTTACGTCAAGTCCACTCCTTGAATACCCATCCGGGCCTTTTCTTTTTGAAATAACCCACGCGCGTATCCGCGGGTAGTTCATGCTCAAACATTAATTCTTGCCAGTTGTCGGATACATACCCGACAACTGCTAAGAATTAATGTTGGACTTAGCGGCAAACTCTAGGTAATAGTCAAAGATCGTCTGTCGTCCCCGTTCATTAAATTTCTGAACTGGTTTTAATAACTTTGATTGGTACCCGGGTGGTTGTTCTTTTGAAGATTAGCAAGTGCCTCTCCGACATCCTTTTGCATTTCATCTACGCGTTTTTAAAGTTGTGCCAATTGTGCTGGCGCACGCCTGATCGGACCAGGTTATTTTTTCGTTCCCATCATCGCTGCTACCTGTGGCGTGGTTGCGTCGGTCGCGGCTGCAGTCCTTTTTGTCGGTTTGATCAGCGGTGCAAACGTTTGTTCGAAGCCCGCTGTGATGTCTTCCCGTCCGGATTGTCGCGACCGCAACATATCTTTGACGCGTTCGTGGACATCTATGTGATCGCGGAGAAGTTCCAGTTACTCGCGGGTTTTGACATTATATACATCATGTGGTCGTTAAATTGCTTCACACGTTCGTGTTCACATTCGTGCCGGACGCCCATCCCACGGTTGGCAGTACATAAGGTCCAATGAATGTTTGGGAGGCCATGCGTGTCAACCCCGCGAAATGTTATCAACATGTTGCAGTTGTCGCGGATCACTTTTGGTACGTGTGGGTTTCGTTGTCACATAGATCACGTCTGCGTTTTGTGGCGGCCCCTCGAACACACTCTCGCGGGATTGTCTTGCCGGTCAAGCATCACATCGTATTACAAGACAAGATTATTGTACTCCGGGTCAAGGTGGTCAACGGTTTGAGCTTCATCGATTGTGGAAAAGAACTGGAATGCAGCTTCTCTGCTAGTGTTGGTTTCGTCACTTGACGACGACGCAAGCGCGTCCGCGAAATCTCTGAGTACATTATAACACGGTTTATCGTCGGCCCATGGGGCAATCACATACAACCGATCCCACGTCAACCATCTCATGATCAGATTCAGCAACAATTGGGCTTTCCCGGATCCGGCAGGGCCAATGATCAGTGCGCGAACCGAGTTTGGAAACACGGAACTGGTTCCATCGCCGTGCTTGGGCAGCCGAGGCTACGTCCGCGCCGAGAAGTCAATGACCGAAAAAGCGGAGTGATCTAAATCGTTGATATTTCCATCTCGTGTCAATGATATGTTAAATGCCATTTGTTGTATACAAATCATCATGCCTTGATAGTGTGTGCGATGCCGCGCACGAACACGTACTGGAAATCCAACTCGGGTTCTAACACGTAATGGTCGAGCCGCAATCGCTGTAACTTGCGTCCGGTGCGGAGCAAAAAAAAAATTATGATTGTCGGACCTTCCAGGTCCACCGGGTCCAAGTTTTCAAAAAAAAGTCTCCTGCGGTGATATCGCTGCCGCGCCAAAGAAACTCCCTAGGGCACCGTAGAGTAAATATCCTGGTGAAAAACATTCCTCGATGCAATTATTGCGGGCCTGGGACACGGCTGGATCTACGACTGGATGATAGCCGACCGAAGCACAGAGAAGAAACTGTAAACCGCGTCGATGCCGCATGTTACCGATATGATCTCGCGTACAAAGCATCAAATGATATCCGTGCGCTTCTCGCTGACTCCCCTGCAGTAGAAGTCATGGTTGTCAGACAACTGTTGGGTGCTGAATACATGCAGGCAACGTCGACACGGAAACTTTTTCGTCTTGTGCTTGCTGTGCCGGTATAGATTTGTTATCCACACGTAATGATGCCGCGCGTCTAGGTCATCCATGTCGCTCAAAAACAACAAATATCCGTGTTTTGTCATCCACAGAGATTCACTCGCGGACACACGTGCGTGTGCAGCGGGGGTAAAGTCATGGGTTATAGAAGGCGTTGACCCATATCGGTAAGCCCGGTCCGAAATTTACATTATCACAGGACTTTTAACCTTCATAAATAAAAATGAGAATATGAATTTTAAAACAGTAACAATTAGAACAGCATCTTTTTAGACGCGAAATCGGACTAGATAAGCTGTACATGTACCTAGGTCGATCAGTGGGAAACGTCACTAACTTCAAACGCTGCTCACTGTAGTACATAAATGTGTTGAAATTAATGCTTATCTTGATTATTATGAAAAAGTGCTAAAGTGGTGATGAATATCGGGGAGTTTTTTCCACTTCGTGTGCACTATGTTTAGGTAAAGGTCGTGTGCTGAAGGACAGCATTCACGTAATGAAAGATAGATATTCTCCACCGATGTTCTATGCTTCACAATGCGATCATACACAGGAATTTGAAGGGGAAAAAAACTTACTCTTGCACATAACAGCTCCAGGGATCAAGCGCAGGACGGAAAGGATGCGCAACAATAGTTGTGTATGCAGGTCAACTACAACAGGTTGCAGCCAATAACTTTACATATTAAACCATGCTCTCTCCTTCTCATTCTGAACCATGCCAGACAGACGGCACATGTATATGATAGTTAAGCGTATACGTCATGTGAATTTAAACACCGAATCAATGTACTTTTCTCCTCATGAAATCTTCAGCAACATAGCCTGGATTAGACTGAACATAAGCAATTAAGCATGAGTAATTAACGGCACGTGCCTCATTAAGGGAGAGGTAATATAGCACAGTTTTTGTAACAACCAGTAGAAACACAGTTTTTTTTATAACAAACAGTAGAAACACGGTTTTTGCAGTCCCTATCTAAATTTTGCTTCAAAATTTCTTGCCACAGAGGTAAATCGTAATTTTAGCATATTTAAAAAAATTAATAATCAATCCATAACCTTAGAATATGGGTCAGAATTCGGTTTCCGGTGTGTGAAAAGATTCGGTTTACTTCGACGTTATACTCGGACCCATGGCAGAACTCTTATTATTAATAATTTACGTTTTATTTTAAATAAAGATTATAAAAGTTTGGGAATGGATTTTCGTATGCTATGAAGTGATAAATATATATTGAAAAACAAAAACGGCACAGTTTTAATGATTGTATATGTTTCGCGCATTTCGAGAATACGGACGGAATCGACCGTGCAATATGGGAATTCCTACTCTCATCGTAGAGGATTGTGGGTCCATAAGACCACCTTCGCTCGAAGTCGAAGGAAACCGATCCAAGCTTCTCAAACGTAACGTCCTCGGATATCAAACTTAATAAATTCTGGTGTTTTTTTCAACACCGATCACTTCTATTTAGGCATTATGGGATTGCGGACTGTGTGCAAGATTTACTGACCTCTGAGAATATTGACAACATGCAAAAGCTACGCATCTCCGAAACTCAGGATTTAACAACGAAAGTGCTCCAATGAGCATGGGCAGTTTTACGTTTTGCAAAAACACATAACATGTTTTTCCGAAGAATTTTACTTAATATAGATTACAATCAAGGCATATATTAGATTGACTTTAGCAAGTCATCACAACAAAATACGTAAAGGGGCCAAATCTTTGGAACTATTTTGTTAGACTCTTGTTAACATACTTATGTGTCGACGAACTGGTCAGTGTAGGGATAATATCCAAAACTGGATAGTAAATCGATAGATAGCAGAGGCGCTTACTTGGCGGCGATAGTGCCTCATATACGTGGAAGCGGCAGCCATTTTGAATTTCCTTTATGAAACCGAACATACCAGGTGATGAAAAAACATGACGAAATACTACGTAACTAAAAAAAAAAAAAAAAAGATTCTATATGTACTTTCAGTTAGCTATATATTTCTTGGCTTTAACTGTTTAATTGACCTGTTATTTAGTCTATATACATTTACGCAACAGATCGTAGGCTGCGTACTATTTGGATGAGCAAGAATTGTGTGCTGTTTGGTTTTCTGTTTTCCCCTAAACAATGGGGAAACCAATCTGCCTTATACATTCGCATTTTGTTTCTGACTTGACAGAAAAGGTCAAGATTCCTCTAGGTACTACAAGTATGAGTGGATAATGGGGATTTCCCCAAATACCGGACATTGTACAAAATTCTTACACCGCGCAGAGCGATTCCGGAGTCATTCGTACGCGATTTGAGAATAAGGACAATTTCAAAAATACAATTCCAGCACGATTCGAAATTCGGGCTGTTTAGTTATGAAAAAAGTCCGTGGATAAAAATTAATTTACCTGCAAGGTGAAACAGTGACAGTGACATGTCTTTCATATGCAAATAAATATCTTCATAAAACTTCATTATTTTAGATAGCCATATGTAAAAAGAAAAAAAAAAAAATTCTCATGCGATTTGAAAAACATTATTTATGTTATATAGATTATTCCAGCATGTTTTTGCAAATGAAACATAATTCGATTGACGGAAAACCCTGTTCAATTAAAAAAAAACAAGTGTTGCTGTACTATCCTATCTTACCGTGGTGTAATGACAACGTCAGCAGTGATGAACAAAAATTTCTGCTGAATAAAACAGTTTACAATCAGTCTGAAAAATCAGACTCGGTTAATGCAAAGAACGAAGAGCGAGGTTGTTCTTTTCTTGTTGTTTTTTTAATGACTAGGGGTATGACTCTAACAATCTTCATTAAAAAAAATACGAGTTTTTTCCCTTGATTAAAGTCTTGGTTTTCAACGATTTCTTCTGTTTTTATCATGATTTCGCTGAGTTCATGTAGATATTCTCCACCTTTTGCTCTGCACAACAAAACACTCTGGCTGACTGTGACATGCGTTAAAAATTTCTTCAGAATGACAGATAAAATAGTCTCCACCTACACTCAAAAAATAGCACATCAGTTCGGCTAGAAAACTAAAATTTAAAATTTGAGGTTTAATTTAGGTATTCAATAATTATTTGACAAATGCTTCAATCACATCAGAAAATTAATTTAAGTAAATTATATCAAACTCAGGCGATAAAACAATAATTTCGAAAATTTACAGAAGTAAATAGAGCAATAGCAAATATAGGAATATTCATACAGGCGCAAAGACTATTTACCCCCTCGAGTACATCGCAATATCACGCTGATCCATAATAGTGAATGTTGCATCCATTTTTCATGTGCTTTTCGTGACCAGCGTCAGAATTGACAGTCAGAAGGAAAACGCTTTTTGAATGCTGCCTTACTGTATACGCAAAGCCTTTATATAGAAGAGGCATTTGTAACGGTTCAGTACAAGGCTATACCCTCAGTTTAGAAAAATATTAAGAATGAGATAATGTTTTTAATATTGAAACAAAATGAACATTAGTTCAGCCTTTTTAAAAGAAACTTGTATCGTAATAAATTGGGAAAAACCCCTGTCACAAAGATGAAGCCGGGTTGGGACTGGATTAGTGAAGACACCGAAAGCAACTGCGTTAATAAGATGTTTATTTATAAACGCAATTTAAAGATGAACAAATCTGACACCATTATAACAAAAAGATAAGGAAAATTATAAAGTTCCTAACATGGAACTATCAACAACAAGTAACTCAACGAGAAAAATCAAAGATGAATTTAACGAATGGAATTTTAAACAAACGTGAATAGCATCCTATCACCAATCAACAAGTAAGAGTATATGATCTACACCCCAATATAAACAAGGTCTTATTAAGTACCAAGGGTGACCAAAGCATGTGATTTATGCACTTATCAATATGATACTCATCAATTTATCAATTCATCAAGCGATATTGGAATATGTGTGAATTTATGAATATATCGTTCATATAACGAAAATGAAATGGGAATGCATGAAATTATGAATCTATCACACATATAGCGACATTGAAATGGGAATGAATATAATTTTGCACAGATAGCAATATTGAGATAACAATAAAATGGAACACGCAATAAATATAACTATCGTGGCGCCCTTTTGACGACCAAGATGTATCTCCGGTTCCACCCGCTCTAGTCCATGGTCAAGGAGCCACCACGCATGGTCCACCCCTCCCAGTCTGTTGAAGGATCCCTCGAGAGCCTTCACATTAACACAGACCCGTTGGTCGAGAAGCCTTGGTCCCTCGCATCGAGAAAACCAGTACACTCTTCCGAAACAACGTCACCAGACACAGCGTACACGTCACACGAAACCACACAGAGTTCTGTGACTTCACACCACCAAACCATACATAAGGACAGCTCTACAGCTGAAGTTTTGCTCCCGTAAAGAGGTAAGCTTTCTGACAAGACTCATCGTAGTGTAATTTGTTTATAGAGAATTCGCTCTATATGTACTCTAGCTGTGACAGATATGCGCAGCAGCTAGGTACCTGAGTTTTCACTGCAGGCAATTTGCACGTGCAGCATGGGGTGAATCGCGCTCAGTATTTTAAAATAACTAGAGCCTAAAAAAATAAACAACCCCCGAGTAACGCTCTAGTCAGAAACGAAACCCGAATACATTTTTGACCACATATACATATTGATATAAACCATACAATTCCGTGACAACCCCGACATTTTCAACTAAACAAACAAAACGTTATTGACAATTATCAATTAAGACTTGATTAAAGTATCTATTAGGTCACTATATATTGTATACTATTAAGACTTGATTAAAGTATCTATTAGGTCACTATATATTGTATACTATTAAGACTTGATTAAAGTATCTATTAGGTCACTATATATTGTTTAATATTAAGACTTGATTAAAGTATCTATTAGGTTACTATATATTGTATACTATTAAGACTTGATTAAAGTATCTATTAGGTCACTATATATTGTATACTATAAAGACTTGATTAAAGTATCTATTAGGTCACTATATATTGGATACTGTTGAGACTTGATTAAAGTATCTATTAGGTCACTATATATTGGATACTGTTGAGACTTGATTAAAGTATCTATTAGGTCACTATATATTGGATACTATTAAGACTTGATTAAAGTATCTATTAGGTCACTATATATTGGATACTGTTGAGACTTGATTAAAGTATCTATTAGGTTACTATATATTGTGTAATATTAAGACTTGATTAAGGTATCTATTCGGTCACTATATATCGTATACTACATACAGAAAACACTAACTTATACAAGAAAAGCATTTCTGTAAAGTATGAGAATTTCAAAATTGGTTCAGCTTATAACTGCTGTAGGAATGTGTGAAAAACCAATTGATGACTAATGTGTTAATTAAAGCTGCCAGATTGTAACCTCAATACACCGCACACATTCAATATATGAACTAAATGAACTTCGCCGCCTTAATTTTCAGAAAACGATCAATGCCTAAAGTTATTTGATAGCAAAATGTCCTGCTTATTTGGTTGTGAAAGACACCGAGATAAAACTTATTTTACTCCAATACATCAAACCCAGAGCCATAAATTCAAATAACAGATCCTTCATATAAAATAACCCAAACGGCCATTAAGTTGCCATTTAAATCGGCATGCACAATTACCCGCCAATATCCGGCGTAAGGATCGCACAATAGAACAACACAACTTTATGTCATCCGCAGGTGAAATGAGTCCCGTGAAAATCAATTGTTCATTTCATAACTGCAGATAATAGATTATTTGTATCTCTGGAGACAACCTGAACTTTACAGTTGACATGTTACTGTTAGTAATCCAGTTATACAGACCACTGCATGGCAACTTGAACTAACATACTCGGGTATATGTTAGTCCCAGATGGTAATCATAAGATTCATTACAAAGACCAAAATTAGGTCGTTCCATTTACGGATCAGCCTTTATAGTATAATAATATATAACTGTTGTGGATTCTGCGTGCTTCAGATCTGAAAAGATAGAAAGATAGATAGGTAAAGTTGACGAGAAGCTTATAAAATGCTAATCAACGTAGCTATTTGCTGTCATTACCCTGGCAAAATTACGAACACTAAAGTTAGTTTCCAATTCATCACCTGGCCTTAAATACCAATACAAGGTTTTATTACCTTTAATATAAGGTCACCTTTTACCCTACCTTGAGACGATCTTTTCTGTCTATAATACTACATCGCATCAAAGTTTCAGGGTGCCAGTTTTTGTAGGAAATGGTGAATTTTTGTGTCAGGTATCATTGGTTTAAGTTGATACATTAAAGCAGTAAGAACAGCATCTGCATTCATTATAGATTACCCTGCTATTAGACATCTCAAATTACGTATCTTTTTGTACAAGGCAATTTCTGATTGTAAATGTTAGAGGTGTGCTACAATAAATATTCTTTATATTTAGTGGTAGGTATTTACTTATTGGATGCTAAATTAGGTATATCTTTATAGGCACGTTTCCCTGTAGGGTTAACGTACAAGTTACAGTTGTTGTGTACTTTCATAGCAATAAACGCCGCAGTGGTTCAGTGGTCAAGGCTTTGGAATCGTGATCAGAAAGGTGTTGGTTCGATTCCCACCATCAGATCAACCCGGGTTGGCTACCATGGTGTGTTCATGAGCAAGGCACTTATACTCTACTTCATTCGGATCACCTCGGCTATTTCCGCGAGACAAAAATATGATTCGGTTGTATGTCGGCGCAGTAATTTACAGAAAAATCATACATTTTGTTCGCCTAAAATTTCTTCGCAAAAAAACCTGCAATTTTGTTTGGACCACATCGGCTATTTCTACGATTGGATTGACCATGTGATTGACCAAGAAGTTACGAATGAAAAAATAGTTCGATTCAATGGGAACTTCTCGGTCAGTCCTTGTTTCTTATATAGCCGATGTAGTCCAAATGGAAGCTATCGGCATACATTCGCGGTATGATCCGTTGGATATACCTCGAAGTTGCAAATATACTATACTTGTCTCCGCACGATATAACATTCAAAGTGTTTCTGTACCGTAAAACGCCAAATCAAACCAATCTTTCAAAGCAGAAGCTTAGACTGGAAATTCTTCTCACGTGCTTCTTTAGGGAGTTAATAAAAGCTTTTCATTTCTTTCTTAAAAACTTCTTACATTAATTAATACCATTCAGATCGGCTGTATATATTTAATGCCAAGCAAATACTTAGGTTGTAGTCTGAATAGACCAGCTTATGAAGTAGTCCATTTTTGACCTCATGAATGCAAATGTTAATTTGTTAGGAATGGTATAATACATTATATGTTACGTTTGTGCTGAGTTTAAAGTGGGTAGTATCTTTCGAACCTTTCTAATGGATCAGGAATTATAGAGTGCAATCGGTATGATAACTTTTGAAAATGGGACTTTGGCAATTGGAAATTGAATAAATAACGAGAATGAAAAACATCAATTTAATTTCAGTTTCTCAACATACTTTATAAACTGTTGTCACTTCATGTATGATAAGGCGATATTAAGTTTGAAAGTCATACAATGTATCATGCAAAACGCATGGAAACCCTTTAATGCAAGTGTCAAACATACGGCCCGCTAGACTCATTATTTATTATTATTATTTATTATTATCAAATCTGGCGCGCCATAGTAAATGAGTTTGACACCCCTGCTTTAATGAAATAATTCTGCAATACGCTACATTTAATATAGCGTCACATTTTTTTTCCCCCATGTATAATTTACAAGTTACTTGATTGCTCCTGCTCCTCCATAATGCAGTGTACCTATATCCGCGTATATATCTATCCTTACGATTGGGAGGGATGGTAGTTGTCTGGTAGTTGTCTGGTCCTTCTGAGTAACTGAAAATACGTGGTGACATATTTTTCGCGCGCTTTGATGCAGTTCGTCTGTGTGTGCATTTGTGTGCATGCTCGTACATGTCGCCAGACAAAGGGTAGGGTATGTGTTCTAGTCACGTGATATATGCCTGAAGATGATTCCTCGGTTATTTTGAGGTCAGGTCACATTGGTACGTATACAAGTACATAAATATAAATATTACATGACGTACAAACTGATTGGTTGAAGATCATTAAGGACAAAAATGTATTTATTGTGTATTAGGTCGCCAAAACTTCACAAAGCAGCCAAACACGGGTGTAAAAAGGTACACGAAAAGAAAGCATGAAAACAAAAAATAAGAAGAAAATAGAGGAGAAGAAGAACAGGAGAAAAACAAAACAAAAGAAAACCCATGCCCTAGTGACTTAGAAAAAGCAAATAGAGAACTTCATACATGGGCTAACCTATTCATTTATTCAATGCTTCTCATGTACCCATACAATCTAGTCTAACTTTTAAAAAAAAATGTTTTAAACTAATGCAGCGGTAAATATTTCCGTGATTATATCCGATTTCCGTGATTATATCCGATTTCAAATTTATCATTTGGATCTTCGTTCAACTATTGTTCCTGATCTATTTAATCCGATTACCTTGTAGTGTCAATCATAAACAAGATCAGCGGTTTATATTATCAAACCGTACACACCTATCTATTTATAAATTATTAAACAAACCCAGTCACCTTATTATAATAGACTGAGATTGGCTGAAACGTCATAATTCTGTGATGAAAAGTTGAGAATTTTCACTTGTAAATATATTCGCTGTCACCCGCATTATTTGAGCGGATTGTTATAGTTTGTATATTCAGATTATTGGTCTACTTTCAAATGTATGTGCTAAAAGCGTGGAATGTCTCTTTGCCTAATCCACACAGAATTAAATTTTATTCAGACTGAATTTACCTCTAAAGATCTCTGATCATTGTTATTGAACACTGATCCCAAGAGGACACGGAAACTTTAGAAGGGGGTCAAAAAAGGACTTATAGTTATTGAAGCCAAGATGATACCGTATATATTCGCTTATAAGTTGAATACAACTGCAAACTGCACAGACCCAGATCTGCCGTCGCATAATGCGCCGGAAGATCTGGGTCTATGCAATTTGTTAGGAGTAATCAGTGCAACAAACAATATAGACCATGATCCGCCGGCGCATAATGCGACGGCAGATCATGGTCTATGTTGTTTGTAGTTGGACTCTGCTTATACGCGAGTAGATACGATAGGTTTGTGTATATTAAAAACCAATACATATACAATGTCCTGCCACATTTACCGGTATGCCTCTGAGGAGTAAAGATAAAGCCATCGTCTTTTCAAAATGCAGTCATCGTTGGAGTAGTGATAAAGCTAGTGAACAGAAACATTCTTCATAAATTCTGTAATATCGTAACTGCATCGTTATCTACATCGTTATCGACATTTAGCTTTCAGCATCTACGAATTTACTGATATTATGCTAAACGTTTGAAGTGTTATAGTGCCTAATGATGTACTGAAAATTGTGGTAAGTAGTAGAAATCACCACCATTCGTCGTCGTCATACAGTGATGTTCATCGTCATCATCACTATCATAATTATATTCATCAGTAATGTTAAGCACTATGATCTCATTGTTGATATTTTCATTGAAAGATGTTATAGAGTTGTATACGTCAGGGGGCAATTATAATCGCTCAGATCAACTGGAAGTTTCAAAGTAAATTGAACCATGGCACATTATCTATCTATCTATCTATCTATCTATGTGTCTGTCTGTGTGTTTATATGTCTGCTGTTTATCTATCTTCATGTAATAGCAATATAGTTGGGTCGAAGTTGGATAAAGAATTACATCTAGGTCCCATCAACGTAACAATAGGATCTATAGTTCTAAGGATGACTGTTAACACATTTCGTAAGGTATCGCCATCTACAAAACAGGAGAGCCGCGGTAACTCAGTTGATAGAGCGTCTGACTCATAATCCAAGGTTACCGACCAGCTCGGGTCGGCTGGTCAGAGTGTCCCTGCGAATGGCACTTTGCTCCCATTTCCTCGGCATGGTATAGCAAATGATGTGTTAAAAGTGCCGTTAAACCAATCAAGCAACCAATCGTATAAAACATAAAAATTCTAAGCAAAGGAAGAAACTGCTTCAACGCTGCATACTGACTTGGTGTTGCCCGAGTGTTGTCACTCATTTCTACCTTTGGCCACACCTAATTATTCATCTGTTTTATACACTTATTTTTCTTCAAATGTGTTATTTAACTTTTTTTTCACTTGGCGAAAGTGCAAGTCCTGCTTCTGAACTAAAACGATATGATAGGTTTTTACGATCGTTTTCGGGTCTCGTGAGAAAAAAATATATATACTTTTAGTATTAGAATTGCAAATGTTCATTTAAATATGCTGAATTTAAAATAAAGAACTTAGCTGTGTGATTCAAATTTTTAATATAATATCCAATACGCACTTCTATATGGTCTACAGTTACGTACTGTGCCTCGATTTCTCTACAAATGCCATCCCCCACCCCCTCAGTTCGTGAATTTATAATGTTTAACCAACTGTACGCTTGATAATAAATACCTAATGCAATTTACAGCGGTAACAAACATGGCAAGTGGTCTAATAATTTCATTCCAGTTGTATTTGTGTCGAAGCGAAAGTTAATAGACAGTTGTACGCGATGTGACCTCGGTGCACGCTCATAGAATGGTGGTCCGTTTCAAGCTATTATTATTTTTAATGACGTCATTTTGTATGCTTTAGGTTTGTATGCTTTATGTAGAAACAATTATTTGATAAACGAAGCCATTAAATCAGCAAAGCTTACTGGGTATAAATACACAAACAAGTCAAGTAATTGGCTATCGATACATCTCTACGGAGAGCTAACACTGAGACTTGGACTACCGTTTCAATGACTACGTCTCCTTGTCGATCTAAACTCAATTACTTCTACCTTATTTATTATTAAGTTGTATCATTAAGCCAAAGTCGCGTTTTGACACTGAAAACGGGGATTAACTCGGGATTCCCTTTAGACGAAGTTAATGGATTTTGTATTGGAAATATCTTACATGTCTGTAAATGCAACCTAACAGTTGATATTTATCTCATTGGAACAAAGAGGTTCCAAAAACAGTAATCAACCATAGACACTATACATATATAGTGGTAACTCCCAAGTCGAGTGAATTAAAAACTCGGGTGACATGCTGCTAGTCATGTAGTACTCGTCGTGATCATTGGATTGTCCACACTCTAACTCTTCATTTCCTTTTCTTGGATTTTGCATAAAAATACGGGTAAGTTTAGACATGTATGTTATGAATGTATTTAAATAGCTAAGGTAGATAAAGGCGTGTTATATAGTTTAATATTGACGTGTATGTAGCCACATGTATACAGACAGCTTCATGTATAACTTAAATATGTACCTATAGAATATATTATCACACAATTCTTTCTCTCTCTCTCTCTCTCTCTCTCTCTCTCTCTCTCTCTCTCTCTCTCTCTCTCTCTCTCTCTCGAACACACACACACACCTATTTAATTTGTATTCTCCACTGCATTCATATACATATACTGGTGGCATGAACCTTCCTTTAATTCCAACTATTAAATAAGTCTGATAAATTAGGATTGTGAGAGTCACAAGAACAAGATCAAGCTGCAAGCGTCGTATTCTTCATAGTAGATAATTGCAATAGGCGATCAGCTTTAATGAGAGGCTAGAGTTATCACAGCGAAAGTGGGCTTTGGAAAAACTTTAATATAAAAAAGGTTGAATTGTTTACACGTTATGATTTTCTGTTGCTTTAATGTCCTGTATACAAATCATCTAAACCGAAATCTCGTAAAACTTGTTCAAAAGTAATTATTTTTAAAAACATTTTTGGGTGTAAAGGATGGACCAGAGTCTATACATACATACATACATACATACATACATACATACATACATACATACATACATACATACATACATACATACATACATACATACATACATACGTACATACAACATGCATGCATGCATGCATGCATGCATACATACATACATACATACATACATACATACATACATACATACATACATACATACATACATACATACATACATACATACATACATACATACATACATACATACATACATACATACATGCATACATACATGCATCGACAGAGGTCATTTATTTACTCTACGGCTATTAAAATATAAATCTTGTCCGCCGTCTATAAGAGTTCTACGGTACGATTGAAAATTGTAACCAATGCGGTTTGTTTATTCCAGTAATTATATGATTAAGTAATTTGATACTTCCAGCTTATCGTGCGTGTTATTTAATGGAATTACAGGCATGAATTTTGTAATTATGGCTGTTTGCTATAAGTTATCTGAAATTTGCTGTCATAGTATCTGATTTCAGTTCATATGAACCATAAAACACAGTTCACATCTCCGAAGTCACAATAAATTGCAATTAGTAACAAGTCATACACCTATGTCTTTATTATACAGTCGATTAGACGTCGCTTTATTCATGGTATGGGTTTTAAAGATAGGTATAAATACGTATATTAGGTATAAACATCACACCTAACTACCAGTGACCGAAACATTTTAAGAAAGAAATTGTATTGTTGGACTTTATTAGGCGGTACATCCTAGAACAGGTTTAAGGTGAATTACTCCTTCAATTTAAAAAAAATGTATTAATCCCCTCAGACAAGAAAGGACAGTCCCAGGGTTGAGAAGCCATATGCTCACTATCTTGCAATACATAAATGCATACAGTATATAATATATGTCGACATTTTGACAGTCAGAGAGAGAGAGAGAGAGAGAGAGAGAGAGACTTGGTATATTCTATTACTTAATAGTCAGTATTAGTTTTATATCATGCCAATTGTTGAGAATATATGACCTCTGAGCTTAACCATAAGAAATATATATAATACATATATGATATACCAGGTGAGAGGTCATCCTGACCGAACTAATCACGTGTACATTTCACGGACCTATTGGGAATTACCTACATGACATATATGGAAGTCATTCCGCTCCATTTGTATTCTGTCTATGATGTGTTTTGTTGACATATATTTTCAAGTTTCATAAAGGCTGTTGATATATTCTTGTATTTTGTGCACGAGGGGCGATTTTTCCTTAGGTCTCCTTTTATAGGCAAACCATTTACACTGCAACAAAATATATTCAAAAATTCTATCCATATCATCGTTGTTGCTTTCACCTGCAATGAACCATTCTGCAGTGAAATTAAGATTTTGAATACGCGGGCAATTATTTCTAATTCAAGACAGCAAAGCCTTCCAGAAAGAAGCGGTTTTATTGCATCCCCAAAATAAATGTTTTCATGTTTTTGGAGAATTTTTGCAAAAATGAACAGTACGAGTCCAGTGTAATACCAATTTTGGATAGAAAACTATTAGTTGCCAAGGTTATGTGAATAAATTGGAACTGGAACTATGGAAGTTTTTTTTACTCTTTTGTTACTGAGTATATTAGAGAAAATGTTCTTCTACAATCATACAACTCTGGAATATTAAATCATGGCATCCATTTTGTTGAAATTGATGCAGTTCGTCATTAATTTAGATTATTTTGTAAAAATATAGACAACCTTTAGCATATTTTTTTTAAGGATTTTTAATATCCAGGGGACAGATGGATCTAACACAAATATTTTCATTTAGGATTTTTAATATCCAGGAACAGATGGATCTAACACAAATATTTTCATTTAGGATTTTTAATATCCAGGGACAGATGGATCTAACACAAATATTTTAATTTAGGATTTTTAATATCCAGGGACAGATGGATCTAACACAAATATTTTCATTTAGGATTTTTAATATCCAGGGACAGATGGATCTAACACAAATATTTTAATTTCGGATTTTTAATATCCAGGGGACAGATGGATCTAACACAAATATTTTCATTTAGGATTTTTAATATCCAGGGGACAGATGGATCTAACACAAATATTTTAATTTCGGATTTTTAATATCCAGGGGACAGATGGATCTAACACAAATATTTTCATTTCGGATTATAGATAATTGGTTAATATAGTCTTTACTGCTTGTACGATATCTATATACTCTAAAAAAGGACAGTGTATATAACTTGTGTTTCTCTTTGAAATAAGAGTTTCCCATTAGAATCTAAAATATCGGTAATATGAGTGATTCCTTTCTCGTATCATCTTCTTACATAGATGTATGGGCCTCCAACCTTTTATTTTATTATTAAACCAAAGAGGTGCGATTCGGAAGTCAGCACAATTGTTTACCTAAAGCTTTCCACAAAAGTTCTGCCAAGAAACAAAAACATCCTTCCAAAATTCGTTTTAAAAGAACACAATATATATTGTCAAAAAGTAGACCCCAATACGTGAAAATCTTTTAAAGTCTGGGTGCATATAATTAGCAATTTTTTTCTGCCATTCACTGTCTTTTTGGACAATATTTCTTATCCAAAATATGTTTAGGGCGTTAATACAAGTTTTAAAATGTATCATTTTTAACCCACATTCTTGATTCTCTTTTGCAAACAACGCCTATTGATTTTATCAAGTGACCCATTCCACAAGTATTAATTTTAGCATAAAACATCGTTACCCATTCCACAAGTATTAATTTTAGCATAAAACATCGTTACCCATTCCACAAGTATTAATTTTAGTATAAAATACCGTTACCCATTCCACAAGTATTAATTTAGTATAAAATACCGTTACCCATTCCACAAGTATTAATTTTAGTATAAAATACCGTTACCCATTCCACAAATATTGCTTTTAGTATAAAATACCGTTACCCATTTTATTAAAGATTCGCAAAAATTGAAATAGTAAAATACTTTTCTGATCGATTCCCATGCTAGAGAATCGAATTTTTTTTGAAAGTCAACTAGGAGTAGAAGTCCGGATATTTTTCTTTTTTATTGCAATTTAACAGATCATAAATAATTCTGATGTTTCCCCAATAAACCTGCTTGATAAAAAGTAAATTCAAACAACAACCCCAAAAAACAGTTTGGTCTTCATGTATTAAAAATGGCACAATGGGTTTAAATGTATTGGCTATGCATGCTAATGCTATTCAAAAGAGAGATTGGATTCCAATTATTTAGAACTTTTATCTTTATCTCTTTACTGTATGTAGGTAAAAACAACCTCTTTTTCGGTAGCTGAAACTTCACCCTTGTATAACCATAGTTAATTGCTTAAACTAAGAAGTGGCCCACAGGTTTGTAGAATTTGTTCTTTTTATTTTTCTTTTTTTTTTACTTTTAAGTAAAACTGTCAGATCCTGGACTTTTCTTATTTTTCGTATTAGTATACAATCTATGAATCCCAGAAAGTAAAACAATGTCTCCTTAATCTGTAAATTTGATTTTTTTAAATGTCCGAGACATCAATATTTTTATAAGACTAAAGAAAGAGCAGATAATAATAATAATAATAATAATAATAATAATAATAATAATAATAATAACAATCTGTTTTCACGTGACTTTTTATTTTTTAACAAGTAACATTAGCTGTTATCATGTTTTTTTGCCTCATACAACAGGCCTATCAAGCTAAGTTGAGGCATGGTATTTTGCTTAGAATAATTGTGAGAATAATTGACAGAAAAACCGGGGATCAAACAGCTAAATCGAAACAGCAATTCGATACTGAGGTTCGAACTCGCAACCCACCAGTTACGAGTCGGGCGCTTTACCTTCTGAGCAATCTCGCATCTCATAAAATAAAAAATGAAATAAAATAATTCTAATGAAAAGAAAAATCTGAATTTTATGTGAGAATAATGATTATTTTTCCAAACTGAATAAAGACAATGACAAACCGATAGTATTTGATCCCTTGGACTGAGCTCGAAATATTCAGAAGTTTATCCAGTGTTCTTTGTATTTAGACCGGCGTTCTGCATCTAAATGAATTGGGGCTGGGGGCGAGGAAGGGAGTAAAATTGACAGAAAAACCGGGGATCAAGCAGCTGAAGATTTCGACTTCTCATGTTATACAGTCCAAGCAATGTCACTTCTGAGAAAGTTGGGGGGGGGGGGGATAAGAGGTGAGAGGTCACTATCAGACTGATTCAATCAGCTTCTGTCAATGATCGATAAATAGATTTTATGAAAAACTGCACCACTTTAAAGTATTGCTGTTAATGACATTTCATATTATTGACCTGGCTTAAGGATGTGGTCAACGTTTTATCTGACACGCACTCTATCGATCCAGAGATTTTTTTTCTGTGGACGGAGTATATGAATATTTTAACATCATACACTGAGTATTGTGTACCTTACCTACAGTGACTATGGTGACCTCTGGGGAAAAATATGTAACCCGGTGAGAAGAGATCAATCATGCGAGATACGTGTTCAACAGAAGCCCTTTCACGTCAGTTATGTTAAAGAAAACTTAATTGAAATGATAGTGCAATATTAAGTATAATAAAATATCAATAACTAATGGAATTTTTTTTAAAAAGTTCGGGATATTTTTTTGTGGCTGCATCCATGGATCATATTCAAACCAGGTCATGCCTTCTGACATAGAAGACGATATGAGGGAGATTGGATACACGTCCAGGTCAGCCCACGTCGGCTGCCTTGTATGTGTCCTTGAGAAAGCCACTTAGCTCCCATTTACGTGCGTGATTTAGCCAATACTGCGTTGAAAGTGCTGTTAGAAACCATCCAACAAGACCATCTGACTAAAAGCAAATATTCATGAAACTCCTATTTTAGTCATCCCTGAGGAATGGTTTCTGGAATCCGTGATAGGGGTAGGGTTCGGTGCTTTATTATGTTCGGTTTCATAAGACAGTCGCAAGTTAATGAGTCTGCATGTTCATGGTTTTCCAAATATGACAAATGCATCCTTATTCAGAAACAAACAAATCTGCAGCTGTCTGATCATTGTCCTCTAACTTTCCGAAGAACACTTATGAAAACGATATATGTGATCCTGCGTAACTAAGTTAGTACATGCGAACCATAGGTGTTCTACAAGGCAACATCCTAATCACAAGTGTTCAAATAGACAACATCATAATCACATTTGTTTAATAATTCAACACCTTAATTACAGGTGATCAATAAGGCAATATCCTAATTACAATTGTTCATTGAGACAGCATCCTAATCACGGGTGTTCAATAATGCATGAAAAAGAGTTCACACGACCTATCACATAAGACGCTTCATGAAACAGATTAGTATCCATTAAAGCTGCATTCAGGATAATGAAAGAAACGTTGAAATTGATCCTGTTTAAGTTGGCTTCACTACTTTTCACTTCTGAAACTTACCATTTTTAAAACATGAATTACGTATCAGAATATTTCGATGGCAAATATATTCATTATTTGAATTGAAACAGTAGTGCAAATCGTCTGGTTGAAAGATACGTGGTCAGAAACGAAATAATGTCACGAACAACTGGTTTCAGTTTAAAATGTGAAGAAGAAAAAAATATCAGAATCATATATAAATGTTCTTTACGTTTAGATATATAAAATGCATTTGATACTCCTATGATTTATTTTATTTTATTATGAAATAAATTCTACACCTTTTCTTGTAGCTTAGCTATGCTATACACAGTATGTGCTTTGTATGCGATGTCCTTCTTTCAGGCCATTCGCCTCTTGCTGTTGTATTAAACTGGAATTGGAAAGACGAGATATTTCTTGTATGCAATCTAGTGGCAATACTTGCTGGCTAATGCACAATCATCCATGCCATACATATATGGAAATCCTGTAGAACATGAATATTTACATTACTTTTAGATTTTACACACACACACACACACACACACATATATATATATATATATATATATATATATATATATATATCATAGGGCGTGAATGAAGGTTTCTTAGTCATTGCACAACTGAATTCATGCACAGAGAAACCTCTGATAAAAGTACGCCATTCCGTGGTAGTACTTGCTTGAAAATGTATAACACCCGTGCCATGTGATACAAGGCAAAATTGCGAAGTTCATTTCTGCTGGGGGAGTTTGTTGACAAATCACCAGCGCAACTATGTGGGTGCAGCCTGAGAACCTCCCTAGTATGATATGGGAGGTAAAAAAATTCTAAAGTTCTTGATTTTTGGCTATCAGTCCAAAACTTTACACTTCCAGAGATTGAAAGTGACACAGAGGAAGGTGAGATGAAAAGCTGTAATTGTTATTAGGGCAAACATTCCAAGCTAAGACTTCATTCAGTAATGGTTATCAAATCTTCTAAACTCAGCTATTAAAACGGCCACTGTAAACTGCAATCAGATTAATTGTAAAAATTAATAACTTCGTAGGGGTGGGAGAATAAACAGATTCCTCGCCTCAGCAATGTACTCTCTCTCTCTCTCTCTCTCTCTCTCTCTCTCTCTCTCTCTCTCTCTCTCTCTCTGCAAGGAAGAGAAAGTATGGCCTTGAGCCACAATTATCTTCAATTTGCTTATACTTGATTAGCTCTGACTTATAGGTGTCAACATTGGGCCTTTACTGACACAAAATGCAGAAATTGCACCGCATCACTCTAAATTATTAAAACTCTCTAAATTGATACCATTGTGAATGGAAATATCATATAAACAAATTCCGACTTACAAAAATTAGAATCATATATTGGACTAAATATATTTAATATGAACAGTTTTCGTTTAGTTCTCATTTCTTGTTCTTCAGTTACTAACAGATTTACGGAATAATATCGGAGAATTAAACACGTAGATGGCATGCAAATCTTTAATCTCCACAATCGACTAATTCTGCAACAATTTAATGACACTGCATTGTGCAACTCACCCTCACCCCCTTTTCCACTAAGGATCATTACCCATATAATGTTTAAAAAAGAAAGAAAGAAAAAAAAAACGACATCTGTCATGTTTCTTCCTCTTACATGTCTTATTCTCAAATTCACGAATAACATAGTTATCTGTACGAAATAGAAAATTGTTTAATGAACAATTCTATAAATCTTTTTAATGAACAATTCTATAAATCCAATTTGTTTCATCCTTCTTGCGGACCATCCTCTTTCCGAAGCTTAATATGCCATTACCTGCAGCAATATAATCCAGTGAAGTTAAATCTAATAGTGAAAGAGCCTGCCTGGTCTTGTCTCCTGTCGCTAGGGTCTGGGGAGTAGTCATTTTGTAGGAAATTGCCGTGTCGCAGCGCCATATCTTGTCATAATGAGGCATTGTTTTATGTTAAATTGCGTGATGTTAAATTGCAACATGCTTGCTGCTAAATCCTAATCATGATTTAAAAACTGCGATCTGTCATAATGCATGGACTAGGAGAAAATTGTGAATTTACATTGTTGTAAGGCAAAATCTGTACAATGCAGAATGAAATCAGCAGTTGGAATGATGTAATTTGTAATATAGCAAGTTTATAAATAGAATATACAAACTTGTAATAACTGACAAACGACAAACTGCAGAACGAAATCAGGAGTTTGTAAACTGCAAGATACAAAGTTACAAAGTGAAAATAGTCGTTATTGCAGAAGAAAAGTAGCACTAGCAAGCTGCCATGTAGAGTTTGCATTAATGAAAAATAGAAAATACATAGATAGAATTATGAAAGTAGCACTCGCAAGCCGCCATTTACAATTTGCATCAGTGAAGAATAGAAAATACATGCATAGAATTATGGCGGTAATCCCCCTCCATATTTTACTGGTTTAATATTCTATGATATTAACTATCTTGTTACCGGAAAGATTGGTAAAGTAAATTAGGATTGGTAAAGTCAATTAGGATTGGTAAAGTCAATTAGGATTGGTCATGCTAATTAGTATTGGTAAAGTCAATTAGGATTGGTAAAGTCAATTAGGATTGGTAAAGTCAATTAGGATTGGTCTTGCTACGGGTAGACACATTTGTAAGTCATATCTAGTGTTAAGTAATGATAACCTGTTTTGTTGATGTAAACATATGGCTAACGGTTAAAATTATTACAAATAAATGGCTAATGGGTTCAAATTATAGAACATTGTTGATTAAATTTTATGACGCACTGGAGGTGCAACAATTTTTGTTCAATAATGGAATAATTTGAAGAAAGAAAACAAATCTTTACTATAAAGGCTTTGCGATATCTGTAAACATTAAAATACATATCTGCCGAGTTTTACCTTACAGACACACACACACACACATATATGTGTGTGTGTGTGTGTGTGTGTGTGTGTGTGTGTGTGTGTGTGTGTGTGTGTGTGTAATTAACTTATTGTAATAAATTAGACCTTGGATTCTTACAACTTTCAAGACAGAGACTGAGAATTTACTTCTGTGACAACTGTGTCAGTTCCGGCGGTCATGAGGCAGCAGATACCTACAAACAGCTATTTTTGAACAAAGGTCTCAGTGTATAGTTTCGTATTTTGACACCTCTCTAATTTTTAAGGTAGAAGGAATGAGCCTCATTAGCATAAGCCTAGTGTTTATAAATTCACACAGAAGCTAAATCTGTAATATGGTTTACATTTACTTTGAGTTAGGCTTGAAAATGGGTTGGCTTTTTGGTGACTGCATGCCAGTTAGACTAGCATTTGAGATCAAATGCGTTACTTGGGCTGCAAATGAACAGCTAACTTGGCTTACGCATTTATGTATGTCTGCTACAGCGGTAAGTATCTCAAAATCGAGATGGTTAAGGGGTGATGAGAAATATGTTAATTTGTTATAATACCAGTGAACTTTAATTATGCATTAAGCACATACTGATTCCTTGTCACATGAAAATATTCAAAATAGATCTCTGCTGTCACAAATGAATGTAAAAAAAGAGGGGTTGGTGGTAGTGTCTTTTCAGTACAAAAGTCACCAGTTGAATTAACCTGAATACCTGTCAAAATCTTACTAGGATGCTTTCCACAAAAATTATTGGATAGTTTTTGTTTGTATCTTTAATGTTAAATTATTCTCATTTTTCTGCAATATGTCATTATGGGATGAAAATTCACTAAAACAACTGTACAGAGAGACCAAAGTACATTAATTCCTGTATTTGTCCCCATCATGCACGATATGTGATACTTCCAACAAATCACCAAAATTCAGCAGAAAGTTTCCAGATTTAATTCAGACTGACCTTCACTATTGTGAGACTGACTTCATTACTAACCAGTCGGGAGACGGGGATTTTGGTGAATACTGGCTTATGATATTGGCTTTCCAATTTAGGCCCGGCACCAGTCAAAGAATGTACTCAAACCTTCGAGATAAATATCTGCAAAGCTACTAAGAGCTAATTTCATTAAATGTTCAGCTGTAACTACTTTTATGTTATTCGATATTATTCAAATATTTGAAAGCTTCAGCTTTTGGGTGAAATTGTGATTTCTTACAATTAGGGAATTAGGGGTCTGAGTAAAGGTCTGTGACTTTTTCTCAAAAAGTTTGTAAAATTCCGTGACAGATCTTTATTACGACTTCCATGGCCGAAGTGGGTTAAGCTCGTATAAACTGGAACCTGGAAAACAATAATATAAAAGAAATTCCAGCAGTATTTTACACGTTAGATAGTTTGTACCGTGTCTAAAACATACAACAACCCTACAACATTTTAAACAAATTCTTATGTTCTTACATTTCCTTCTGCCTGAACCCAAATGTATCGTACGCCTGTATTACCATAGTGTCTCATAGGTGCAAGACAGATGAATTACATGTGCATTATACTGATATGACCGAAATTCTTCTATGAGGAGACAAGATGGTATCCTATACTAATATACCAAATTAGGGTACTGTACTTTCAAAATACTACTCTATTCAAATTAACTTTTCCAGACCACTCAAACACACAAAAACAAAAAGACGGAAGAGTTTGAAATGTACACTGGACGTCTAGAGGGCCTTTTACAACAATTTCCCATCGATGTTGCTTTCAAACTAAAGGTTGAAATCTGTACATTATAAAATAATAAGTTATGTTCGATTAAATATTTTAACCCTGCAAGGAATTCATGCAAAGTTTGTTGCGCAAAACTCACATTTGTGTTCTTTAGCCACAGCTAGAAAGGTTAGATATGATTTTTCTTTTGAGTATGTATGATTTTTCCGATATTTATATAATAAAATCAATCCATTCAGTCAGTAATATTATCTCTAATTGATGTTCGGCTGACAACACAGCTGGATAATTGTTTTGCTGACGTGGAGTGTGTAGTCAGAAGTATTGCGAGTAGTTTATATTTTAGTTTGCTTTTTCAGTAGAAGAAGCGTTTATACAATAAAAAAAAATTGATGAATTGGAGAATTTTCTCTGCTCATACTCTACTGAACCATGTCGTTCAACCGGCAGAAGAAGAGACACAGAAGTGGTGTTGAATGTTTGTTTATTTGTTTGTATATCTGTTTATTTTTATTGACCAAAGAGTGACCCCGTACTACAGTCTTACAATGGCAGAGAACTTAAGACTGAAAGAAATGCTAAAAGGAAAAGTAATAAAACCAATTTATGGACAAAACAAGGATGCTATTGGAGGGCATGATACATTGATGTCAAACCGATGTCGGTTCAGTGATATGGTTGGTATCAGACCGATGTCTGTTCAGTGATATGGTTGATGTTGAACCGATGTCGATTCAGGGATATGGTTAATGTCAAACCGATGTCGGTTCAGGGATACGGTTGATGTCAAACCGATGTCGGTTCAGGGATACGGTTGATGTCAAACCGATGTCAGTTCAGTGTTACGGTTGATGCACAATTATGAGTATAGACAAGGAAATACTATTAGGATGAATTACAGAAACCTATATTGCATGTATATTGGTTATATTACCTTCAATAGCAATGACATTATATAGTTATTATGTTGCATTATATCTATCGCGTTAACTTGCTGGGATAGTTTTAATACTTACTAGCTAATTAATCTGTTTGAAGGATACCAGTACCTTTCTTGAAGGACGACATAAATTAGGCTTAATCATCACATTTCATGGTATTTTTCATGGCTAAATTGATTAGGTAGGTGCAAAAAATATACAAAGTTGACCTTAAACCACTTTTTGTTTGTTTTGCCTTGGTTAGATTACCAGTTACGAAATGTGTTTTGATTACATTGATTTACAAATATTAAAATAATACAAGGAACAACATATGGGTTTTGATTACATTGATTTACAAATATTAAAATAATACAAGGAACAACATATGGGTTTTCAGTACATTCATTTACAAATATTAAAATAATACAAGGTACAACATATGGGTTTTGAGAACATTCATTTACAAATATTAAAATAATACAAGGAACAACATATGGGTTTTGAGTACATTCATTTACAGATATTAAAATAATACAATGAATAACATGTAGAGTTCTTTGTATTCAGATTATTAAAGCAACAGAGCTGTGAGCATAAAACCATATCATACCGTAAATAAAAATTTGAATTACCGCAATGTTGAGAGAGAGAGAGAGATCCATTGATACAATGTTGAGTCCATGGCCACTGACAATTTAAAGGCGGTGTTCCTCTTAACGAATCTTCAACTTATTATATGTGATTCCGAGTTTGTGTATGTTCGGATTGTTTATTGTTGTACTGTCTGTGATTAGCTGTAGTTCGTTATATTCTGTCTGTGATTAGCTGTAGTTCGTTATATTCTGTCTGTGATTAGCTGTAGTTCGTTATATTCTGTCTGTGATTAGATGTAGTTCGTTATATTCTGTAAGCAAAGTTACATATTTTCAGTTGTCTTGTTTATATTATAAAATCCATCCCAGCCTTCCTTTATTTTTTTTTTATATTCTGTGCGATGAAGACAGTATATGTAGAACAAACACATATTTGTTTCCACAACCAGCATTGCACGATGTAATTTACTTAAAATCTCTATGTTTCTATTACTCATCCTCGCCATCCAAGATGGGCATTTAGACCACTTCTGTCTTTTCTAAATTAGCTTAAATCTCAGCCGATTGAACAGATTAGTTTGGAAAAAATCAGCCGCTCAGACAAGAAAACCAGATGAGATAAATAGCTGCTACTTTTAATGTCTGTTGTGCTGCATCACTTTTGCAACACGTTGCTATGGCAAAATTATAAACCAAAGCTAACCTTCATTCGATCATGTTTTTTCAAGATGGCGGCCTCGGATTCGAAGCAAGTTTCTGCCCGTAATTTTACTATAAACAAGTCCTTTGCGAAAACGATAGAGCGCACCAAAGGCACTTAAGTACTTTGACTGGTTTTCTTGTCTGAGCGGCTCTGATTTTTTCAAACACTTTGACCAGTCATTTTGATTGGATGACACGTAAAATCACTGCCAAATATCCCCGATGTATTCAGCAAGCTCGTAACGATGGACGGTGAGATAAATTGGTTTGAATTTGATGGTTTCTTTGGATCAACATCTTCTTTTTCTTTATTCAATTCTAAGTCTAGTAACATGTGACGTATGGGGAACGCCCACCAATATATAGGCGGTACAACATTGGTGAAGAAAAAAATTAATCAGAAACCAGCGGACAAAGAGTTAACAATTAATGTGTAACTAATTAATGTGTTACTATTTACATTTTATAACAAATAATATGACAGGTACTTATGAGAAACTTTGAGGACAAATGTAACGGAACACTTGTCAGCTACATACTTTTTATTTCAAGAGGAGTCACGTTGTAATTTTTGTAGACTGATAGGGATGAGTAATTTCCAATATGCTGCCACTCCCTTTCCGTGTTACAAATGACCCCAACTTACGTTACAGCCTTTATATTTATATCTGTATGTAGAAATCTATATCTGCCATTTTGTGCTCTTGTCAAATATTCAGTCACACATTTACGCCTTTATTTCGATCCCAAACTACTTACAATAGCAAGTTGGTGTAAGTTATGATATGCGATCTGACCTAACACATTTTCAACTATTATTATTCTTGGTCTATGAGGAAAACAATCTTGTCTGTGAAAATCTAGACATGGTTCTATAAACGAAAACCAAAGTACTTTGCAATAAAAATGAACAGTGCATATTATACAGGTCAATACAAACTAGGTTGCCATTTTATCATCGGAGTTCAAACCAATTAGGCGCAACATCTAAAATTTTAAAACAAAACTTCCATTAGACAGTCATGTAAACTTGTGCAAAATTCAACACTTTCTTTTGTGTTTATTGTTTGTCTCTGTTTTGTAATTGACTTTTACAAAGACTAAGTGAGTGTCGAAAGCGGTAGGGCTAGTTAAAAATTAGTTTGCACTGTTCGTTGTTAGTTTGTTGATATATTCTCAGTCCTAATTCTTAAGTTTATAAATTCCCTTCATATGGCACCTATTTCCTTAAAGTCTGCACCCGACAACAATTCTTTTGTCATACAGACTTCGTTATGTAGACCACAAGACAATCTAGTACATGTAGACCACAAGACAATCTATTACATGTAGACCACAAGACAATCTATTACATGTAGACCACAAGACAATCTATTACATGTAGACCACAAGACAATCTATTACATGTAGATTTAGTCTTCTGCTGCTACATGACTGCTTTTTTGGATTAATTTGATAATCAGGCTGACTACACAACGCGCATATTTTTTTATTCGAATTGAGGAATTGACACTACTGTTTTGGATTTGTGGCGGAAAGAGCACTTTAGCGGACTTCTCAGGAAAATGAAACACACATTTGGCAAAATAACGTTTTACTGTCCTTAACAGTAGACCCGAAGTCTATATTAACACCAAACAAAAAAAGTCATCTGTATAAACCAGGTTAGATAACAGTTTTGGGATACATGGATAGGCGCTTTCCTCTCTGTTTGGAATATAGGTATCATTTATGATTATAATTTCATTGATGTATATATCTTGCATTTCTAAATGAAATACAGTAGGTTCGTGCATATAGCTGAGTGTTAAATTTCACTAAAAAGCGAGTGAGTCCATTAACTTGAAACCCAATCACCCATAGGTAACAAAACAGTAATTATGGTACAATTCCGGCGATCCAGTTATTACAGACTTAATGGTTATATATCACGTTTGGTGCCAATGGGACAATCTTTATCTATTAAATGGCTGGAAAACGTGCTTGTTTTTCTGCATGCGTCCGACCGAATAAAACCATTAATACTACACAATACTACACAATACTACACAATACTACACAATGGTTATAAAAACTTTTGTCAATACAGGCCAAGGATAAATCCCATTAATCAGTCATTAGTTTACTACTTTAGGCAAACATATATATGAAATATGAGACATTTGGCTTCGAAAATTAAAACACATTTCAAACATACTTACACCACATTGAATATCTGGTTCCAGAATGTACTAATGGGACTGAAATTACTCATGGGATTCAAATTACCCATGAGAGTAAAAGTACTCATGTGTGTCAAAATGGGGGTCAAATTACTCATGGGGTCACATAAGAAGGCAACTTTTAAAATATTTTCGATTTTTTATTTCTTTGTCATAATAAAGAAAACTTGAACCGGACAATTTGCATCTGTCTATAATGTACAGTATATGTTGGAGATTTGCACTTCAAAATTATTTCTATATACTGCTCTGTCTCATTATGGTGTGAAGCATCTTGAAGAATTCTTGGTGTGAAGCATTTCTGTTAGGTCTGATGTTATGACATAAGTAATGTGGTGCAAAATTAAATTTTTATATAAAGTTTAGTCTAGCGATCGGATCGTGAAATAGATTGCAATCACATTTACCAGAGATAATGCAATGAATGAAAACTAAATGTCAATTGCATAGCAAAACATGATGTATTTAACAGCTGTAAAATGTGCAGAGGAGTGGTCGGTCAACGCGTATCTTTCCTATATCTTGGAACGGGTTGGAGCGGAGTTGAAACAATGATGGAGTCCATCTCTTCACTCATTTTGGTATATGGGGTATTAAAAATTTATATTAATGTCAAAACACTTATTTAATGAAACACGTATTTAAACAAAATCGTTGGAAATTAATTTCCTTATTCTCCCCGCTCCCACCCTCTGTAAAAAAATTATGGATTATCATCTATTGTTTCTCGAGTATTTCTAACACTCCTAGGTGACAAAGAAATTGTCACCAGAGGTCTTATAGTTATGATACAATCTGGAGCGTTTACCGACAAGAAAATTAGCGCAATTAGTCTAAATTTTTTCAACATTGAAATGTTGTGTCAAAATGGAAGACTGTTCGCAGTAAAAGCTTGTTTTTAAAACGAATTTTTTTTCATTCACTATCACTATGTTTGTCTGACCGTCCACTCTCTCTTTTGCTTGTTTTCTTTTGTTGTATTTTATTTATGGGTCATTAAATGGGAAGTTGAAACAAATTAAGCTTATATCCTAGATTGCCCAAGGTCTTCTACATGAAACGTGGTATATGCGTGGAATTGTAATTCACTAAATCATTTGGTTTGGTGTTTTACGGCAAAGCAACACAAGTAGACTATTTTATGCTCAGGCAATTGGAGTAAAGCGCCTTGACCAAGGACACACCATGGTAGCCCACCTGGGCTGATCCTTTGTTAGGATGCGAACCGGCACCCATCTGGTCGCGAATCCGGCACTCTAATCACCAAATCATATGAACTAGCCTTATATTTACATAACTTTTCTTATTCTCAAAATAGTTTATATTTTATTTTTTTGCCCTGTGATCTGCTAATAACCATTCAACTCGGTCTTTTCCTAATTGTTCCGGAGTACCTGCGTTCTTTGGTTATTATATGGGTAGTTAAATATTCCAAAGATCTGAAATGGAGAAATAATTTTCTGTGCATTAGTATTCGACACGCATTACGAATCGTTGCAATGGTGCAAGCGACACCAAAAACCAAGGTTTATTACAGTGAAGAGTCATTTTCGATAAAGTTACCGTGTCAACTCAAATAGAAGTCAATACATCAATAAAGTTACCGTATGAACTCAAATATATTAAGTCAATACATCAATAAAGAACTTGAAGGTTAGTGCACCTAATCGATCGATGTCAGCTAGGATCTATCCGTTAGACTATTACAGGACACTAAAATTATATACTATACCCAAAAAGCGGTGACACTACGTGTCGCTTAATTTGGGGAAGTTTTGAACAGAGTATTAGATTCCGACAATTACGATTACAGTTTATTAAAAGCTGGAATGAAAGGATATGTGGTGGCTTCAAGGTTAAAGGCTAACTAGAACGGAACGCTAACGTCATGTTTATCGTTTATTTTGGCGACCAAAGATATCTAACGAAAAATTATTGTCAACAACCTTATCAATATATATATATATATATATATATATATATATATATATATATATATATATATATATATATATATATAAATAATTCTGGTTATTTGAATCAATTTATATCCTTTTACAAGTTGGTCTTGTATATTCTGGAAATATACTTTTTTGTCATACCAATATGTGATAAAATTTCGAAATTTATGGAAAATAAATTCAGTCGATGTTTAGTTTATATATCTGTATTGCGAATGTTAATTTGGTACTGTCGTAAAGTTAAAGGTGCTTAACGCTTCAACATGACGAAGTACTCTTTATTGAAATCAATTTTTATTTTCTTCCATTCTAGTTTGTACACACACACACACACACACACACACACACACACACACACATATATATATATATATAGTGGCGTACTAAGAGTAAATGGCGCCCGGGGCGACGAGGATGGCCCAAAGGGCCAGAATACGAGGCCCGAATTTGTATCTGCTGTTTTGGCGCCCCAAAACCTCTGGCGCCCGGGACAACCGCCCCGTCCGCCCCACCCCACCCCCGTTAGTACGCTAATATATATATATATATATATATATATATATATATATATATATATATATATATATATATATATATATATATACATATATGTTAAACTTTACACTTTTTGTTTCTAACAACTTTAAAAAAGAAAATGGTATATGCTTGATAGAAGAAAAAGAAGAACATTAGCGTCGATTTAGCCACCTCTTGGAAAATGCTCTGGGTTGCAGTTATTGGGACTTTCTTTCGTATATAAGCACCAAAAGCTATATAATTTATTTTCAAGATGTTCTGGACTGCAGTTGTTGGTATTTTCTTTCTAATATAAACACCAGATCCTACTGGGACTTTCTTTAGAATATAAACACCAGAAGCTATGTAATATATTCAGAGTGAGAAAAATAAAATCAACTCAAAGCTAATAAATGTGCATAGTTCATTTCCCTTGATGTATCAACAAGTCTGAGGTGTCGCAATGTCGAAAAAAGATGTTGTTTTTCAAGCGTTGTAATAGCACGTATTTTCTAAAGTCTTTTGATGTGGGCCAGGGGCCAGTGTAATGGGAAAAATCGCACGTAATTGAACTGAAAAGAAAATAGAGATTGTCTGTATCTCCTGTGCTATAAGTTTGTTCATAGAATTTATGTTTTCCAATTTTTATAATTAAATAGTCACAAAAGCATTTAATAAATCAGTCTTACTACACATTATCATTTTACTGAGAATAGCGCATTCATTGGGCCTCCGAATTAGCTAAAGACGGATAGACGGACAGTCTGAGACAGAACGACTAGTTTAATCTCCACAAAGGGGTTGGGTTGTTCTATATCTTACTAAGCGCAACTACCATGTGAATATTCTGTGCGAAGTTAGGCTCGCCCAAACTTAGTTAAAGAAGTCAAAAAAGTGTTAAATACCTGTATGCAAACAAAATCATGCACGAAACTCGCTTCAGTCAGTTATTTTCAAAAACTAATACTTGTCAATATTGACACAAAGTTTTCTATTCACAAGCACGCAACAAAAAGTGGAGTATGCTTTAATTCATGGAATTACTATAGTATCACACAAGCAGACCCATCATAACTGAATAGCCCAAGTAGACAATTACTAGTTTTCTTTTGTACCTCCTCTTGACTGCCTATGTGGCTTGCCCACATACATACATACATACATACATACATGCATGCATGGATACATACATACATACACACACACATACATACATACATACATACATACATACATACATACATACATACATACATACATACACACACACATACATACATACATACATACATACATACATACATACATACATACATACATACATACATACATACATACATACATACATACATACATACATACATACATACATACATACATACATACATACAAACATACATATTGTTGTGTGGACGCTGTGTCAAAATGTTTTGCGGAAATAAATGCAATAAAATCGCAAAACCTGGTTAGACTTGAAAAGCTTTATTTATGCAATCTCGTCGCAGTTTCTCCAATCTTCAAGCGAGGATGACATTGAAAGAGATAACAAGAAAGAGACATGAGCAAACAAGTTGAGAATGATGGTAAAAAAGAAGACTAATAGCTTTGAGAAGTTGAGAATGCTACAACAACTTGTGTACAAGTTGGATTCTCTATAAAAAGATGTATAACAGCACTGCCCCCTTCTTTCAAGAATTTTTAATCTTCTCAAACCAAGGTGAATACATCAAAAATCCTGAGCACCGAAACACAAACATGACGAAAGAAATTTAAGTGGCATTACACTTTCAAAATACTCTTAAAATGTCACAATACGAGTAAATACTAGATCTTGCAAATTCATGTGCTGAACCTTTACACAGGTTTAAATTTTCTTCCAGCACGAGTAAAAGTCCTTGCAGGCACTGGCGTATCCTCCATATCACGAACACATATATTGCTTTCATCAGATAGGTCCTTCTCTGAAATGGCTATTAACTTATCCAGCCCCTTAAAACATATTGAAACCTTTGGTCAGAGTTTGAATAGTCCGAAATTATGAGGTCCTTAAAAAGGTATTGCGGTGGACTATCAGTAAGGATCGTTGTACCATTCCCTTCAATCCAGGTGGGCGTAGCTCCTTCAACATGAGTGATGATTCTTGGTGATCCATTACATTAAACTTGGCGTGACTTCGTGATGGGCATGCACTGCATGGAGTTTTACCACTGTCATTATCCTCATCTTTTAAACTCGTTTCCTCGTGAAAATGTATTTTGTTTAACACGCGTTTCACCCAACCAGGAAGTAACTTAGATGTGTATGGCTTGAACTTTATTGTGGTGCAACACCATGGCGCCCTTGTTGTTCCGTACCTCGTAGATTATTGGGCCGGTGTAAGGTCTTGTCTTGATGTTTTGGAGTTTGGGGCTCTGGCCCTTTCTTTTAGTCTCGTTGAGGACATAAACCAAGTCCACAACAGGGTATAACTTGTCAGACACATTCACAGCACACAGTTTCTTCTGTTTTTCTTGGGTCCTTTTCAGAAACATGCGGGTTATTTGATGTGCACTCTTCATACATATCAATTTCAAGTTTGTTCACATAATCTGACCATGACATATCATAATCTGACCATGACATATCGTCCCATAAAGTGTACACTTGTTTGAAAAGAAGATCCTGAGGTTGTTAAACCTCTCTCAGTCTGTTTGGATTGAAATTGGAAGCCGGGTGGGGTGTACTGCTATATACTGCTAGCAGTAGGGGCAAGAGATCATTCCAATTATTATGTACTTCTTCATCGGATCGTATGCTGTTAAACCAATCAATTTGTCCATTGGACGCCGGATGATAGGGTGTTATCCTATTTTGTGTTATACGCAGCTGACAACATAGACTGCGGAATGAATCACTCTAGTAATTGCTGCCCTGGCAAGTATGCAGCTCCAGAAGTACTCCACATGTTGCCATGAACCCATTTACCAGCTTTTCTGCAATCAGTTGGGTGACCTGGTGTAGTATTGGATATTCTTCTACCCACCTGCTGAACTAATTGACCCACCTGCTGAACTGATTGATGATCACCAAACATATTCGTTCCTCTTGGAGCCTTTAGGAATTGGGACCAACACATCCACCTGAATTATATCTAAAGGACCACCAGAAAAGTGGGATTTGAAAGGAGCTTTAGAATGTCCCTCTTGTTCAAGTTACATCAGTCACAGTTCTAAACAGTATTCGACGTCTTTCCTCATGTTATACCAGTGGAATGACTGCTTCACCACTTTAGCAGTTCTGGCATATTCATGAAGTATTGAAAAGTTTTCTGTATGCTATTGTTGAATGTATCTACTCTTACAACATAATAGCTACACATTGCCTATTCAACACTATGAAATTATATTGTGCATATAACGAGTATAAGATTATTCAGTTTAGATAACATATATGAAATGTTTCTGTTCACACAACATATATGAAATTATTCTGTTCGCTGTAATTATATGAAATTATTCTGTTCGCTGTACTTATATGAAATTATTCTGTTCGCTGTACTGATATGAAATTATTATGAAATTATTCTGCTCGATGTACATATATGAAATTATTCTGTTCGCTGTACAGATATGAAATTATTCTGTTCGCTCTACAGATATGAAATTATTTTGAAATTATTCTGCTCGATGTACATATATGAAATTATTCTGTTCGCTGTACTTATATGAAATTATTCTGCTCGCTGTACTTATATGAAATTATTCTGTTCGCTGTACAGATATGAAATTATTCTGTTCGCTCTACAGATATGAAATTATTATGAAATTATTCTGCTCGATGTACATATATGAAATTATTCTGTTCGCTGTACTTATATGAAATTATTCTGCTCGCTCTACAGATATGGGCCAAATGAAAATCTATCATAAGCAATTTTTGACACCTAGTTACACAGTGGAGTATTGAAAGATTTTCCACGAGCTGAATTTATTTTAGATTACAACTAGAATGGCTACACAGACTATTCAACAATAGGAAATTACGTTGTAAACATAACGAGTATAAGATTTTTCTGTTAACATAAGAGATATAAAATTATAATGTTCACACACCAGATATGAAATTAGTATGTTCGTACAGCTTCAATACTGACATTGGACGCATCCCTTGTTCCAGTGGTAATGCAAATATTGGCGCCCAGACAAGCTTATGCTTGAATGTCTTGAAGCGCTGCTAAAGTTTTTCTGTCAAAGCGAAAGCAACATTCTTTTTGTTCAACCCATGTAGAGATGCGACTAATTCAGCACAACTTTATATGAATCTACGAATATAAGCTCGTCAGGCCAAGGAATGACTTCTTGGTTTTGAGTTCGGGCCAGTTGATGGCATCTTGGATCAATTCAGGATTGGTTTTGATCCAACTTTCATTGACTTTGTACCCTAGAAACAAAACTTGTTTCTAAAAAAGTTTATATTTGTTGGGTTTCAACTTCAAGTCGTGATTCAAGTCATTCTAGTATTTTGGATAGGCGCGGAACATATTCCTCAAATGTCCTTCCTGTCGCATTGATGTCATTCAGATATATTAATATTATGTCTCACTGCAATCCCCTTAGGACAAACCCCATGGCCATCTGAAAGATTGTTGATGGGCATTGCACAGCCGGAATGGCAAACGCGTGTACTCTAGGTGCCCCGTCGTGTGATAGATACAGTCTTATGGCGGTCTTCATTTGCTACCTCCAGCCGATAGTATCCACTAAGTAGGCACAGGAGTGTCGTTTTGGTTCGTTGACTGATTCGTGTAGCTTTATCATATGGGTCACTACCTAGATGCATCCAAGATCGAAATAATTATTTTGCAAATACATTCTAAAACCAGCACAACATGTTATTAATCAGTTTCCTTCCATCCTCTGAGATGTTATCTTTTGTCTTGTTATACAGATCTCGCAGTCGGTCGTTGAATTAGTACGTCACGTGTTCTTCTTGATTTCAACCTCACATTCGATCTCCGACAGTATTCATAGACTGATGTTCTTCTTCATTGTTATTTCTTGGTCTTCCAGGTTCAGAATTCTCACCGGAATACTCCTCTCAACTTCACCAATAAATAACCTACTTTCAGCCTTGAATCTGAAGTTGCAGGATCCAGGACAGACACCTGGTTAAGGACAAGGTATAAAACGATGCCCACTATTATCATCTCAAAAGTTGTCTGGATCACTTCTTCTCTAGCAGCAACTACTGTGGATTGGACAGCTTTAGGGGCTTTTGTATTTACAACAAAGTTGTTGCCAATCATCAGGCCACCTTGCCTTACTAGAATCTTTGCATCGTTGCCTTTGAGAAAATCTGTCCCTAGTAAAACCCAACCTTTTTCACGCAATGTATATTGGCCACTCCCATTACTGTCCTGCCACATGGAAAGTCGTGTGACTCCTCCATAACCAGGTATGTCCATAGCAATTGTTTTGAATTCAAAAGCTTGCACATTTCCATCTCTATTTCAAGCCCACTATCAGCCTCTTTGGCCACCTCACATAGAATAATCGACTCATCAGCATATGTGTCAACCACTGTAACTGTCTCCCTTCCATGTTTTCCATCAAGAGTTCAACTCAATGACGGTAATGTATTTGGCTCGCGGCCTTATCTACCCTGTTTAATTTTAAATTCAGAAAGGTTCTATCATCATCATCTGAAACTCATAGAACAAGATTACTCTTCTAGCTTGGTCTTTCCTCTTTGCTTCCCATCCCACAGTAACCCTGTATTTATGTTCCAGGAATGTTACGAGATCCAGCGCTTCATCTTTTTGTGTACCCTGGCTTTTATTTATTACCTCATGTGCAATTCTGCTGTTTGAATATACATTTTAAAAGGCCTAGCAGCGAGTTGGTCCTGCATGTCCAGCTCACTCCTCTTTATGTTTTTGTTATCAAGTGTCTAACTTCTTCTGCAAACTCTTCGATGGTTTTGACTATCGGTCGTTACTCTTTCTTCTCATTGTTGTTGGAAGATCCCTCCTTTTAAATCTGTTTCTTAGACTTCCCTTCAGTGTATTATAATTGTTAACCACATTTAATGGAGTGAGTAGATGTATCTCATGGGTGGTATAATAAATAATTTTTATCTTGTTTTTCCCGAGAATATATAGCAGCCATTCTCTCACACGGCGTGAGAATAAAATAGTCAGTTTCGTATGTTCTTTCGTAACATGGCAATTTCTGTCGTAGGGGTTGATGCTCTGTTCCTGTCTTAGATACTGAAACGTACTCTGGCCTGTTAAGCCTTCTGACAATCTCGTTTAGCCATGCATGTCTCAGTATGACTCGTAACTCTTCCTGAACAGATCGAGTAGTGGTGCTTGAGCGACCTGCAGTGTAACACTAACGAAAATATTTATGAGAGAAAGACTGGAGGAGTAAGTCATTTGTATTTATTTAGCGTCTCAGACTTCTCACGATGTCTTGCCTAAACTTCTCAAGCAATTTGCTCAACACGGAATTTTGACTTTGCTGGAAACTACCATCAACGTTTTAATCAAGAGTCTAGAGTCATTCAGCTGATTATTTTTCCACATAGTATTTGAATATACTGCTGCAGGATCAAGGCCCTTAGTCTTTCTCTCTGCCCCATGCTGGTACGGTCCATCAGTTTTCTTGCAATTCAAATGCATTAAATTCTTGTTCATCAATCGTTAAACAGTCACTCTCGGAATACAAACACTCTCTAATGATTTGTTTCTACTCATATGACTTCAGCAAATCATCATTGAACTTGGGTGAAGTGTTCCTAGTTTAGTGTTGAAAACGCAGATTTTCTCATTTAATAGTGAAACCTGTCGAACAATGTCTTTGTCTGGATCTTCTGAGGTACATGATGTTTATTCAGCCCTTGAAATTGTTGTACTGTGTAACTGAATATGCAGATACACCAATAAATGTCACTAAACCACTTCTATTAAGTACAAATCCGCTTATTTCTTTGCATACTGCAATAACCTAAGAGGGTTTTTCATCACCATAAGATCGTACCTCCTCATGCCCCTGTCAGACTGTCTTTGTAGTGATATCACATGTATAGGCACAAACATTCACAATGGTCATTGCTGGTATTTGTTCTAGATATCTGGTAACATGGTCTGTAGCACCCTATGACACTGTACAGCTGGTGCACCTCTTTCATACACATATTCTAAAAGAAATCTTTCTTTGCTGCTATTACAAGATTCCAGGCATGCTCCCTTGCTATCAGAAACATTCGAGGATAGTAACTAGGTGTCTTCTGCGAACATTTTCTAAGTCATGTTTGTGTTACAGTTGTACATTCTAGGGGGTTCTATTAAAACAAAAAAAGTTTAATACTACAAATTTTACATGCACAGACAACAAAAGTCCAAATCTTCACAATGAACATACTAAAAGGTGGATTTGGGTTGGTGGATGGAAGGTGTTAAAGTCTGCACAATTAACACTAATACACGGGAGAGGGGTAGGTTAGTTTTAAACGAATTTCTAATTATGTTGCAAATAATACATGTACTTTAGGTAAATAAAACATATTTACTTGGGAGTATTTGTAATTACTGAAACGCTGTAAAGAAATGCTCAGCATTCACTGTGAAAGCTGCCTATTCCTCTTGTGTCCTCGTAGAAGGGAGAGAAGGTTATTTGTTAATAGAAAGTCACTATTTTCTTCTTTTCTTTCTCCAATTGTATTCTTTTACCAAAAAAAGTGGAAAATCGGCATGAACTCAGTATGGTGATAATACGAAATACCGGACTAATAAAATGTTGTGTAAGCCGGGTCTCGTCAACATTCCAGAACAGGCCCGATTGTAGCACAGACAGAGGTCACATGTCACCATTGGGTGATTCAAACATTGGATTTACAGCTAGATTGATACGCATCTGACACCACTGTTGTGCGGGCGGTGTGTCATGATGTTGCCAAAATAAATGCAACAAATCGCAATATCTGGATTGACTTGAAAACATTTATGCAATATCGTCAATGTCGCTCTGAATTGAATGTTCGAGCTACCACGACATGCACAGAAAGAGCTAACCCTCTGCATGCGCGAACAAGTTGGAAATGTAACCAACGAGTAGTCAGGTTGGGTTCTCTATAAAACTTTATCGTAACAATATATTTGTCATGTACTACATTAATACTAAATTTGTAACAATATATGTGTCATGTACTACATTAATACTAAATTTGTAACAATATATGTGTCATGTACTACATTAATACTAAATTTGTAACAATATATGTGTCATGTACTACATTAATACTAAATTTGTAACAATATATGTGTCATGTACTACATTAATACTAAATTTGTAATTTGCGAAGAATGGAACGATAACTGGTAGAGAAAGTAGTAATTACTTGTTCCAGTGCAATCTTAATTTAGTTAGGTACATTCCCATTGAGGAAGAAACACTCTCGCAAATGCGAAAACTTGATTTCGAGTTACAAATTCTTCTCAGCTTTCATTACAATCCATACAGAAGAGAGGATATAAGGTATCCAATATGCTGGATTGGCCTCCTTACCGATCTACACAATATTTGACCTTAAATACACTATTTACCTTCCTTTCTTAAAAACCTACTTGTTTATATATTTATAAGTACAACAGTAACACAGAGTTTACCTTAAGGCCTACTTAAAAATGTTTTTACTCGATTTCCCTATTGATTATTGGAATAATTCAAGGAGAACATGCTTACTTTTGTCAGTATACAGTGTAGTTAAGATTCACTCACAAATAGGGCGCCGCCACGTATTCCATGGCGTGGGTTGCGTGGGCGGATTGAGGGTGGTGTGGGGAGAGACCCATTTGTCTAGCAGAACATTGTTCTGTCAGTTACAGATTCAACTAAATGTGTATTGCAAAAGAGAAACTGCACTCGCAGATTTGCAGCTGTTATTCGAATACGATTTGTAAGTGAAGTCAAAGGTCAGATGAGAAAAGTCTTTTGCAGATTTAGGTATATGTATATTTTACAAGGTTTTCATACTCGTATTTTGTTTACCTATGAGGTTATTTTCATCCCCACATAATAGCAACATAGAAACTAATGAGCTGGTCTAGTCGAATTGTTTTTAGCATGCGTTTCATCGATCAACATTAGAACTACATGCAGCTAAATGCACACGATGGACTCTTCCACTTAATCTTTGACCTCGCTTTCAAATCGTGGTCAAACTTAAGCTGTGGGTCTGCTTTGGTGCTCCAATCCCATTTATCTGTTATGACCGAGAATTAGCGAACCAGAAATATGGTCATATTCACGTGCCAAGACGGGCAGAGTAGAAACAAAGATGGTGATCTCCTGCTCTCCATATTTCATCAGTAAACATAAACTACGGCTAAATATGGCTGCACCCTGTGTTTGCAGTCTTGCTTCTATTGAGCCCCGTATAAAATCTCAGTTACACTTTAGTCGGACCAATGACGTCAGACGACCACAACCAATGTCGCCAAAACGGTTGACAAAAAATCAAAATCAATCATGTTCCAGGTCTGAGCGCCGCCAAAATATAGCCCTGGATTATGTTGTGTATACCAATCAAGTGATGTGGCATCTAATTGGCTGGGTTTGTTGCTATCTTAGATGATGTATTTCTAAACATATCTTGATGTAACTTGGTAAATATGCCTATACTGTAATCTAAGTTCCAGGTCGTATAATCGTTGTGTTTATCAGCTTAGCTTGGTCTATTTTCACGTGTTTTGTGGAATATCTGGTGATACTACCTGTGCCACATCAGGAGCAGACTGGAATTAATAAATCTACTCAGGGATAATGATTACTATTTTACATAAGTTAGAGAAAATCTCTTAGCACATAGTGTTTACCGTATGAAGTGCTGTTTATTGAAACTTGGTTTTTACTCGATTTTTATTGAAATTGTAAACAAGATAGATTCTAATTAATTCATTTCAAGCCATTGAATATGCCTATCGCATGAGGTTAACTGAACGTAAATTCTAAACACGATCCTAGGTGGTTCAATATAATAGAGAACAGTTATCTATTTTTTTTATAAATAAGACACCAGTGTAATTTGAAACCATTTCAGACTAAAGAATATATACATCTTCACGAAACCACAAGCAGACGCATTGAAAAGTTTGTATAATAAATTGCTCTCGGGGACAGTTTTTAATGTTTTACTATATCCCTTTATCTACCACTTGAGATACCGTCTACCTACCTGCTCAGGCTCTATCGCAAATCACGTCATGTCTATGTCAGTGGGTCAAAAGTAAATATCACCTTGACCAAAAGTAATCCTTTACTAGGGTTTTCAGCCTAAATTTACTGATGGACATTCTGGTTTATATTGTATGGACTTTGTTCAGTGTCCACTCTGTGCAATATTAGGTAGTACTTAAAAGCTATATGGCTTAATTGAAACTTCTTAACTTTATTCAAGTGAAGACCGCTATCTGGGGTATGTGACAAAACTGCAAGACACTAATTTGAACAAAATTACAAGACACTAATTTGAACATGATTGTTAATAGAGGCAAGAAAGAAAAATAGGAAGCCAAACTAATATTGAGTCAAGCTAGGGGTCAAAAATCAGCTGGTTCGTAAATTCACATAAAGACCTCGAGCAAAAACAAACAAAACAACAACAACAAAATAAAAGCAAAATATTGAACACACTGAGTGAATTTGGCTTGAACTATTTATATTTCTAATTTCCAAACACTTATACTTGAGAATATCCCAAGAAAACCTCCATGTTAAGAAATTTGACAGTGCTACCATAAACTCCCGTAAAGACGATTTGGTATGACTCCTGTACCTAGTAAATGACTAATTACTTGGTTTGAGAAGTATCTTCCCCACACCGATTCCTTATAATCAAACAAATAATTACTAAAATACTTCAAATCTATAAATGGAGACGTAAATATAAATAACATATACCCTAGACTGTCACATTATCAAACTAATGAAAACTGGGTAAGACAATCGTTACAAAATTGAGCTAGCCAGTGGATTTTTCTTGTTATCATCTTTGCGAAAGAATTCTTGGGATTTTCTGTGATTAGTTTTGATGTGTATAATATAGGTATCAATATGTAAAAATAGTATTTTTAAGAATTTATATTCAATTAGATAGTGATATTTGTTACCTGTTTGGTTTACATACTATAAATATAACATTCTTTCATCTGATAATAAGCTTCGGAACGAATCGTTTGATAAGAGGTATTTGTGGTTTATGTATACAAAATGACTGCATAAGTGTTTCTCAAATATATGTTCAGATTAAAGATTATAAATGCCGATATATTTAAGTACGGGTCAAAGGTAACGACTTAAATTGAATCTAATCAGAGCGTTTTCCTCACCTGAAAATCCATTAATAATCGAGCGGCACAACCACTATTCTAAGTAAAAATATCAAAGGTGCAATATATCACCCCACATCCTATCTCCTCCAATGTTAATGTCACAGTAGAATTTTTACCGCGAGTACAGTTTCATTCTTCTTCCCATATCGAGGAGATTGCACAGTAAAACTTTCCTTAAAGATCACCTCTGTTGTGCAGTCACCTGTACTCAACAGCCACTTTTTCACGATACCTTGCGCATAATTCGTGTTGAAGTAACCCTCTTGCTTCCCATAGGTTGCTGTTTAAGACAAGTTTGACTATACACTGAAATGGAGATATAATGTTTCTGGTGGACATGGAGATAAAGTGTTCCCGGCAGTAATAAAGATAAAGTGTTCAGTATGAACCTGGAGATGAAGTGTTCACTTTTAACAGTTAAAATACGGTAAATCTGAAAGCTACGTCATACAAAGTTTAAGAGGTTCATTCCCCAATGTGAAAAATATTACAAAAGGTTGGAGACTTCTCAATTGGCTTATTAAGTATATCTGAAAGACGTTCAATAGGGGTGTCAATTCGTGATAATTATGTTATATCTACAAAGCAAATAGTACCCAGGACTTTGTGACATGTGGATAATTTATGTTAACTTGCTTACTGTCTTATTGCTGGTTTCGCATATCCACGTTATCGGAATATGGGAAATATCTAGCTTTGATGATTAGTATATATTTGCCTTTTAATAGGAGGAAGTGAGATACAAAGTTTGATATTAGTTTTTGAAAATAGAGAAGATTTTACAGAGATCGATTTCTTTTCTATGAGTTTCATTATTAAAGTATTATCTGTGGAAACAGACAGGAAGAAGGAAAGAAAAGAGAAAGACGATAGATTGATAATATTAATAATTCAGTCAGTCATTCGGTCAAATAATCAGTCAGTCAGTTAACCTCAGGTCTCAGTTAAGTAATGGTAACATTCAACGAGAAACAATATTAATATTTCTGATGTTTAAATATTTTAAGTAAAATACGGCAGTTAGTGACAAGACTGCTTATTGTAAAAAGATCAAGTAAAACAAGATGTATTGGAGATTTGTTAATAGTAAATCTATAGACAGTCACCCATGACAGATATACAAGCTGACAAACATACTGGGAGTTTTCAGTATCCTTCCCATCGCAACACTTTCTCGTTTGATTTAAAACGGTATTAATATACAGAAGTCATCATGGAAAGTACATAAAATTGAACAAGAGCTATAGACGATTGAGCAACAAACATAAGCTTAGTTCAAGCTCTCTCCTCATTAACAATAACATTTACTTTTATAATGTGGCTGATGTCATTAATGAAGGCATAATATTGCAAACATTGAAACATGCTTATGAGGTATTAAAAGAAAATTATACATACATACAATATTGTAATAATGTTAAACAGCAACTTATTGGCATTAGCAGCAGAAATATGTTAGAGTATACTTTGCAAGACGACAAATGAGGAAAAAAGAAGGAGAAAATATATGACGATGTTGACATTCATGGAGTGGGATTGGGGTGTGGGTCTTAGATAAAGAACTTTTAACTTCATCTCTAGTGGTGTATATATGGATATATGGTGTATATATACACATACAGTGTATATGGAAAAAGAATATTATCATACAGGTTAAATAATTTTTAATTCGTACTCTACTGAGATTCGAACCCGGGTCCGCGGGTTACAACACCCATCGCCTTGCCTGCACGCACCAACTCCCCATGCCATGTTGACCAAGCACACATCCACCAAAAAGGATGCTATAAAGTCGCTGATATAGGCATTCGTGTGTAGCAGACACAGCCTCTTATCAACCCAGTAATTAATTCTCATCTAAGCACACAGTCACTCCTGATTCCTACGACATAAATCAAGCTATATATATAGGTTATAATAGTGAGTTACACCATGCAGAGCAGAAAGTGCTATCCCTGGATCCTACAGGAGGATGCTTGATAATATGAAGTGAAATTTTTAAACATAGAGAAAGAATATTATCCTACAGGTTAGAGAATTTTAAATTCATATATATATATATATATATATATATATATATATATATATATATATATATATATATATATATATATATATATATATATATAGTAACTAAATACGCACCGATGATATAACAGCTTAGTGTGTTGACATAAGTAGTAATTAAGCATACCTCTTAGTTGTAATTATATACTTTTGGAACGCTTTGAAAATCTTCTCGTTGACCTCAAGAAATTCCAAGGGGTTACTCATTAATAACGAAGTTATATCTAATATGGGGCAAAATATATATTGTTCGGTTTCTGAGGGTAGCATATTTTATACAGTCAAAGATAAAATGCTTCGTGGTTTCTGGTTCACCGCATGAACATCTATTGCTAAATGGCAAATGGTTTTTGAAAAGAGCATCGTTTAATATAAACTACAACCTAGTCGAAGTCTTGTGTGCATAATGTGTATTAATCTTTCTCCTTGATATTAGTATATTGTGGTCTTTTCTAGATTCCTATTTAAGTGTGATTTAAAAGAGTGTACTGAAGGGTTGTTTCGAATTTCCAAAGGGAGAAGATTTCATTCCGCAACAGATTTTGGTAAAGATGAACTTTAGTAAATATTTATCCATGCAAAGGGCGTTTGGAGGTTTGTGCTATCACGAAGTTGTCTGTCACTTGCCTACTGGACACTTGGTGGAACCAAAGCCCGCATGTATTCTGGAGCCATGCCTTGATACATCTTTTAAAAATTATCTGATTGAAAGTCTTTCCCATTTTGTCTCCTCCAAAAATGTAGCATATGACGTAGATTTTGTTTCCCCACAACGATTCTACCTGTTTCAGCTTATATTTTTTTCTATTTCATCTTTTTCATACTGGGTGCAGTTATCCCGATAATATTCCCATACTCCAAAAGAGGTCTTATAAAAGAGGTCTTATAAAAGTGGTCTTATAAAAGTGAAATAAAGAAGCTCTAATGATTTTGTATCAAGTCTGAATTTCAAACTTCGTAGTATGTATAACCTTTTCCGTGCTTTTGTAGTTTTATTTCCTGTATATGCATATGCCAGACAAGGCTTCATCCAGTGTTAAGGCCCAAGTGTTTATGAGAAGTCACATTCCTAATAATCGCGTCATTCATTAAAAGTTGTGGGTGATGCTCCTTTTGAGATTTTCTGAAAATGGTCATTGATTCGGTTTTGTTTGGATTACAATCAACTAACCATTGATCATTCCACAAAATGATTTTAAGTAAGTCTTGTTTTAAAACACCAGCAACCAGGATTGGGTCCTCAACAATAAATGACAACGATGTATCGTCAATAAACAGTCTTATACTGGACTGAATATCAGTGACAATATCATTAATGTAAATTAAAAATAACAGTGGTCCAAGTATAGATCCTTGGGGCACACCAGTCCTGACTTGTTTTTTGGTCTGATGTACAATCTTCTATAACGACTTTCTGCGTCCTGTTTGAGAGATCATTTTTAAACCATTCCAAAAGTCCATCACCGGTTCCAATATTTCTTTGATTATGAATGAAAGCTTTATGCCCAGCTTTGTCGAAGGCCCTACTAATATACAAAATACTACTCTAATTGCTTTGCCTTCGTCCACCGCCTTGCAAAAGGTATTGTAAATAACATGCAGTTGTAAGGGAACCGAATCTTTTGGGGTGAATTAAGTTGTTGGCTGTAAGATAGTTGTACAAGTCTTTGAGGACACATTTTCAAATCTTTAACCCACAGATCTTGGTAGGGAAATAGGTCTGTAATTTGAAACAACATTTTGTCCCCTTTTTGATGAATAGGAGTAACATTGGCCTCTTTCCACGCTGTTGGAAACTATGAAGATTGGAGCGAATTATGGAAGATTTCTGATAAATATGGCTTTAATATGCGAAGTAGTATAGAAGGCAGGGTAGTGGAAGTATCACCTACCAATGATTGTTCAGACAAATATTTATTAAATAAGTTTCCTGTATCAAGACTAGAATGAAAATATTTGTTATTATGTATCAGAAGTGGATACTCTGATGTTCTATTTTGCTTCATAAATATGTTGGCTATATTCCACCAGACTTTTGGACCAATATTGGCATCTTGGGGTTTATTAGCTAATTTGTTAAAATACTCAAGTTTGGCGCTTCTTACAGCGCTTATCACTCGGTTTCTAATATCTCTGAATGTGTAAAGAAAGATTTATTCTTTTAGTCAAACAGTGGATTCTTGTCCGTTGTCGAATTAATTTTCTGTTATTATTGTGCTGACTCTAAGATATTGCGAGAGATCTTACATACCTGTTCATCTATCGAAAGACTAGAAAACTCCCAATCAGCTCTATACAACAAGTCTCTGTACAATTTGTAATTAGCTGCTTGATACGTTTCAGTTATAGCTATGTTGCTGAACATTTATAAAGTTTGTGGAACAATAAACGGGGTTATGATCGCTACAAAATGGACTTAAGACCCCTTTTTCATAATAATTTACTGTATAGCTCATAAGTGTTAAATCGGTCAATGTGAAGCTATGATTAGTAATTCTTTTTGGTTTATCGATCAATTGGTGTAAATTAAATGTATTCATGATATTTGTAATATTTATACATCTACTGGATACCATGAGGTCTTCGTTGAAGTCCCCTAAGATGATTATATTTTGACAATAATGTTTTGCTTGTTCAATTGAGCGTTCGACCGAAGTCCAATCAACGAAGCTTGGGTGCACATAAAAAGTCCCAATTAAAAGTTTTCTTCCGTTAAGAATTATTTCAGTCCAAAGGGCCTAAGGGTTTGGTATTATTAAATTGTTCTTTTCAATAAAGGAATTTCGTGTTTTGAAATACATAGCTACGCCACCCCTATTTCGGTTTCTATGGAGACAGGTTGAAATTCTGTATTAAGATGTCTTCTGTTAGAATTTATCCATCTAACCACGTCTTACTGACTCAGTGGCGTGGCAACCTCCCAAGCAACCTCCGCAACTGTGGGGACCAAAATTCCCATCAAATAGTTTGGTGGGGAGGGAGGCGGGCAGAATTTCTTGCTACGCCACTGCACGGACTGTAATAATATCGAACCTGTTTAACTTTATGCTTATGTGGTCAATCTTATGGTCATTCTTTGACTATTAATGCAACAAACTAATAGGCCTCTTTGCCAATTAGGGTCCATGCTCGGACTCAGCTTAGTTTCAATGTCATTTGCAAGTAAGAGCAACGATCGGACAGAAGGTGACAGTCCGCTTGATTCTCCTACTAGTGTTTTTAACAACAGAGTTAACTCAACTCACGAAATATCAATAAATACATTTTGCAAGCAATCCCAATAAGTAAGTTGCCAAATTAATGGGCATGTCTAGTTCCCCCCCCCCCTCCCCTCCACCGCACATTCTTGTTGGTAGGAACAGTTTAACTATGTCGATGTCTGCCAAAATAAAGAAAAGAAGAAAGAAAAAACAACGGAGTTTTGCCTCAAAAGTTTGCATGGCACGGGCAGTATCTATACCCAAGTTGTAAGTTTCGAAAATGTCAAAACTCTCCGTGTTTCTGGTTAGATTCCTTAATTTCATTTTTACAATATACCTCTCTGTCGACATGTAGTGTCATCCGTTATTTACAATCGTTTTTTTTTTTTACTAATTTCAGTGTCAACATCCAATTGCATTTATAAATTACATTTTATACGACCTCGGCGTCACGTAGTATTGACGACAATGGTATAGCATAATATTCCATTAATATAATTTTGAGAAAAAGAAAAGAAGTTATCAGCTTAAATAAACTCTGAATGATGAAAGCCGATAAAAAGAGTCACACCTGTAGACATGCAAGACAGGTGATTATGTCTTTCGTGAGAAATTAACTCGACTAAAGATTAACTCGTTGTGTCAATAAACCATAGTTTTCGTTACCTCCGGTAAGCTGCTAAAAGAAAAACTGTTTTCTTTTTACGAAATCAATAAATACATTATATGAAAGTTTTGTCTCTTTTCAAGATCGCTTCTTAACCGCAAGGTATATCATACTTATGTTTTCATTGTATAGTTTCATTCATTTTATAATAGTGATTAGTAAAATGGTTATTCACTGACAAGTGCTATGTGATTTTAAAATCATTGGATTAACTTTCTCAAATCGTTTTCACAATCATTCAGAAGGATAATTCTTACTTACATGCTTGATTTCTTAAGTAAATTTAAACTGAAACTTCTAAAGACCCAATTTTGTATAGTTGTATCAAAACTGGCTGTAATTTGTAAACTCAGTAATAATCTGGAAAGAATTTAATAGATAAATTTTTGTCTCCAATATCTATTAAGTCTTCTTTAGAATTCGTATAGTGTTGTTGTGGTGACCACATTATTTGGTAAACTGTTCAAAGGATCCACCGCTCTGTGTGGTAATGAATACTTCCTTCATTTTTTTAAATATATATATATTTTTTTTTTGCAAATATATTTGTCTAGTTTCATTGAGGTGAGCCTTGCCCTTGCTATCGATAACATAAATAATATATTATTTCAGCGCATAAGTGCGAGTGAGTAGTTTATAGACTTCTGTCATATCAGCCCGATGTCGTCAATACTGTAAACTTGATATCCCAAGATCTTGCAATCTTTCTGATGATTTATATGTGATACTCTTTACAAATCTTGTGGCTATTCTTTGAACATTTTCCAACAAAAAAGCATCCTTCTTGTATCTTGTATTGCAATCTGATGGTGCATATTTCAAAGGATGACTAACTAATGCCTTATATAACTGAAGAAACAGTTACTTTTCCATAAAGACGAGTGTTCTATTAATGAACAAAAAATAGTTAAAAAAGGAAGTCGTCGTAATATATTAAATCATGACTTTTGGTTGACAGTTGATCGTGCACATTGTCATATCAGCCCGATGTCGTCAATACTGTAAACTTGATATCCCAAGATCTTGCAATCTTTCTGATGATTTATATGTGATACTCTTTACAAATCTTGTGGCTATTCTTTGAACATTTTCCAACAAAAAAGCATCCTTCTTGTATCTTGTATTGCAATCTGATGGTGCATATTTCAAAGGATGACTAACTAATGCCTTATATAACTGAAGAAACAGTTACTTTTCCATAAAGACGAGTGTTCTATTAATGAATCTGGAAATTTGATTAGCTTTTTAAACACAGTTAGATTTATAAGCTGCAAATTTCAAACTCCTATTAAAAGTATCCCCATATTTCTTTTATAATCAACCCTATCAACATCTATGTTGTTTAAAAAATCATCCTTTATGGAATAACTTTGTGTTTTGTTTAACTGGCCAAATTCTATTGATTTGCATTTATTCATTGAACTGAAGTTGCCAGGTTCTTGGCCAATCATATAGATTGTACAAATCTCTTTGAAATATCATTACATCTTTATCTCTATAATAACATTGCAGATTTTTGTATCATCAGAAAATAATTCTGTTTTTGATTCACATAATTTTGATAGGTTGTTTGTAAAAGTCAGAATCAAAATTGGGCCCTGAACACTTCCTTGGTGTATACCAGAAAGAACAAGTAACAAATCTGATGTCTTTCCGTGCAAGCAAACTCTTTGCATTCGACTACAGTGTCAAACACATTCCTAAAATCTAAAAAGATTGTGTCTATAGTCTTCATTTCATCAGTTGCTTGAAACTAGTCTTCTGTAGCTTCGGGCTGCTTGATTACATACGAAGGGCCTGTACTAAATCCATGTTGATTTTCGTCAACAATTTATTATTTTCCATATGTTTAACAATTCTTCCGCCTGATGGAGTCATGTAGAAAGACTTTATGATGGGTAATGCTGAAAAGAAAGGCTGATTCATAGGATTAGATTTAATTCATGGTCGTCGAATAGTTATGCGTAAGTACGTTAGTGTCTGTTGAATGGATAAGTGTAGGTTTTTCAATCTTCTTGCGATTAAGAGGCAAGAAAAAGACGCGAGACGTCAGTCGAATAGGGAAGAGGGGTGGGGTCTCGCATGCACTCCTTGTGTATATTGATAGTATATATAAGGTTATTTCGTGTTTTCGCATTTATTGATTAAACGTCAGTCTCTTGTGGTTTGGGCTGCCGAATACTAAGTACCATGAATGAATCATCGAAAACTTAATGTAATAACATCATCACTACCACCTTGACGAGGCAAGTATTTTAAGTTCTGCAGCATATGTTCTTAATTTGTAAATACAAGGTCTATTAGTGCAGGGTTTTGGTCTGCCCTGTACCTAGTAACTCTTGTACATGTTAAATTAACTAATCGTCTTCCACACAAAGTATTGATGAACAATGATTAGATTCACAGTTTGAGGTACAAGAAGTCCAGTCAATATCCTTTACATTAAAATCACCCACTATTAATAAGTTTGATCTTGTTTTCTCAAGTACTTAAATTATTAAATTAGGTTTTATTCAGAATTAGGATTTGTATAAATTCATCCAGTTAAATGTGTGTCCTTTCCTTTGACACTAAATTTTAAACAATGCAGATTCTAGACCAACATATTTTGAAAAATATTCTTCAAATTTCTGAGATAGGGAGGATTTGACATATATTCCAACTCCTCTATCAGTTTCAAGTCAAAGAAAAAATAAATCGTATCTCTTTAAAAACAAATGTCTTCAATCAATTTCAGAACAGTACTAGTATCTTTTTGATAAGACTTCTTTAATAGCAATTACTTTATATATTGTGTCATGAGCAAGAGTATCAAGTTCACCAAGCTTGATTTGTGTCATGGGCCAGAGTTTCAAGTTCACAAAGCTTGATTGGTGTCAGGAGCCAGAGTTTCAAGTTCACCAAGCTTGATTTGAACATTTTCAGTATTTGTATAAAGGACCCGCAGTTATACTTATTATCAACGAAAGGATTTGTCAAATCAATGTTATTATTTAAACGTTAAAACAATTATTACTTTAACCAGAAAACATCCTCACTAAAACAAACACCCTATTCATTTTTATTTGTATTCATGGTATCAACGGCTGTAAATAACTGGAATCCCCCCCCCCCAAAAAAAAAAGACTATAGAGTCCATATGGTGATCATATTGTGATTCATGGAAAATTGACTGTTCATCATCCTCATTACCAGAAACGTAATATCCAATAGACTGGTAACGTGTTTTTGAATTTAAATAAAGATTGCTCAACATAAGGTTTGAAAGGGGGGGGAGCCAAAATCAAAGGGACGAGCCTTCAAAGCGATGCTAATAGGGTCAGGGAGAAAGGCAAACTCCCACAGTTGAATTTGGGTGATTTAATATTTTGAGAGTTTGTTTAAATCGTATTGCAGGCTTGCAACTGCCCTCTCCCATCCTCTGCTAACGCCCATGACACTGTTGCTTCTTCCTGCGCCATATCAATCTGGGAAACAAAACAAAAACATAGACGATATACCTATTCGTAACTTTTAAATTACATTAGTAGATTACGTGAAGCGAAATGATTTATTATAACCAATTTAATTTTAAATAAACAGTTTTAAATGTCCTAAGTTTACCAACATATGTTATTAAACTTGTGATATGAAATGCAAATACACTGCTTGTTGAAAGATCTTTTATTTGATTTTGCAACTGAACCAACTCAGTTTATATAATTTTCTATCAATGCGGAGATCTAATTGGTTAACTTGACAAAAGAATCCATCATTTGGCATATACCGGTATTCATCGTATAGAACTTATCGGGACACAAGATTTGCTTATTAAGTATGTTAAATATTTATTCGCTTAATTCATATATTTTCGCTCGAATATAATTTCAACAATACTTGTCAACGTTGATTGATGCAATTTAATCTAATCGATGTAAATAGAATGAAAAGAGATTTTGAAGTGTCTATATTTCGAAAATACCGATAGAATTCTTATAAGTATATGCAACATAATCGCTTGAAAACCTGGATCTATACATATTAAGTTTCCATTCAATATTATAGTACACGTATCTACAGCGTAATAACTAATGCCGTCGTATAGATCTTGTTAGAACGGACCATCTTGCCAATTCAACACTCACACACAAAAGTACAACCGAGTTCAAAAGAATCTGTTTATGCCTTTGCTTTCCTACACCCACGCACCCATTGCAATGAGAGGGAGACGTATTGGTTTCGTCCGTCTGTCACATGTAGTCTGTGAGCAAAATATCTCGGGAACTATATAAACAAACCAGACCGAATTCGATATCTCTATGGCTTGAGAAGGTCGCATGATCTGGCTGGCTGGACAGGGGCGGATCCAGGAATATCAGGGGGGGGGGGAGGGGTAGAGGAAGTAAACAAGTAGCCAAGGTGTCTGTGAGAAGCTCCCAAAAGCTCCTGCATTTTAAGCGTTTCCAGAGCATAATTTTAACCATCTAACTGTAAAGAAAACTTACTTTTGGAAACGTTCCGGTTGTTTTACGCTAATTTGTTTAAAGGGAGGGGGGGGGCTGTGTCAGCTCCATCCCCCACCCCCTCAGATCCGTCACTGCTGGGTTCTGTGACCTTGACCCACTTTTCAAAGTCAAAGGGCGACATGTCGTGCCCTGAAAAGGACGTCATCTGTCTGCAAGATACCTGCAGTATCGTAGGACCAAACCTGGCCTAATTTCATAGCAAATGCCTTTTGAAGCTCACTGATTAGACCTGATTATGCTCTAGTGATTTGACCCAATTTGTAAGGTCAAAGGTAGCATCTTATGCCCAGAACTTGACTTTAGCTCATGAGCTATAATGTTACCCTGTGCCTTTAAACGTGTGGGAAATTATTTTGTAACATCCTGACAAAATTTCATTTATTTTACCGAATGTGTTTTTCCTTCACTTAATTATCAGTACTATCATGATGACATATTTATCATGGCAGGGGTGTGGTGAAACATCTCTTTTTCCCCAGCAAAGCCAATTGCCTTCTGGTTTATCATCGAATACAGAAATAATAAAACAATAGTAAGTATGTGTTAGGTTTAATAGTATCTGCAGTTTGACTAGTGTATTCAATATAGAAAACAATACTATCATAATTGCCTGATTTGTGTAATTCTCGAAGCAGTACTCTATTCATTAAAAAAACTAACTGTAAGACAGCAAAACTCTGTTTATGAAACATATTTATGGAATAAGTTCACCTCTTTTAAGTGCTGGTTACAAAGACAAACTATCTGAGAAATGTCTTCATTCTTTTTTTAACAAAAAAACAACGAAACGGAATATTTGCGCATTAAGATGTACCTAGTTCGGTGAATGAAATAATAAGAATTACGTAACCAAAAATCTGATAAAAATAAAAGAAATGTATTTATCGAATGCTGGTGTGTACTTGAAAGAAAAAAATCCAAAATAATTCATCAATTGTATTTAATAAAAAAAACGATCTTTATCTCTGGGATAATTACTTGGCTCACCGTCATGTGTGATTCCAGTTTTCTAAACTAAGAAGTAAACCTCCGACTAAAACTGCTGAAAGACTAATGTAGAATGGTCTGTTGCATGATGATCATGTACCAGAGTAAGCCGTTTGGGGTAAAACTGCTGAAAGACTAATGTAGAATGATCTGTTGCATGATGATCGTGTACCAGAGTAAACCGTTTGGGGTAAAACTGCTGAAAGACTAATGTAGAATGGTCTGTTGCATGATGATCATGTACCAGAGTAAGCCGTTTGGGGTAAAACTGCTGAAAGTCTAATGTAGAATAGTCTGTTGCATGATGATCATGTACCAGAGTAAACCGTTTGGGGTACATAGTTACAAACAACAGTAAGCACAGTGGCTTTGTTATAAAACTGTAACAGGAAGCTTGAATCCGTCAAATTGTAGACAAATATTAAGTATAAAAGTATAATTCCACAAAAACAGATCGAGATGCTTCACACTTGTGGCTGCAATACAGTGGAAAAAGTGTCTCCTTCTCATCTTCATCCACATTTTAAAAATAAAAATCGTAAATTCATATGGCAAGTAATTCAGGGAAACGTCTATTTCAGGCCTATTCTACGAGGACTTGAGAGTGGTGGGGTGGGACGAAATTGGCTATGAATTGCGAACTCCACCAAAAATTAGGAGTTAGGAGTGCGATTGCATTGTTCCACTTCCATGTGCAGTAGAAATGTATGTTCGATAACAGCATGCAATTTAAAAGAGAAATATTTTCTCTGATTAATTGCATCATGCATGCTTATTCAACATTATTACGAAATACTTAGGAATGGTCTTTCATGTGATATAATTTTGGATCATATCCGAAACCTCTCAGTGTGGCTTGGATAAAGGTAATCAACTGAAGAAGTATGGGTATGCGTTTGTTATATTTCAGAATGTGTATTGTTTAAATAGCAAAGATTGCACTTAGATTCGACCACGAGAAAAATATTTGATGTCTTGGTATTAATTAATACACCCCAAAATAATATACCAAAACATAATGCAGAATGACTTCTAATTGACTGAAACAACAGGTAGTAACAGAATAGCTGAACACGTGTATCTAAACTGACAGTTTGCGTTTACGTAATAATGCTGGTTGGTAATAAAGGCAAGCAATCGTGACACCTGTAATAAATGAAATACAAAAACAGATGAGGAATCTCAGAAAGAACATGTTTGGAATCATAACCCATATAAAAAAAATAGTTAAAAAAGTAAGTCGTCGTAATATATTAAATCATGACTTTTGGTTGACAGTTGATCGTGCACATTTGCCAGATCATTCAAAATACAATGCAGAGTTAATTGGTAGATAAGCAAAAAAAACAAAGACCTTTAATTCTCTCCATTGCGAATTGTTTTTCACGTATAAGCATTCTTGTTAATCAAGCAATCTATTTGTCTGTCTATCTAACTATCTCTCTCTCTCTCTCTCTCTCTCTCTCTCTCTCTCTCTATATATATATATATATATATATATATATATATATATATATATATATATGCCATAATTCTGTATAATTTTGTGTATTTATGTTCTACTATTTTATCGCTTTAATAAAATTGTCTATGTATACATTATATAGAAGAATATATGTAATATTGGCTAATGACAAATATGTTGTCCTCTAATTAATTAATTCATTCATTCATTCATTCATCCATTAAGTAAGTAAGTAAGTAATTGTTAGAACTAGGTTTTGAACTAGAAACTGAAGTTGCAGGTGAAATATATATATATATATATATATATATATATATATATATATATATATATATATATATATATATATATATATATATATATACGTGTGTGTGTAGTGGACCCTATCACTTGCGATTAGCACTCTAAACAAAATGAAATTCAGTACAACCTTTTTACTCCCCCCCCAAAAAAAAAGAAAAAATAAAAATTAAGCACGAGTAAAACGAGTAAATAAATAAATATAAATTTTTAAAATCATGTCAACCTTTAAAGCATTGCAACAACCAGAATTTAGTATTTAACCGAGCTTCTTCCACCGTTGAATTTATCTACGCATGTTACCGAAACTAACATTGTGGAGTGAAATTCGCGATCATTATTAACACATACATTCAAAATATCATTCTTTAGAATTTATTACGAATAGGCTTCATTATTATGTTATTTATATGTTATCTGTCTGGGTAAACTGTTTGCTGGGGTAAATTATTTTTCTTCTAATGCATCACTTATCCAATCTTTCTTAATATACGAGTTCGCTTCTTTGAGCGTGTTATCATTTTTATAAAACGCCTCAGTAAACCAATAAATTCAAATATAGATCCAATTTATGATATAAAGTGACTTATTATTTGCTTCACCGATATTCTTCGAATATGATTCCGTCAATACCTGTCACCGTGCATTGCTGTAATTTAATCCATTCGAGGCATATATGATGAAAGGAGATTTACTTAAAAAGTGTCTGCAATTTGAAAAGAATGATATAAGACTTAAATTCCACAACGTCGTGCACAAAGGTATGTATTGAAGGGTCGCTCTGATCAAATACATGTACAATACAAAGATTTTGCCTTGTATTACTTAATCTCGCGTGACACTTCTGTATGAAGTCAAGAGCTGAGCACAACATCTACATGAATCCATCCCGTAGCTCCACGCCTTCTCTCGTGGTGTATCTACATTTCCAGAGTTCTCTCTCTCTTTCACACACACACACACACACACACACACACACACACACACACACACACACACACACACACATCTAATATATCTCTATTTCCAAACTAAATACCCTATTATATCTCCTCACCTAGAGTATATACGACTTTTCCTGTTTTGCAGGAGATTTGGCTTCAAGTCAAACATACAAAAACAAACAAAACCCAAAAACAAATTTGAAAAAGAGATAAAAGATTGGGTGTTACTACTTTCCACAGTTCATGTCGATTTCTCGTTTATTCTACACCATACCCTATATATTTTCCTTTTTTAACTTGCTATTGGACTTTACTTTATTTTATAACTTCTATTCATTCCTAATCATATTCATACCCACCTTAGATGTACAGTAAATACTGAAAGAGACTAGTCTACTAAACTTATCGTGGAGTGTCGTTTTGTTTGCTTAGTTGTCAGAAAGATAGAGTTGGTGATAACCAGAACGATGAGAATTAAGGGTTTTGAAGATCATAGTTGTGGTAGAAGTCGTTGTACTGCTAAAATTAATCCTGATTTTCCGTAGATGACAATGTTCATCGTGTAATGTATTAAAGGGACCATTGGCATCTTACAGCTATAACAAAGTCTCGTTACGCCCGAGGTTCGATTCACGATTTAAGAAGTTACGAGTTGTTTGTGTGTGTTTTGTGGGTTAGAGACTATACATAGCGGCCATTATAATTGGTGGAGGAAGAACCCGGGAAGACCCTTGGAAGAACCATGGACCCACGGGAAGCTACTAGCAAGCTTTCTCACATACCCACGTTAGCAGGAGCCAAGACTCGAACCCACGCGGACAGAGATGAGATGTGTGAGTGATCTGTAAAGGCGAGTGCCTTCAACCGCTCGGCCACCCGGAGCCCCTGCTATGAGTTGTAAGAAGTTTTGCAACAGTAAAAGATACCTAAAATAAAACAGCAAGCAGCGGGGGTGGGGGTGGGGGACAAACTGCATAGTAGGATCTGGGGGCCACCCCCAGGCATGCAATGTGGTTTGTTCGCTACCCACGGGGTTGTCCCTACCCCACCCCTCCACGCAAAGTGGTCTGTAAGACCCCCCTCCTCCCATTGCAGGCCTTGAAATGTTGGTTTACACCGGCGGGAAACCTCAAAATGGCTAAAGGAGAGTCCAAAACATTTTTTAGCTGGGCCGGCGGAGACCCCAACACAGAGATGGCACCGGACGTGGCCATCCAGTCACTTAAAATCCACCCAAATTACTGATGTAACACATTAGATTATCCAGCTGTTCATGCGCGTCTGCTGTTGCCAGGTAGTCAAGCGTTTCAAACTCGCGCACCAAGTCGTGCTCAATTTGCTCCTTTTGGGCGAAATAGATAGGTATTTTGTCCCATGTTGGGGGTCGCACCAAAGTACAAGTGACCGGTTGGCAACACTTGCAAGCGGCCGCAGAGCCTGAAATTTGTTCAATCCGGGCAGCAGAGCTGACTAAACTCAATGCTTTTCTGCTCAAAACAAAGATATATGACAACGTTGGTAAGTTCAACGCCCAATCAACGTGTGCATTCGGGATTGCGAAGAGTCATATGTCAGATAAGAAGTTCATAATACATTGCCTTCTCTGTTTAATTAGACATTGGTATTAAATCAAGAAAACTTAATGAATTAACTCCTTGTGGAAAAAGATGCAAAGCCAAATGGTAGGTATACATAAAAGTCCAAATGTCCCGTAATGCGATTTGTTTTTCACTCAAAATCTATCACCTGACCAAGCGGGATAAATTAACAGAGGGATATTGGTGAATAATGACCGTATATGTAATTAACAAATATGTTATACTCTTTAAACATACTCCCTATGTAGGAAAGACTGGTTCTGTGCATATATTTCATATGGGCGTCTGATGCCAAGTGTGGTGTTGAAATCCATCTCGGCTTTTTCAGCAATTAGGAGTTGTCTGAGTCCTAAACCGACCTTCTACGGCCTAGTACTAAACACTTATATTAACACACACACACACACACACACACACACACACACACACACACACATATATATATATATATATATATATATATATATATATATATATATATATATATATATATATAATATATATATATATATATATATATATATATAAACAATGGTTCTCGTCCGGGAGTTCAGGATTACATGCAAAATTTCATTGAAATCTGTTCAGAAATACATCCTCGAGGGCTGTTGAGGCCTCAGAAAAACAGACTACCTAATAAATATGTGGGAATTAACACAGTGAATCTCATCTATACAGACTTACATAAGAGTTTCATGGGAAAATTGTCATAAAATACAGCCCCTAACGCGGTTCCAACTTAGCCAGTCAGTTACAGACTCTAATTGAGAGAGAGAGAGAAAGAGAGAGAGGGGTGGGGCTGGGAGAGTGTACACACATTCTTCAAAGTAATGGTCCACCTTAAACACCAAAGCAACAAAATATTTACAATCTATAATATTATTTAATGACTAATGAGGAAAACATTTGTGCTATTTTAAGTATCTAATTTATTTAGCTATTTCGATCATAATTCGCATTATATTACGCCACAAGCGATTTTTTTTTATGTCGCCACCATTGTTCTCGCTTGTTTTATAAACAAATTTTCCGTATATAATTAGAATATTAAAACAACTGTGCGAACAGGAATCACCACTTTTATGACGAATGCAGTAGTTAGGAAATAAGTTCAACCACCAACATGTACACTGATAATTTCTCTCTCACGCTTGGAGAAATAAATGGTGAAATGTAGTTTTTATCAACTAATTTTTATGTATGCAATATCCGTTTTTGTATTGACAGATTTTTGTAACAAATTCATTATCATATATATCTTTCTATATATCCATCAATCTATGTACTTTGCATTAATGCTCTATAACAGTAAATAGCAAGGACAATGTCTGTTATTGTCCATATTCAGATGTAATGTCTTGTTTTCTAATCTCATCATCTATCTTCTATGATCAAATATTAAAATAACGATTAATAGACTCTTTTTCTAATTACCCGCCTTTATCAGATACAAGATATTGTGTATCAAGTTAAGTTGCACGATCTCAAATATAACCCGAGTTGTGTATTCACATAAAGGACACTAAAACAATGAATAATTGTTCGCGAAAGATAATGACGTTGACCTTGAGAGCTTAAAGAGCTTAATTGTCGTCTGTTTTGTTGTTATGCCAGATATATATATATATATATATATATATATATATATATATATATATATATATATATATATATATATATATATAATGACACAAAAATTGATAACGGCGCAAAAAATACAAAACAGTTTCTGAACGCTAAACAAGCTCTTTGTCAAGAGAAGAAATAATTTATATATACCTAGCTATGTTTTAACGGTACATCAGCACAATCATGGCTTAAACAGTGCCTACTAAGTTTATGTATTCCAAAAGCTACACACAAAACAAAGATAAAGCCACCATTGGTAACATCCTTACAATACAAAGTCCAAATTTTGATAAAAACCGTACTATTTAAAAAAATCCAATACCTCATCTGGAACCATGGAACATCCTCATTGCATACATCCCAAGGCAAAAAGGTTACGGCTGGGTGATGTGAAAATTATCAAATTTAGTTTTATTGCAAGATAGCAAGATATAAACGGAGCATGTAATGCTTGTAGTGCACGAACGAGAGTTTGTTATTGATGTGCACTGGAGTGATGTCTTAGATAACTGTAAACAAAATATTAAGATAACAGCAAAAAAATATTAACTACAGTCAATAACAAATAACAAATATTGATCACAAGGGTTCATTATATCAAAATTGTATAGCACTGTAGAATTTGAAGTGCCATTTTTGCATGTAACCCACCGCCATGTCGTAATTAGGATGCATGCGCTCTTCTAATCATCCGTACAGGAAGTATATGCATAATAGTCACATGGCTCAATAATTAAAGGATCATAACTCAGTACACAATTAGTAATTTAATCCATGTACGATAAATAATGAATGCGGTTACCTCTGATGTCCCGAGTTTAATTCCCAGTGCTGTCTTATATCATACCGTTGCCTTGATAACGTCGTTAAATCAACACCACTGCCTGCTCAGGCTGTTTGGCTATGAGGAGTCAAGTCAGCCTCGTTTTAAGCTGTTTTCAGTGCCGTTTTTCGTCTGATTTTTGACAAAGAAATTGGATAGAATATCGATAATAAGATTAGATATGCTCTATCAAGAGGTAATATGTCAATACTGGTATACTCTCTTTCTCAAAAACCCATAGGCAAAACGATAGCAAGCGTTTTTGGAAGTTTGTGCAGAAAAAGGTCTGAGCAGGCAAACATCTAGAGCAAACGAGAGCCCCACCTGGTGAGCAATTTAGTGATATGCAATTTTTTTTTTTTTTTTTTTAATACTCCAGCTTCTCAACGTATGACACAATTCAGTGCCAAGGTTTAGGGCAGCTGGAAAACTTTAAATAAATGAATATGTTATAAAACTATGTTGAGCGGCATATTTCTTTTTCTCAATCGGAAATGTATGCCAAATTTAAAAAGGAAGTTAGACGGATCAGGCGTGCATGGTGATCGCCAAACTCACCCCCCCCCCCCCCCCCCCCCCCCGCTCACTTCCTCTCGCCACAAATTGTCACTGGATGGTCTGAAAGGTCAAATACATGTTTTAAAGTAGTTCTTACGTATGTTACTATGGTTTCAATATATTTCAGTCTTTAGCATTTCTTTCGGACGAAATTCTGTTTACAATAGACAACTATATCACTATTACGGGAGCACACCCTGTTTCAACTATTTCAGGCTTTTATCATGTCAGAACTAACCAGTGTCATCAATATGATCGCATCGAACACGTCTTTCAAAACTCCTGGCTACGCCCCTATGGGTGAGGAATTAGTTTGTAATTCCAGTGACAATTTTTACACCAGTGTCATAAGCAGCCAGTTAATTTTTCACCTCTTTTAATTACTTTTATCGTTTAACAAGGTCTAGGAACATATTTTAATATTATCTAAGCGAAGAATCTTGATATGTAGTGAATTTTAAAGTGGGAATTCGAAGACCCCATCCCCCCATAGAGTGATTTTTAATGCAGGAATATGGAATACCTGCATTGGGTGATTTCTAACGTAGGAATTAGGAGTACCTGCATGAAGTATTTTTAACGTAGGAATTAGGAGTACACACTGAGTAGATGAGGTAAATTCTAAGGTATTAATTCGGGGTACCCGCGTGGAGTGATTTTTAACGTAGAAGTATCGGCATGGGGTGATTTTTTTCTGTAGGAGTTGGAAATACCCACATGAGGTGATTTTTAGCGTAGGAATTCTGAAGGATCATAGCATGGGGTGATTTGTAACGTAGGAATTCTGAAGGATCATGGCATGGGGGATTTTTAGCATAGGAATTCTTAAGGATCATGGCATGGGGGATTTTTAGCATAGGAATTCTTAAGGATCATGGCATGGGGGATTTTTAGCATAGGAATTCTTAAGGATCATGGCATGGGGGATTTTTAGCATAGGAATTCTTAAGGATCATAGCATGGGGGATTTTTAGCATGGGAATTCTTAAGGATCATGGCATGGGGGATTTTTAACGTAGGAATTCTGAAGGATCATGGAATGGGGGGATTTTTAAGGTATGAATTTTGATGGATCATGGCATGGGGGGATTTTGAACGTAGGACCTCGTAATACTAATAGAGAACCACTTATCATGACAAGTAAATATTATCAACCTATAAAGAAAAAGAGAAACGTGTATTGTTCACGACATAGATGGTGCCCATAAGTAACGATTACAAATTACAGGCATTTAACCTGTTGACATTCTAAAACGTTGTCACAAGCATTTGGATGATTTAATAACACTGGCATTTAGGATGTCTGTCGTGACATTTTTATGTTTTTTCTTTACAAATATTTAAATGCACAATGATTATAAAAATGAAAAACAAAAAAAAAAAAAAAAAAAAAAAAAACCCAGATGCGCGCTATCCTTCTGTGTAATAATTATTTTAGTATTAATGACATTAATGGCTGTGATTCAAGATAATCGATATTTTGTATTGGATATGTCTGAATATGAAGTATTGTACTCTTTTGGCTTGTATTGGGCTTTGTTTGATTTAATCGAGGCTGTGATTCTCAATTTAACAGAAACAAATATTGTAAACCTGTTCATATACCAAGTTAAAACTGACTTTATTTTGGAAACATTAATTCCTAAAATATTAAAATCGTAGGAAGTGTGATGGGGGCAAAATATTGACATACCCCTGTATGACCAAAACTCAAAAGACTGCATTCAGACATTTACTGTAAAACTCGAATTGTTCATGCTGCTATTTGTGAATGGTTGTTTATAATATTTAATTTTCCTTTTTCTTTCTTTTATCAGGCACTGCATCGCTCAAAGCCGAATCATTGACAGAAGAAATACTTACTCGTGCGTCTTGAAATTGGATATTACAGTTCGCACTTGTCATGCATATGACCATTTTGTGTCTTTGGAAATCAGTGCCAGGTTAATTTTCATCCCTATACTAAGAAAACAGAGCATACACCTCGTACACTGAATGCATATGCTATACAAATATGTGCCATTAATTGTACCAGTTCTAAGTGTCTTTTTTTATTCTAAAGAAACTGAAACTTAATACTTCGGAAATCGAAAGTCGTCTGAACAACCATTTTGTTGCATATTTTGTTGCATTCGTGGAAAACAATTTAATAGATAGTGAGAGGGTGGGTTCACCTCCAAGCTGGCCGTTCCCGGCATGCTGGTGTTTGGGGTTCACGAGGGGGAGCGAGTCTCCGTCGATGTCCCCATTGGCAACACCGTCGGAGAAGTCAAGAAGATAATGCAGGAGAAGCTGAACATCTACTTTGATGAGTTGGTAAAGCAGGACAAGACAATTCTGGTTTTGTCCTACGCCGGCTCAGACCTCGACGATTCATGGGTCTTCACGGATTTGGGTATCATTCCCGGCTCAACAATAAAAGTTTGCATGAAGGAAGAGGTCAAGCCCGTATTATTTGTAAACTGTTCCCATAACGATGAAATGCTGGAAATAATAGAAGATTATAACGTTGAAAGAATGTTAGTGGATGATTTGCGCACGATTGTTGCCAAGAAAACTGGTCTCCCGCTGACCATTTTTCGTCTCACAACTCTTTCCGGTATGGCTATGTTCGATCGGCATATGTTGATGGATTATGATATTGAATGCGGAAATACAGTCAAAATGGAATGCTGGGATGGATGGACTGAGTTTATAAATATGAGTATCATGGGTCTTACACCCCGAGTAATTTCTCTAATTGTCCAAGACGAGATCCAGTCGAGATTCCAAATGAAGGTATCCCTGTACATCGCTGCGCATTTTGGATGTGTTGACTTGGCCAAGACTTTGATTCGGGGCGGTGCGCGGCCAGACGAACCCGTTGGGGAACACCCCAGTCGAATGTGGTGCAGCGAACTTTCTCATATTGAAAGTCAAAGAGCTCCAGTGCATGAGGCAGCAGAGTTTGGTCAACTCGGAGTTTTGAGAATTTTTGTGAACCATGATATTACTTGCTCAATGGCACGAGAGGGACATAAGTTGACCCCATTAAATCTGGCTCTACGAAAAGGTCAAAAAGCATGTGCCTCCTTCTTACTAACAAAGCAATGGACTCGTGTTCATGTTACAAAAACACAATCGATAACCTTGCAGACATTACGAAAAATCAAACTTTGGAGTGACAGGGCAAAGGAAAAGACATTCATGAAATATGGTCCAAACGCCTCGTCGTTGAAAAGACGTTCATTCAACACGGGCCCTCTCGTCAGTCATGGTGTCATTGTAGATGGTTTCTCCCTAAGTCCGATGATGGGGAATAAGAAAAGCCAGAAAGAAAAAGAAAATTTCAAGAGGGTTCCAGAAATTCACGACCCGGATCCCAATGGTCCAGAGAAATATTTCCGAAACCTAACGGCACTTCAAACTTATGGACCGAAATTTCGTCAAAATACAAAGTGGGGCAAAATGATCGGAAAAGCATCAGCAGGGCTTTTGATAGGTCAGGGATTGAAGAACTTAATTGGTGTAGGGGCAAAAGTTATCGATGATAAAGAAAAGGAAGACAAAGCGTCCTCCAGCTCCCCAGAACCCATAATGAAAGACAGTGGATCGGATGACAAAGATGAGACCAGAAGCACAGTGAAATTTCCAACAATAATGCCCAGGAGCCGACTAGTGAGTTTGTCCTCGCAAATTATCCCAATCCAAAAAAGACCAGCAGAAAAGGACGAAAAGGATTCCAAAGAATCCGAAATGACAGAGGCAGCGGAGAAGCAAGGCCGAAAGTACAGAAAAACTGGCGCATCTAAATCCAAGACTGTCATGAGTGCTTCCATACCAAATATGAATATAGGTAAGGATGGCGACACAACCCGTGCTTCGCATCCAGTGTATGCACGCAGCGAATCCATCCGTTCGGTAAAATCCGACAGGCATAGCACCGTCTCCAAACGTAGCACCAGAAACAAAAAGCACCACCTTCCCCCCGAAATACTGATGAGTAAAGCCAAGACAACTGTAGGTGGCGTCGCTTTACCGATTGTAAGCAATGAAGTTTCGCCCCGCCCATTTTACTACTTCCAAGGAAAACGGGAGGACCAAATAGTGCAACCACTTCTAACTGCGATCTCCAATCACCAAGGGTCCGATCCACGTGACAGAGCCATCAAAACTTTGGCCATCACCAACACGTTCAAGGAAAAACCATGGCTCGTGCGCGTGCGTATGGCAATGGGTCTTACGGCTTCAACCATGAAGCGTGAAGTGACCAATCTGCGACATAGTTTAATAGAATACCGTGAAAAACCAGCAAACAATAGAAGTTCAGCAACTACATTCACCTGAGTTGGTGAATGCCAATGATCTTTCAATTCTACAACAAATGAAACCACTTTCGTATAATAATATAGAAAAAGAAATCAAGAGAACTCCTTATTACAATTCTAATAATTTTCTAAGCTTGTCCCTATTTTGGTTCAGTACTATCCATTTGTTTCAAAAAGATGCGTATTGAAAGAGATTTTCAGGATTAAATATAATAAGAACTGAGCTGCTATTCTAATACCTGTGAGGATTTTCTTTGTGCTAGAGTTAAATCAGTATCCAGGTGTATATCTAAAGTTTCCTGTCAATATGAAATAGTAATGTATCCGTATGGAGAAAAGTGTAAAGACCATTTTTGATTGCTTTAGGATTGTATTCAAATTATTTATTTCGAGATATGATATGTAAATTACGCAAATGTTGCATATGAAACTGAATCTGGAGCTGTTGTTTTGCAACTGGAGAAAGTCTTCACAGAATCCCAGTTTTGATTTGTACTCTGGGACTGGAAGAAAATTAATTTCTCTTTTAAGTCAGATGCAAGGAAACATATCCAGATCATTATTTCTTGTAAGTGCATCTTCGTCACAGGTCTAACACACAACACTCAGATCATTTCTTTTTTTACATACCCTATTTAACAATATAACACCCGTAACAAACTGCGAACAGAATAGACCCAGATCTGCCATAGTATAATGCGCTATCAGATAAGAGGCTATGCTCTTCGAATTAATCACAATTAGAACCAACAGCTTAGACCCAGTTCGACAGGAACATTTGTTTTTCGGAACAGGGCTTGTCCCCATCGATGTTACATATAATTCAAGCACAAAGTGTGGAAATCTTTCATGCTAACGTTTGTGCAGGTGTAAAAACTAATAACTAAATGCATGCTGTCTTGCCGTGTTTCTGAAGCATAAAGATTACAAATAATAGGTATCATGAAAAATAGAATTTATACAGATATTTTGCATTTAATTTTAAAAGGACTCTTTCGTAACTAATGTCTTCCTCAGAAGTTTAGATATATACATGTAATATGTATACTAGATGAATGATAAACACATTTGACTGAGGTTTGATACTTTGAAGAACAAAGATTAATTTCTTGCAGGAATCTTGTACCTATGGGTTTAATCCCGAGGGTGGGGTGAATTCAAGATAAGTTTAATTTAAATTTGACATGACAAATATCATAAGCTTTGATGAGCTTTGTACCGACACTATATTAAAGAACAATATATCACACATACGACAATGCAAATGCATATTGACTTACAACATACATGTCTTGAAAGAAACATGATTTCGCGCACATTCCATTCCTCCTTCCTACCTAAAAATATCTGGAAAGATTAGAATAAAGGTATGGTGTTACTTTTATCTTACGCTTTTAGGGTTTGGCCAAGTCATTTATAATGTTTCTTTTGTTTTCTTGGTTTTAATGGTACTTTAACAAAACTTTTGTCAAACTTTAAATCATAAATCGTTTACACTGGACATCGGTCTGTATTTGCACAGACTACCTTGATACTTGTGTGCAAGTGAAGAGAAATCATTTGCGAATAAATGTATTAAAACAAAATCAAAGTTTCTTTGTGATACTTAAAGTGAGATTGGGAAAATTCACGAGGGGGGTGGGGTACCATTCATAGATCCCTCTTTCTATTTATTGTTTATGTTTTATATCGATCAAACGAGGAGCTAGCATATGCTTGATTTGAAGTATTGACAAGTAAGTGGAGAAGAATTTGTTTCAACCCTAACTATTTCATGTTTTGAGTAATCTCTCTCTGATTCGATATAACTGGAGCTTTTATTCTGTGCCCCTGACTTAAAATCCAGTAAAAGAAGCAGTGAATCTTACAAGAATCTATTTTCTTGATGATATGTCCTGTTGCGCTTCCAGTACATACATAGTTTGGGGGGCAGGGTTTTGGGGAGAAACGTAGAAAGCATCAGTTTTAAAGCAAATTCCTGCTCCGAAAGGAAACGAATACTAATTTGTAGGGTCGGCTCAAAATAGGTTTGTGCAAATTTTCATTAGAGGACACTATTAATGTTAGCAGCTAGAATTAGAGGCGACACTTCAAGGAACACTGTTTTATAAATTTTCATAAATTTAATTTTAATTTGTTTCTTCACTCTGATTCAAAATGTCGAAAAATCTACGTAGGTAGAGGTTTCACCGTCTAAAATAGATCACGGCTGTGAGTAATATGGTAACATGACGCTGCAATGTGCAGTCAAAGACACAAATAGCAGGTCGATCTTGAGATGCTTTTACATTCATTTATGTGGTAATAAAAGGCTATTTGGTTGTAATGACCTACTTTTATTGCTTAACTGGCTATGCGACGTTTTTGGAATATGTACTATATACAGGCGAAGCAGCTGAGACGTATCATTCAACAAAATTTTCTGTTGGTTCATTCTTAGTACAGATCCTCAAATTTGTATCCAATTAAAAGCTTGAAAGAAGAGAAAGCTCTTTTATTTGGATTGGTTTCATGTAATATTTCGCACGCATACTCTTTTCTAAAGAACCAATTTTATTATTGTTTCTTCTTTACAATGGACTCAGTGGTTCTGAGGAGGCATTGAAAACGTGTCGTTTCTTACTGTGAGTATCATAGTTCAAATTGGCTTCACATGTAGGGGAAGTAACCACAAGTTCAACTCCTTATAGAGTATTACAAATCCTGTCAGAGTTCTCTCTCTCTCTCTCTCTCTCTCTCTCTCTCTCTCTCTCTCTCTCTCTCTCTCTCTCTCTCTCAGTTACCGGCAAAAAGAAGTTATTATGACGTAGTGTTATGTTAAACGCATTCTTCTTAGAGTGACAGCTCTTTGAGTATGCAAGAGTTAGCTCTCTTACCGAGTACATATAACAACGGAGGTGTATAAATTCACGTGTCAGACGTACATGACGAGATTCGTCGCACACGTCTATAATTCAAATTCAGTCAGTCAATTCACGTGCAAGTCACGGTGACACTGGGGAAAAGAATTCCATTATATCGTTGTACAGAGAGGGTGAAAAGAGTACGGAAATCACTAGGATATGTAATAAGCCAGCAAGTAACATGTATCATTTCTGAAGATGTATCAAATCGCAGTAGTGTAGAAAGAAAAAAAAATTAAAATATATATATATATATATATCACCAAATGTTAGTATAAGTCTAACTTTTTATTGAGAACAAAATTAGAAGCTAAAGATGTGAGGTGAATAGTATGTTTACGTGGCATCGATTTTGCCAATAAGTTGGACTTAACTGTGTGTGTGTGTGTGTGTGTGTGTGTGTGTGTGTACGCTGTATCTTTGATATACCACGAGTTGTATGCATTTTTCATTAAAAGGTAACGAGGCGTGCCAAGTTTCATTTTCAGTACAAATTTATACAACAAGTGCTATATCAAAGATACAGCATACATACTATAAATATACATATAAATACACACACTGATGTTTGCAACGGAGATTAAGATTGACTACAGGAAGCTGTGTATTGACAAAAGGAGTGAACTCTTCACATTCCTTCACAGTGTGTCCGCTATAACAAGTAGTTCTGCAGCTATTGTTACTATTCATATCCTTTCTGGGACTTGTTAAGTTGCTTCTTTTTGAACTTCTATTGTCATTCATATTGATTAAATAAATAAAAGATCCGCTTAGGATTTGAACAAGAAAGTCGGTGTAAATGAAGAAAGTAGAATACTAGAAACATTGCATGGCTAGCGTCCCGAGTTGTGAAAGCGCGGTCATTCGATCACCGGCGAGTACATCGAAACGAGTGGGGGAATAGTCTAACTCGAAATGACGAATCAACAAGAAGTAATTCAAATATTGAAAGAAGTGTGAAATTCAAACATTGATAACAGCGTGAATATATATATATATATATATATATATATATATATATATATATATATATATATATATATATATATATATATATATATATATGTATATAAAGTTTGATCAAAATCAGATCACAAATATGGCTTCCAGAGTGGTAACGAGCTCAGCCAATCAGATGCAAGATTACATCATTAATATGCGTGGATCTCGCTAATTATAAAACTTATCCAAGATCTTGATGATATAAGCCAATATTTAAAATTTGATAAAAGCAGATGATAAATCTGGCTTCCAGAGTGGCAATAAGCTCAGCAAATCAGATGCAAGATCAATTCATAAATATGCGCGCATCTCACTCATTATCGAACTTGTATAAGATCTTGATGATATAAGTATATATTCCAAGTTTGATCGAAATCGGGTCAGAAATCTGGACCCCAGAGTGGTAACAAGTACAGCCAATCAGATGCAAGATTATCTAATTAATATTCGTGGATCTCGTTCATTAGCAATTCCATCAGAAGATCGAAATGATATAAACCCATATTGCAAGTATCAGAAATATGGCTTCCAGTAACAAGTTCTGCCGGTCAGATGCAAGTTCACCTCATTAGTATGCATGTATCTCGTTCATTATAGAATCTTTTCGAGATCTAAATGTTAAAAGCATATATTTCAAGGTTGATCAAAATCCGATCAGAAATATGGCCTCCAGAATAGTAACAAGCTCAGCCAGTCGAATGCAAGATCTCCTAATTAAAATGTGTGGAATTTGCTCATTATCAAGCTAATCAGAGATCTTATTGATATAAAGATATATTCCAAGTTTGAACAAAATTGGATCAGAAATATGCCATCCAGAGTGGTAACAAGGGGAGGCAATCATGTGTAGGATCACCTCAGTAGTATGCATGGCTATTGCTCATTATCGAACTAATCCGATATTTTGATGATATAAACCCATATTCCAAGTTTGATTGAAATCGGATCAGAAATATGGACTCCAGAATGGTAGCAAGCAATTACTGACGGACAGACACACAGTGGAACGCACGACGGACGCAAAGCCATAATATAAGCTCCCTTGGCCTTACGGCTGGTTGAGCTAATTGAAAAAAATAATAGTAGTAATAGTAGTAGTAGCAGCAACAGCACGTACCAAACTAACACAAATATATCGTGTCCTATCAGGCAAATATAGGTGTTCCGTCACCTACTGCTACATTGTTACAAACCATATGAACCAACATGGCACCTATGTTAAATTCTCGTATGGCTCTATAAATTTTCGACCTTTGGCTATATAAACTTTCGACACTAAATTTTCCCATGACCCCTATACATTTTGGACCCTATTTAATACAGTCCCCCCACCCCGTTTTTCTCTATAGTACCATGCTTTACTACTAACATTCCTCTTGCCTGGAATGTGGCAGACTCTGAGAGTGATCTCCGACGAAGTTGTCCAACGGAGAAGGTTCTACACTTCTAAGCAGAGAGAAGGGCTATGAGTGCCTCCTTGGCGTCTAAGGTGCGCTACGACCGACGTCTTGTCTGTAGCGACCATGGCGCAGCGATGTATTGTGCGGCTAACCCACCCTTTAAGTGCTAGAAAAACAGCCCGCATTTCTAGATTGCTGATGTGAATAAAAGTTTCTTCCCGAGACCACAGGCTCTGCAGGACTACTCTTTGATCCCCATCCCGCCTGAATCTGGTGTGTTGGTATAAAAGGAGTGAAGTTCCGCAGCGTGAATCGGAACTCCAGTCAGAAACCTGCCCCGAATTTTCCACCAACTCATATGGTGATTAACTTTGGATCCTATGGGGATCCGGATGAACAGGGGGTCCTTGTGTGGTTTCCAGTTCTCTAGAAGCAAGAAACAGAGGGGCAGCTTATTAAGTCCGTTGCCGCATTCAGAGTTCCCATGAGATGGAGGTAGAGACGAGCAGGCAATGACGTCTTGTCCAATCTTGCAAAGAAAGCAAGTATTTGTGAGATTCCGTCGGAAGGAACACAGACTGTTCCTTGACAGGTGAGACAATTCATCCACATTTAAATGAAGTTCTGAGAAGAGATAAGATCCGACCTCTCCTGATTGGGGATTAGGCCTAGTAAAGTCACCCTCTCCCAACAGAGAGACAGATCTCTTAGAAGGGCACGTCTGAGGACGTTTTGCATCAAACAAATCGGCGAAATACTGGAGGATGGGAACTCAAAGGACCTTAAATAAACCACTATTACACCCATAATCCTGGTGAAGGCTCTGGGAGGGGAAGGTAGGCCGAAAGGAAGAGCCCAAAACAGAAGGATCGCCCACAGGCAAAACGGCATAAATTCCCTGTGGGTTGGGAAGACTGGATTGTGACGATAAGCATTCTAAAGATTCATGGAGACGCCCAGTCGTTCAACCTGTTACGACTCTAGGTTTTAAAATAATGTAACAGAAAGAAAGCGAAATCAACAATGTAAGTAAAATCAACAAGCAATTTATTTCTAGACAAGTAAGGTAAAAATTCTAAAGACACTTACAATAACGTGAATTAAAGTCCATAAATTAAATAATCTTAAGTGTCCTAGTCACAAGTCCTAAATATAGAATGTTCCAAATGAATTCCAGTATCCTTGAATGTCCTGATATGCCAGTAGTCTTGAATGTCCTGACATGCCTGAATGATGTAATCCATAATATCTTTGAATGAATTCACATAAATCCAAAAGTCAAGTAAATATCCAAAATGAGAATGAGCACTTTTAGTAATTCCAATGAATATTTAAAATAAATAACTCCTCTTTCTGAATTGGCTCTGATTTTCACAACTGTAACATCTGATTATTAAAATAAATTCCTTAATAGACTGATCTTAATAATATGAAGTTTAGTATAGGGATGAAATCTTGTTTACCAAACCTATATAAATATAAAGATAAGTCACCTGACAGAATATTCTAGAATATGAGTAACTCTAAAGGAAAATTACGCAGCGTACGCGACTTTTCTCACATCAAGACATGGAAAATTCCAGTCTAAGTACTAAATGCTATGAAAATGGAGTACATATGTTATTTACAAATTGACCACAAAAGTACAACTTACCTAACGGACACATATTATAAATTCAATATACATAACACCTTCCCTCATAAAAAAAAGGAAGATTTATGCAATAAATCTTTCTTTTAAATATGCATAATCAAAATTACATAGGAAAATGTCTTATAAATGTCACTCAGCTCAATTACACAAAAAAAGTTATATAGTCTGTGCACGCGATCACATTGTCTTTTCCGTTGATGTGTCTAATGTCTATGTTATATTCTTGCAGTGTTAAACTCCATCTCAACAATCTTCTATTTTTATTTTTCATTTTGTTCATGAAAGTAAGGGGATTGTGATCACTGTATACTATAACGGAGAAAGAGCCGAGGTAACATACACTTCAAAATATTGTAAAGCCAATATTAAAGCCAAACATTCCTCCTCAATTGTGGAACAATTTTTCTGGTGCTTGTTTAATTTTAAGAAAAATAGCATACTGAATGATCCACACCATTTTTGTCTTCCTCAATACTCCACCAACCCCTACATCACTTGCAGCAACAGTCATTTTAAATAAATGTGCTGAAAGAACTAGTGCATTCTTAAGCATGGCCTTTAATTTATCAAAGGATTCCTGACACTGGTCAGACCAATGAAACTCGGATTTCTTACTCAACAAATTTATCAAAGGTTCAGCAATTATGGAAAAATTTTAACAAAATTTCTGATAATATCAAGCCATACCTATAAATCGCATCAATTGCTTTTTGCTAATAGGCACAGGGAATTTAGAGATAGCTTTGACATTAGTTTCTATAGGTTTAACTTGACCTTGTCCCACAATATGTCCTAAAAATATGACACTAGCATGGCAAAACTCACTTCTGCTCAAATTAATTGTCAGATTTGCATCACTGAGTCGATCGAAGAATTTAGGAATGGTTTCCAAGTGATCTTCCCAAGTGTATTTGGAGATAATTACGTCATCGATGTACGCGTCACAGTTATCTAGACCAGATGTTATGATTCATAAGACGTTAAAACGTTGCCGGAGAATTTTTCATTCCGAACGGCATGGCTTTATATTGATAAAGCCCATCTGTAGTTACAAATGCTGAAATTTCTTTTGTCCTTTCCGTGAGTGGAATTTGCCAGAATCCTTTTAAAATGTCACACTTGGTGACATGTTTCGCATTTCCAATTGTATCAATGCAATCATGCATTCTTGGAATTGGAATTGAATCCGTTATGGTGACACTGTTGACTTTTCTATAGTCAGTACACATGCGGAATGTAATATCTAGCTTGGGCACAAGAATACATGGTGAACTCCAGCTACTTTTACTTGGTTCTGTAAAATCATTCTCCAGTAAATACTAAATGTCTTTCTTCAAATATTTCTGTTTGAGAGGATTCATCCTATAAGGATGCTGTTTCACAGGCATCGAATTTACAATAGTCAACGTCATGATAGATTTTATTTGTTCGTGTAGGAATATCAGGAAACAAGTGCTCATACTCATGTAATAGCTTTTTTAGTTCATTTCTTTCCTGTTGTTGTAGCTGTGTTTCTGGTCCAGATTGTCCAATACGTCTGAATTCCGAAGGTTGGTTAAACCAGAATCACCACAGTCAGATTGTATTCCATTGTTGACATCCTCACTGTGTGGGACAGGTAAAATTAAAATAATTGAATAATTAATTGGGCTATATCTGTCAAAATATTCCTTTAACATATTAATATGACAAATTTGTTTCTGTTTCCTCCTCCCGGGAGTGTTAATGATATAATTTAAGTCATATACTTTCTTTTCAACGGTATAAGGACCATAAAATGTAGCCCGAAGAGGAATTAGAGGTATGGGCAAGAGAGCCAGAACATTATCATCAGGCTTAAAACTCCTTTCCTATGCATTTCTGTCATATCTTAATTTCATTTTTGACTGAGTAGTGTGGAGATTAGCTCTTGCTACGTCACAGGCCTTTGTCAAATTGTATTTTCAATCAGAGACGTAGTCAAGAAGATAATTCTTTGAATCTTCATTTGAAAGAACTTTCTCTTTCAATAATTTCAATGGTCCACGGACAGTATGTCCAAACACCAGTTCAAAGAGACTAAAACCCAATTCCTCTTGAACTGATTTCCTAACAGCAAACAACAACAAATCCTTTCCTGTATCAAAGCAATATGACCGAATGATATTCTTCAAAGTTTGATGAAATATTTCCAAAGCCCCTTGACTTTCAGGGTGATATGCAGAAGATTTAAACTGTTGGATGCCTAATTCATGCATAACTTGTTGGAAAATTCCATAAAATTAGACCCTTGATCCGACTGGACAGATTTTGGAGGGCCAACAAATGTAAAAAAAACTTTACCAAAGCTTTTACAATGGTTTTAGTTTTAATATTTCTCAGAGGAATTGCCTCTGGAAATCTTGTAGACGCACACATGATGGTCAACAAGTATTGATTGCCTGACTTGGTCTTAGGTAAGGGAACGACACGATCTACCATTGTTCTACTAAATGGTTCGTTAAATGCAGGAATGGGTTACAGATGAGCCTTAGGTGCCTTCTGATTGGATTTTCATACCATTTGACAAGTGTGACAAGATCTACAGTATTTAGAAACATCACTTTTAAGTTTCGGCTAATAAATATTATTCAAGATCTTGTGCTAAGTCTTATTTACTCCTAAATGACCAGTAAATGGAGTTTCATGGGCGAGACTAAGAATGTCCTATAGATATGACTTAGGAACGACAATTTGATAGGTCACTGACCACTCCTCACCAGCGGGTGCCTCAGTTGGTCTCCATTGTCTCATAAGAACCCCATCATTTTTTACAAAGTAACACACTGGAACTTGTGTGGCTTCCTTTTCACCAATAGCCGTCTGAAACAAACAGGTGATTTCAGGATCTTGTTCCTGTAAGACAACGAGTGATTGTCTTTTGTCACCCTGATAAGAATAGAGAGAATGAATTGTAAAAAGAGGATCTCTGGGATCAATACCTTCTGATTGCCCAATATCAGGAGAGAAAGTGACCTCATTAAAAGACTGACCAATAAATGTGTAAGCTAAAGGAATAATTTTCTGATCAACATCATTCTCAAGAGCTCTTTTTGCATTAGCTCTGGTAACTGCACAAGCAGGATATAAATCAGGGATTTCAATCTCAATAGGATAAACGTTTTGATCTAAACAAGACTTGTCAGTTACAAGTGGATTGACCGCGACCTTATCTCCAGCTATGTCATTTCCTAGTAACAAATGGATACCTTCTATAGGTATAAAAAAATTAACTGCCCCAACAGTCACAGGTCAAGAAACTAAGTCTGATGCCAAATTAACACAATGGGGATCAACATTTACAAAGCCGCCCTCTACTCGTTGAATAAGTACACTTTCGCTAGAAGACGACGTCTCAGACAAAGGCAAAGTACCTGATAACAAAATACTCTGAGAAGCCCCTGTGTCCTTTAATATTTTAATAGGGTATTTTGGCAGAATCACCAATAAGTGATATAGAACCTTCTGACATGAATGGTTCATAAATCTCCAAAATAGAATCAGACTGGGGTTTGTTTTCAATACAAGATCGTGACCTTGACCTCTTTGAAGTAAGAGCATTTGGAATCTTTATTCTCTTGCTTATTTTTCAACCTGAAGCAATCAGAAATGATGTGCCCTTTATTTTTACAATTAAGTGCATGTAGGAAGAGATAAGGATTTCTGATCAGTCTAATCAGATGTTTGATTCCTTACATTTGTGCTGTTTTGAAATTTAGAGACTGAAATGGTTCTTTACCAGAAAACTGCTGAGAGGAAGACTTATTGACAAATGACATTTTTTGAGTCAAGAAATAATCATCAGCCATACGAGTAGCATTTTCCAAAGTTTCCACTTTCTGCTCGTCAAGATAGGTCTTGACATCACCATGGGTGCACCTCTTGAACTTTTCATTTAATACGAGCTGTCTGCAGTTTTCATAATCTTGATCAACCTTCTTGGTTGAGCACCACCCATCAAATAGTTGTTCTTTTTCCCTTGCAAATTCGACATGAGTTTGTCCAGTTTCTTTTCTACAATTCCTAAACTTTTGTCGATATGCCTTGGGTACCAACTCATAGCCCTTCAAGATGCACTCCTTAACCACATCATTATCACTGCTCTGTTGTACTGACAATGAAGTGAAGACTTCACGAGCTTTGCCAATAAGTACACTTTGTAACAAGAAAGTCCAATGCTCTCTTGGCCATTTCAAGTTTTCAGCAATTTTCTCAAAGTGAAGAAAATATTTATCAACTTCTTTTTCCTGAATTGGGGATACTAACCTAATATATCTGGTAACATCAAACCTGAAATTGTGTGTAAAGGGAGACGAGTGTTCGGTTTGCCAGTTCCAATTCTTTTAATCTGTATTGAATTTGTCTTTCTTCTCTCTGCATCTGTCTCTTCTTCTCCTCTCTCTGCATTTGTATTTCCCTTTCCTCTTTCTCTCTCTCTCTGCATCTGCATTTCCCTTTCCTTCATTTCCATCTCCGCTTTCTCTCTCTCTCTGCCTCTCCTCTTGCTCTCTCTCTCTCTCTCTGCATTTCTATTTCCCTTTCCTCTTTCTGAGGCTGAAGCTTTCTTAATTCTAATTCCATCTGGGGTTTTATTTTAGCTGTAATGCTCTTAATTTCCAATCAAAATCAGATACAGACGTATCAATTAAACCCAAAGCACTATTATACACAATTTCCTTTCCCACCAAATATTGAATTAAAATATTCTTTATCTCTTGCTTTATCAAAGACGCTTCCGCTTCAAAAAGATCATAATGTCTGGCAAGCTCAAACACCTCGTCCTTTTTCATAGACTCTAACCCTACCTGGGTAGGACTTGAAACAAAGTTCTCAACCTTAGATGACATTGTGAATGCTTGCTTGTTTCACTGAAGATTTCTCAAATGGGTGAAATAAAAATCTTTACCAGGGCCAACCAGTGGCTGATGCATAGAAGAGGGGACATACCACTCCTTCTGCTGTTTAATGGAGAAAATATGTACTCCTGCCGATTGAAGACAGATACTGCAACAGTTAAAATACAAGAAACAAGAGTCCCTTGAAGGGGCTGAATCTCTACTGGGCAAAAAGTATTTCCAGGAGTTCAAGATAAAACCATTTCTTCCTTTTCACTGTTGTGTTGAAACCATTTCTGATATTCTTCAGCGATAACAAGATTTTCAAATAAGCTGCTGTGGTAAACATACTGGATGTCAACATAGCACCATTTTCATTTAGGACAAAGTCTTTTGGCGAAAACCGCATGTCATAATGATCATCCATTCAGGGGAGCTGTGGCAACAAGACTTTTAAGACAGCCGTCGGGTGGCCATATTGGATGTATAACTGGCACCATTTTCATTTAGGACAAAGTCTTTTGGTGAAAACCCCATGTCATTATGATCATCCATTCAGGGGGAGCAGTGACAACAAAATTTGTAAGACTGTTGTTGTGGCAGCCATATTGGATGTACCATTGGCACCATTTTTATTTAGGACCAACTAGACATCATTTGAAGCCTTTAAGTGCAATCCCCATGTTGATATGACCATCCATTTAGGAGAAGTAGCAATAGCAACATTTTTAAGATGGCCACTGTGGTGGCCATATTGGACATCAGATCAGCACAGTTTTCATTTAGGTCCAGCTAGACATCATAAGAAGTCTTTTAGTTAAAACCCCATGTTGATGTGACCATCCATTAAGGAGGAGCAGCAATAACAAGATTTTCAAGCTGGCTGCTGTAGTAGCCTTATTAGCTGTCCGAGCAGCACTATTTTTATTTAGTACCAAGCAGACCATGGGATGAATGTGTGTGTGTGTGTGTAAAGTTTAAAGGCAATCCTCCAAGTAGTTTAGGAGAAGTAGTGATAACAAACTTGTGCTAATAGATGGATGGACAATGGACAATAGACAGACGATGGACAACAGACCATCCCATAAGCTCTTCTGGTATATGACCAGTCGAGCTAATAACAACTCTGTGTCTGAAATAAAAGATGGGCAAAACAGATACGTTAACTGTCTGGTTATAGAAAGTCCTGCATAGATATGAACATGCATTTGTGGTGGTTGTGGTAAGGGGGGGGGGAGCACTGACAAAAGTGTGCAGGCAATAATCTTATATAACAATCGCAGTCTGCAAAATAAAACAAAGAAATGCAAGTTAGAAATCTTTCAGGTTTATTTGTTTTACCAGTGTTCTCGTATTAATATAGAATAACAAATAATATATACAAAAATGCAATGTACAGTAAATGTATTCTTCCAAACTCACTTCCAACACAAGTGGACTGTACAATGGTGGACAAATGTGTTAATGAAATGTGATATGCTGAAGTGATTAGCACTATATCCCAATGTACAGTACTAAAAATTGACATAAATGCATCTATATATACTTCAAAATGCAAAAAGAGATTTGAAAAACTGTTCAATATCTGATTGATAAAATAAGGTATCACAAATGTATATAGTACACCTTAATCTGTGATTTTTTTATCATCTGGTAAAAGCTTTGATAAAACTTAGTTAAACTGAACATCTGCTGCTGAGAACTTAAAACATGAGGCCCATATTACTCACCTGTCTTACATAAAGTAAAAGTTGGTAATTTCAGTAAGCAGGCTAACACATTATTGCAATAAAAGAACCCTATGTAAAGCATCTAAAACATATATATATTATGTCAATTATCCCTATTTTACTTACATTTACTTACTTGGGTATGTAGAAGAGATCTGATACACCATCATGCACGTTGTAAGAAGCAACTAATGGAAGCAACCTTTTTGACCTTGGATGCATCCAGTGATCATGTTCACGCTGAGGTGGTCTTGAACTTTTTAAAAGAGTTTGGTTTCTATAAAAAAAATCTGACTTTATATTTTCTTTTGCCTTCATCTTCATTTTGTATGCCTTTCTTAAGATGCCTAAACATACTCTGCTCTATATAGCCAGGATTGTGCTTGATATACATTTAAACCCAACACACACATCCATACTTTTATTACGGTCTCAGAGATTCTCACCAAATATTAAGGTATAATTAGTATGCATATGTCTTGCTAATAACTGAACTCATCCAAGATCTTGCTAATATAAAACTATTTAACAAGCTCTATCAAAATCAGACAAGATTTATTAAAGTCTATAGAGAAGGAACAAGCCCAGCCAATCAGATACAAGATAACTGCATGAATATGGGTCTCACTCATTATTAAATGTCAGCTGAGATCTTGACGATATATAAGCATATTCTCCAAGTTTGATAAAAATACCATAAGCTGACTTGGCCTTATGGCCAGTTGAGCTACAAAATGAGACAATTAACGGCTTCACCTTGCTGGGAAAGCAGGTTAAAGAACATGAATGACCATTTTTAGCATGATCATGATGACAAATACAATAAAATTTAGATCCTTGTATCAACATTTTGGGTGACATACAAAGGATAACATATAAGATGTATGTAATGGTTTTGATCATCTCAAATATTACGAGATAAAATAGCAAAAATAAAAAGCACCATTGTCATGATGTTTTTTTGTGTGTTCTTTTTGTATACAATTTAGGCGTTTATCAAATAGCATTAATCAAATATGTTCCTCCAAATAAAATGAGATTCAAATTATGAAGAAAGAACATGGAAGAGTTAAACCGAACAAAAATAAAGATACATTCCAAGGTCAACAAAAATAAATAATTTAAATAAAAATTGACAAAATGCATTTACCATTACTCTTCCTTTTGTAATGATGTATTTCAAAATATTTTCTCTAAATGAAACTGCAAATTTTCTTTTGGAAAAAATAATCTAATTATTGAAATCAACACAACTTAGGAATCCTCAGATTTCTTAAGCTTCAACTGACATAATTTATAGTTCATTAATAACAAGCCATAAAATGAAGTTTCTGTATATATTTCAATCACATAAAACACAGAATCAGTAAAAATCTAACTAAAAATAACATCATGTAGAACTTTTAATCAGCAGCAAGGCATAAAAACAATCAAAACCATATGCAGAAATTCCAATCACACATATGACATGCATGTGAATGTTTGGTTTAAATATATAAGCATCATGGAAAATTGTTTCATTGTATTACTGTATCTTTAAAAGGAAAATGTACATTCAAATATTGGAACAGTAATCTGTGAATATTGTCGACGTATTCACAACGTTGCCATAGTATTCTCATATTTTGGTGCTACACAGGCTTCACAGAGGCCAAAATTTTCTACACCATCGCCATGCTAAAAAGAACAAAAAGAACTAAAATCACCCTCACGCCCACCCCATATTAAGAGAAATGTACTCCCACCAAAAAAATTACCACAAAAGAATTTTCATCCCAAACAAATTCGTATCAATTTTTATAAGCATATGCAAATGGTAAAACCAAGACTTTATGCTAAACCCTTTCTTTGGTCACAATAATATTATTACACTGATGCCTTGTTCTATTAATACATAGGTGATAAAAAAAACTTTACCATGGATTGATAGCTTTTACTGACCAGTATGTGGCTTTATTAAAAAGGTGGTATAAAATTTTACCTTTGCATGATTATTTTATATAAAGCAGAAACTGGAGGCAAATTTGTAATGGCCATCAAATGGAGGCAAATTTTGAACTGGGTGACAAATGGAGGCAAATTTTGTACTGGCCAACAAATGGAGGCAAATTTGTAATGGGCAAGAAATGGAGGCAAATAGTGTACTGGACGACCCGAAAAAAAATTACTGACGAGACTTACCCCAACCCCATATCAAGATTGTTTTCAGACTCCTAAAAATACCAGCTAAAATTCAGCACCCCCCAAAAATACTACAACAGAAAATTTTGACACCCTCTTCCCCCCAAAATAGTACCAGCCTATGTAGCACCAAAATATGTGAGTACTGGTCCTATGGGTCAAATATTATTAAGGAATTTCAGATGCCCATCATCAGATTCAATCATTTTTGGCTTGTAAAAAACAAGCACCATATTTATCCAATTAAACACATCCAACTGCAAAAAGCACTGAACGAGATCTACCCTTGTAAAATTAGGGTAATTCCCCATTATAATGCTGTTCATAGTAACCATAAAAATGAACCACCTAACAGGTGAGGTAACATTATATTGAGGTATTTTATACATAATATTACAATTAAATAATGAAATGGGATCCATGACCATACCATCTTATAAATGGGACTGCATTCAGAATGTAATGCTATTTGTTTTGTTTACTATTTCAAGTGAACAACATGGACTCTAATCTGTTGGTGCATTATACTGAGGTAGATCCGGGTCTATGCTGTTTGCAGATGAGTGCACATCATATACAGATCTGACATTTTAATGAAGAAACCCAGCAAATACTGGCAGGTCTATGCTTGCTAATCTGTAGGAAAATTCTGACCAAAACTGGGGGTATCTAGAAATGTGAGAAAATAAGGATAATAAATAAATGCAAAGATAAATAGTATTGTTGATGCAGATTTAGCATATGAAAGAAATGTCTAATAAAAATCTTCATAAAAAATGAAAACAGAAACTGATATATTGATATTAAACTCATCATTAAATAGATTATCTCTGAAAATAAAACTCTGGCAAAACCAAACTCAACACTAAAATCTTGAATTTAAAAACAAAGTGTCATTATCTTCACTTAATTAAATGACATTTTTGACAGATTAGAAATTAAAGTTGTAATACAATATTATAAGAAAATTCCTTAAAGTCTCAGAGCTGTAATTCAACACACTTCTTCAAAAACACGTTCAAACCAAACCTCAGATACAGTGTTACATTAGAGTATGCTAATTAATGTCCTTGAACATTAGCAACCATATTTAGGAAAAATAATCCTAACTTTATCTGGTGTAAAGCTGAAGAAAACAGTAAGTTTTGGACTTTAGACTGTATTTTTTTTTGGTCAGAAAGCTTTGAGAATGATGGGCCAAGTCTAATATTTCCTGAGCAAATATAGAACATTTTGAACAAGTTCCTAATATCTCTGACAAATACAGACTGGGGACCATGTAGGTCTCTAGTTATTGAACATGCCATGAAACTGTACAGTAAAGAACTATACAAGGACATATAATGTAGGTCACAGTGACCCACTTAGGTATGGAAATTGGCACTCTTAGGATATATATAAAATTAAAAAACTGCATACCACATATGTACTCGCTTAGAAGTCATTTTTTAAAACTGAAAATTCGATTGGATTCATGCAGGGTAGGGGTACAAAAAAGTTGATAAATCTAGGGGTAATATTGGAAACTCGAGATGTCTGCAGCATGTACAAAATACTGTCAATTCAAATATTTTTTTTACATTTTTATGCCTCTTTTCCCATCCAGAAATGCATATATGGTATGCACTGTGTTTAAATGTTTTATGATGGTACTCATTACACAATACTTGTACATGTGTCTACATTTGGATTTTAATAATTTAAAAAAATTAAATTAAATATTACTCTCTACAAAGTGAAGTGTCCATCAATATTGTTTACCATGGGTTTTTACTAGCAAGTATATTGCTCCCATTGTCATGTATGTCTGAACAACCCATATTTGTATTATATTTTGTGTTGCTGTATAAGCATTGTTTGTGTTTCATGAAATAAAAGTTTTGATTTGATTTGTATTTGCATTTTTCATAAGCCAGATCTATTTCCCAAGTGATATTTCCTAAGTTATCTGCCAGTGCATGTAGAATGATAAGCCATTAGCTTGTAAATTCAGCATCCTCTTTGTTTTCCCAGTTGACAATTCCTTTGACAGAGCTGCAAATGTGATACATGTTTGGTGCCCATGTGTAGTCCTATATTCAGTTAACTTTGGGTGCTTCTTCTGAGTAATTTAACAACTCCCTGTGCATTTCTGACCTTAATCCCTTAGGTTGTAAAGACAGCACCCGCTGTTTTTCTCAGTTGACAATCCTTTGATTGAGCCGCGAATATGATACTTGTTCAGTGCCAAGTTGAGTTCGATATTCAGTTAATTGCAGGTGCTTATTTTAATTCCCTGTGATCATGCTGCACAATTGACACCTGTTTAGTAGCAGTGATCCTTTAATAAAATTTTACAGAATATATGACCAAAGTGTCACCTACTGAGCCCAAGCTCAGTCTTCATGTAAATAATGGTCCAAGTTTCTGAATTCTCAATGTTCTGTCAGTTACTGGTTACCTTGTCACTTTTATATTGTACATTGTAAATTGCTATACTTTGGTAGTTTTGCCAATAAGGGGGAAAAAAACTGAATACTTACGATATTCAAGTTAAAAGTTACAGACTTTGCATTGAAACATAACATTTGTGCCAAACTACTTGCATTTCTACCATCATTTATCTATCCAGCCAGTTTCGCTTGTTTATTTTTCCAAAGTACAACTCTGACTCACTGATGACAAGTCACCCTTACATATGGATTTGATTTGCAAAGTACACTCCAACTTATAAGAGGGTCAAAGAGAAAGGGGGTTTGACTTATAATCAAGTATATACAGTAAGTGAGAATGGATTTTATGAGAAATCTTTTCATACAAGTGTGCAATATAAGTCAAAGTGACCTAATTTTGGTTACATGATATTGAACTTTACAAACACAAGTGTATCTAGTTTCCATGACTGTACAAAAAAATGTGTTGGAGAAACCTTGAATACAAGCTATAACATTTCTAAATATCATATAAAGAGATTAGAACATTCAGAAATTACTATAATGAGTATAATATCAATAAAGAGATGTATCACTTTGCTGCAAAGAACTATCAGTGTGACTCTAAGGCTAATTAGGTCCTCTAATTTGATCAGAAATGAATATATGTATATTTGAATGAGATTTCAGTACTCCTAACAATCTGTACAGATGCTACATGTGTACCATGTATTGAGTATTTAAAGAATTGCACTCTTTCAGGTTTTCCTTTCTACCTTAGCTAAAACTATTTGATAAAATAAATATATCTCTCAAGTTTCTGAAACAAGTTATTAAAATCTTTCTCAAATCCAAGATTAAATTTTTGAAACTTTAAATGCAATAAATACATAAGGATATATGTACAGTACAATAATAAAATCAGAGAACTGTATTCCAAGAATAGTTCTTGAATAACAAAGTAAGTAAAAGAAAAATTTTAAGATCTGTAAATATTTGCATCTGAGGCACTAAAAATTAAACAACCATATATAATGGCTTCATATATCTTCTGATATTTTTACAGTACAAATTATTGAACTAACTTAATGAGCTTCATTGGAAATTATCACAAAATAGTGTATGGACTCTGACCATACTTATGGAAATGATCACAAAATGAAGTATGGACTCTGACCATACTTATGGAAATGATAGTTAAAATGTATTTTTTTTTATTAGATGAATGTTTTATCTTGTTTTTAAATTCTTTATTTTTTTGGTAAGTGCTTATTCAAATATATCACAACTTTTAATATAAATGTCAATATTCATTCATTCAATTCACAAAATGTTTTAGTGAAAATTCTTTCAGTGGAATTGAGCAGCAGGCAAAACCTAATTTTGCCTTTTATGTCAGCATTCCCCATGGAAATATTAACATTTCGATGATTGCAATACCACACAGTCTTTGGCATACTTTCTTTTATCTGAATTAAACAGTTCTCTGAGCTGTTTAATGTTTTGATTGGCTGTCATATTTGGAACACCTCCATTAGTAACCCTCACTGGGACTGGCTCATTGGCTGATCCATTTGGCATTGATGCTCTTTCCCCATATTCAAATGCAGGGTTATGGAATCCTCGGGTCTGAACTAGTGTTGTTTGCTGACTTTCAAGCAGTGTTTTGGTATAACCCTGACTTGATTCTTTGTCACCATGAGTTAAATTGTGTAATCTGGTTATTGCACTAGATCTCACCAATGGATTCACACTTTTTCCTGAGTAAGGTTTTACCACAGGTTCTGTCCTTGAACCATCCACCCTTGCATTGCGCTGAATGTTTGATAAATTACCTAAAAAGTTTGATGTCCTACCTTGAAGGTTTGATTTCATGCTACTGGAGTATCCTTTAAGCATATTATTGGGAGCCCCTGGATATTCTCTAGTTCTTGACTGTCCCAATGCAACACTACCAAAAGCTGACCCTCTTGAATTAAGATCAGCTAAATAAATTTGACTTTTGCTAGCATTTGTGGTTGGAGCATACTGAAAATTATTGCTACTAGATGGAGTTGGTGATTCTGAAGGCTCAGAGTCACTGAAGCTGACTTTTTTCTTGGGTTTACTGCCTTTTCCAGAGGCGGATGATGAACTACTGAGAGCTGGGGATGCCTCGCGTTGCCCCTGTGGTGAAGATGCATTTTCAGAATAAAAGCTATTACTGGTTTGTGAACATGAATTAGATCCAGAGTTTTGGTCACTGGACGAGTCATAGGACATGACACTAGGAGAAGTGTTTACATGGGGTTGGGGTTGCGTGCACAGTGGATTGTATATCACAGTTTTTACAGAGGAAGGTGTGGAGCAGTAGCTGCTAGTACTGGTTGTACTATCTGGTCGATTCTGTGCCATCAAAAACTGTGCTGCACTCGGTGATGAACTGGAAAAACTGGTGCTGGAAGATGCACTCTCCTTTCTCAAAACACTGGTAAAAGACGACGATTCATCTTGAGAATTCAAGCATGTATTTCCTTGTATGACTCCACGAGGTCCTTTTGGGATAGACACTGGCCCTACAGAAGAAGTTTGTGGAGTCACTGTCAAAGATAATGCACTACTGGATCTGCTGGAAGATGATCTTTGTCTGGAAAGGTCGGCCATATTAGATTGCTGAGGTTGTGGATGAAATGTGGAAAATTTAGACTGATGTGATTGAGGTTTGGTTGGTACAGGGGGAGGCACTTTAACTCCCATGTTCCTCAGCAAGCTTGGTGATGAGTGAATTTGTGGGAAAGAAGAGGTAAATGATTGTATCTGAGGTACTGACTTTGGTGAATGTTGAGACGAATTCATCCCTTTTACACCTATTTGGGAACTATCTGCATGAGAAGCAAGTTTGGTTTCCCTCTCTGTATAAGAGTCTGCATTATCTATCTTGACATCCTGATGGAAGAGCTGTTGTCGTAGAAGATATGAATCCTGGCTTAACTTAAGAGCACTAATTTGCTGCATACTGTCCAATGCAGCTTTTTGATCTGTGACCTCGCTCATGATTTTAGCTGCTATCTCCTGTGGGTCAAAGTGAAACTGATTTGAATCACTCTGATGACTGGCATCACTTTGATTGGAAGATGTGGTCTCTGAGACAATACCAGATTCACTGGACAACTGGTGAATACCAGGATCTTCTGAAGTCTGTTTGAGGAACATTACCAAATCCTGCTGATTTTTTGGTGTAAGTCCGCCTGCACACCCAGAACTCAAGTCTGAAGTATCTGAACCTCTCTTGCTGTCACTCCTCTCAAAAACTTCTATACTAGTCCCACTTTCATCAGAGACATTTGAGGTTCGAGTGTTAGTATTTCTTTTGAACACACTTGATGAACTACTATCTAACACATCACTTCCCTGCCGACTGAATATAAATTCCTCTGAGCTCAAAGAGGACTTTAAGCTAGGAATATCAGAACTCCAAGAAACATTGAATTTCTCTGAACTCTGTCCCGATTCAAAGTTTGTACCTGATGTCGATTCAAGGTTTGATTTGCACTGAGACAGGAATTTGTCACTAGTATTACTGTTACTGAGGTCAAAACTGTCGCTGACAGACTTTTGGGTGTCACTGTCACTAAGACTCATAACTGTAACCTCATAACCTTCACCCTCAGTAACCGAGGGATACATGCTTTTGATTTTATTCTGGTAGTCCAGGTAGACAGAAGGGTCATTGCTTCCTGCCTGGCCTGACTGGGCACTTACAACCTTCCTTGCAGTTAGACCACCCTAAAAAACACCAAAAAAATCATCATCAGACTCTATAATCATAATGATCATTATAAACTGGTCTGTTTAACATATTTTAAAATTTTCTCAATAATGTTAGTCATGCATACAAAGTTATTCATATACTTAAGATCCAACGAGGCACAGGTGTAAATGAACAACCAACTCCAGACGTGCCACCTAGAAAATGCAAATCACGAACACATTAACATCTGTAATGAATAATTACTCAGACTCAAATTACAAGTTTTTAAAATTGGACAAAAAGGTCAGGATATATTTGCCCTTCAAAGCCCAAGGCTATAAATGGAAATGTACATCATGATTTGCTTGGAACCTACCACAACTCATGCCTATTGTATTATTACCTTGTATATTGTGGGTAAAATCAGCCTTAAAGACAGGTCTTACAAGTGTTTTATTTGGTGCAACCTCATCTTGAGAAAAAATTGATCTCCACAGTGGAAAGCTCTCAACACACACAAAGGGAGCTAACTCTTCTAGTACACATTTTTGGGACACTGTTTATGACATGCTGGAGAGCCCATATTATGATGAGCTTTAACTTCATGAACTTTACCCAAAATATAACTTTTTAAGCGCACAATGCGGATATTAAATCAAATATACAATATCTCATCTTGCATAGCAGGTGAACAAAATTAGCTATACAATATGTGTACAGCTAATTAGCAAATCTTAAAAATTTGAAGTTGCAAATATGCTCTTTTAACTGAATTTGCAAATATTATTTAACAATAAAATATTCTGGTTTACACTATATTACCTGGGTCATGAGATTTATCCTGTTGGAAGATCGTATCTTCTCCATCTCAGCAGGATTGAAGAGTGACTTCTTGCGGCCTCTGGGTGACATCTGGGGGGTACTGCCACGAGATAAGTTGGACGTGGAGGTTGAACAACTTCCGCTGTGAGAGCTGGAAAGACTTTCAAGACTGCTTGAACTGTCCTGTGACAGAATCCTTGGGGCCTCCATCATGTCTGTGCCAAGAAGAAATGTATTTTTGAAACATTTAATTCAATACTATTCACCTATATTAGCTTGATAAAGAATGGATATGTATTTGTAACCATTAAATAGCATTTACATGTATTAGCATGACAGTATTTATATATATACAGCACTCCCTCATAACACTGACCATGGGTGTCAGAGTATAATAGCAGTTACATGTATTAGCATGAAAATGAATATATACAGCACTCCCTCATAACACTGTCCATGGGTGTCAGAATATAATAGCATTTACATGTACTAGCATGACAATGAATATATATAGCACTCCCTCATAATGCTGTCCATGGGAGTCAGAGTATATAATACATTTACATGTATCAGCATGACAATAAATAGATATAACACTCCCTCATAATGCTGTCCATGGGAGTCAGAGTATATAATACATTTACATGTATCAGCATGACAATAAATAAATATAACACTCCCTCATAATGCTGTCCATGGGACTCAGAGTATCACAGCATTTACATGTATCAGCATGACAATAAATAGATATAACACTCCCTCATTATATAGAGGATATTTGCTTGAAATGAGTGAATTATGGATATATTTCATTAAGTGGCTGAAAAACTCCGTATTTTCATGAGTGGCAAAGACACGAGTAAAAATACTTAAGTTTTTCACACACGAGATGAAATATATCCATTATTCACTTGGAACAAGCAAATTTTCTTTTAATATTATGCTCAAATGTATTGGCTAGCAATATGTATAACGGATTAAAGTATTAGATTTCTTACAGTATCCCATGCAAAAATGTCAGCTGTTTTCCATTTATGTGCTGCATTTGCGTTTATTTTCTGCAGTGTTCTCTGTATATTCGCATGGAAAAATATCAGTAGTAACATAATTCTCTTTCCTAATTCTCAGCAAAAAACACATAAAAAATAAAAAAAGGGAAGAAAAACACTCAAGCATGTTGTGGGATTTGAACCAGGTACTCCTCCATGATAGATGGCCACACTTACTATTAGACCAAGCAAGTAACAAAAATGGCATATCAAATTTCTTGATCATAATGTTATCGATGTCTATTGAGTGCAGTGAAAAACTATTTTTTTGTAATTCACTTCAGTGAATTATTAAAATTATTTCTATTGAAAAATCCACTAATTCACGGGCTAGCAGAAAAATAAAATGCTGTATATGGGAGCCATGGAGAATACTGCCTTTGAATGAAGTACATTATACATAAAATTTTCCTATCACTTAATAAAATGTGATCAATGACCATACCCACACTATAACAGAATATGTGTTATAATGAAGGGCATTATAGTGAGGGAGTGATGTATATTTTTTTATATCCCATAACATTTTTATAAATCTGGTATGTCCTTGCATGACATAACATTTTTATAAATCTGGTATGTCCTAGCATGATGCAACATTTTTATAAATCTGGTATGTCCTTGCATGATGTAACATTTTTATAAATCTGGTATGTCCTAGCATGATATAACATTTTTATAAATCTGGTATGTCCTAGCATGACATAACATTTGTATAAATCTGGAATGTCCTAGCATGACATAACATTTGTATAAATCTGGTAGGTCCTTGCATGATGTAACATTTGTATAAATCTGGTAGGTCCTAGCATGACATAGTATTTTTATAAATCTGGTATGTCCTAGCATGACATAGTATTTTTATAAATCTGGTATGTCCTAGCATGACATAACACATATCAATATCATATGAAATATCATTAAGTAAGAAAAAGGTTTTGCAGTTATGCAGCATAAAATCTCAAAATCATTTTAACATGACATGAATGTTGCTAGTTTTCATGCTACTTACTGCAGGCAGATTGCACCTATTATTTCATCTGTATTGTAAGTTTCATACCTAATGAACACTCATGTGAGAACTGTTACATATCACACACATTCTGCCTTTCAAATGACACTTTCCCTTCCCTAAAGAAGAGGGTCATGGCTAGACATCATTCTAAGAACTTTCACTGAATGCACTTAAAAATTAGAAATATGTTCATGAAATATGGATGCCCAACCACAGTGACTGAAATGACCTAAATGCAAAATGTACCCAAGGTGTGATGGATAGATGAAAGGACATATGAAAAAGGATAAATCTATATGCTCATACCACTGTCATGGTGGGACATGAAAAGAAACAAAGTACACAAGTACTACCTACTAAAAGTTTTATTCCTGGTACGAGGTAGATAAATCCTGCACATCTTTTAAAGACCCAAAGGTTCTTTGTGAAAAATGTAAAATTGCTTGTGCATGACCAAATACAAATCAAACAATATGTTTATGCTGGTCATTTATCTTGCCTTACTCTTTACAAATTTTTAAAAAGTTTTACTGATAAATATAAAAATATCATTGGCAATCAACAAGAAAGCAGTAAATAAATGACAAACAATGTGGCTTTGTGTGGGTTCTCCATCTTGGATTTTTATCCTTGCTTAAAGTCTTAATCATGCTTTGAAAATGAAAAATACTTTAAGTCAAGTAGCATGGCCAAAGTAAGTTTGATCTCATCTGGTTATTTTTGTCAAGATGAAAAGAAAGTGAAGGATTATTTCAGAGAAAAATCTTTCAATTGTGTTGAAATACCAGTGCTGGTCAACTTTTGTTAGAAACTCTTAGTTGTAAATGATAGAAATGCAAATGCTAAATTGCTTAGAAATACTGCAACACTGACTAGTCTTACCAAAAACAGCAACTAATGACTGTAAAGCAAACTGTAGCTGTCGTTTATTGGCTTGTTTTCCCAACCTCAGGGTCACATCATCATTTCCAACTTCCACCAGGTCCAAACCTGAACAAAATAAATCATTTATCAGTTAACTTAACTAATTGCAGCATATGACATATCCAAAATATTGTACACCTAATACATCGTATATACATGTCCAAAATATTGAACACCTAATACATCGTATATACATGTCCAAAATATTGAACACCTAATACATCGTATATACATGTCCAAAATATTGTCCACCTAATACATCGTATATACATGTCCAAAATATTGTACACCTAATACATCGTATATACATGTCCAAAATATTGTACACCTAATACATCGTATATACATGTCTCAAATATTGTACACCTAATACATCATATATCAACACCAATTAGCAACACAAATGGACAAAACAGACTATTTTCATCCAGAAAACTAATAATGGCTAAATTTCAAAAAGAACAAAATTAGTAAAAATGTAATCATTAATATAACTAAGTTCCATTAACAAAAGTAATGAAAGCTGTAACATACCAAGAGAGGCAAAGAATTCATGACAGCCTGGAGCCCTCCAAAGATTGACATTGACCTGAATCGCCACACTTGTTTCCTTGGCAGCCATGCGACTCAGGATCTCTCTCATCTGCATGAAAAAAAGGAAAAACAATGTACTATATTGGATAATGGCTGTTTTCTGCCCCCCCCCCCTTAATATGAAAAAATATACACTTTTTAAAATTATAAGATCTTGTGTTGATGTGTCATTCAATATACAAAGCAAACTGTTTAACAGCCATTTTTTCACAGATTTCTATTTCATACAAAAAAAACATCCTTCAACCATGGACTGGTATAATACAAATTGCAGAATTTATGCTCAGTTTAGCAACTTCAAACTAGACATTAGATATGAGTGCAGGCTTGCTCCACAACGATCAGGGTCTATGTTGTTGTTCTACTGATTACTCCTAACAAACTGCAGAGACCCAAATCTTCCAGTGCAGTTTGCAGTTGGACTCAACTTATAATCAAGTATATATGGTAATACCAATTTTAGAAATAAATGCAGAGCTACACTGTACATACTTTCAATAAACTATGACCTTAAGTATGGATATTATCTCAGTTTGTTAGATGGCTGTCTCCATGCAACATCCACATAAGGAGTCATTTTATTCTTTATCTGTTTACTTTTAATGCAAACTAAATGACAGCAATAATTTTGCAACAAAACTTGAACCATTTTTAACGAGGATATTGGTTTTTGAATCCTAGGAACAAGTTTGCAGCCTTTCTTTGTCAGTTGTCAACACAGTTTCCATGGCAACAAGTGCATGAACATAAAACACATCAGAATTTAAACAACACCATCTCATACAGACAATATACATTGAATCAAGACGTGGCAGAAAAATGAACTGTATTTAATATAGTCCTTTTTAAAAAAAAATTAAATAACAAAAACAGATTACTTTAAATGTCAATCACTCAAATATTTCTGCCACTGCATGGAATTAAAACTGTTGTTTCATTTATTTGACTCGAACCTTTACTACAAAAGAACTGACACAGAGTTAATTTAGAGTCAAATAAAGATCTGTGACTATCAATGACTTTCAATGTACCATATTGTGGGTCATTTTAGTGATATATAAACTCTGACAATTTAGCGGTCTGCAATTGCAAAAATAAATTGAATTAAAAAAATTTCATCTGTGACTATCAGTGACTTTCAATACACCATATAGCAGGTCATTTCAATGGTAGATCAATTTTGGCAATTTGGCAGTTTCATACTGAGATCATGAAATAAATGGCAAATTAAAACTTTTGTCATTTATTTGACTCAAACTTTTACTACATAAGAACTGTATCTATTTAATATCAGACAAACTGCTGTGACCATCAATGATTTTCAATATACTGTATAGCAGCTTAGTTCAGTGGTAGATACATTTGAACAATTTAGTGGTCTCATACTGAAATTGCGAAAATAAATCCTATCAAAATTTATTATGCTCTCATATATATGTGGCGAACATTGTTTATCATTTTCATCAAACTTTCAAATGAACAAGAGACCAATGTGGGATTGATATCATTCACCTGGCTTACTAAACTTACATGTAACAGTGGACAATTTCATAAAGCAGGCTTATACAGTACTGTAAGAACACATCCTATATAAACTATTTCCCAAACTTTATAACATGTTGATTTTACTTGGTTTACTATATCCTGATAATCGAAGACATCCAGATCTTGATGATAATAAACCTAACAGCTCAAAAATATGACTTCAAGAGTGGTAACAGGGTCAGCCAATAAGATGCAAGATCACCTCATTAATATGTGTGGATCCCACTAACTTTCTAAATTGCCCAAGACCTAGATGATATAAGCCCATACTCCAAATTTCGATCAAAATCTGATCAGAATTTTATGGCTTCTAGAGTGGTAATAAGCTGAGCCAATCAACTGCCAGGTCACCTAAAAAATATCAATGGATCTCGTTCATTACTGACACAGTCCAAGATCTTGATGATATAAGCATATATTTTAAGCTTGATCAAAAATGGACAAGAAATATGACCTCCAAAGTGTTAACATGCTCAGCCAATCAGATGCATGGTCAACTCTTGCTCATTACTGAAGTCATCTGAGAGCTTGACGGTATAAGCATGTATTTCAAGTTTGATCAAAAAGGGATCAGAAATCTGGCATCCAGAGTGATAACAAGGTCTGGCAATCAAATGAAAAAGATCACATCATTAATATGCATCAATCTCACTCAATATTGAACTCATCCAAGATCTTGATGATATAATCCCATATTCCAAGTTTGATTGAAATTGGTTGAGAAATATGGACTCCAGGGCAGTAACAAGCAACTGTTGACAACCAGACACACTGTGAACTACGGAGACTTGGTCATACCGTAAGCTCACTTGGCCTTCTGGACAGGTGAACTAAAAAGAAGACAAGATATATTCTCCATTTTGCTTAATGAGAATACATCAAAGTAAATGTTTCTTCCTTCCCGTGGCAATCCAATTTTTGGTGCAAGTATATAAACTGAGGAATAAATTAATTAAATGACTTCATAAACACGATGAAGAATTCACTAACTGCTGTCACTAATACTTTGAATAATGAGTTTAAGGGATTGTGGCCTTTCCACTGCTATGTACATTATTAAAGACTGTTCATGTCATATGCTCGGACTGGCGATATTACGAATACACAGTGGCTAATTAAGCTTACAACAGAAAGGGCAGGGCGTATTCTTGTGTTTAATCCCAGTCAAAGCTCTGATAAATTTAACACTATTATATGCTCTTTTCTGCAACAGATACTCTGGTGTGTCAATTTGAAGGACATGATCCAAGTACATGACTGTTCTTCCCAACTCTTCTCTCATTGAATGGTAAATAAGCCATTTGACAGCATGTTGTGTACTTAATAGTAATTCAGAGTAGACCATGTCTTGGCGGTGCAGAAAATACTGCTGGTTGTCCAGCTAAAATAAAAACCTCTTTATATCTGCAATTGCTTAAATACAACCCACCAAAAAATAAAACCCCTATTTTTACACAAAATTGCTAATTTACACATGTGAAAATAACCCATTCCATGAGTATTTTACAACTAACTTAATCATGCTGAGAGACATAATCAATTAAACTTGGACTGGATTAAACCAACTTAACGATTACAGGAATAAAATGATGGAAAAAGTATGTTTCTTTGTATGAAAGTTCCATTAAGCCTTAAAAAAGAAAGCATGGAGTTGCATCAAGCATATATTTATTCTCTTTTCTTCTGTTGATAAAACATCTCTGACGAGACCAGTACATGATTGAAAATAACAGTGATAATATAGCTATGACAAGAGTTGCACCCCTTTATGGTTGAAAATAGGCAAAATAAAATCAAACTGATACGTATAACTCAATAACTGAAAACTATTAAATCTACAACCTAAATTTTGAATCAAACCATAATACTTTATGCAAACAGGGGTCAAATACTTTATGCAAACAGGGGTCAGGGGTAACAAAATGTAAGAAACGGATAGGTTAGAAATATCAATGAAATGAAACTAGTGATAATGGTTGGGTAAACAAACATAATTATCTAGCGGGTGGATGACATTAAACTCACTTATAATTTGAAGAATAATGAAGCTGTATTAAATTTAGTAATATTTCTTTTTGATCTACCATAGAATAAAAGCAATATATTCCATAGATTCACAAGTTTTCATATTTGAAGGTTTAGATGTTAACATACAAACTGACCATAACCATAACATGAAAATAATTTAAATATCATAATAAGGTATCAATTGGGTTGCATGAAAAAGTGATACCATATATAATCCCGTATAAGCGGATACCAACTGCAAACTGCATAGACCCAAATCTGTTATCGCATAATGCGCCAGCAGATCTGGGTCTATTTTGTTTGCATTTGGACCCAGAATATATGCAAATATATATGGTAATTCATATTTTAGCTTACCAAATGAATAATTGCCTCCCCTGCTTCAGAGTTTGGCAAGAATTTGACTAGGGCAGACAATGCACCTGGAGGAAGACCTAAATTACAGGAATGAAAAGAAAGATTGTAAAATTATTGGAATAAAAAGAGCGATAGAAATATGTTCATTATTGTAAAATTATTGGAATAAAAAGAGTGATAGAAAAATGTCCATTATTGTAAAGTAAAGTTATTGGAATAAAAAGAGTTATAGAAAAATATTCATTATTGTAAAATTATTGGAATAAAAAGAGTGAGAGAAAAATGTCCATTATTGTAAAATTATTGGAATAAACAGAGTGATAGAAAAATGTTCATTATTGTAAAATTATTGGAATAAAAAGAGTGACAGAAAAATGTTTATTACACTAATGAGTGACTTTCATCAAAAACAGACCTGATTGTAACCTTTTATAAACAGTTATAGACTGCAGAATGTCATTCAAACTGATGCATTCAATCACTGCACATAATGAGAGCAAAGCTGAAAGCATTTCAGAAAACACAAATAAATACCTCATCATTGACTTCTCCAAAAAATACTGGACCATTCATTGTTAGAAACTTTACTCATGAAACATCTGACAATTTTAGAATTATTTATAATTTTATCCAATGTAAAAGAAATGTAATTAACCAGACTTCAGTACAACGAATTATATAAATTTAGGGTTACTCTAGTTATATTAATTCTCCAGCATGGCAGGCTCAGAAAAGTACATGTGGATAAAAAAAAATGTGTTTTTCAAACTTGAAATTCTGATCTGACATATATGTAAAGTAATTTTATTTAAACTGATAAGATACTTGTTATTATAAATAATAAACTTGTGAGAAATATGTCAAATTCAGAGGAATAATTGCAATTCTGAAAGGAAATGCTAGTAAGAGAAAAGAAAACAATTTAAAATTTAGTCTTTACCAGAGAGAGAGAGAGAGAGAGAGAGAGAGAGAGAGAGAGAGAGAGAGAGAGAGCGAGAGAGAGAGAGAGGGAGAGAAAAGGTATTGTTCAATTAAAAGTGAGATGTACAATGCATATATGAAGTAGTTGTTCCTAGGTTTTCTGTGTTTGCCTCTGTTCCTCCCTATTTTTAAAAATCTAATCTTCCAGTAGCAGTAGTTGTTGTAGGAATTAACAGTACATCAGGACAACACTGGCTATATGGTGCCAATTAAAAGTAAAGCTCTAAAAATGTAAATATAAAGAACTACAAAAAAACTTAGACAAAGATAAAGCCTTTCCCAAAAAGACAGAACACTAACTACTAAACAATACAGATATATATAATCAACATGCACTCAAAAGGTTCCAAGATTTTTTTTGGGGTGGTACATCATCAAAACTTTTCTTCATTGAGTTCACATCAAAATATTTATATCTCCCAGAGTGGAAGTTGACACAGTCAACAAGGATGTGTTACAACACTGTCAGGGTATGCACTCTAGTCAAGGTTCATCTCTCAGGAGGTATGCACAAGTCAGGTATGCATGTTCGAGACTATGGACCACATATGGGTCTTTTGATTTTGTTGTTTTGTTAATATAAAGTCCTACTCACAACTTCATATAAACATTTGCCCATTTAAAGAACACTCACCCAGCAATGCCTTGAGACTGTTACTGGCCTGTGTAAGTCGACCCCCTGGGTCCGTCAGTGGGAAAAACACTGCAGATGGCAGATTATTGGTGGCTAGTTCAAACCTGAAACCCACAGCTTCTAGTAGATCCTTCCAGCCTGCCACCACTCCAACCTTGTTTTCAATTGAAATAAAGGTTGTGTACATGGAGTTTTTGATGCCTTGGTGGATCCGCTGTAAAGACTTCTCAATCTGAAAAAGGAATTGTACAATAAAGCTAGATATGTTGGTAACTCAAAGTGAAAGTCAACTAGTGGTGATAGGTTTAATTTTAGAGAAAACTGGTTCTAGCCATGCACGTACTTAGGATAAGAAATAAAACACTGATGCCCCTGCCATATGTATAAAGGGGGAAACTAGTGTTACACATGTTCATCAGACACATCATGTTACATGTCTTGTCACATACTATCACATTCCATCCGTAAAATTTTTTGTTCTGCTCAATAACTTTTGAAGAACTACATGGATTTAAATCAAATTTGACATGAGGCTCTACATTAACAAGACCTAGGAACCTAAGTCAAGTTGGGTTTTTCTCCATTAAAAAAAAAAAATGAAACAGAGTTATGCCCCCTGTCTAACTCGGAAGTTTGTCCTTCAATTGCATCATATATATGAACACATTTCTAGTTTAACAATGAATGAGAATATAAATTAGTCTCAATAATTTTCCTCATAATCAAGTATGCATTCCATAAATATCAAGAATTTGTCCAAATTAACAACCATATCGACATTTAATTTTTATGACAGTTTATTATCTGAATTATTTTGTAGTTTTGAGTCTCAAGTCCTGTCAATTCAGCTCAAAGAGACTCTTAAACTTTCACATCCTTTACAAAGGACTTCTGATTTCAAGAATATTTTTGTAATGCATCTTGCCATAAAGACTGAACAATAGTATTGTGAACAGCACATTATAGACCTCCCCATTTGTAATGGTCCTCCATGTAGAAATATTTGCACAGAAACCATTTTACTTCTTTCAGTCAGAGTGACCTTGACCTTTGCTCCTGAAATTGACAGGCTTTTTCCATACCTTAAGTGCAAGTCATCCACAAAGTTTGAGCCAGGTCTGTGATGTAAAACTAATATTACTGTACAGAAACAATTTTTCTTCTTTCAGTCAGTAGCCCTGACGTTTGACCTTTTAACCCCCAAATCAACAGCCTTCTTCCTTACCCTAAGTGCAAGCCATCCACAAAGTTTAGTTGAGGTATGTAATCTAGAACTAACATCATGCAAAAGCCATTTTTATTCCTTCAGTCACAGAGACCTTGACCTTTGACCGTTTGAACCTGACATTGATAGGGTTCTTCCTTACCTCAAGTGCAAGCTATCCAGATATTATGGTAACTGTAGATGGTGGACAACTTGAGTTATTGTTAAGAACCCATTTTTCTTTGAGCCTAATATCAATAGGGTTCTTCCTTACTCCATGTGCAAGCCATCCACAAAGGCTGGTAATTGTAGATGGTGAAGAACTCAAGTTATTGTGTGGAAAACATTTTTCTTTCTTTCAGTCAGTGACCTTGTCCTTTCACCTTTTTACCCTGCAATTAATAAGGTTATTCCCTATCCCAAGTGCAAGCAATCCACAAAGTTTGGTAACTGTAGATGGTGGAGAACTCCAGTTATTGTGCAGAAACCATTTTCCTTCTTTCAGTCAGTGACCTTGACCTTTGAGCAAAAAATCAATAGGGTTCTTCCTTATCCCAAGTGCAAGCCACCTACAAAGTTTGGTAACTAGAGATGGTGGACATATAAAGTTATTGCATGGAAATTAAACTAGTAACAGACAGACAGATGGACATCATACATCATCTGCACAGCCTTATTGGGGGCATATATAAAGCCTATAAAATAAATTTAGGTCAGTATGACCTACTTTTGGTAAGTATCTGGTAGTTACTTTATGACTATAGAGGCAACAGTGTAATAGAAATTGAACTGACACTGAATGTATGATCATGCAAATGAAAGATGATGAAAGACAACAACAATGATGCTTATAGCAAAGCATATAGTTTTCACTACTTGTATCTAAATAAAAAAGGCAGCTACAGTAATCCAAGGTACTGGGTTTGATACCCCCTCAGGCCAGCCCAGGTTGGCTGCCTCAGTGTGTCCTTGGGAAAGGCACTTAGCTCCCATTTCCTCAGCATGATATAGTCAAAAATGTGTAAAAAGTGCCGTTGAAACCAACAAAAACAAACAAAAAGAAAGTATGATAATTATGTTATTTTGTAAGCCCTTTTAAATGTTCAGTTTCAACCTAATATTAGACACATGCTAGTGTGAATCTCTGATATATTAGCTACGAAACAGGCAACTGATTGACTTGTGATATTATGTACATGCTGACTGACACTGTGTGACACTATGGACATTTCTCACACTGCAGCTTTTGCACATTCTTAGCATGTGCAAAATAAAGAATACTATATTGCAAGGAATATCTTTTGATTGTTCATTATTGTATGCAAAACAAGAGTCCCTTGAAGGGTCTGGCACTCTACTAGCCAAAAAGAATGTTCTGAAGATAAGACCATTACTTCTTTTTAACTGCTGAGCGAAAAACATCTCTGATATTCTTGAATACAAAGATTTTCTAAACAGCCAAAGACGTGGCCATACCAGATGTAAAATTAGCATCATTTTCATTTAGGACCAACTAGATATTATAAGAAGTCTTTTGGTGAAGCCCCTATGTTGATATGACCAACCATTCAGGAGGAGCAGCAATAACATGATTTTGCACATGACCAATATAGTGGCCATATTGGACGTAATATCAGTACCATTTTCATTTCAGACCAACTAGACATCATAAGAGGTCTTGTGAAAACCCCATGTATATATGTCCATCCATTCAGGAGGAGTGGCAGTAACAATATTTTCAAGTTGGCCACCATGGTGGCCATATCGGAATAATTTTCAATTAGAGTCAACAAGATATCATATCAATATGACTTTCTATTTAGAAGTAGTGATAAAAAAAGATTTTCAAGATGGCTGCTGTGGTGGCCATATTAGATGCAAGATCAATACCATTTTCATTTAGGACCAAATAGACATTGTGAGAAGTCTTTTAGTGAAAACCCCATGTTGATGTGACCATCAGTTCAGGTGGAGTAGCAATAAAAAGATTTTCAAGATGGCTTTTGTGATGGCCATGTTGGATGTCCAAGCAGTACCATTTTCATTTCGGCCAAACTTCATAAAAAGTCATCTGGTGAATACTCCCTATCGATATGACTTTCCATTTAGAAAGAATAGTAATAATAAGAAATTCAAGATGGTGACCATATTGGATTCAGGTTGACACCATTTTCATTTAGGACCAACCAGACATCACAATAAGTCTTTTGATGAAAAGCCCATGTTGATATGATGATTCATCCAGGAGGAGTAGCAATAACAAGATTTTCAAGATGGCAACCATGGCAGCCAGATTGGAGGTCAGATTGGGCACCCTTTTCATTTAGGACCAAGTAGACATCACAAGTCTTCTGGTGAAAGCCCCATGTCAGTATCACTTTCCATTCAGGAAGAGTAGTGATAATGGGATTTTCAAAATGGCTGCCATGTAGGTCATACAGGATGTCAGATCTGCACCATTTTTATTTAGGACCAACTAGACATCATAAGAAGTCTTTTAGTGAAAACCACATGCTAATATGCCCATCCATTCAGGAGGAGTAGCAATAATAAGATTTTAAAGATGGCTTCCATGTTAGATGTCGGATCAGAGTCATTTTCATTTAGGATCAACTCGACAGCACGTCATTTAGTGAAAACCCCATGTTGATACAACCATCTTTTCAGGAGTAGCAATAATAAGATTTTAAAGATGGCTGCTATGGTGGCCATATTGGATGTCTGAGTGGCACCATTTACCTTTAGAATCAACTTGACCTTAGCATGAAAGTGATGTGTCAAGTTTCATGGCTATTTGTTTAGGAGGAGTAGTGACAACAAACTTGTGCTAAAGGACAGATGGATGACAGACAACAGGCCATCCCATAAACTCTTCTGGTCTATGACTAGTAGAGCTAAAAAATAATTTATTCCACAACTGTCTGACCAGATTGTAGAAAGGTATACAATATGCTTTGTTTGAGAGAGAGATCAGGATCAGTCTGAGGTCTCTGACTTGTGTCCAATGCTCAACTCTGCTAAGATCTTCTTACAAACTTCTGGTTGATGAAAATTTTCAAACATACACTATAGAAAATTGGTATAATGACATATTCATCATCATAAGAGGTTGCAGATGAGTAGCATGTACTATGGGTCTTTTGGTTTCCTACTTCTTAAGTTCTTCTTGTAAGCAAAGCCTTCTGAAACCAGGAACCAGTCTAAACATCCCCTGATAAAGTTATGACTATTAGCAACAGACAAAACTGATTAGTGACTACCATTTTAAAAATACATGGGTAAGTTATTTACCAGATGAAGCAGGACTCTCATGGCTTCTCTGCACTGTAATGTGGACTGGAGTATCTCACATATTGCATGCCCCATTTGGGCCACCTTGCTGCTGAGACGAATATCTTGTCCGACGAGAATCCATCCTCCCCAGTTGGATGGGTGTGAGAACTGCTTTGTTGACTGGACAGTCTTAATGGCCATGGATAAAGCCTGGCTGATCAATTTACCCTCCTGCAGCAATGTGTACAATGTCCGCATGAGAAGTTTTGATGCTCCATCAGGAACAGGCCAGAGACAGTAGAGAACACATTTAGCGCCTGCCGAGAGGAATGATCGTGTTAATCCTACAACACCATCAGAGTTAATCCGACCAGCACGATCGTCCGTGTAACCTGAGCTTAAAACTATGAGTTTGGCATGGAGTTTGAGATTCAAAATATCTGCGGCTGTGAGCAGATACTCAGACAGAGATGGTCCATCAAAAGAACTGATGTCACTAGAACTGTCGTCTGAGTCAATGGATGGAAACTTATGAGGAGGTGAAGACAACTCTCCAGGGGCAAGAACAACTGAAGAAAGTTTCCATGAAACATGGCAAGCAAAATGGATCACTTCCACCTGCTCAATTTGGTTCAGAACAGCTCCTTTGGTGGCTTCTGTTCCAATCAGAGGTCGAGCTGTCAACAACTCACCTACAATCCTGGCTTCATACTCTGCTGATGAGATATCATGGAGATGCCAATGCTGGCTAATGTAGGGAGTCAATTTGGGATTTCCCACAATTATTGCACCAGTTGAAGTAATCACAGGTCGGCTAAGCTTTTCTGTTTTCTGCCCATCCTGTAGTGCTGTGATTGATGGCACCATACGAATATTAAATCTTTCGAAAAGATAATCCATTGTCTGATCCTTCCGCAGAATACTAAATGGAATAAGATACATATCTCCCTGAAGAACCAGTGCGAGGTCGATAGGATTTTGTTCTTCAAAGAGTTCCTTTAACACATCCTCAAATGGCTCAATAAGAAGCTCATACACTGCACTTACAGGAGACTTATTCCCTAATTTAGAGCTCATGCTATTTTTCCTTGTAAGTCCTGTACCGGAATGTGAAGTGAGTCCATTCAGATTTGCTGATGCAAGTCCTGTACCAGAATGTGAAGCAAGTCCATTCAGATTTGCCGAGATACTGAATAAACTACTAAGGCTGTAATTACTGCTGTTGAACAGATGATTTCGGTTCACGATTCGGAGAAAACCAGTGCGATCATTCTCTGCATTGAGTTTATCACCCAGTTCCTCCAAATGCTGCTCCCAGATGTCCCCAGCTTCACTATCTGTGTCAAAGCTCACAGATCTGAGTGGTCCTCTGAAAAATGAGAGATGTATCCAGTTAAATATGTTGCATGTAATGTATGTTAGGAAACCAATTCTTGATATCTGAGGAATTTTTGATGTACAATATATCATACAAGACTTCCAAGAAGATTCAATTTTGCTTTCTTACTGAAGACCAGACGGGGTTCAATGGATTTCCCATTAGAGTCTAAAGAACCAGCATGTAATCAAGATTAAAATTATTCAACATGTTTCATAAATTTCATTTGAAAAGAACACAAATGTAAGATTCTATTTATCACAAGATGAAAAATACTGATTTTATTTTACTAACCACATAATAGTGTAGTGAAATGACTTTGAAATACATTTGGATGCCTTGGTCATTATGCCTTTCCTTTGCATGACATTGTAATGTCATTTGTTATGTGATGAGGTGTTATTACAGGGGTTACATATAAAAAAAATTATGATACAGGTATATTAATGTCAATTACAGTAGTCATGTAATAAATATGGTTTAACTACACAACAGCACAATACTGGCTGTATAGTGCTGATTCAAAGTGAAGTTTTTAAAACATAGAGATAAAAAAAACTGCTATGAAAAGATCAACCCTTCCAAATAAATGTAAATATGTAATCCTGGAAGATAAAAGATAAAAGGTAATTCTTTAAAAGGTATATAAAATGAAAGACAAAGATACAAAATATAAAATCCTTAAAATACCGTATATACTCGCATATAATCTGGGTCCAAATGCAAGCAACATAGACCCTATTCTGCTGTCGCATAATGCACCGGCAGATCAGGGTCTATGTTGTTTGTTCTACAGATTAGTTCTTACAAACTGCGTAGACCCAGATCTGCCAGTGCATTATGCGATGGCAGATCTGGGTCTATGCAGTTTGCAGTTGGTATCAGTTTACACACCAGTATATACGGTAATGGGTCAAAACTTGTTACAAAAGCAGCATTCCCTCAAAAATTCCAAGATTTTCTCTGCTTATACACCAACATAAAGCTTCTTAATTTAGTTCAAATCAATAAAACTTTTGCCTCGCAGGGTGGAAGCTGATACATTCAACAAAAATGTGTTCCACTGTCAGTGGAACTGGCATGGTATGCACTCTGGTCGATGTTCACCCTTCCAAAGGTACGTACAAATCAGGTATGTGTGTCCTATATGTGATCAGCACAACACCACTTCATCTCTGCGATCTTTTCTATGTAAGGGATGCCACTATCCAATGTTGGGTTGATATTGCAAAGCTTTGTATGGAGTTTTCATTCCACATATTTTGCCAAGTATATCAAACATGCTGATTTCTATAATATTTGAAGTCTGAAGAGGAAGATAAACCATAACACTACATTTAAAACTAATGATAGATATGCTCGACTATTCAATGAAAAATTGTAAGACAAGTAAATTATTTGAGTAATAAAGAAGGAAAAAATAACATACAGCACTCACTCATTATAATGCTATACTTTGAACCATGGAGTATACTGCCTTATAGTGAGAACACCTTATAATGAAGTACATTATACATACAATTTTACTATTAACAATATGGGATCCATGTCTACACCCATCTCACAACAAGAAGTATATCATGTAATAACAAAGAGCACTATAATGTGAGAGTGCTATACTTATATACTTATATCATGTAATAACAAAGAGCACTATAATGTGGGAGTGCTATACTTATATCATGTAAACTGTTCAACAAAAGTATTTCTGATGTTAACTTGCATAATTCTTTTCTTTTTACTGATGCAGAAATTGTCTAGGATCACAAGTCAAACCAGTCAAACTTAACTGACATGCTGCTAAATTCTAAATGTTGAGGAAATCAATGCAGTAACTTTAACACTTAAAACTCACTAATTCAAACCTTATTTTAAAAAAAAACAAGTGTGAATTACCTTCCTCCACTGGGGGCATGAGTCTCCACTCCCATGGATTCTCTTACATGACCAACAAAATTGTCAAGGAGGTTGGTGGAGAAACTGACACTTTTCAGACTGACAGCATCCCCAATATCTCCCTCTGACTCCAGCTCTGCCATGCTGACTTCATGGAACTTTACCATACCTGCAGCAATGATAATAATAAACGATAATGTCTTTACTTAAAGAAAGTAACTAAATTACTGATATGCTCCACATGAGTTTATACCAGCATTGTTTATTTATTTATTTTTTTAACCCATAATGCCATTTTGGAAATGAACTGTACCAACCTTTAATTTTAGTATTTTCCAACTGAATTACTGCTATAAGAGATCATATCCATAATTAGAATAATTCCAATCCATGAAATGATTGGAATGTATGAAGATTTTCCTTGGATTCCAGCCCAAAAATGGCAGCCAGTTCAGAGACTTGCTTCCAACTGCAGGGGTTGTCCCAATAAGTGGCACAAATGAGAAGACATCATGCTTATCAATTCATCCAGCATGAATGCAATCCATCATTATATTTATTCCCATAGATGTTCAAAATGAAGTGCAATCATACCAAGGCAAGCTTTTCAAAGTAATTACTTTGCAGATTGATTGTAATTACTTTGCAGATTGATTGCAATTACTTTGCAGATTGATTGTATAGCTGATTTCATTCAGGTATGTCATGCTTGTTATTAAACCAAGCTATCAAACATAATTATTGTGGAAAATATGCCAGTAATGGATTATTACCATTGACTTATAGTATACAACTAATCTCTACTAAGGTCCATAACTTCATCTATTTTATATACAAACTGCTTAGTAGTACGATTCTTGGAGTCCTGTAAATTTTAGTGGTTGCTCTGTATTTTATTTAAAAAACCATATCTACACTTATGTCACAGCCTAAAATATATAGAACATTTCAGTTCAATAACAAATATCTGATATTTACAGACATTAAATTTGTTGATGAGGAGAAAAATAAAGCCTTTACCATCTTTAGGAGTGAGAAGCCAACTGTACAAGAATCCTGCAGCAACAGAGAAGCACAGAACTGGCCCCTTTTGCTTGCTAACAGTTTCCAGGATCTGATTGGCTGTGATGGGGAAAGGGTGGGTGTCTTGGTTGCCATAGAAACCCTCCACTCCAGCCTGCCTCTCCATAAGTAGGTCAATAAATGCACGTGTACAGGCCCTCTCTGCCACCACCAATGCCTCTTCATGACGATCTAAAGTGACTAGAACTCTCTGTTGGAATGAAAATATTTACACTTGAAAACTAACTTACATGGACTTTTAATTAGTACAACACGTTTTTGTTAATATACTGTATATCAATATTTTAGCATCATTTAATTTCTACAAATATCAAACATTCAGCACATTTTATAATTTCCTCCAAACCAAAATGCATTTTTGTAACTGTGATACTAAATGAGAAAAAAAAAAGTTGAAAATGTAATTACTTGAAAATGTAATTTTACTAAATTTGCAAACACTTTATACCGGTGATTTTTAAATTTTTATATATTTTATTAATTAAAAAAATACATAATTAGTGAACATAATTTTGTTTATTAAACTACTTTTTGACAGTCAGTTATTAACACAATAAAGGTACATATATAATGCTGGCAAATTAAGTTTTCAATGAACAAAGCCCATGAAATTTGGTAATATAACAGAAGCGTGTTATTGTATCACTTGATTAAAAAATCTTAAACTATCATCTCACTCCAAGTGCCAAGGCTATACATTCACTTGTTCCATTTGGTCAAGCTCAATTGATGATGGTAGTAACATTCTTTCTGGTGAACATGCTTGTGTATGTCTTATTTGTGTAGTTCAAATGCGATCCTTTGTGATATGATAACTTGATTTTCAAAATATAAGCTATTGCAAAATGTCAAAGATATGCCCATCATCTGAAGATTTGTGGTTTACCACCAAAAGCTTTTCCCCCATCTTATATATATAAAAGTTGCTTTAGCTCCGTCACGTGTGGTATTTTCAGTTTTTAGTTCTGTTGACTTGCTTATAGTTTTTTGTCCCGTGGTTTTGCTTGTAGCTTTCAGTTACTTTAATTTCTCTGTTCTGTTCTCATATATGTTCCCTCAAACCTATGGAAACCTTGCATATGCTGGACATGTCCGATAGTAATGATATTTTGACAGACAGCAAAATACTTCTGTTGGACATTCGTAGTTATGAATGTCGATTTTATTCTTTTTGTTTTGTTTAACTTCACACAACTGTAAAACTGAATAATTTCAAACCCCTTATCTGACAAAACAAGCATGGGATGGAAAATCTTTGTTTGACAGGTGTCAGACTGCCACAAGCATTGGTTATAATTGCTCCCTTATCCTGGTTTCACACTGCCGTGAATAAACCAGATTAAGGTATACAATGCAATGCACAAGTGATCCCCTCTATACTGCTATATGTACTGTCAAGCATCAAACAGATTCTCCACTTGAAATTGTCAGCATTATTATAACAATAAATACCACTGCGGCTTTGTTTCAAATAAAGTAATGATGAAGAAAATCATAGGAAAGCAAAAATCAATCAAGCAAACAAACTGGTTGTTCAGTAGTAAAAGTAACCAATAAAATAAGTTTGAAAGCATAAATTGCCACTAATTAAGTATTTAACAATTAATAACATCATAGGACAGATATGGCACTATTATTTTCACTGGAGTTATCACAAACAGCATTAACCATCATGAATAAGAGACAGAAATGTGATCGGGATGAAAAGTTTAATCCCAAGTCAAGAAGTTTAAACAGCAAACGGCCAAACCAGTTCTCGTGGCTGAGATATGACAAAACACTGAAATCAATCATTTGTGAGTTATGTCAGAAGCACAATCACAGAAGAACAATTTTGTCAGTCCAGGTGTTTCAAATTTGTGAAAATAAGCCCTTGTCAACCACATGGGATGTAATTATTATTTACATTCCTCAAAAACTGAAACTGTGGCAAAATGCAACACTCTTGTCACTATATTTGACAAAATGTCAGGCAAAGAAGATGAAGCTATGACAACAGTATTTAAAAATGCCTACCAATTATGTACCTTTTCTGCATTGAGTGCTAGTTTTAAACTCTTAGTGTATCAGATACCGGAAGCACAACAGAGAAATAATGCATGTCACACAGATGCAGCACAGAAATTCAATGTTTCATGCATAAAAAAGGATGAAAAGTTATAAAAACACCAAATAATTTTATCTATGCTATAAATATATACAAATAACTATATCTATACTATTTAGTTTCATTTATACTATTTATTTCATCTTTTCCTTAACTTTTATGTTTATTTTTTTTTATTAAAAAAACCCATCAAACTCCTATGGATGCAGTGATCTCAACTTCTAGCTTTTCCAGTCAAAATATGATATCACAAACTTGCTTAAGCATTTACTTTAGTAATTTTTTAGTTTCATTATGGACTGAAATGATTGTAAGTAAATACAACTGAACAGTTCCTGAAAACTTTAATATGGTTAATGCCAGCCCCCCACCCCCACCCCAACAATCACCACAATAAAATATCAAGTGTCTGATATCAAAAATATTCTATACCTTTCGTTTCCCTGTATATGCTGTTCTGTGCTCTTACTGTATGTACTTGCTTAAATGTTGAGTCCAACTGCAAACTGCACAAACCCAGATCTGCCCGCATATTATGTGCAGGCAGATCTAGGTCTGTGCAGTTTGTTAGGTGTAATCAGTAGAACAAACAACATATAGACCCTTATCTGCCAACACATTATGTGATGGCACATCAGAGCCTATGTTGTTTGCAGTTGGACTCGACTTGTAAGCATGTATATATGGTAATTGATCTCTATTGTGATATATATGCTTCCATTGCAAAGCCACTAATCATAGCTGTGTGCATTCTGTATGCATGTGCATTGTCCAACTCACTGTCTTTGAATATCTATAATTTTTTTGACTATAATATGGTATCATAGGTGTACATTTGCTAGCCATTATGCATGTATATTTTAACATATGCATGTAATTTTAGAGAAGAATCTAAAAGTGTAAATTCTTTAAATAGAAAAATTAAAAAAAATTGGGTGGGGGTGTGGGGAGTATGGAATTTTAGCTCGAAAACAAAGAGTTTTAATAACTAGTTACTTCATTAAATCAGTATGTATGTATGTATGTATGTATGTATGTATGTATGTATGTATGTATGTATGCATGATTGATTGAGTTAATTGGTATTTTATTGCTTACAGCCAGTAAAAATGGATCCAATGATCTCATGTTTCTTATTATGTAAATGCAAACCGACTGTAAATAAAATTTGTCGATGTATTTGTCTGTCTTGAAAGTGGAAGCATGGTTATCTCCCTTGCATGTCTGATGAAAAGCCTGGTAAAATTTCAGACCCTGCAAAATGGTATTCAGGGATTTTTCTAATGTGATTGTAAATGGGCCTGGGTCCATAATTATGGGAATTTTTTTTTCTTTTTTTTTGTTTTTGTTTTTTTAATTGGGGGGGGGGATGTAAACCAATTTTAATTATGTAATACTCACCTGTTACTACTGCCTTTTTTTTTTACCTCTTCTGGGACAAAAGTACCCTCATACAACCTCAAAATTCCATCCTCCCATTAGATGGAAAGTTCCAGAACATCTAGAACAGAAAGAACACAGACCCAGTCTGACTCCCATATCATAGGCCTATTCGAGATACTCTTCCTGTTGTACTTGGACCTAGACTACACTTACAACATCAGAGTGGATGGAAGAAGGGAACCTGAAGGCTGCTGTGGAGAAGATATCCACTGTGCTGCAACAGCAGGTGCCTCCCATGAGGTAATGTCCTGGGTTGATCTACCAACAGGTTGAGTAGATCATTGAGCCACAATCATTGCAGCCATAGAAGGATATCAGAATGAGCTGAGCAGTGGAAGTCCCGAATTTGTGGAGCACTTGTGGAATAATTCTAAAAGGTGGGAAGGCATACATGAACAGATGATCCCACCTTAGACTGAAGGCATCCACTGCCCAGGCTACCTGATCAGGGACTGGGGAGGCATAAAAGGGGGGCTTGTTGTTCAGTCTCATTGCGAACAAGTCCACCAGGGGTCTCCCGCACAGTATGAACAGGGACTCTGCTATGGATTGATGCAGAGACCATTCCTTGAGGATTGCCTTGCCTCTCTTGAACTTGCTGTCTACCAGAATATTTTTCTTGCCTGGAATATTGCGAACATGTAGGGTAATCCCCTCCAAGGCTACCCAGTGAAGGAGGTTCCAGACCTCCAGAGAAGTAGCAAGTGTACCTTCTTGTCACCTGAGGTACACTAATACCACATGTTGTTGGAGGAGACCATCACAAATTGACTCCTGATTTGGTTGACACACCTTTGCAGGGATAAAAATATTGCCCTCATTTCAAAATCGTTTATGTGAAGGGTAGCTTCTTCCCAGGACCACAAGCCCTGAAAACTACCCCTTCTGGCTCCAAGTGAGCATCCCAACCTGAATCTGATGCATCTGTGTACAGATAGGAGGGAGGTTTGGGAGTGTGCATTGAGACTCCACTCATAAACCATTCCCGATTGGTCCACCAACTCAAGTGTTATAAAAATCTGACCCCAGAGAAAGTTGAGTTCACAGGGGATACTTGTGCAGTCTCCAGTTTACAAGAAGGAGAACCTGGAAGGGGTGCAAGCAAAGTCTTCCTAGTGGAACCAGGTCCACTGCAGAGTGTGCCCAGGAGGGATAGATATAGTCGAGCTGACAATAAAGTCTTGGCTTGAAGCACCAACAAAAGTGCCAGGATTCTGTCTATCCTGTCTAGTGGAAAATGGAACTTGCCCAAGGTTGGTGAGGAAGTTCATCCTCACATAAAATCCTGAGAAGTGATTAGCTCTAATTTCTCTAAGTTCGAAAGAAGTCACAGTTGGGTCACCATGAACCAGCAGTGGGAGAGATGTTGTAGAAGGGACTCACTGAGGCCACTGTGTATTAACCAGTCATCAAATACTTAAGGATGGGGATACCCGGAGCCATCAGGTGGGTGGCAACTATTCCCATTACCCTGGTACAAGGTCTGGGAGTGGAGGCCAGGCTGAATGGCAGAGCTCAAAATTGGAAAACTTCCTGATCCAGGCAAAGGTATTTCCTGTGAGGAAAAATTGGGATGTGAAGGTATGCCTCCTGAAGGTTGATGGAGACTGCCCAGTCACCAAGCTTTCTAGTGTTCCTGACTGAGGTGGTAGTCTCCGTCCTGAATGGTTCCTCCTGAAGAAACATGTTTGAGGCAGAAAGATTGATGATAGGCCGAAACTTTCTGCCTTGTTTGGAGACTAGGAAAATCCAGAAGTAGAAAGCCAGAGACTGGTTGTTTTCTACCTTCTCTACTGCACCCTTCTGCAGAAGGGTGTGCACCTCTTCCCTTAAATGAACCAATTTCGACTTGTGAAAAAGAATGGTGGTCCTTGAAAGAGGAGGATATCCCTGGAAATGAAGCCGGTAGCCTTCCTTTAGAATAGAAAGGACATATGTATCATCTGTTATGCCATATCAAACCTCTGAAAAGAGGGCTAGCTGAGCACACATGGTGACCCCAGGAAGAGTTAGTCCTGTAGCTAGACAATGAAACCAGCAGATGCATGGTAGAGGGGGGCACCGAACACCCCTTATGTTGCCTGGCAAATTCCTGGCCCCTCGAAAACCTTTCTTATTATAGTTAAATGAGGGAGTAAAAGGATATCATATTGTGATGCCACCCCTGAGAGTCCCTCCAAACTCGAGAGGATTTTCATGTCCTCCTAGACCAAAGACTTGGGACATAAATCTGGGGAGAGAAGGTGGTAAACTTTGCTTACTGTTGTATGAAAAGACCAGATCTCTTTCTCTTTCACTGCCTGAGCTGACAGGTGGAAGGAGGCAGAGGACCCAAATGGAGGTGGGACTGTCTCAGCTGGTTCCTCTGCGAACTTGTTTGAGTCCACCAAAACTAACAGGACATAATTGTCCTGTTCCCCCTCATGAGGGGAGGCAGGACTTTCCAACCCATAGTCTCTCTGTTGAGGGGGAGAATTGGGAGTAGGGGTATCCTTGTCCCACAACTCCTCATGAGAGTGATGGGACTGCCCCTACTAGTGGACATTTTAGGGGGATGGTAACTCTGCTTATCCCTCCTAGATCATCTGGGGACAGTTGACTGTGCCCCATCTTTTTGTATGGCAGATGATATAGGTCCATGACCTGCAACATCTGAACTGCTCAGGACAAGGCATGCATCCATGTCATCATAAAGGGAAGGAAGATTCGCTTCCCTGGAATGGATGTCACCACATCCCATAGGCACTCAAAGAAACACAGGAAAGGGGGGCTGCTGATCCGATCCCCATCCATAGTTGGATGAGTATATGCCAACTACCTATCCCCAACAGGATTGATTGGTAGAATCAAGATACTCCAGGTCCCAGTGACTGATACTCAAAGACCAGTGACTGGACAAAGACAAGGCAGTTGATTGCTGCTCTCCCTTTTCCAGGAGACGTGCTCTCTGCTTGTCACTTTCACTGGGCTAAGGACCTTGAGTGGGTGTTGCTCCTCCCTATTTGGGGGATGTGATTCATTCTCAACCCGAGTTTTTCCTCCCTTGGGATGGACCCTGAATCAAACCCTATCTGGCACTGACTGCATCGGTACAACTGTCAGTGATCCTCGGGCCTTATAATTATTCTCTAACAAAGAGAGAGATCCCATACTCTCCTGGGATCGAGGAGACAAGGAGGAATAAGTGCCTTTCTTCGTCCCCTTATAGGTTTGCCAACTCTCAGCAAGGCCCAAACCTCATGAGACCACACACAAGGAAACAGACAACTGTCTGTGTGCACAATTAGTACATGCTAAGAAGGTGTGGTGTAGATTCTATGGTGCCTTTTTGTGCCCACATTTTCCCACACTTAGCCCTTTTTTTTTTGTCAATGGAAAATATTTTTCCTGAAACGGAAGAAGACAAAAAAAAAATATTGATGAATGTTGATTATATTCAATATATCTTCATATATATATATATATATATATATATATATAAATAATTAATGATGACAGGAGGATATGTTGGGGTAGTCATTACTTACCCAAAAAATCTTGAATTAGTCACTTTTTTGTGCAAAAGTTGTCTCTTTGCATGAAGATTTCTCTAGCTAATACCATCAAAATCTTAATGACATTATATTGATGATAAGAGGCAATCAAATTTTGGAGACCAAAAATGGTAGCAAATACTTACCCTATCACCGGTAGAAGGGGAAGGGTATAATATGATTTGAGCACAATAAAGACCTCAAATCTAACATTGAATTTGCAAGACTGAGGGTATTATCACTTGATGAAAATGAAAAACAGATTAAACTGCCAAAATACATCTTGGAACACACACACAACAAAAAAACGGCAAATTTTCCACGAGCGAATTGTACACATCTGACATCGGACATGAACAGTTGTCCAAGAAAAAGAGGAAGAGTATCCTGATTGGGCCTATGACATGGGAATCAGACTGGGTCTGTGTTCTTTCTGTTCTGGAACTTTCCATCTAATCGAAGGATGGAATTATGAGCTTGGATGAGTGACAGGTTTTGTATTACTGCTGTTGGAAAAGAAGATTAATTGGGAATCAAAGTTTCAGGGATATATTGCAAACATTGGAAATCATTTTGGAATAGGGGCCCATTCATGTTGGGATTGGGGGTCTATTTATGGCCACTCAGAACTCCTAAGAAAATCTTTGGCACTTAAAATCTAGGAAAAACAATATTTTATTACAAACCCATTTAATCTTATATGGTTGATCAGGCATTTGATATAGATGTTCAATATGTATTTCCATATCACACATCCAGATTGGAACTATTTAATTGTTTTCTCCAACATCCATTTTATCAATATTAAAATATATCGATCTTGTATCAATCCCAATTCATTTTGAATTTCATTCACACTGTAAAGTTAAAATATTAGAAAGCATAATAGAGGGAATATGTGATAAATACATAACTGCATTCATGTTTTATTTGGAGATGAGGGAAAGAACTCATTTGTTACAGCTTATGAATATGTCTTTGCTTGATGACCTCAATGTATCCCTATGTCATATCATACTCATTCTTTCTGCAATATAGAACAAAACACTTATAAAGTTTTGTGTATATACCACTTTGATACTTTGAATCTGTATGTACCTGAAGAGCTTGGTAGCAGGCAGTCTGAAGGTCGAAGAGAGACAGCTTGTATTCACTGTTGAACTGAGCATCTCTTCTTATGCTCTCAAACAACTCGGATGCCTTGGACAACTGCTGTTGGCACTCTTCAAAGTCTCCCTTTCCCCAGAGTGACAACCCAAGACGATGCAGAATTTTAGCCTCATCCTCCATGCGACCAAGTTGTTCAGCAATCTGAAGGCCTTGTCGTAAATACTCCACAGCTCGTGGATGGCTGCCCATAGCATGGTGTATGCGACCTGATAATTTTATAATTCAATTCAGTTATTGAATAACATAAGAATAACTTGAAGAAGGTCAAAAATACAAATACAGTGGTCCCCTGATTAGAGGTCACCTTTCCCCGCTACCAAAATAGTATATTTTTACCATTTTGTCCTCCTCAAGAGTGATCAACCCTTTTTTTAAGGTGAGCTTGTCAGTGCAAGTGATGACCACCGTACAATTAATTCGTTAGAAACTATTATTTCAACTATGGAGGTTCATACTGGAAGGTAAGAATGACCAATGAGTAATTCATCATACATGTAATTTCTGCTTCACTTCAATGTTAGTTTGCATGCATCCCTTTGACAAAAACTTGACATGTCGAGACTTTATGTATTTTGAAGAAAATAAAATAATATTTTTTAACATAATGCAGTTTATTTCATGCAAATATCATGAATATTCAAAGAGATACAATTACCTGGATGCATTATGAATTAAGTTTATTACTAGAAATTCCACTGTATGACATCAGTTTTCTATCATGATGTCATACTGTCTGAAAGGACAATTTCCCAGTCATGGCCCATGTTAATTTGAACTACAGATAAATGTAATTTTCAGTATGTGATAGTATCTAAAAATACTGACCAGTAGATATCATCCAATTTTTTGCCAAAGAAATTTTGATGGCACAATATTACAAAATCTGCACACTTTCTAAATGCATGCAGCACAAGATGCCAAGTAGGTCTGATATCACTCCATGGCTTACAGAACTGAACAGTTGACCATTTCACTAAGCAAGCTAATGTAGTATTATAAGAATACAACCTATCTCCAAACTTGATATCATGTTGATTTTTCTTACGGGTATTTCACTATATCCTGATCAAAAGCTGTTATAAAGATAATGGCATAATTAATATGCAGTATCTTGCTCATAACTGAAGTCATCTAAGATCTTGATAATATAAACCCATTTACAGAGTTTTATAAAAAGTGGATGAGAAATATAGTCTCTAGATCCGGAGATGTAGCAAACAAGTTCAGCCAATCAGATGCAAGATCACCTGTTTAATATATGTATGTCTCATTCATTATAGAACTCATCTGGGATCTTCATATATTCGAAGTTTGATCAAAATCAGATCAGAAATGTGGCTTCCAGAGTGGTAATGATCATATGCAAAATAACCTCATTAATATGCATGGATCTCACACATTATTGAGCTCGTCCGAGATTTTGATAATATAATCCATATTCCAAGTTAAATTGAAATTGCATCAGAAATATGGGCTTTAGGGTGGTAACAAGCAATTGTTGATGGGCTGCTGATGCATAATGGATGCAGAGCCATACCATAAGCCCATCTGGCCTTACATCCAGGAGAGCTAAATATTGGGCAAAATCTACAATGTAAGTTTTGACAATCTTTCTACCTGGGGCATAGCATGAATGGATCCTATACCTCATTAGTCATATGACATCATCCTGAAGATACTGCAAAACTATTTTCATGATTCTGATATTAACCACATGTAATAACACATTATGACATATAAAAAAATCATGAAAGCAGTGGCAGATCTGGAAGGGGTTTGCATGATTCAGTCAAACACACTTTTTCCAGTTGCAGAACTGCTTGTTATTCAAAAACTGAAAACATTGGCAATCTGAAGCACAATGAACCATCCTCTTTTTACAACTTCGTATAAAACATTCTGTCAATGCATTATGGTGGAGGTGTCAAAATGTGTATTATTCATTACAATGAAATTTTTGCAATAATGAAACAAAAGATCATGTACAGTATTTCTCTGATAAGACCACCATATTTTCCTATTTTCAGGAGGGTATGCATGTTTTACGGTAGAACAAAATAAAAGTTTTTTACTAGGTCAATCTGATGACAGGATCATGGCACTAAAGCTGCCTACATATGTCATGTCAAAATACTGAATTCATCACACTGTAACTACATTGTTACCAGCCTATTTTATGAAATAACAAATGCTTACAAACCTTGACCTTTTGACCCCGAAACCAAAGAGCTTTTTATTTACCCCAAGTGCAAGCCATCTACAAAGTTTGGCAACTGCAGATGGTTGACAACTTGAGTTATTGTGCAGAAACAATACTGGTAACAGACAGATGGACATACAGCATCATAATATAATACACTCCTCCTAATGGCATGCATATAAAAAGGTATATAAATTAAAATATAAAGGCAAAAAGTTTATTCCATAGAATACAGGCTTAAATTTTTTAATTTTTATATATATATATATATAAACCACATACTTCTAGAAAGTCAAAGGCCACTGGCATGGTACACAGTATAGTCAAGGTTCACCCTTCAGGATGTAAGCATGGGTTAGGTATGTGTGCCATATATGTGAGTGACACAATACCACCCAACGTCTCTCTCATTTGTTCTATATGAAGGTTACCACCCTACAATAACTGATTTGATGTCATGAAGCTTGTTTATGGAGTTTTCATTCCACATATTTTGCGAAGTTGATCAAATATGCTGGCTTATGCAATACTTCAAATCACTAAATGAAATTTTCAATTCAGATACCGGTAATGGCAGAGCAGCTTTTGCTGCTTTATTTGCACTTTCATTACCAACAATGCCAGTATGACTAAGCAACCAATAATACATTTTCCAGGATCATCTATATCTGACGATACAACTACCAAGACTGCTATAGGCCAGCAGTAATCTATATCTGATGATACAACTACCAAGACTGCTATAGGCCAGTGATCTATATCTAATGATACAACTACCAAGACTGTTATAGGCCAGTGATCTATATCTGATGATACAACTACCAAGACAGCTATAGGCCAGTGATCTATATCTGTTGATACAACTACCAAGACAGCTATAGGCCAGTGATCTATATCTAATGATACAACTACCAAGACTGTTATAGGCCAGTGATCTATATCTGATGATACAACTACCAAGACTGTTATAGGCCAGTGATCTATATCTGTTGCTACAACTACCAAGACAGCTATAGGCCAGTGATCTATATCTAATGATACAACTACCAAGACAGCTATAGGCCAGTGATCTATATCTAATGATACAACTACCAAGACTGTTATAGGCTAGTGATCTATATCTCATAATACAACTACCAAGACTGTTATAGGCCAGTGATCTATATCTGTTGATACAACTACCAAGACAGCTATAGGCCAGTGATCTATATCTAATGATACAACTACCAAGACTGCTATAGGCCAGTGATCTATATCTAATGATACAACTACCAAGACTGTTATAGGCCAGTGATCTATATCTGATGATACAACTACCAAGACAGCTATAGGCCAGTGATCTATATCTAATGATACAACTACCAAGACAGCTATAGGCCAGTGATCTATATCTGATGATATAACTACCAAGACTGCTATAGGCCAGTGTCTTCGCCACTCTGTCATTCATCTGGGCTGCAATACTAAGATGTTGCTCCTGGTACTCTATCGCCTCCTCATAATTACCCAGGGATTCATGGGACAGCCCAAGATTGCCAAAGGCTCGACCTAAAAGGGAATAATAGTTTAGTAAGTTTTATATTGACTTGTACATGTATTATTTCTTTGTCAGTTATCTTTATGTAATTTAAAATCAGTGGAATTTTGAGTTTTTTTTACATGTATAATTTTGAAACTTTATTTAGTTTTATACTTGACAAATCAAGCTCTTTGTGGACGTTCTTGAATTATTTTAAAGTGCAATAATCTAAGATAATACAAGATATTTTAACTTTCAATAAGTTTATAGACCATTAAAACACAATTAAAATACACATTATCACCCCACAAGGTCCAACAAATAAAGTTTAACATAAATGTAAGAAAGTGCTTATCTAACACACATTATTGCATAAATATGCAAGTAGGACCAGACCCTGAAATTACAAAAAAGAAAGAAAGGAAAAGACGAGTTAAAATTCTGATGTTCATTTGGATAACAATGTGACATTAGCCAATCAGACATTGCAACTGATGAATCTCCAAACTCCACCTATCTATCACCAGCTGTCAGTTAAGTGTTGTTTCTTCAGGATTCCAATGGACTGTCAGTCACATGTTGTTTATTCAGGATTCCAATGCGCTGTCAGTCAAGTGTTGTTTATTCAGGATTCCAATGGACTGTCAATCAAGCATTGTTTATTCAGGATTCCAATGGGCTGTCAATCAAGCATTGTTTATTCAGGATTCCAATGGGCTGTCAATCAAGCATTGCTTATTCAGGATTCCAATGGGCTGTCAGTCAAGTGTTGTTTTTTCTGGATTCCAATGGACTGTCAATCAAGCATTGTTTATTCAGGATTCCAATGGGCTGTCAGTCATGCATTGTTTATTCAGGATCCAATGGGCTGTCAGTCACGCATTGTTTATTCAGGATTCCAACGGGCTGTCAGTCAAGTGTTGTTTCTTCAGGATTCCAATGGGCTGTTAGTCATGCGGTTTAATCAGGATTCCAATGGGCTGTCAGTCACGCGTTGTTTATTCAGGATTCCAATGGACTGTCAGTCAAGCGTTGTTTATTCAGGATTCCAATGGGCTGTCAGTCAAGCATTGTTTATTCAGGATTCCAATGGACTGTCAGTCAAGCGTTGTTTATTTAGGATTCCAATGGGCTGTCAGTCAAGCGTTGTTTATTCAGGATTCCAATGGGCTGTCAGTCAAGCATTGTTTCTTCAGGATTCCAATGGGGTGTCAATCAAGCGTTGTTTCTTCAGGATTCCAATGGGCTGTCAGTCAAGCGTTGTTTCTTCAGGATTCCAATGGGCTGTCAGTCATGTGTTGTTTATTCAGGATTCCAATGGACTGTCAGTCAAGCGTTGTTTATTCAGGATTCCAATGGGCTGTCAGTCAAGCGTTGTTTATTCAGGATTCCAATGGGCTGTCAGTCAAGCGTTGTTTATTCAGGATTCCAATAGGCTGTCAATCAAGTGTTGTTTATTCAGGATTCCAATGGGCTGTCAATCAAGCATTGTTTATTCTGGATTCCAATGGGCTCTCAGTCAAGTGTTGTTTATTCAGGATTCCAATGGGCTGTCAGTCAAGTGTTGTTTATTCAGGATTCCAATGGGCTGCTGCATAAGCTGGGCTTTGTTTGATTTATTATGTAATAATGTATGGGGTGCTAAGCTTTAGAGACTATACAAGTGATGACCAGTCATTATGGTCAGTTAACTATATACCATGTACATATTCACACCATTATAACTTCACTGTCTTTCAACCAATTTTCTTTAAATTTTTAACTATGAACCAAATAACTTTGTAATAAAGTGGTTACATTTTCAAAAGAAAATCTCTAATTTTAAACAAACTGCTATGCTAATTAGTAAGCATTGCTAATTAGTAAGCATGGTTATCTCTGATTTGGCGATTCATCAACACTGACTCGAGTCTGAGTTTCAGTGTGAGATTTTTATGTTGTTGTAATCTTGGGACCAACTACAGCGCATGTCAGCGCAGTTATATAGGTACCTTTATTGATCTTAAATAAAATATTAAATGTTGCTTTTAAATTTAATACCAAAATAGTTTTACCAAGTCTATTCATTCCTGATTGTTAAATGATCTGCACCTTAGTTGTAATCACAAAACTTCCAGATGAAAATTATCAATCATTATCGACTTTTACAATAGTGACTGGGTTCTAAACTGGGTTATGAAAAGAGTCACATCTAATGATTACCAGTGCAGGGTAGTACACACGTTTTTTCCAATACATGGTGCTTTCATTGTGACATTTGGAGTCCTCTTGTTGCATGCTGAATTTTGATGGCATTTATGTACTTTATATGTACTCTATCAGAATTTACAGCTTGAAATTGACAAGTTTTTTGGTCCAAAAGTTTTTAGAATATGAAATAATTAGTCTTCAATAAGAGTTTTCCTAGAAAACATAAACATCCTCTCATTGGTTGACCTGTAGATGACAACTTAAATAAGAATGTAACAAGTAACTTTAACTCAACTTGGCACATTAACAGGTTACTTAACATTTGTCTTACTCAGATGTAAAATTGTGAATAGTAAGGAATATTTCAGATACATACACTGACAGGCTGTGTTTTCTGAGGCCTCTGCAATCTGTAGGTCCATCTGATGGTACTCCAATGCTTTCTCATACTCGCCCATCTGCTGGTACACCCCACCCAGTCCACATGCTGCATCACCTTCACACAACCGATCCTTCATCTCTTGGGCAATATTAAGCTGATGCTGCAGGCAGGATATTGCCTGCTCAAAATTGCCCAGTAGACTGTGGAGGCAGCCGAGCTCACCATAAGCTGAGGCTTTTGCTGCAGAACTATTCAGCTCATGGGCCACAACAAGACGTTTCTCAAAACACACTAAAGCTTGCTGGAGGTTGCCCACTGAACGATGGGCATTACCCAATCCTCTGTATGCTTTATCTTGATCAGATTTATTGCTCACCTTTTGAGCTATAGCAAGATACTGTTCATGGCACTTGATTGCTTCTTCATAATCTCCCAGAGCTTCATAGCAATCACCAAGATTGCCAAAGGCTCTACCTTTATCAAATAATGCAGAATTTCCATGAACTTGCTCTAGCATAGCCAACTGCTGCTCAAACAGTCCAATGGCCTCTTCAAAGTTTGACATGTTCATTTTTGTGATAGCGAGATTTCCACATGCGTTAGCCTCCAGGGCACTGTCCTGAAGCTCTCTGCTTTTCTCAAGCTGTTCCTGGTAACATGTGTAGGCATTCATGTACTTTCCCAGAGACATATGAACATTGCCCAGATTACCATGAGCCCTGCACTCACCCTTCACATCACCCATGTCTTGCCTGATGCTCAGTTCCTGAGTATGAAAGCCAAGTGCTTTATCAAATTGTATGAGCACTCTGTGAGCAGTGCCAAGTGCTCCATATGCAGTGGCCAACAGGTCCTTGCTATTGCATTGTCTTGCAAGCTGTAGCTGCTGGTTGTAAAACTGTATTGCCTCAGTAGTATCACCTGTTTTCAGTAAAATATCACCAATATTTCCCAAGCAACGAAACTTCCCTTTTGTATTTTTCAATGTCGTCATTAATTGAAGAGCTTTCTTTTGGCACTCCAGTCCTTCTGAATAGTTATGCAAGGCCTTTTGTGCCAGGCCTAAATTGCAGTAGGCTCTGGCAACACCTAAATTGTCTTTTAATTCTCGTGCAAGAGACAAGTCTTGCTTATAATATCTCACAGCTTCCATATAATTTCCCAGTGCAAAATGAGCATAGCCCAGATTGAAGCATGCTTTTGCCTCACCTTCAATATCGTGTAATTCCTGAGTCAACATTAAATATTGATCATAATATGGTATAGAGTTTGTGTATTCACCACGAAAACTATGAAAATTTCCAAGGTTACACACAGCTCTTGATTCACTCATTGTATCTTTCAACTCACGAGACAGTTCAAGATGCTCAACATAATGCTGATGAGCACTGTCATACATTTTAAGAGCTTGATATGCCACTGCAAGATTTCCATGTGTTGCTGCCTCAGAATGACGATCGTTAACTTCCTGGGAAATTGTTAACTCTTGTTTATGATATTTGACAGCTTGTTCATATTTTCCTAAAGCACTATATGCATTGCCAATATTGCCAAGAGATCTACCTTGGCTTGCTCGATCACAAAGTTCTTTGGCAATTGACAAATGAACCTTGTGAAGTTTTAATGCAGCTTCAAATTCTGCTAACTGGTGATATATTATTCCTAAATTTGAACATGCTCGACCCTCAGCTACTTTGTCCCTTGTCTGAAGTGCATTGTCAAGCTGTTTTTCATGATAGTTCTTGGCTGCTGCATAATCTTGCAAGCATCTTGCTGCATGGCCTAAACCTGCATAGGCTCTAGCCTCTAAGGATTTATCTGTCCTTTGCTCAGCAATTTTTAAAACCTGTTTATGAAACACAATTGCTTTCTCATAATCTCTTTTATAATGATATGCACTTCCAAGATTGCTGTATGCCCTAGCCTCTTCAAGAGAGTTTTTTAATGCTTTGGCAATCTTGAGATTTTCATTGTGGCATTCTACAGCTTTGTCAAAGTTTAACATTGCCAAATACACAGCACCAACATTGCCGATCTCTCGTGCCTCCGTGGCTTTATCACCACTCTGCTTCAGAAGCAATACACACTGTTTGTGACTCTGAAGAGCATTTGGATAGTCTCCAATGGCTGTGTAAACGTGTCCAAGGCTGCTCAGTGCTACTGTGGCCGTCTGTCTGTCTTTTAGCCTCATTGACAGAACAAGCTGGAATCGGTGGTTTGTCAGGGCATCCTTGTAGTTTCCCTTGGAGAAGTGGGCAGCACCAAGATTTCCATAAGCTCGACATTCTCCCTCTTGGTCAGCTGAAATGGATGTAATTATAACTTCAAATGAACACATGATTTAAGTCATAAAATAGAAATAAAAGTGCAAGAAGAAAAAAATACAATTACATGAAATCTTTCATGCTAATATTAGAAAGTATGGTCATGTCAGTTTGTCCTCAATCTCCATGAGATATTCAATAAAGACATAAAATTAAATTGACCTTGTTTAGATTTTTCACAATTAAATCTATAGGACTTTTGGGATATAAATTTCCACAAATCATAAGACATCTGGGCACCAGTTTGTATATGATGATAAATCTTAAAATACTTCCACCAACCTAAGGTGTCTTCAGACATCTGGGCACCAATGCACGTATGATGACAAATCTTAAAATACAGTGCCCAGGGGCATATGGTGGCACCGATGTAGATTTATATACAAGAAAATATAAAAATCTCAGCATGAACAAGTTTTTGTAATTTAAAATTTGAAAATGTAAGTCACAGTATATTGCAAATGTCATAAAAGTGACCTGATTGCTTGAAATACAAGTGCTGCTTCCATGTTATTATGGGATACATTGGTCATTATGGGATACTAAGATTACTGGTGATCTGTGATAACATTCCATATTTATTAGAATCATCTTGGAGGTAAACACTGAGCAAATATTATTTTTTTCCCTTTGTTGGAACCTACTGCAATTTTTGGCACTAGATAATGATTCCAATATGAAAATACAAATGTTAGTGAAGTATTTAAGAGGATGATCTGACAATGCAATGTGTTCAAACAGGGAACAACCTGTATTTTTCTGTAGTCACATAGGTTTATCAAGAAATTAGCTCTAGTCATTGATGCAAAATAGTGTCAAAATTAATTTTCTGGAAAATATGTGATTGACCTCTACCCAAACTAGAAAAAGTGACAGAGTCACAAAGGGCCTTGGATTTAAACAAAACATTAAAACAAGATTCTGTGAATGGCACATTATATGCCCTACCTAAATTTAATAGTCCTCTGTGATGGCACTAGTAGGGCATGGTTTACTCGAGAGATTATTGACCAACAGGTCTCAATGACGTGCACCTTCAGCCAAGGTATGTGATCTTGAAGTAATCTTTCTGTGTAGAAACCATTATTTTCTAATTAGACTTACCAACAACGTGACCTCTGACATTAGACACCAGAATCTATTGGTTTCTTTATTACCCTGAGTGCAAGCCAGCCACAAAGTTTGGTCTTGGAACATACTCTAGAACATGAGTCATTCTGAAAAATCCTAATTTCTAAAGTCACAATGACCTTCACCTTTTACCTTTTGACCATACAATCTATAGGCCTCTTCCTTACCTTATGCAGCCCTCCACAAACTTTGGTCAAAGTATGTGGTCTAGAACTAAAGTTGTTACGCAAAAACAATTTTTCCTCTTTCTGTCAGTGACCCTGACCTTAAACCTTTTGGCTTCCTTCTTACCCAATATGTAAATCATCTACAAACTTTGGTGAAGGTACACAGTCAATAACTGAAATTTGTGTGCAGAACCATCGAGCTTCTTTCAGTCAGTGACACTTACCACTGACCATTTGACCACAAAATCAACATGCTTCTTCCTTACCCTAAGTGCATGCCATCCACAAAGTTTGGTTCTTGTATGTGCTGTAGAACTATTGTCATTGTGCGGAAAATAACTGTCTTCTTTCAGTCACAGTGACCTTGACCTTTGACCTTTTCACCCTGAAATCAATAGGATTTTTTCATACCCCAAATGCAAACCATTCACAAAGTTTGGTAACTATAGACTGTGGATAATTGAGTTATTGTGCAGAAATGAAATTGGTAACAGATGGACGGATGGCAAGTGTATAAAAAAGGTAATAACTTTGTCTAAAATGAATGAGACTATACCCATAAAAGGTACACATAAGTCTATGGGGCAATGTTCAAACCAAATTGCATCAGAATATGTAGAAAATTTTTGAGCTATGCCAGTTACAAGCAACATCCCATGTGAAGATATAAAATTAACTGCAAACGGTCATATCTCTATCCAAAATGGAGTTAATGAGACAACACTCATATATGTCACATCTAGGTCAATGAGACCATATAAACACCAAATTGCATCTGAATATATTTAATGATTCCTGAGCTATGCTGATTACAAGGATCTGCTGTAGTAGAGACTTAAAACAGATGGAAAAAGGGCAATAACTCCATCAAAATTAGACCTGAAAACACAAAACCATTAAAAGGCACATTTACATGTCATTGGTAATTCACCAACCAAATGGCATCCAGTTATTGTAAGGGTTGCAGAACTATGGTGATTATTAGAAGTGTAACCAGATGGATGAAATAGGTTATTACTCTAGGGCTCCCACATCTCAATTTGGGACCCTAATTAAAAGCAGAGGTTAAATTGTGTTTATAAATTTGTCAAACATTGAAAATTTGGAGAACATATGTTAACTAGAAGTCGGCAGCAAAGCAGAATACCACTAAGCTGTTTAGTTACCATATGTACTCGTAAGTTTAGTTCAACTGCAAAAAAAACAGACCCTGATCTGCCGTCGCTTAATGCACTAGCAGATATAAGGGTCTATGTTGTTGGTTCTACTGATTACTCCATACAAACTGTAGAGACCCAGATCTGCTGGTGCATTATGTGACAGCAGATATGGGTCTGTGCAGTTTGCAGTTGGATTTAACTTATAAGTCAGTATATACAGTATTCCTAACCTCCCCTCCCCTCCCCTATTAAATATGCAAGTGTCCCCCACCCTCGAAAGCCCCATCCCAAGGATATGGATTCATTTCTACAAACTGTTGTACACATCTCAATTCTACAAACCACACAATCATCTCAAAGTTGACATCCTCCATCTTTAATAGTGTAGTTGGACCTGAATGAAAGCATGTATATGCATATATACACACACATTCATATGAATTTATCTTCTTAATGTATTTTGCAATTTTGTACCTTAACTTTTAATTGGGACTATGTAGCCAGGATCCGTTGTTTTCACGTGATGTCCTCAAAATGCGTGCACTTCTTTGTCCGCCATTTTGATTCCCTGGCCACGAGAACTGGCACCTAACAACAGTGTTCTCCTCAAAACATTATGAAGGCAATTGAAATAAATTTACTTTTCATTTTGGTTTGTTTACTATAATTGATTTTGTTATTTTTGCAAAGACTTGCAGTAGTGTTTGCCTTGTCTGTTGCTACGATTAATTGTATTATACTAACATATGAAAGCTAATTATTATGGTAATCAGTTTTAAACTTCCTTATACAAGAAAGTAGTTGTCAGAGTCAACCATTATCTGGTCAACAAATGCACTGGCTGAAATCAATCATTGTTCATGTTAAAGTTAAAAAGCCAAGTGTTAATATATAATTTCATATTTTTAAAGCACTTTAAGAATACTCGGTTTTGATATTCGAAACAAAGTCATGTTCCGTTAGACACACGTTTCATTTTAATATACTTAAGATGAAACCACTTCTTGGAACAGTTCTCGCTTTCACTCAATATCATCCTCCATCCATCATCATCTCCACCACAAATACAATATTTGACCGTACTAATTAAAATTGGTTTGTCATCTGTCTTTGGCACAGACACTTGCTTTCGCAACAAGTATTTATATAAAAATTCTGGCATAATACACGTGCTATGAAAATTTGTATGCCTTAATTGGCTTTGCATCCCAAAGTTCATTGTTCGGAATACTCTTTCAAGATGGCAGTCTTGGGGATATCATACTAAAAAAAAATAACAATATTGTCTGTTTGTTAGAAATAACTGCATTCATATTTGATAAATATATGCATGATTGCGGTTTAGTTGATACAAATACGGATGATTGTGGTTCAACTTCATTATTCCATCTTCTGACATAAACCAGGGAACTTCCAGCTTTATTTTATCTTCCATGCTGTAGGGGCACTTAGTTTCATGTATAATCTATGTATTATTTCGATGAAGTAAATATCCTTATCGACGATTAAATCTAAGATTTTATTTCTTTTTTTTTCTTTTTTCTTGAATGTATGTTATGTTGACAAAGGTTTGTTAGGGAAGCAAAATGGCGGAGCAAGGTGCGGGCACGTTGCATTGTGGATATTTGTGTACACAATCGTGACATCTGTGAAAACAAAGGATTGTGCTGATGTACCATTCAGCCCTACCATATACACATGTAAGCATGTATGTCCTGATAGGCAGAATAACACAAACCCTGCTTTTTCTTTTAAAAAAAAGGTACATGGATAATAAAGCCATAATTGTATACTTATATCCCACAATTACTATAAATGGCTAACCAGGTTTAAAACTGATCAACAATGGAAAATTAATCAACACTTAAAATTTTTGGATAGTTGACCAGTAGAACTAAAATCTGGGCTCAGTGCATATAATATGGACCATCTGTATGTATTTATATGTTAATTAGAATGTTATTTGATGACTGCTAACAATGTCGAAACCTTGATTCTTATTACTTTAACATTCCTAATTATCCAAAAAGTATGTCAAATGTAATGCTAATAATTGTCATGACTGCATGTGTTCTTGATAAGTAAGACTTCTTTAATTTAACTTTAAAATACAAACAAATATTTCAACCTTGATTCAAAAGAAAATTGGCAGTAATCTCATGTCAAGAATTTATGAGTAAAATAATTAACATATTACCATATGTCAATTATACCCTAACATGTGCCGATGCATATGGACCGCCGACCAACTCTAAGGTGTGAGCATCACGTGAGTTACACGTGCAGTGACACCTATCCAACTGCCACTATATACCATATACAAATTCAAATATTCATAACAATTTTCAAACCATTTTTCATTACATTTTCAGTATGAACAATTAAATAAATTCACACTATTTCACACTGGGTCAGTGTCAACATAAAATACTTTGACTTTACATGATGTGCTATGCTACTGAGTAGCACATGGTTATCTTTGCTCTGGTGATGTTTTTTTGGTTTGTTTGTTTGTTTGTTAGTGCACAGAGAGATTTCAGTTCAAAATCAAACTGACCAGAATCATACCTGTGACAGAACCAGGATTTCAAACCAGTAGATTTACAAATTTTGATCAGTAGATTGGCTTCTAAAAAGGTAGATTTTTTATCGGCATAAATTTACGTGTTTTAAGGGGATTGAAAACAAAACAAGTTCATTTTGTCACATAATATGTATTCTCTTCATATTATAATAAAACACAAATTTTGAACATGATTCAGATTCAGAATCTGATGGAAAATGTTACAATAATAGTTACTTAATATGAGCCAGTATATTGTTAATTAAATGAAAAAGTAAGAGTTGTACATCTCACAGTTCACTACAAAGATTTTTTTATAAAATCCACAGGCATTTTTAGTTTCCTTCACAAGATCACTGTCTGGTGACCACTGGTGACATTCACTGTGATTGTCAACCTTCACACTTAGCAGGCTCTCAATAGTTTTCTGGTCCAGACTTCCCCTTGAATCACTCTGGATTTTCCGAAGAATGGAGAATGTCCTCTCTGTGTCAGCATTGGAATGTGTCAATGATAGGACAACTACACTCAGTCTGGAAAGAAGTTCTAACTTAAGTTTTCCTGTTGCTGGGTTTCTGAGGCTGCTGACTGATCTCCAATACTGCTCCAAGCTCATTCCCACCCCGAGGAGGAAGTTCCTGGCTTGGACTTGATATGTATTCCTGAGCCTCATCCTCAAGGGCTTGTTTCTCTTCTAGGATTATGTCCAAAAATCTGTTGGCAAGTTTCACCACTGTAATTAATTTTAAACAAATTAGATTTAGACTTGAAATAAACAGTTAAAAAACACATGATTTTAATAATTTATCCCAACTTTAAAATTAAATATTGAGTAATACATTTTTAACTCGCGGATATATTTTATCTAGGACTTGAACATAATTTTTGTGCTTTTATGCTGATTTTCTAGAAGTCTGAACTTCACATTAGTAATAACTAATATCTGGTTCACTGGTGATGACCTTAGTTGAAACAAACTTTCCCAGAAGCTTTCTTAGCAGCCTGGTCATCTCTGCATGTAGATGTCTAATCATTGATTCACCAGCCTAAAAAGACACAATGCAAAGTCAGGACCTTTGCTACTCGCCTGCACACACTTAAATTCTGGTATCCAAGCGTTGTTAAACTTGTTGTAGTATTTCTTAGCTGGTGGCTTTTTAGCGTTGGGAGAAAGCGGACGTTTCGGCATTTTGACATGAATTGAAAAAAAAATATACAAGCTGCCCTTAAATATTCATCTTAAACCATCGTGAACAATACAAGAACAATTAAAAGACATCAAATCAAAATACTTACTCAAGTGTTTCTGCAAAGATCATTTTTGGTCGGTCTCTCCATTTTATCTTCCTTCCACGTCAGATCGGCCGAGTTTTAATCAAAGACTCATGGATTATCTTTGATCCTTTTATTACTTATAACACCTCAAACAACATCCCGCATTTGGCCTTAAACTCTCCAAATTACAACAATAAGGTAATCAATTAGCCGCTTCTTTGTACACATGTTACTAATCAACCACGCATCGTCGCACCGATTTCCGGTTCCCAGTAGACTGGTTCTGGCTGGTTTATCTAATGTGTTGATAGAACGCGTAAAAAAAAGGGTTTAAAAAAAAAAAAAAAAAAATTCCTTGAAATTTTCAAAACCGGTAGATTTCGACTACTAAACGGTATGTGCGGTAGACGGTCTTTAAAACGGTATTTTTGGCCTACCGCCGGTAGAATCACAGGTATGTAGAATAGAACAGAACACAACTTTGTTCATGTAATATTTCTCAGGCTACTGACAGGTGCCATATGAGAAAGCACAAATGACATTAATGGTGGTGTAGCTTTTTCATATTAAGGAGGTCAGGATTACATCATGTCAAAATCAATTAATAATAATCAAAACCAATCTACAGATCACAAAACAAGCATGGCAATGATTTTGTTAGCGGTATTCATTATTTCCTATCTAAAGCTCAAACAACAGCATGAAAAGAATGGTTATTAGGGTACAATTTTCAAATATTTTAGTTCTCAATCTTAGAACAATTTGACCTTCAATTTTGCAGGAAATACTATGCAAATTATGAGTAGGCACGAGTGATGTTTTTCTTTTGGTTACAAGTTTTTGTGCTCGGGCTTAATTATGTTCCCAATTTAATTGGAAACATTTTGTCAACAAAACATTAAACCAAATTCCAAGCATTTCTGACTAGAACATCTTACTACAAATGCCTATTCAACAGTCATTCAGTCACCAATTATGTTTTGCATGACTGGATCCTATAGATTACTAATATACTGACTTCTTACTCGCTCTTTTGATGGTAACTTATTTTACGTGCCACCCCATTATCAGAATGGCTGTAATGTATTATTTTAATAAACCATGACATGACCAGTGGGGTACTTATCACAAACACAGCAAAGACAATCTGCTGCCATGATCCAACTCCTCAGTTTGGAAAGCTCTGTATTATCTATGTAAATGAACTGTCACATTGTTGGACATTAAATTTTGTGACACACAAGGTGTTTACAAGTGAATGTCAACCCATTTAATCCAGATCCTAAGTTCATGGCAACTGTTGTCATAAAGACTGGTCATTGAACCAGGGCTTTGTCTTTGTACTATATATACTTGCATATAAGTCACATCCAACTGCAAACTGCATTTACCCAGATCTGGGGTTGTATAATGTGCTGGCAGATCTGGGTCTATGCAGTTTGTTGGGAGTTATCAGTAGAACAAACAACATAGATCCTGATCTGCTGGTGCAATATGCAATGGCAGATCAGGGTCTGTGTTGTTTGAAGTTGGAAAGTCTTAAAATAAGTATATATGGTATTTATCATGAAATATGATGACTGATCATCGCTATTTTATTATAACCTACTGACTGAAAGAAGCACTTGTGAGCAACAAATATGCCATTATTATCAACAAGGATGATGATGCCAATGAAAGCAATTTGTGGGGCAAGAAAAATAAAGGAACTTGATTTGAGCTGGTACAAACTGCAAAAGCAAGGAATACTAAAATGCAAAAATTAGGATTATACAAGCATTTGGGTTTTAAAGAAAGTAATGTACTGATGCATAAAGCAAGCTCAGATATTGATGCATACTCCCAGATTTGCCAGTCTGTCCATATTACAAGTCTGCCAGTATATCAATATTACAAGTCTGTCAGTATATCTACAAGTCTGCCAGTATCTCTATATTATAAGTCTGTCAGTATATCTACAAGTCTGCCACTATCTCTATATTATAAGTCTGTCAGTATATCTACAAGTCTGCCAGTATCTCTGTATTATCAGTCTGCCAAATATATATATGATAAGTCTGCCAGTATACCAATATTATAAGTCTGTCAGTATATTTACAAGTCTGCCAGTATCTCTGTATTATCAGTCTGCCAAATATATATATGATAAGTCTGCCAGTATACCAATATTATAAGTCTGTCAGTATATCTACAAGTCTGCCAGTATCTCTGTATTATCAGTCTGCCAAATATATATATGATAAGTCTGCCAGTATATCTATATTATAAGTCTCTCAGTATATCTATAAGTCTGCCAGTATATCTATATTATAAATCTGCCAGTATATCTATAAGTCTGCCTGTAGATCTATATCTATAAGTCTGCCAGTATATCTATATTATAAGTCTGTCAGTAGATCTATATTATAAGTCTGCCAGTATATCTATATTATAAGTCTGCCAGTATATCTATATTATAAGTCTGTCAGTATATCTATATTATAAGTCTCTCAGTATATCTATATTATAAGTCTGCCTGTAGATCTATATTATAAGTCTGCCTGTAGATCTATATTATAAGTCTCTCAGTATATCTATAATATAAGTCTGTCAGCATATCTATATTATAAGTCTCTCAGTATATCTATAATATAAGTCTGCCAGTATATCTATATTATAAGTCTCTCAGTATATCTATAATATAAGTCTGTCAGTATATCTACAAGTCTGCCAGTATCTCTGTATTATCAGTCTGCCAAATATATATATTATAAGTCTCTCAGTATATCTATATTATAAGTCTCTCAGTATATCTATATTACAAGTCTGCCAGCAGATCTATAATATAAGTCTGTCAATATATCTATATTATTATAAGTAGGCCAATATATATATATATATATATATATATATATTACAAGCTTGCAGCAGATCTATACTGTAAACCTACATGACAGAGTCTAGACATGCCATAACCTTTGTTGTTAATTTCAGGTGAACAGGGTAAATGTTGATCTGCTGGCATACTTTGTTGTAATTTTGTGTATTCCACTTTAATATACATCAAGTGTTACTTTGCACTAAGCCACTGGTACTATTAAGAACCAAAACTATCAAAACAACGTTGGAAAAGTTGTTTTATTTAGTTTTTCATTCAAGTCTGACTCTTGTGAATGCCAGTAGATATGGCATCTTGAAGACTTGGAAATACATGTAGTAGTCCTTATACCATATCTGTTTGTGAATAAATGCACCCCCATTGTATTAACAGTTTACAACAAGCCACATCTTAATACAAAAGTAGGTTGAGGTCTATGCTGTGTAGTCTACTCATGATTTCAACCTACTGTATATACTTGCGTATAACCCGGGTCTAAATGCAAACAACATAGACCCTGATCTGCCATCACATAATGCACCATCAGATCAGGGTCTATGTTGTTTGTTCTACTGATTAGTCCTTACAAACTGCACCGACCCAGATCTGACGGCGCATTATGTGACGGCAGATCTGGGTCTATGCAGTTTGCAGTTGGTATCGACTTATAGGCGAGTATATACGGTAGTCTCATTCAACCAGACTCTAACATGGTTGTGTGTATGATCTCTTTTATAAAAGGTCTGGTAAACAATTTACTGATCTTTGTTACCATTTAAAAGAGCTTTAGTTAAAGCAAAACAATGAAGATATTTATCCCTATCTCTGAATTTATCTGCAATCATTGAAGCCAAATTCTATTGTAAGCTTCAAAGGATATCATTAATAAACACGTTGTAAACAGACGCTGATACATGAGGCACATTTCAATCAGTCAATGAAACTGCCATGTTTATGTGAAAAATGCTGTCATCTATTATTCACAAAGATATAATTACGCCATCTTATCTCACGAGTAAAAAAAATCACTTTTCCAAATTTTGGGAAAGCCTCATTCTGGTATTACATGGAAAACTCAGTTTCTTACCAGACTCTTGCTTGGCAGAATTCCAACACAGCCAAACGAGAAGTCTGGTTGAATGAAACTAGATCTCAAGCAAACAGGGTGGACCATGATCTGTATTTGTAGGCAGATCTGGTTTTACACTTTTCGGAGCTAGGTGCCCTTTATACACGGATACATTTACAGTAGTTTTTATATGATCACATAAGAATTCTTTATATCAGACTCCTTGGTCCATAGATAGATAAATTACTTATTGTAGGTAAAATATTCAATTTGTAAATAAAAATACACATTTGATGTAAGAAAATGCCTATAAGATTTCAAATGTAAAAGACTTTCTGACAAATTTCTTATCATCATTAAAACAAGTATTTATATATCATTATTCCAAATATACACTAATATATTATTCTCACTGTTTAATATTCTTGTCTGCAAAAAAAAACGAAAATTTTTGCACTAATTCTTCAAAGCTTAAAATATTTAAAAGTTATAGTGTTTATACTGTTGGATACTGTGAGTGAGACCAAAGAAATGCGGCAAACTTATGAACTCCATGTACTTCAGGGGAGACCACAATATCCAACAGTACAAACACTATAATTATTTTTTAATAAACCCCCATTTATTAAATAATAAACTATATATAACATGCTTCTCACAAAATTAAAGTGAATATGTCTGAAGAGAACTCTTGTTCTAATTATTTTTATGACTGAATCACACACAAATACAGAGCATGCATGGCATGACATAATTGTATGTACTACTCCATCATGATGGTCCTGCTGTGACAGTGTTACATACTGAAGTAACAAACTTATTGGATCCTGTCTGTGCTTAACAGCAACCAATAAGTCCTTGATGATGTCCAAAAAAATGGAAAATTTACTGAACCATCCCCACACAATGCAATAAAAAAAGATGTCACCAGCTGGGTATAAAATAAAGTTAAGAAATATTGTAGTAACACTATAAGTAAGCTATTATTATAACAAATCACTAGTTTTCTTTTTATACATTTACAAAATTGTCATGATTGATCACGGTTTTCTGAATAGTATCTTATTTCTATATTTTTTTTATATATTTTATTTTTATATTTATATTTATTTTTATATATATTTTTCATACATTTACTAAATTGTCATGATTAATCATGGTTTTCTGAATAGGATCTTATTTTCCTCACCCAACTGACCTCTTCATGTCAACATTAGTGCAAAGACATTATAATTTAAAAGAATAAAACTGTTGTACAGTTTCAACCAAAGGGTATATGTCCAAAATTTCAACCATAGGGTATATGTCCAAAATTTTGACCATAGGGTACATGTCCAAAATTTCAACCATAGGGAACATGTCCAAAATTTCAACCATAAGGTACATGTAAAAAATGAATATATCAAGTTCTCAGTACTTAAGATAAACAGCATATTTTATATTTTGTGCAAAAAATTGACTAAAAAAAGCATAAAGAAATTTGTTAATGCATCCACATTACCAAAACAATTTAATTTTAAGCATTTAGTCTAAAATTGTCATCATGTTGTTCCTGCGGAATGCACAGTCCATGTTAAATGATTGAGTCTATGATCAAAGTAAACTATGTTATTGGGTCAAGGTCAGATGTGTTGTGCACATTTGAAATGAGAGTACTTGATAGCTGTGAGAACACTCACTCAAGTAGAGCCATATAATCAAATACACCCTGAATCAGTCTTGGTCACTAAGCCATTTGACACATTCAAAAAATCATGATTAACGTCTTGATGATTAAGACTCAATCTGGGAGTGCAAGTTTGTGTTTCGTGGTGTTCAGCATAAAAAGGAACACAGTTCCAAACATTGGAGTAAAATACACTGTTGATTAAATTCCTATCTAGAACTCTTGTGTTTCTCATCTTCACTTGACAATGAATAAATCAGCCTGATTTTATTTCCTTCTACCTAAATCAAATGTGTCAATAGATCAATGTCAGATCAATTTATCATGCCTTTGTTTACTGGTTTTTCTTGGTAGAGAGCATGACATATCATGCATAAATACCAGACAGCTATCAATCACCAATGGATCATGGACAAGTCATTAAAATATACAAACTGAATATTTCTCTAATAATACAAATGTGCGGGATAGCCAAATAAATTGATCAAAAACAAGAGGGTGTGCTTAGTATCAGATAAAGATATCCTTAATACATATTTACCCAAAAATATTTTTACAAAATGGCTGTGTGGGTCTATCATTAAGTATGGTCTTATCTTCTGGTATATACGGTAACTACCTTAAGTTTGTTTTCTTTTATGAATAAATATTTAACTGCAGAATGCTTTGTTACCAATCTGCTTTGTCTGTCCCTTTCAGTACATTTTTTATGTAAGCTTCCAGGTTTGAAATACTTTTTTAAAGGTAAAATAAATCAATTATGTATTGACCCTCTTTATAACAGCTAGGCACATGATTGCTGTATTAAATATGGTAAGATCTATGAACTAAAGGTCAACCTTTATTGTCCAAATTATTGTTTTCTCCTATCTGATGTGTTCAGTGTATTTGATCCTACAATTGTCTTCAGAAGTTCTGTCAATCACTAACTTATCACAATTTCACAAAGAAATTCACCAAAAATTTTACAAAATACTGACAAATCAGTTATTTGTGAAAAACTTCAGGTCAGAATTATGCTATTATGCTATATCAACATATTCACACATATTTACAGACACTAGAATCATATATATATATATATATATATATATATATATATATATATATATATATATATATATATATATATATATATATATATATATATTTGTTCTACCAGAAGGAACCATGGTGTGTCAATGGTTGGCATGCTGGATTCATGATCAGAAGGGTGTGGGTTCAAATCCTGCCTAGACCATACTGGGTCAGCAGCCATAGTGTCTCCCTGGCCAAGCAAGCCACTTAACACTAATTGCCTCAGTACAACATAACTATTTGTTTTTGTTTTTGGAGGTTTTAATGGCAATTTCAACACATTATTGGCTATATCATGCTGAGGAAATGGGACCCAAGTGCCTTTCCCAAGGAGACAAAGGCAGCCGACCCAGGCTGCAGCCTGTCAGGTACTGAACCAGAGACCCTTGGATTATGAATCTGACTCTCTACCAACTGAGCTTTCAGGTATGGATGTACAGTTAAAAACCAACCAACCAACCAACCAACCATTTTCATAACAGATGGCCACAAGGAAGATAAGTGGTTGAACTAGTTGCAGAACCTTCTGAGAATAATTGTATCATCATCATTATTATTAGATTTATTATTATTATTATCCAAACTCTCAACTGTCTGAACCATGTCTGCGTTCCATGACTGATTCAAATAATGAAGTTTGCAATGGATCATTCCATAGTTAGTGCGATTTACTAAATAAATATATGTACAAGTTTTTCCTTTTTTTGAGAAAACTATCCAATTCAAGCTTAAACTGCACAAATGATGCTTTCAAAAGAAATTTATTCAAAATTCTCTGGGCAAAGCTTTAGAAACTCATTATAGAGTTATTTAGAAACTTTTACCTTCTTTGCATTTTCTTGTTACAAGTCTTAAACTGGTATTATTTCAATAATCAGTTTAGGATAACTTGTTTTGATGAAACAAATCATTCTATTTTTAGCATATTCTGGAACTTAGTTGTTTGTTCTAGTGATTACTCCTAACAAACTGCATTGAGCCAGATCTGCCAGCACATTATGCAATGGCAAATCTGGGTCTATGCAGTTTGCAGTTGGATCTGACTTAAAAGCGAGTATATACAGTAACTTTGATAAATTTGTATAGCCTGTGGACATAAACCTATCATTATCCTAGACAAGTATTAATTGTTCACTTTATTCAACAGTAAACATATTTTAAAAAAAGAGATCTTAACAATGTTATTACATTTTAAACAAATATTCATCTAGGGGTATTGTATATGCTGAAATATCACATTTCTAAGACAAGAATCAAATTCGCCCATTTTTACATTTTAAAAAAAAATTCAAAACCTGTCCAACTATTCCATAATAATTCTAAAGATATTAGAAGCAGTGATAGCTGTAGCCAACCCCATGATATGACACGAGTCATTATGACATAAATGAGTCATTATCTGCCTTTTGAGTGTAAGATAACCCTGCCAATTAAGAATTGCATTATATTTAGAAAGCTGTTCTTACTTTCAAGGTCTTAAATTAAGCACAAGAGTATCTTAATGTTTTTAAGTTTGTAAGGAACATTAGCACAAACAGTACACGGTCGAGTGAAAACAATGATTGATATATACCAAATTCTGACAGAGTAATTTAAGAAATCTTTTCCTTACACTGGTACACTTTTATGGAACAGTTTGCACGATGATATTAAACAAGCACCTAATGTTTCAGCACCTCTACAAATATTTTTATGATCAAACCCTGATTTTATCACTGCATAAGATTTGTACAAGGTAGTTGTGATATATCTATGTGATAACAGTATGTTAACCTTGTAAAATTTGTATTAACTTAGGTTATATTTGTATTCTTTTATTTAGTAGCTGTTATTGCTCTAGATTCTTTACTAATTACTTGTTTATTTGTTTTAATTGCAGGGTCATTATGTAAACTAGCCATTAGCTACTTATGTCACTCTGGATAAATAAAGGATATTATTATTATTATTATTATTACTGATATTATTATTATTATTATTATTATTATTCAAAACCTGACTCTTGACTATTTCAAATACTATTCCACCCATTGCATATCTTCATTATGCACATCACCATGAAATTAGAAAAAGTCACTTTGTGCCAGGGGTGAAAAGGATGCCCCTTCTATTTGACACTGGAATGTTCCATTAAGGACACCCCTTCTACTTAAACTGGAATGTTCAATTAAGGACACCCCTTCTATTGACACTGGAATGTTATATTAAGTAACAATTCCCAACAGTTTTGAGGGTATGACCATGATTCAGCAATCCTTAAACTCGCGAGTTCACGATCATTTTATTCTTGGACAGACTAAAAATCTGTTCATGAAACATGTCCACACTAACCTGAAATCACTAACCTAAGTGCAAAACTTAAAAATGGATGTATGGACAAGGGTAACAATTTAGGGTATGTAAAAGTACAGCTAACATGGAGGGGAATTGCGAGAGGAGGGGGGGGGGGGGTAGCCACCAAGAGAACTTTATATTTATTTTGGAGACATTTCTTTAAATCTGTTTCATGCACAATACTTTCAAAAGGCAGTAAATGAGTTAATATATAAATGTTTCCATCTCTCATATGAAAAATAAAAAAAAACACCTATAATAAAGACTTGATGATTAAATAAAGTAATTGAAGACTGGTCAGAAAAGCCAAATGATTAAGCATTTGATTGTGATTTTCAAATAATTGGTTATAAACAATTAACATTTTCTTCTTTTGGAATATGTTTTTTTTTTACACCTTTGATTTGAACCTCAGGGGAGAACAGTATATTATACTAACTGAGATACCTTCCTAAAATAGAGCACTTTGACTGCATCACAACCTGACATGTTTATTAGATCAATGACTGACCAATTCAGAAATGAATTCTTATTGAATGCTGATCACCGGTGTCAGATATCTGGAGTTTTGTATGATAACATGATGACATTAATAATTCCATGAATTCTGGGACAGAGAAACATATCCATTTATGCAAAAATGATACTTTCCATGAAAAATTTAGAAAATATCTCCAACCAATTAAAACAAATAATGTTTGATTTTGATTAACTAATCATCGATCTACAAATTTAAACTGATTCCTAACATAAAATTTCATGGTGTTTTCTTTTACAACCTCCTCTTTCAATAAATTGTACTCTTTCTGTGATATCAAATTTCCATCGTTTACACATGAGTAACAAAGTAGTTCATCATTTTATAAACTTGTACACGTTTTCACCTTTCAAAAGCAATGAACCCTGTAATCAAAAGTCAGAGTATAGCATGTTTCATTGAGAGCATGTTTCTCAATGACCATGACTGTAATGTGTGGTACATGCATATGATAAATTAAATCAGTTGTACAGTGTATGTATATGTAAAGTGTATGTATATTTGCTGTAGCTGCTAAGATGGCAGGGAATAGTTTTGTAAAATTGGCCCCTGTCAAATTTCTTAACTTAAGGCTATGATGTGACTTTTTCAGTTAGTATTGTTTAATAATTAAAGATATGGATATATTTGTGAATTAGGTGTTTCGGGCCTGTGTTGTTCTTGAAATTGATGTGTGGCATGTACACCTCCCTAAGTTACTTCACAGTATGTAGACATGAAATACCAATAGTCGGCTAGGAAGCAGAACTAGCCACCCATCGCAGTAGACATGTGGGTTCAAGGCAAGTGGAATATCTCAAAAACGGCCTGGTTGGCAACTATTTTGAATTGCATCAAACTGTTTAGTACACAATGTTTTTCAAAATTATCAACTAGGCAAAGGGCTTGTATTTGCACTGTGAATGATATTCTTATGTTTTGTTTAATTATAGCTATCTAAAAATAGGGACCTTTTTGACCTCACTGTGTATTTTAATTTTTATGAATATTTATATTATGCAGGTGTATGTGGCATTAAATTTATGCATACAAACTGTCCCTTGCACCCTTAACAAACATTGAATGGAACATACTGTCTGCTTTACAGTGGTGCAATTGTGACTGAAATTATCAAGAACATTCCAGAGGCTATCCCTGCAATGGGAGGCAACTCTCAAAGCAATTTAAATGTTGTAAATAGTTTCTAAAACAGATGATTGCCATAGAACCAAATGTTTAATTATTGTAGACAGTTTCAGAAAAAGATTATGGACATAGAGCCAACTGTATGCAGGTAGTGTTTTCCGTTAGTGCAGCAGAACAAATGTTAGTCAATACAAATCTAAATGTGCAAATTTTTTATCTTATCAGCAATGTTAAGTTTACATTTTATTAACTTCTGTGAAGTTTGTGGTAGTCATCCTCAACAAACTTTGTCCCTGGCGCTTTTGTATCAGATTAAAAAATTCACAAAAGTTATAGCTTATAAACATGAGTAAAAACATATTTGGAAAGAGTTTAGCAGATGAAATTTTGGAAAATGGCTGATCTTTTGCTTGTGGAACCCATATTTACCAAGCTCTTTGGAAACTTGAAGGTCCTTCTGCATGTAGGTGATTGCCTTGTCTACGCTGCCAAGGCCCCAGTAGGCACTGCTCAGAGCTGAGAAGACAGAACCCCTCAATTTCAAACTGCATGTCCCAATTTTGACAGAAGCCTCCAGCATTTGTACCGAGGCATTGTAGTGGCCAACCTGAAGCAGTTCTTGACCAATCACAGAGATGATAACAAATGGGCTCTTTTCTAGCTTTAGCTTTCGCAGCTGCTGGAAAACTGGCTCCAATTTGTCTGAAAAATAATGACAACATTGAAAACAACATTAAATTAGAAATAGGACTGTTTTCTGCAACATGATGCACAATAATTTATTGTGTCCTTTTTATCAAAACATCATATTCAAGATGGTGGTATTTTCAATTTAACCTCAATATTCAATAAATATATGTTAACAATTTTAGCAATCCTTATTTGTAATATTATCAGTTAAGGATTTTGTAATATTCCTGTCACACAATAGCTAGACTATGGTACATTTTGTAATATTCCTGTCACACAATAGCTAGACTATGGTACATTTTGTAATATTCCTGTCACACAATAGCTAGACTATGGTACATTTTGTAATATTCCTGTCACACAATAGCTAGACTATGGTACATTTTGTAATATTCCTGTCACACAATAGCTAGACTATGGTACATTTTGTAATATTCCTGTCACACAATAGCTAGACTATGGTACATTTTGTAATATTCCTGTCACACAATAGCTAGACTATGGTACATTTTGTAATATTCCTGTCACACAATAGCTAGACTATGGTACATTTTGTAATATTCCTGTCACACAATAGCTAGACTATGGTACATTTTATATTACAGCAAAAACCTGTCTCTGGTACCATTATTTCATTTCACAATCTGTCCATGACTGCAATTTATTTTTTAAATATTTTTTAATCCATGTAAAATTTTCAACTTTATTGGGCAAGGGATACAGGTTCCTTCCATCTTCCACTTTTGTTTTTGGAGCATAATTCAAGATGTTCATAAGAAAATTGGTAAACATATTAAACTAATATTGTACATGTAGATGTGTCTTTTGCTATTCACAATTTTTCAGTTTCAATATTTTTAATGTGTTTTTTTTCCATCTGTTCATCTATCCATCCATCATTCGTACTTTCATTTCTGGTGCAAAATTCACAATGCCCATCACTTCCCTGTATACTTTGTAAATACAAATGCCTCTACATGAAATCTTTGACAAATCCTTCCGACTCCAAACAGACATTTGAGTGGGGCAGGGGATACAGACGAGTCCAACTTCTTGTTATAACTGACCTCTCTGTCTAGCATGGCAACTGTCAAATGACCAATATAAAACCAAAATTCCAATGGTCTACCAATCCATCTAGTCACCCAGCTAGATGTGAATTTTAATACATAATCCCGTTTTTTTCTCCATGTGCCTAGTTTATCAAGTGTCAGTCGAAAGCTTATTGATTCACCTATGTGACTCAGAATTTGTAACAGATACAATTTGAAATCTCTGTAACTTCAACATCTCTTGTCCAACTTTCATAAAAATTAACTGCATACTTAAAAGTCCTTTATCAATCACCATAAAAAAAAGTTTTCCAGGAGAAAACGATGATTTTAAATAAATAGTTACATTAATTTATGAAAGGAATACTTTTTAGTTTTTCCAATTGAAGTCACTGTAGCTCAGTTGGTGGACTGACTGACTTGTAATCCAAGGGTCATGGGTTTGATACTCACTAAGGCCCATCACAAGTTTGCAATGGATGAAACGGCAACCATCCACCCTCAGAAAAAAAAATTCAGTAAACTGTTTATTTTTTAAATGTATTGTCATAAGAATAATAACTAAGCATAGGTATTTTAATGAAAAAGCTGTACATATATTTACGTAAAATACAGAATAAAAGAACATGATCTGCGAAATGCCCCCACCTGCCCACCCCACCCCAGGCTTGGCACCCCGGATGGTCGCCCATATTGCCCACCTGTTATGTTAACCAGGTCAGCTGCCTTGGTGTGTCCTTGGGAAAGGCACTTAGCTCTCATTTCCTTAGTGTGATGTAGCCAATAAAGTGTTGAAAGTGTTGTTAAAAAGCAACCAATCAACCATTTTTCAACAAGGTCCATTATACCCTGCAATAAGCTTGGATGTACCGTATTCAGCTCGACTGAAAGAATTAAATTTTTTTACAAGAGCTTCTTGAAATAGACAATATTTGGAACAAACACCTACCAAAAGGTCTGATTTATAAGTAGCTCATTTCTGAGTGGGCTGAGAGTTTCTGAAAACTTTTTTTCTACTTATTTCAACAGCTTCAATTTCATATACCGTATATGACTTTTCGTTCAAGAGGAGTGGTTTATAACAAGAGTTTCAAGATGGCTGCTGTGGTGGCCATTACCTGACCAGATTGGCACCATTTTCATTCAGGACCAACTAGACATCATAAGAAGTCTTTTAGTGAAAATCTCATGTTGATATGATCATCCATTCAGGATAAGTAGATATAACAATAACAAGATTTTCAAGATGGCTGATGTGGTGGCCATATTGGACATCAGATTGACACCATTTTCATTTAGGACCAAGTAGACATCATACGAAGTCTTTTCATGAAAACCTCATGTTGATATGAACATCCATTCAGGAGGAGTAGCAATAACAAGATTCTCAAGATGACCACTGTGTGGTGGCCATATTGGATGTCAGACTGGCACCATTTTCATTTAAGTCCAAATGGACATCATTAGAAGTCTTTTGGTGAAAACCCCACGTTGATACGACTTTCTGTTCAGGAAGAATTGCAATTTAAAAAAATTCAAAATGACTGCCATGGTGGCCATATTGGATGTGAGATTGGCACCATTTTTTACTTCAGTCCAACTAGACCTCCTCATGTTGATATGACCATCCATTCAGGAGGAGTAACAATAACAAGATTTTCAAGATGGCTGCCATGGTGGCCATATGGGATGTCAGATTGGCACCATTTTCATTTAGGACTATCATAAGAAGTCTTTTAATGAAAACCATATGTTGATATGACCATCCATTAAGGAGTAGCAATAACAAGATTTTACAAGATGACCACTGTGGTGGCCATATTGGATGACCGAGCAGCACCATTTTCATTTAGACCCAACTACACCATGGGATGAATGTGTGTGTAAAGTTTCATTGCAATCCTCCAATTAGTTTAGGAGAAGTAGCAATAACAAACTTGTGCTAACGGACAGTCTATGACCAGTAGAGCTAATTATGTGATTTCATTTCAAGACTATTCAAAGAAAGTGTAATTTTATGCTTGTATATTATATACATATTTGTACTATGTTGCATTAAAGATTTCAATGTTAACTAAGCAGGCATGGGTGAAATACAGTAGATACACTGTGGATAATGTAGTATGAACATGCCTACCTTTGAGTGGTGACTTGACTGCTGAATCCATGAGGCCTGCCAGAAGGCTGGAATTGTTTGCATCTTGGGCCAGGCCCAGAGCAAATGCTGCCAGAGCATCAGCATGCTGACCAAGCTGCTGGAGAGCACAACCCTCCCGAATGTAAGCCTGCAAGGACAATGGGGAAAATTACAATTACATGCTAATAAACCTATCAAACAAGTTCCTTCTTTTTATATTAGCATATCACTTATTATACATGAAACTCAAAGAGTTTGTACTGATAGACATAAATAAATATAGCTATTGGTAGTTTAAAGTTCTCCTGTATGCAAACAATAAGAGGTCCAAGAGGGCCTGATATTAGTCACCTAGGTAGTTGATATATGTCAGTTTGTGAGTGCAAATTTACACAGGTATCATAACTGTGCAGTGGAAAGAAAAGCACATAGTTGCTACATTGTCTATTAATGCTGGTGCAATCATGTGATTTATCTTATTTCCAACACCATATATATATATATATATATATATATATATATATATATATATATATATATATATATATATATATATATATATATATATATATATGTGTGTGTGTGTGTGTGTGTGTGTATGAATATATGACCACTTTCTCTGCATCAAGAGTACAAGTCATTTATACAACCAGTGCTGCCCCTGGATTTCTCCCAGTCACTGATGACTTATGCCAAGATGCTTTGTCAAATTTGGTTCAGCAGTTGAGAAGAAGTAATTTCAGGGTTTTTGTCTATTTTTAGTAATGGCAGCCATATCTAACAGCAGATCAGCATCACATATACTAAATCTATCCCAGGATGCTTTCTGTTAAATTTGATCAAATTCTGTTTAACACTGTTTGAGATGGCTTTTAAAGGTTTTTCTATTTTTTTTAGCAATGGTGGCCACATTTTAATGATGGACTGGCATCATTTAAAGAAATTTGAAAGAATGCTTTCTGTACAATTTGGTCAAATTCTGTTCAATGGTTTTTGTGTGTAAGTCTTAAGTTTTTTTCTATTTTTATTCAAGGTGACCATTTCTGATGGTGGATTCACAAATTTTGGCCAAATTTGGAACACCATCATGCCAGGATGCTTTGCATATAATTTGGTCAAATTCTGTAAAGTTGTTTTTGAGAAGAAGTTTTTTAAAGGTTTTTCAATTTTATGTAACAGCAGCCATAGCTGATGGTGGATCTGCATCACTTAAACAAATTTGAAAGGGTTACATCCAATGATACTTTGTTTCAAATTTGATCAAATTATGCTGAGCGGTTTTTGAGAAGTTGTAAACAGCAATTGTGAACGGACGATGCACAATAAACAACACACTACACATGATGGACGAAGGACCATACAATAAACTCACTTGGCCTTATTACCAGGTGAGCTTAAAATTCAAAGAATTAGTTTTCTCTTGAAATACCCTTTTAATTTAAATTTTGTTGGATCTGTGGGAGAGTCTGAACTCAGGTTTAAATATATCCCAAATCTTGCAGAAACTTGATGTTATTCATGACGGCATGGAGGATATTTCTAGTTAGTCTCAAAGGATAGCAATGAGACCCCATTTAATTTGTCTGATTACTTATACTTGTTATTATAGTTCAGAATAAATGAAAGTGTTGCCAATGTTGAAAGAATGTAATAACAATATTGATCACATGACTACTATACTATTTTGGTTAATATTTATCCATATCAAGATATTTCTGTATGTAACATGAATAAAAAAAAACACATGATGTCACAAATGTCATGACATCATACAAGACAATGGTTCAACAGCTAAGGCATTGAATGATTATGCTTTTCTGTGTTTCCATGAAACATAATCAGTATTTTTAGTCATGTAATAAACATAATCTTGCATTTGTGATCTTTTCAAATTAAATTATGAAACTCGACTCCCAAAAGATAACAATTATTTGACTTGTTTCATAATATTAGTAGTCGTATGGTGATGATATGATTAAGTCATGATTAACACAATATGATTAGTTATAGTCACACCAGGATCACCTATAGGCAATGAATGACCGACACTTATCGAAAGGTCAAGAATGCAAAAATTCTTAAAATTAATTGCAAAACTGAAACACTGATTTAACTGCAAATGGAACAATAGGTCCAAATTTGAAATGTATGATGGTACTGGGGTAGATATAAGATATACTTGTACTTCTTTTATTCAAACATGAGTGGCAACTTCATTTATTTTCAATATTAAGCTTCAAATAATGTCTGAAGCAGTGTTCAAAACTCAACAGAAAATGCTGAAGGCTAAAAGGGCCTAATGCAAATGTAAACTGCAGGCCCTTAATGGGAGCCATAACCCCACCTAAAAAATAACAACTTACAAAAAAATAAAGATTTCAATTGTAAACAATCTATTTTTTACTTGTTGTCATTGATTATTAGCCGACGTGGAAAAAACACACAATGTACATTCTGACTATGCAATCTTTACCCCATATTAACTTAAAATTTCGTAGCCAATCATTGACTAAAACCAAAGTATATACGAAAGATGTTTTTAAACACACAGCATAGGGCCAGTCTGAAGTGTCATAAAATATTTTCCAAAGAGTCAACCAGAAGGTTTGCTTTATCATAGTATCACAACCAGAGCAATTTTTATTCTTTTAATTTTCTCAGTTTAAGAAATTGTAAGAAATTGGCACATTCAAACAAAGACTTTGTATTGCATGTTCTAGGTCCTGTACTCCTTCATGCTATTCATGGTAGCCAGAGTATACCACTCTAAAGTGAGACCACCTTATAATGAATTACAATACTACCTCATTATAATGCTTACAAGGAAACCATGGAGTATACATGTACCACCTCACAGTGAAACCATCTTATAATACACAGTTCTCCCCACAATATAATGATGTCCATGTGAACCCGAGAATTCTAGTTAACAGTGAGACCACTTTACAATGAAGTACAGTACTCCCTCATTATAACACTGTCCATAGGAACCATAGAGTATACTGCCTTCTAGTGAGACTACCTTATAATAAAGTACATGATACAGAACTCCGTCATTATAATGCTGTCCATAAGAACCATAGAGTATACCACCTGTTTTCAAAACAGGTAAAATTGGAAAGATAAAAATTGTTCCTTTTCATACTTGGATAGACAGAAAAGAGAAAATCATAGGGCAGCATCCATTTAAGTTCAGGTTTATTGATCAAACTATTATTTTTCTTTTTGCTGAGAGTATACTATGTAAATTTAAGAGCAACTCATGTGTAAGATACAATTTTCTTTTATGAAATTTTCCTTGTCACATGTTCTGGAAAATAACAAGAACAACAATCACAACTACAACACCAATAACTACTACTACTACTTCAACTATAATAATAATAAAAAATAACAGATCATAATAGTTCCCATGAAATTGCGGAATTGTATACCATTCCCCCCTCCCTTTATCTCACCCACTGGTAACAAAGTAGATCTAAACAAAAATTTAACAAAATGGAAGCTTTACCATCTGGTCCACCAATTTCCACCTATGTATATGAAATCTTTCATTCACTGTTGAAACCAGCCTTTCATTTCTTATGATCTTTCTCTGGGTTAATCGTGAAATCTGAATTGGAATCATCAATCTGATCTCTGTAGCCAGATCAACTTGGGACTAGCCAAGTGCTGGGTAATTTTACATTTTTTTGAAAGTGGTGTGACCATTTCTCAGACTGATCATTTAGAATTTGCTTAACTTAAAAAATGTGTCTCACATTTTGAGCTGGTCATGGAAATGACATACACACACACACACACACATATATATATATATATATATATATATATATATATATATATATATATATATATATATATATATATATATATATATATATATATATATATATATAACACTAACAGTAGACTCCATCATCACTGACCAATCACATGACTATGTCAGTGCAAAGACAAAACCAACATTAAAGGTCATTCACCAGCAGTCGGCCCAAGGCAGGTACAAAAGATAATGTCTAAGTTAGTGAGTAATTATCCTGGATTATCTTAATTACATACCCAAGAAGAGGTCAGAGCAGGTGTCATCTGAGTGATAGGGCTATGAATTTGGTGACTGGATGTTTATTTAGCAGATATCGAGAAACATTAAAGTGTATTGGTACTGATGCATTGTATATCTTTCCATTCTAAAGCATCATGGGCTGAAATGATAGTGTATCTGGACCGCTACAGTAAAAGAACACTGTACCATATGAAGATGTACAGTAATCCCTTAATTATAATGCTGTCGATTGGAACCAGAGTATACCAACATATAGTGAGACCACCTTTTAATGAAGTACATGTATATTATAAATGCAATTTTACTACCACTGAATGAAACCGGATCCATGACCATGCTCACCTTATAAGGCCACAAAAAAAATATGTATGTTTCCTATTGCATGTTTTAAAATTGAGGTAGGTAGGTTTTTGTTTTTTGTTTTTTTTTAAACATTATACATGTATATAAATCAAACTTTATTTCAAGTGTTTCAAAGTACTGGGCAAAACCAGCTCAATTAGATGCACAAATCAATTTCTTTCGGCAATGGGATTTATTTTATTTTTAAAAAAAGGGGGGGGGGGTCGGGGTCAAAAGAAACAGGGATGATTGGCTGACCGGTAACACACACATTTTTTTTTGCCTAACAGGAACTGTGTTAGAATAAAGGGCCTTATAATGAGGGAACACTGTATTTACATGACATGTAGCACACAAAATATTTTCATCATAATTTCCCCCAAGTTAAACAGACTGTGAAATTACACATTTTTTTGGTATGTATATGAGAAAACTTAATACAAAATAATCTTGATAACAATCATATTTAATGTTTGTTTATTGTTTATTGTTTGTTTGTGTGCACACTGATAAACTTGTATATTCTTCTCTGTATTCAATAGTTCTCATTTCACGGTCTGGTTGAAACAAATACAGGTAGCAGACAGTGTGGGGACATACTAAAAATATGCCATGCTTAATCATACAATGCATTTTTCGCTTTCTAGTATTAAGTCATTTGCTAGAAAACTAGATAACGTTTTAAAACAAGAATAGGAAACTAATTGGGGCTGTTCAAATGATTAAATCTATCCAAAGCATTGATAGGGAACAGAGAAATATGTACTTGATAAGTCAATGTCATTTATAGCACTTGGTCCAACTCATTTACATCAATGAAAACCACAAAAAAAACCATTTTCTTACTTATTGTCTTAAAAAGGCATAAACAAAACAAAGTACACCTCGAGAAAATTAACTGGACTAAAGTGCTGAACTTCTTATCTGATATTAGAATCGGCAATCTAGCTTTCAAAAGCCAAGGGCAACTAATTCTTTTGATAACCATGTTGGGAAATTCTAGATGCATACTTCTGTTGACAATTCAAGGGAGAGTGATTTAGAACTTGTCTGTACACATACCTTTTACACAAAACAGTTGAGTGTTAATAACCACAAGGCTGTAATTATCATTGTCAAAGCCTTTAATTTACTCTTCCCAAGGTATTTACAATATGTTATAAAACAAAGACTGATGACAGAGAATGTAACTGCTATGAAAAATGTAATTTTCTCATGCACTTTCACAAATAATCTTTGAAAGGAGGAACTCTTTTATCTTTCAGCATTGAGAGTATATAACAATAATAAAATTGGATACCTTATAATGATAGCACTTTGAATATTTGTGAAAAAATAAAATGTATGTGTGACTATAGACAAAAGATTGTCATTGCGTGACTCAGAAATTGTATATGATGACCCCCAAAAAATGGCAATATGTTATGATAACAATGAGATCTACCTCTCATGGGAACTTCTACAAAGTTTAATTTGGAAACTTCACAGTTATGACTCCTGTCTCAACCTGCTGAGGCACTGGAACACCTTTGAGGGTTTGGGAGTGGGGGCTGGGGGGAGGTGCTGATTAAAGTTATAGGAGTCCAACTTTATTCAAATTAAAGTTACAGACTGACAAAATTTCCTGTCAGCTCAAGCTTGAGTTCTGTGCTGAAAAAGTTTCCAGAATATGGAGCCAGGCCTCATATTCATAAAACTGCTCCACTCGAGAGTGCACCCAAACTCAAAATCATCTTTGTCATAAGTCTGAAAGCTCTGGTATTTAAAATGGCCTATTTTTATAGTAAACTATCAAAATCTGAGTTTGAGTGTGCACTCAAGTTGAGGAGTTTGGCTAATATGGGGCCTGGTGTATGAAATTAAATCTAATAGTACTTAATACAATTCACAATTATCAGTTTTGTGCACAATTTTGTGAAAATGGGTGAAGGGCAACCATAAATCTACACATTGGCATTTGAGAAAAAGAAGTGGGGCAGCGATATGGAATATAATGTTATATTTGTGTTAAAGATTGAGACCAAAAGAACCATACATAAACAAATGAAAGATCTCCCCCACATCAGCACTGTAAAAGATACATAAAAGCAACAACATGGCTGCAAATTATTGATCTTTTAAATATCTTAATATGAAGGATAGCATTTTACTAATTAAAACAGCAAAAAGGTTCAGTCTAACTGTATTAATATAATTTTACATAGTGTAAGTCTTTCAGGTGAAAGTGAATGGTATAACAAATATGCTTACTGTTCACTGGGTCAAGGAATTTGATATTAAGAAAACTAAAGTGTGCCAAAAACTATCAAGTAGTAAAATATGCAAAGATAAAGATCTAGAGTTTATTTGGTGCCTTGCCAAAGGACACACAATGAAAGCCAACCTAGGCTGATCAAATGGTAGGGTTCAAACCCGTACCCTTTTGGTTGCAAGAAAGGCACACTAACCTCTAAGCCACAGTGGCTCCTGACTCCCTTAGTCGCCTCTTATGATATGCAGGAGAGTGCATAAGCCTATTACATATCCCTAATCCTGAAGGGGGTAAAGTCCTATTACACATCCATAAGACTGAAGGAGGTAAAGTCCTATTACACATCCATAAGACTGAAGGAGGTAAAGTCCTATTACACATCCATAAGCCTGAAGGGGTTAAAGTCCTATTACACATCCCTAAGCCTGAAGGGGTTAAAGTCCTATTACACATCCCTAAGCCTGAAGGGGTTAAAGTCCTTTTATACATCCCTAAGCCTAAAGGGGGTAAAGTCCTATTACACATCCCTAAGCCTGAAGGGGTTAAAGTCCTATTACACATCCCTAAGCCTAAAGGGGGTAAAGTCCTATTACACATCCCTAAGCCTGAAGGGGTTAAAGTCCTATTACACATCCCTAGGCCTGAAGGGGTTAAAGTCCTATTACACATCCCTAAGCCTGAAGGGGTTAAAGTCCTATTACACATCCCTAAGCCTGAAAGGGGTAAAGTTCTATTATACATCCCTAAGCCTGAAGTGGGTAAAGTCCTATTCCACATCCCTAAGCCTGAAGGGGTTAAAGTCCTATTATACATCCCTAAGCCTGAAAGGGTTAAAGGGTTAAAGTTCTATTACACATCCCTAATCCTGCAGGGGGTAAAGTCCTATTACACATCATTAAGCCTGAAAGGGTTAAAGTTCTATTACACATCCCTAAGCCTGAAGGGGGTAAAGTCCTATTACACATCATTAAGCCTAAAAGGGTTAAAGTTCTATTACACATCCCTAAGCCTGAAGGGGGTAAAGTCCTATTACACATCCCTAAGCCTGAAGTGGGTAAAGTCCTATTCCACATCCCTAATCCTGAAGTGGGTAAAGTCCTATTCCACATCCCTAAGCCTGAAGGGGGTAAGGTCCTATTACACATCCCTAAGCCTGAAGGGGGTAAAGTCCTATTACACAACCCTAATCCTGAAGTGGGTAAAATCTTATTCCACATCCCTAAGCCTATAGGGGGAAAAAGTCCTATTACACATCATTAAGCCTGAAGGGGGTAAAGTCCTATTACACATCCCTAATCTTGAAGGGGTCAAGTCCTATTACACATCCCTAATCCTGAAGGGGTCAAGTCCTATTACACATCATTAAGCCTGAAGGGGGTAAAGTCCTATTACACATCCCTAATCCTGAAGGGGTCAAGTCCTATTACACATCCCTAATCCTGAAGGGGTCAAGTCCTATTACACATCCCTAATCCTGAAGGGGTCAAGTCCTATTACACATCCCTAATCCTGAAGGGGTCAAGTCCTATTACACATCCCTAATCCTGAAGGGGTCAAGTCCTATTACACATCCCTTAAAGCCCACAGGGGGTAAAAAGTAAATGCAATCACAAAGGATTTTATGGGTCTTTTTTTTTAACTCGACTATTCCATGCAATACACATATTCACTTACAGAAAGATACTAAGGGAAGAAAATTTTTAACATTCAAAAAGCCCACATGAATGATTTCCGCATTTGACATAATATTGATCCATACAAACTGCAGTCGAGTTTTTATAAGCTCATTTTAGAACTTGTTTCATGTAAACTGTTTTAATTGTTTTCACAAATAGAGACATCAAGTAAGCAGTATTTTAAACTGATTATTTCATGGAATATGGTTCTGATACGTTCCATTTCTATACTCAATTAACAAGGGTTCTACAAAAGACAACCTTGCCTGTGAAACATGCTATGAAAGTAGCAGACTGGCAACCTGTTCTGTATTTTTGCTATGAAGTAAACTCAGGATGATGATAGATTTTGTATTTATGGATTTAAAACCATATTTGTGACAGGATCAAAGGTTGATACTTGTGTTTATTACAGATGATAGTGGAATGGTGATTTCTGAATTTCCCATGAGGTGCCTTCAGACTAATAGAGGTTGGTCAATATCATCAATGTATAGGTCAATCAAAATATTTACTCTCAATAGTGTATCACATACAGACACAGACTACTGATACAGTACAATAGCAGAATGAAACTGACACTAAATGATAAAAAATATCCAAAAATAAACATTTTCTTTTTTGTTTTTTCTATCCCTCGGAATGAAATAAGCAACGCTTGTCATTATCCGATGAAATTATACATATTTGAAATACGATCGATAAAATATGCCGAGCGATCAGTAGAGAAAAAAAGTCTAAGGTGTCCAAAGACTTATAGTACCAGTACATGAAAAAATTGCTATAATTTCATGTCCCAACTTTTATAGGTCATAAACAAAAATTGTTTTTGAAAATAATTAAGGGTGTCTCAGAACTTATAGTGTCCCAAGACTTACCAAAATTACGGTAATTCAAAATGCTTTTGAATTTGGGGTTTAAATGTGCTTTGTATTTGGGGTTTAAATGTGCTTCCAACAGCTTTTCCGCCATGTGATACTGAAGTCCATTGAGAAAAGGCATGGTATCTGTTCAATGTTGATACCTTGTGTATCCTGTTTGGAATTTCAGTAGCAAATGTTGTTTTTTGTCAACAGCCACTTCTGTAAGACATCCACCTTTACAAGACATCCACCTTTATAAGACAGACACCTTTATAAGACCGACACATTTGTCAAGGCCAAACAAAAAACATTATATATAAAATGAGATAATCCCTTTTTATCTAGCTACAAAGCAAAGAATGTTAACATTCAGCTTAATCTAAAAAGCTTTTAACTTTGACCTTAATGTAGGGTGTGGATCGATGTACATATGAATGGACAGATACATGGCCATGCATATGGATGATAAAGTGATCGCTATGTTGAACTTCCACCACAGGGGGTTTGGCAATTAACCTTCATATAACAGTCACCTCAATACTACAGCCAGTTTTAACCAATCCCAAAGATGGCTTTCCTGTACCGATTTCGCTATATCTACGTCCTGCTTAGACTGATATATGTCTTGATAAAAATTCTTCTATTTTGACGGTGGATAATGACCATCAGAATAAATGAAATAATTATTGAGACAGATATATCAGTCTATATCCTGCAATGCTAAAAAGTGAGTCACAAAATGACATCCTTTCTGAAAGCTTAAATGTTGCACAAGTTTTATAAACAATAAAATGCAGATGTGAACAGGCAATAAATTGATTGATACTAATGAAATCTGACAGATGAAAAGACTTAAGGAAAGTTAAATCTGCCCTGAATGAAGACTAAAGGGCAATAATGTTTCACTTCAAAAACTTGTAATGGACTGATCTCTGTTGAAACAGACAAAAAATGTTCAGCTGGCATCACCAAATGGAGGTAGGATCAAGCACAGTTCATCATAATACAATAGTACATGAAATATTGGGGATACAAAAAACCCCAGCTGGCTAGACACTACGTGACTTCCTCGATTGACAGGTTCATATAAGTATGGGTAATTAACGGTAAGGGATATATACTGTATATACTTGCATATAAACTGATAATAACTGCATAGACCCAGATCTGCCGCTACATAATGCGCCAGCAGATCTGGGTCTATGCAGTTTGTAAGGACTAATCAGTAGAACAAACAACACTGGCTCTGATCTTCTTGTGCATTATGTGATGGCAGATCAGGGTCTATGTTGTTTGCATTTGGACCCGGCTTATACACGAGTATATATATATATATATATATATATATATATATATATATATATATATATATATATATATATATATATATATATATATATATATATATATATAGTGAAACTTTTCTAACTTAACTGGCCCCTCTGTAATCTGGCTTCCTCTGCAAAACATATTTATGTCCCAATAAAGTAATTCTAATACTAACTAAACCTCTTTATACATGCCACTTTTATTAAATGGCCAAAATTTTGGGTCCTAATAGTGTTTAGTTTGAGGAAGTCTACAGTATCAACCTTAATAGTGCTGTATTCTAAGTATATTCATCATAAATGTGTATACAAGAGATGGAAATCCTGTTAACTTCTGGCACTAAAAGATTCCCATAAGTGAAATATATAAACCCTATTATACAGTTTATTACTGGTTAAGTACATGATACATATAATATGAACAGTCTTGCAGCACGATCATAACAGAAATAGACCTATGTGTAACACCCTCATCCATGTAATACATCTGCTGTTATTGTCTTAATTTTACTTCAAAGAAACAATAAAAAGATGCAAGTCAATACTGTGTAAAGTAGGATGTCTGTCAATCAAACAATTACCATGACAAAAGAACTTGCATTAACCATAATATTTACTTTTCTTTTATCTCAAGATAATTTTTTTTTCAACTAATATTATGGATAGAATAGAAATTCTTTTGTCTACAAATCAGAGCCTGAGTATAATTTTCAAGCTAAATGGCTCCACTACCAATTAAATGGTTGGTCCCTTTGAGTGTCAAGAAAGAAAATGTCAAATATAAAAGATTTATATATTTATTTTTTATGTATTGATTTTTACATTTATTCACAGATAAACCTAAACTGAAGTCCGATTTATCCAATTTTCAGATTAAATAACAAACATTTCAATCCTAATAATAAATTACAGTACAACATGGTTAGGACAAAAACAATCAATGAATTCTGGATAAATCTGAAGTGAAATTATTTAACCAATGAAATGTAATTTAATACATTATAATAGGTAGGTAGATAACAAATAATGGATACAATGAAGTAATTATGTAGGTCTGAAGATGTTTGTTATTAACAAATATTGTATATTGGTAATCTATATACCATCCATACTCACTCTGACGTTGGATCCAACTGAAAATTGCAAGATCCAGATCTCTCATCGCATCACATGCCCGTAGATCTGGGCCTATGCAGTTTGTAAGAATTAACAAGTAAAACGAACAATTTAGACCCTGATATGTTGGCGCATTATGCAACAGTAGTTCAGAGTCTACGCTGTTTGCAGTTGGACCTGACTTATAGGCAAGTATCGATGGTACATTATTATTTGTAAAAACAAACATTCTGCTTAAAATGAGTACTTTTTATCTGTACCTTAATGGTTAGCAAATTATATTGATAGGTTCCATTCTTTGTTTTGCTCATTTTTGTGTGTAGCTATGCATATATACTTGATTGTTTTGTGTGTAGCTATGCATATATATTTGATTGTTTGACTGATTGCTTATTTCGCATGTTATTATGGACCTTGTAGGAAAAAAAATATAATGCATACTTTAGAACATGTAGATCTGTTATTTGCAAAATTTTGTGTAGGTAAACTTGGAAATAAAATGATTCTCCAAAATCATCAAATGCCATAATAACTAGATCTGAAATGAATAACTGAACATTCAAATCAGAATACAGTACTTATTTTGTGAATATTCTAACAGAAAATTGGTATTCAATATTTATTTCTTTACCTAGCAAGTTTGGCAGCATTTAGTAAAATTAACAAACAAGCGAAAATATAAAGATTGCAGCACTGATATAGTCTGCAAGGGAACAATTTTAAACCTGCTACATCACCTGAAATTCAAACTCCCACTCACAAGGTAATAATAATGTCAGAATTATGAACAGTCACATGCTCACAACCTTGTCATTTTTATTCATTGTCATTCAGACGCTCTTGAAAAGATGAAGTGCAATACAGCAAGTTGATTAAAAACTATGGTATAGAACAGGGGTCGTCATATCAAAGTCAGTGAAGCCTTTAGGCATCCATCAAAGCATCCAAATTAAATGAAATTAAGTTGGTCACATGTCCATGTGATTATCGTTGTGAACAAATCATTTCCTGGAGACTTTTTTTGGGATAGTCCCCACATTTAACTTGACAAGTAATCGAGAATTACAAACCTTCTTAACCTACAGTTAGTCATACCAGGGACTTGTACACCTACAGTTAGTCATACCAGGGACTTGTACACCTACAGTTAGTCATACCAGGGACTTGTACATACACAAGGATTGGAAACTCTCTCACCTCTTGTATTGTATCAAATTTTGTATAGCTCTCGCATGTGAAGTTATGGAGTTTCTTACATCCAGTGAATTGTTTACACTGTCGATCACACTGTTTAACTTTAAAACTAAGAGTCAGATACTTTTCAAGCTTTCAACTAATGAACAAAAACGTATGTTGATATACAGGATATCAATTATGTCCTATAAAAATTACTTATGTGGAAAAATGTATCGCATCTAATGAAAAACATGCCGTCAAGATTTAAAGCAATTTTACTTTCTGACCAATTTTAGCCCAAACTTCAATCTCAGTTACAAAGAAACTACAGGGTTGATTCCTTTATAACTTTCAGATAATATGCCAAAAATTCTTTATAACTTTTATAAGATCAACAATACACAGCCATTTCTGAGAAAATTAATAATTGGGACATTGTCTAAGGTAAAGATTTATGTTAAGTAAATGGCACATAAAAGTTTGTTAACATCAATCACTTTCTGATACAGTAACATATCAGCTGGCCACCTGCAGCAATTATTCCTGACCATAAATTAACACCCTGTCAATCCAGCAGCTATCATTATAATTGGACAATATTTAGGTAAACATTCTGGAACACCATTGTCTTTTGACAGCTCCACTACAGCCATTAATCTCTTAGTCAGATAGGACAAGCCATTAATCTCTTAGTCAGATAGGACAAGCCATTAATCTCTTAGTCAGATAGGACAACTGGTAACACAAATAACTGTGTTGCTGGACATCTGTCCCTAAGGAGAGATAGCACCTTATGACAAATATTCCCTGACCGAGTGACCCATGGCACTACCACATTCAAGAGGCACTTCAGTCACGTGAATAATTCCCATAAGAAGTGAAAAGTTTTATGTTGAACCTGTGAACTGCTATCTTGTACATCTATAGTGTTTTACTTTTTAATACTTAAAGCAAGAATAACATTGTCTTTTTGACAGCTCCACTACAAACCATTAATCTCTTAGATAGGTTGCATTGGTAACACAAATAACCAGGTTGCTGGACATCTGTCCCTTGAGAGAGAGATAGCAACTTACCATAGATATTTCCATGACACTACCATATTATAGTATTCGCACACCCATTTATTTGTACCCCCCTACCGATTTTAAAAATGAAAAGCATCAAGGATATGAAAAATGCACAAAACTTAGTCATTTTATTCATCAATTTATAATTTCTAACCTCAATGTCACCAGGGGGTCCCTAACACTGTCAACTTATTGGCATTTCAAACCAAATGGAAGCTTTTGATGTAAACAAGCAGACAGACTGCTCACTGTCCTATTCTAGTTTCTGGAACAGTCCATTCAGTAAAAACTGTCGTCTGCGTCCAATATTTGCAATGTCTAGTTTTAATATTTCTAAAAAAATTGAACAAATAAAAAGGAGGAACTCCTGTATACATGTGTTCAGAGAGATGTAACTCCCAAATTTATGGAATTATTGAGATTATCAAAGACAGTGAACTACATCATATCTGTTGCTTGAAAACACTGACTAGCCCATGGAAATATGGTGACAGTGTTACTAAAGAAACTCTGTTTCATTCTAAATGCCAACACCTTGACAGTGTTGGGGACCCCCTGGTGACAATCAGGTTAAAATTATAAATTGTTTATATTATATCTGATCTATGCTATGTACAGCCCATGTCCAGACAGTTCTGAACAATTAATTTTGTCATTTATCAGGTGGTCAATCTGCAGGTGGTTAATCTTGACGACAACCATGATTTGTGCCTGAGGGACAAAGTCATGGTCTAACTCAATGACCAAAAGCTTGATGTCTATACATTACAGATGTATTGTCAAACTGGTATTAATCCCATGCTAATAAGATTGTTAATTTGGAATTACATTTTTTGTATTATTGAATTGATAAGACAGTGTAAAAACAAAAAATTATGAACAAATTTTCAGCACATATATATGCATCTGATGTCTTTGAACAAAATAACAAGATGTAAATTGAGGCAAAGAAATCATTCATTTCTTAAATAGAAATTAACAGTTTCCACTTTGGTTTACATGGAAATGTCCCTTTTTTGTGCGAACAACTTATAAATGGGAAAAGAAGCAGAAGATTTCAATTTGTCATCTAGAAAGGAGTTTGATGGGGATATGCAAAATAGCTGACTGGAGTAGGCATCATTCCATGTTTTTTCCAGAAGCAATACTTTTCCTTCCTTAGCTGGAAATTACTGTACAGAATGCAGTTAACAAGATCTTGAAAAGAGACCCTGCTCAATCTGGAGAGTTATAATGAGCAAAAGAGACCCTGCTCATTCTGGAGAGTCATATTGGGCAAAAAAGACCCTGCTCATTCTGGAGAGTTAAATTGGGAAAATGAGGCCCTACTAATCTGGGAGAGTTATATTTGGCAAAAGTAACATAATTCATCCAGAAGAGTTATATTGGACAATAGAGACCCTATTCATCCAGAAGAGTTATATTGGACAATAGAGACCCTATTCACCAAGAAGAGTTATATTGGACAACAGAGACCCTACTCATCCAGAAGAGTTATATTGGACTACAGAGACCCTACTCATCCAGAAGAGTTATATTGGACAATAGAGACCCTACTCACTTTGAGTGACTGAAAATGAGAGTCATCAAGATAGAGTTGTGACATCCCCAAGTCGCATCCAATCTATCACCGATACATAGGTCTACCAATTCGCTGTTGCCATAAAGTTAATTTCTGAACTTTACCCCCCAAAATCACACAGTACAATGATGTTAAACTATATAGTAAATAATCAAGATGAATTCAGATTATGGTGGACCCAAGGAACCATTTATAAGGTTGTCAGATCTACCAGTAACTAGGCCCTATAAATGATGTTATGTAAACTCAAAAGTTTATCAAGATATTCCAAGATATAGCTAAGATGTTTACTTTTTTATGTAAAATCAAATTATATCCAAATTTAATCAAAACCGTCTAACAACTATCCAAACTCAGTGTCACTTTCAACTGAGAGTCATCTTGTTGATTAACCAGAATAGAATAAGCATCGTCATGGGTATAAACAATTACTGCTTTCACAGGTAAAGAACTTGCATATATGTTGACACTGTGTGCTTTGGTAAAGCTGTCAACTGCAGAAAAAATATTGAGAAAATATCCTTTATGAAACTGCTGAAAAGCAAAACTTTGGGAAATACAGAATTTTCAACATTCTACATTTAATAAAATCAGTTTGTCACAAGCAGTGAGCTTAACCTTCAAGGACCTGGTTTCTAGCAAGAAAAGAATCTGAAATGGACATTGGTGAATGTTTAAATTTCATTGATTAGGAAATTTAAATGAAGTGTACATTATAGGAAATCTTGAAACTAAAGTTAAGCATGTATTATTTTCTATTTACTGTACAAACTTCCAATTTCTGATTTCACTTAAAATTTCTGTTCATTTCAAGATGAAATGGCATCCTCTCTAAATTTTGTTTCAATCGATCTGGATGTAGGCTTTTTGCAAATTACCTGGCTATCTTACAAATCATTTATAAAGTCAGATTTGCTTCTTAATGTCACTTTTTGATGCTGATACAATTTGTAACCTGGTCCATGAGGCTTAGAGTATAGTCTCTTCCCTGTACATGAAACCCTAAAAATACTCCATCACCTCCTTTTGGATTTGTACCCAGCATCCAGATAATTAGACTGACCTTTCATGATTTTATTTCTAAAGAAATTATTTCTATTAAAAGAGAATGATGTGATATAATTTCATTTGTGGAATGTGATTGCCAAGAACTAATTTGTACTAGAAAATGTTAGATACAATGCAGTCAAATCTTCATAATGTTTTTGAGAAATCAATAAATTATATTGAGATCCAAACTTGCTCTTGCAATTGTGAAATTGAACACAACATAATTTATCTTATTTTAAGTTCTTGAATGCAAACTCTAGAATCTCAAAGGGAGTCATATGCAGAACTCTAGTGGCAAAAGGATCACTTCTTAATACTGGACAGAGATAGTATTTTGATTAAAGCTTGAGACACCTCAATCTCCACTCTTCTGAACAATGATCTTTGTGCCCATGGGAGGATAGGCCCAGACATTTATTGGGGTTGAATGTGTATTATATGGCAGTCTGTCAAACTACTGACAAAGTGTGGACTAAACAGGTGGTAATTGCAGAATACCTATTGGTGAAGAACTGGCATGTCCTAAGCTGGGAACTCTTTTATACATAATCCATTAGGCCCATCAACTATCTTTAATTTTAAGTCTAATTGGCCTTTAAACAATATTATCCAAAGAGGAGGGGTAGCAAGATCTAGTGATGTCTTCAGAAACATTTTAAAAACCTCAAAAGCCCAAAATGGGCCCCTGTAGGAATAAGAAATTATTTCTAAATCATTGAGAAGTCCCCATTTCTGGAAAATTATTCTCACAACCTGCATTTTAATGTTTTCCTAAAATTATGGGCCTAAGCCCAATACAAATCACAGAAGAAATATTGCTTATCTCAGAAGAGGTGGTTGAGAAGCAGAAGGAGAGAAATGAGGTAGAAAAGAGGGTTGGAGAAAAACTGTTGATATTAAGAAGGAACAAGAGTCCCTCAAAGGGATTGAATCTCTACTGGGCAAAAAGAATTTCCAGGAATACAAGATAAGACCATTTCTTCCTTTTAACTATCAAGTGTTGAAACCATCTCTGATATTCTTCAGCGGTAACAAGATTTTCAAATTAGCTGCTGTGGCATACATGCGAACCCCTAAAGAGGTATAAGCGTAATGTAGATGCATAGTGTGGTACACATACTGGATGTCAGCATGGCACCAATTTCATTTAGGACAACGCTTGTGAAAACCACATGTCATAATGACCATCCATTCAGGGGGAGTAGTGAAAAGAAGATTTTTTTAAGACAGTTGTCATGGCAGCCATATTGAATGTACAACTGGCACCATTTTCATTTAGGACCAACTAGGTATCATAAGAAGTCTATTGGTGAAAACCCCATGTTGATATAGCCATCCTTTGGAGAAGAGTAGAGACTAAAATATTCTCAAGATATGACTTTCCATTCAGTAGTAGCAATAATAAGATTTTCAAGATGGCTGCTGTGGTGGCCATATTGGATGTCAGATCGGCACCATTTTCAGTTAAGACCAACTGGACATCATAAGAAGTCTTCTGATGAAAACCCCATGTCAATATGACTTCTGTTCAAGTAGAGTTGTGATAACAAGATTTTTAAGATGGCTGCTATGGTGGCCATACTGGATGTCAGATTGGCACCAATTTCATTTAGGACCAGCTAGACATCATAAGAAGTCTTTTAGTGAAAACCCCATGCTGATATGACCATCCATTCAGGAGGAGTAGTAATAACAAGATTTTCAAAATGGTTGTTGTGGTGGCCATATTGGACATCAGATCGGCACCATTTTTATTTAGGACCAACTAAACACCATAAGAAGTCTTTTAGTGAAAACCCCATGTTGATATGACCATCCATGTAGTAGGAGTAGGAATAACAAGATTTTCAAAATGGCTGCTGTGGTGGCCATACTGGACCTCACATTAGCACCATTTTCATTTAGGACCAACTAGACATCATAAGAAGTCTTTTAGTGAAAACCCCATGTTGATATGACCATTCATGTTGTTGAAGTAGCGATAACAAGATTTTCAAGATGGCTGAAATGGCAGCCACAATGGACATCAGATCTGCGACATTATCATTAAGGACCAACTAGACATCATAAGAAGTCTTTTAGTGAAATCCCCATGCTTATATGACCATCCATTCACGAAGCCCTTAGGACCCCATGAAATTTCTTTGTTTCATCCATAGTTACTAATGTCCATATTATTATGTATATATATTTCAACAGGTATGTGATTTCTCTTTGTACCGTGTTCATACTATGTTTTATAGTAAATAGAAACAAAAATATAAATAAGCAAAAGTAAACCCATGTGTATATATTTCCAGCAATAAGGCAAATTCATGAAAATAAAATAATAGTCATGAATGGTAACCTGAAGTATGTTTTAAAAAAAAAAGTTACAAAATTGATTGCGTCAATTATGTTAAGTCACTTTCTTTGAAGTTTGAACCCAGTAGACATGACAGAATAACATTATCAGTCAATTTCTGACACTGTGAAGGAAATTTACCTATACTGTTTAATTACCAAGAACTGACTAAAAGTCCCAAGAATGACTATTGATGAGCCATTTTTTTTATATTTATTACTTTACTATCAGTCTCTATCATTACCTATACATCATCATGGGGACTGGAATGCAATATACTAGTTTCAGCCAATACCCCCCGGCAGCTTCTACCCCCCTACCGATTTTAAAAATGAAAAATATCAAGGACATAAAAAATGTTCAAAAACTGATTTATAATTTTTAAACGATTGTCACCAAGCGGTCCCTAACATTGTTGTCTTCGCATTTCAAGCCAAACAGAAGTTTTCAATGTTAACGAGGAGCCTGCTCAATGTCATTTTTAGAATGCTGGAAGAGTCCATTTTCAGTGAAGGGGTGGATGTAAGGCCTACATATACACAGAAGGTAAACACTTTGTTGTCTGCATCTGATCTATGCAATGTCTAATTCTAATATTTGCACACGAAAAATGAAAACAAAGAGGAGAAAATATGCCCTTACATCTCAACGTTATGGAAATGTACTGAAATATCCAGAGGCCAACGGAATACTATGAACTACTGTAAACTACATCACTCCCGTTGGGTGAACATCACATACTTGCCTATGCAAATATGGACACCGTGTTAGTGTTGAAGTTCCATTAGGTTTGAAACGTGAAGAAGGTGCAGTGTTAGGGATGGCCTGGTAGCAATCGAGTTAGAAATTATAAATCAATAAATGAAATGAGTAAGTTTTGTGCATTTTTTCTATCCTTGATACTTTTTGTTATTAAAATCAGTAGAGGGTACAAGCTGCAGGGGGGGGGGGGGGTAGGCTGAAACTATAAAGCTACTGACATCATATGAACTTCCAGTCTTTAACCCCATGAGACAAAAGTTTTTTTATGTCAACATGATCAAGAAACTTTCTGATGATGTGCCACTGGAGAAAATCTTGGATTTCTAAAAGAATCAAGAATTTGTCCATGCTGAAATTCAAGAATTGTCATGCTGATATTTATGAATAGCTGGTTATCAGTTGCAAATTTTAAAATACTGAAAACAGACGACAGCTGTGAATAATTTCTATTGAAGTTGTCTTGTTTGCAATATTAAAATTATCCTGTGAATGACTTCCATTTAATCCACAACTAAAGTTTATATTTAATTTTAAAATGTACTCTCCCAACTGTATGTTTCATATACTAACTTTAACTGTGAATGTATTTCACTATAACGCACATACAAAAACTGTACCAAATACTTTTTTCCAGGACCTTCTTTTCTCGTGTAATACCTTAAATTCTAAAGGTGTTAATCTGCCTATCCTGTATGAACCTGCTACAAGGTGCTGATGTACCTTTCCTGTATGGACCTGCTGCAAGGTGTTGAACAAAGAATTTATAATAGTGATGACTCTGTACATTGATCAAAGAGATACTTGCTTTGAGTGAATTAAATTAACAGTGTCTTTGAAACAACAATACAGTTTTAAAAGTTGAAGTTAATATTTTTTCCTTGTCCCCAAACAATCAGTTATGTGATCCATATACATAGCACTTTTACCTGATACAAAGAAAGAGACGAAGCTGAAACAGTATACCTCTCCCCATTATCTCTCAGACAAATGCCTCACTCCCTCCCCATTACAGAATATCATTGTCCAATTGTCTATTATGTGAGTTGATTATTACCCTGGAAAATCCAGTTAGGTACACCTGCTCATTTCCTAAATTTGGTGTAAAAGCGAGTTATTTGCAGCCCCCCCCCCCCCCTCCGTTTTGAAGCGTGCAATTATTCTTGTAGAAAGTGCCCACCTAACTTTCGTCCCAATTCCTGGGTCTAATTGTGACAGTCTGGTCTCAAACCCTCCAATTATTTTCATTAAAATGTTTGCTTTCTGTAATTTCCACACAAATTCATGTTACTTGTAGCAGTGTGTCTTTAAACTATTCCTATCCAAATTTCTTCCCTAATTCTTCTTTTGTTCTTTTTTGTCTTAGTCACGTAATTATTCACACTAACATTTTGTTTACCTTCATTCCTGATATAATGTCATTATCTGCAGCATTATATCACGGTTCCTGAAACCATCTGTAAAGTGTCTCAATAATACTTTCTTGTTGTTTGTAACATTTTGTAATTATTCTCATCAAAGATGTGTCAAAGAAAAAGACCCCTTGAAAAAATACTTGTACAAATTGTCCGAAATAGTAATAATGTTCAATTACTTCCTCTAGGGTCTCAGAAAATTATTGTACAAACTTTTTGGAAGATCTTTAAAAAAAAATTAAAACATCCAAAAGCTTTTTTATGATGTATCATAGTTTGGATGGAGTGTTTTCAATTTCACACTCCAGATGGAATAATAATAGTTTTAGTCACAGTTGCTGGTGTCAACAAAAAACTATATGTATCATTAATCCATTTATTTTCATGAGTACCAATTTTATTAGATTTGAACCCCCACCCCTAAAATACCCCCTAAAGAGACATTTTTGTCTGTACTTCAATTCATGGATTGGAGAAATGGGTCTTGTGGTTGGTTTCCAGGAGCACATCCTTGCTCCTCTGATCTTTAAATTCACTGGTCTTAGCAACCACAAAATCCATGAAAATTAATTGGTACCCAACAAACAATAGTGGATTCAGATTAATATTACTACTGTTCAGTGGCGTAGCAACCCCTGCAACTCCAGAAGGGGGGGGGGGGGGGGGCAAAATTCCTATCAAACATCTTTTTTTTATTGGGAGGGGGCCCCAAAATTAAGTTTTGTGCAGGGGGAGGGTGCAAACTTTCTTCCTATGCCACAGCTACCATATTACTTAAAAAAAATCTTTTTATAATATACTTAACAGAAAATTATTAGTGAAATATTTTTCATATTTTTTTTCTTCATATCATATCTATCTTTTCTCATTGAAAATATATCCTTATATTTTCACACGTGAAAATACAATATTTCCCATCATGCCATGTGATGCTTGATTGTGTGTGCCTACAAAAGGTCTACCAGCAGCAAAAAAAACAACAAGCATTTTGTGAGCCGAGAGCAATGAATGAAAACTTGGATCAACATTCTGGGATGGAATAATAGTGCATAAATCAATTGCAAACTAGATCTGTCAGTAAACAAGTACTTACAGAATATACCCTGCATGATATTTATTGTAAATGCCAAACAAAAATGGAGATAACTCCAAAAGAACTAATTTCACAAAGCCAATTCTTGTATCGGACACAAACTCGTGTTATAATACAAACAACTACCAAGTTTCATGAAGATATCTCAAAGTTCTGGTGATATTAACTGGACTTTGTTTGCATGGAGTATAATTAAAGCAATTGTAAGCCATTTTATTGAACTTTAAAGTCATGTATACATCTTGTGCATGTTTTCAGCAGAACAAATTTCAAGAGAACAACAATTCAGGATCAATATCTGCACCTCTGAAGCCAATAAGGTGTGGGATTCCTCCACAGCTCTTGTAGTATCTAATGTCTAGGGTAAGATTGCCATCAGTTGGTTGGTTACATTTTACAATGGCAAACATTGTAAATGTAGCAAGTTGACTATATTCAATTTAGGTACTGCAAGGTGCTCTAATCTGACACAGACCTGATAGAAATCTTAAAAAGCCAATCCAAACTCCACTGAATGGAATAAAATAGTCTATGGTTTGCACACTTGAAGGACTATTTGTTATCAGCTAAACCCTGGGAGCATTCTTATCTGATAAACTACTTGGAGACTTCCAAATACCATATACTTTCGTGAAATAGTTGATACCATTGCTAGAATGATAATGGAAAGCAGGTAATATAAAGTGTCATGAGTCATGCTCTAAAACAAGAATATTCATGTTTTCTTGCAAAATTACATTGTGTTAACAATACAAAAATTGAATGAGAGGAATTTAAAATAGTTAATTTACACTTTAAAAATATATGCTCACATAGGTGGGTATAATACAGAACCACCATTATAACTATTATGCTAAAAGTTCAATAAGAACCACAACCAAACATTAGGTGTTAAGGCACACTTCAAAAAGTCTAATTTATTACATAACCGTCAAAATTGATTCTAATTTGGTAACATTTTCTTGGTGCTATGAAATTCTTTCAAATGTGATTCTAGGCTGTACTTTAAAACATGTTTCCAAGGGCAAATTGTAGACTCATGTACACAAATCTCTGGAAAATTAATTCCAATTGAAATGTTGGACACGATCTTAACTATCAACACATATAATGGGATTCACAAATTATTCATTGGAATATTTTGTATTAAGGAAACTGAAACTAATTAACTTTCCTAGGAAATTATTGGGCATACAATTCACACAACTTTTAAAAAATCAGGTAAGCCAATGAAAATAATTTTTCCCCCATCCATTTTTAAAAAAAAGATTTTAACATTTTGAAATTGAATTGATGTCCAAGCGAAGCAAACATCTAGTATCACTTACAAAAAAAGCAAAAATACTACCATACAAATCTGAAGCAACATACTTGATTTCTATGCAGTAATGAGCATGAATTCCCACCTACCCTAAAAATATGAAAATAGTGTCAATATTAAAATAAAAATATATTTAATAAAAACAACCATTTTATTTCTACTCAATTTGAAGCCAGAGTTGCCTTCTTAGATGGCCTATAATAACGCATTCATTAAAAAATTTCTAATTAACATAAGGACAGTTTGGATGCTATCTATAACAAGAGGCACAAGTTGGCCTGATATCACTCACCTGGATAACATAACTTAACAGTTGACTATTCTACTAAGTGGGCTTATGTGTTAGTGTAAGAACACATGCTATGTAAACCAACTTACAAATTTAATATCATGTTGATTTTACCTATTTTACGATATCCTGCTACAAATTTGTTCAAAAGATTAAGGCGTAATTAATATGCAGTTTCTTGCTCATAATCCAAGATGCCCATGATCATAAAACCAAGAGATAAAAAATATGGCTTCAAGAGTTGTGATAAGTCCAGTCAATCAGATGAAAGATCATCTCATTAATATGCATCGATCTCACTCATTATTGAAACATTCAAAGATTATGATGATAGAAGCATATACTCCAAGTTTGATTAAAATCAGATCACAAATATAGCTTCCAGAGTGGTACCATTAGTTCAGCCAGTCAGATGCAAGATTACATCATTAATATGTGTGGATCTTGCTCATTTTAAAACTCATCCAAGATCTCGATGATATATGCCAATACTTTAAGTTTGATCAAAATTGAATCAGAAGTGTGACTTCCAGAGTGGTAACAAGCTCAGCCTATCAGATGCAAGATCACCTCAATAATATGGATGGATCTCACTCATTATTGAACCCATTTGAGAACTTGATAATATAAGTATATATTCCATGTTTGATACAAATTGGATCAGAAATATGTTGTCCAGAGTGGTAACAAGCTCAGCCAATCAGGTGCAAGATTATATAATACATATACATAGTTCTCGCTCATTATCAAACCCTCCAAAACCTTTATGATACAGGCTTAAATTTCAAGTTTGATCAAAACCAAATAAGACAAATGACATCCAGTGGGGTAACAAGCTCAGCGAATCAGATACAAGATTACTTCATTAATATATGTGGATCTTGCTCTTTATTGAGCTAATTCAAGATCTTGATGAGATAAGCATATATTCCAAGTGCATGTATGATTGAAATCTGATGAGAAATATGGACTCCAGAGTGGTAACAAGCTATTATAGACAGATGGAAGCATGATGCACTACAGACAATGGATGCAGGGCCATACCACAAGCTCTCGTGGGTTTTTGCCTGATGAGCAAGAAATTAATGTAGTGTAGATATATCATCTTTATGACAACTATCTATCACATGTAATCATCAGCTGTAACATTACATACGATCCATTTCTCATTCTCAATCAAAAATACCTTTAAAAATTTATTACATTTGGCTCCTGGATCTCAGAGATCTCCAGGGTCTATTCTAGGATGTCGATTGCAAAATTAAACTCTCTCAACAAGAAGATGGCCATGTCAAGCCCGCCCCCAAGCTACATTCCAATTCTGAGGTCAATCTAGGGTGTGAACAGATGAGCAGATATGCATCTGGATAAAAAAGTGATTGTGATGTTAAATTTCTGCCAAGGGTGGTTGAACAATAGGTAAAAGTGACCTATTTTTGGAAGAATGGTGTTGAACTCCCCCAAGTGCATGTTTATGCTAAGTTGCATGACAATGCAGCCAACTGTGGATTTGTCAAAGTAATCTGCTTTAGGCAAAATGGTGTTGAACTCACACAAGTGCATGTTTGTACTATGTTGTATAATACTGTGACCAAAAGTAGACTTGAAACTGACAGGAGTCAAAGAAGCATTAAATATAGTTCATATAAGTGATCTACTTTAGTGGAAAGGTGCTGGACCCACCAAGACACATCAACATATCAATCTCCATGCCTCTGCGGCTAATAGTACCCAAGAAACTGACCAAATAGCAAAACTTATGATTTTATATTTTCCTCAACAAGATGTACCCATGAACCAAGTTGCATGACTCCCTAACCAACAGTACATAAGAAACAGAGGTAAATGAAAAACCAAAACAAAGCGAAGCTTAAAAAATAGGTCACACTGACCTACTTGGTAAAATAGTGTTGTAAACATCAAGATATATCCACACATCAAGTAACACTGACTCTGTGGCAACTGAACTTAAGAAGCTGACTGCATTACTGAACTATAAGCAAAGTAAAAAACTGTAACATACATGTTTATGTAAAACTTAATGTACCATCACTGTGAAAAAATGGGAAAAATCCTCACCTGATGAACCGGGATGATACAACATTCCAAATTTAAAAAAGTGAGATAAAATGGCATTGAGATAAAAGGAAAGTAACAAAAACCTTAACAATGAGATTAAATTAGTGTGTGGGTGGATGTACAGACAGATAACAGATGAATGCACAGACAGACATGAAGATTGTATGGACACACACAGATGCCAAAGTGATTGGTAAAACTGGTTTGATAAAAATCATGCCAAAAATTCAACCAAAAGCATGAAAACAGCATATAATATTTGCAAGTCTTACCTTTGTTTATTCAATAAATCCACCCATTAGATAATCCACTTATTTTATTTTGATTCAGATGAAGGGGTGAATTTTTCCATCCATCCCTAAATTTTCAATTCTAGAATACACCCTGTGTGGCTCTCTGAATTTGTGCTTGCAAAATTCAAGCATCCAGAACACCTAATTTCATGTCTGTCTAAAACCATTAACCAAATTTGGAATAAGAGCACCATGAATGGCACATTATATATTTGCTCCATGTTAAATAGTTGTCTATGTAGATAATTTAAATTTCCATTTTTCTTCTTTCAGTCACAATGACCTTGACTTTTGACTTATAGACCCTTCAATCAATAAGTTTCTTCCTTACCCAATTTGCAAGCTATGCTCAAAGTTTGGTAACTGTAAACTGTGGTGAACTGGAGCTATTGTTCAGAAACTATTTTCTTTCTTTCAGACAGTGACCTTGAGCTTTGAGTTTTTGAACCCAAAATCAAAAGAGTTCTTCCTTAGCTCAAGTGCAAGCCACTCACAATGTGTGGCAACTATAGATGGTGGACAACTCAAGTTATTGTGTTTAAACCAAATTGGCAACAGACAGACAACATCGTAAGATAATACGCTGTGCCTTATGGTAGGCGTATATAAACTGAGGGTCCAGGCACAACAACCGGAGGTCCTGGAGCAAGGACTATCACTACAGACAGTTCTGCATTCATCTTTTTCAAATCTCTTTTCTCATGTCCTTTGGTTTTTCCTCTGTTACTAATGTATCACATAGAATTTGGAACATATTTACTTCTATTAAAGAAAAAAATTAATAATACTGCTACCCTTTTAGAGACTGAACTTTTAACAGGCTTGCTTAAAATGTGACTGTGAGCCATGGAAGAACCTTCATTTTCATTGATACTACTTTTGGCACTCTATTACCAATAAAAGTAATAATGAGTTGTTAGACTATGATAATATCATCAGCAGCAGCAGCAGTTTAGATAAAATGTGTGATGCAAAGTTAAACATAATCTTCCAAAAATAACAGATTAATAAATACTAATCTGTAAAATCTGCAATATAATCACTGAAAATTCTTGTATCCTCTGACTAGTGCTAACTACTTAATTACATTGTACATCAAAAAAGTGTTACCATGAATTAAGCTTTCCCTGATGACTGCAAATTGCATGGCTATGGAGAACATTTGTGTACTTTCTTGTGATACTTGGGTGGTCATTTAACTAATTTAAGTACAAGCTATCTAAAGTAGGGGCTGATCAAGGATTTTTCTAAGGTGTTAGAGCTTAACGAGGGGTGGGAGGTTTACTGAAAATGACTGTCCTTTTTCCATTTTTCACTTAAAAAGTACCATATTTAATCTGGAAATACATCTCATAATCCACCACTGTAAGGATTTCTAAAAATTTTAAAAAAAACCAATGATGACTCTAAAGTTTACATCAACTTCAGAGGGAGAGCAATGGTAACTCAGTTGGTACAGCATCAGACTTGTAATCCAAGGGTCGTGGGTTTGATACCTTGGGAAAAGCACTTAGCTCCGATTTTTTTAGCATGATATAACAAATACTGTGTTATAAATGTGGTTAAAACCAACAGACCAAACCAATCAACTTCTGAAAATTTGACAAATAAATCAACTACTAATGCAACTAACTTTCCTTAACATCCAGTAAGAAACTACAATCTTTTGTATGTTTTCAAAACTCCAGGCAGACACTCATAACAAAACTGATCAAAGAGCTAATGACTACTAAAGCTTTCACCAGGAAAAATGTCCTCTGGCCATTTGGCCAAGTGCTTTTTTCTCCTCAATTAATGATGGGTGAGCTTAACTGGGCATTAACAATATCTACAGTTGAGATCAAAGGTCATAAGTGCATTTGTGGGGGACAGAAAGAGGATTAATGTAAATATAAAAAGCCAAAATGGCAAAAGGATCATGGCAAATTGGATCTACTACTGTCTCATTGCTAGCATCTCTGATTTTAATAAGTTTTATGTGGGCCATGTCTTCTTGGGTGGTATTATATAGAATATTCCCAAATAGGGAAGTAATTAGCTAGACATAAAAATTGTTACAATGTCAAACAGTCTAATGCATCAGTAATGTCAAACAAACATGATATGGAATGATGAACTGAGGACAATGTGTAATGCAAGGCCTAAATCAGAAGAGGTAAAAAAAACGTAGATGGAGATGGCTTGGATATGCCTTAAAGATGAATCCAGAGAGCCTGCCAAGATGGCACTGAAATGGACACCACAGATGAAGCGGAGAAGATGATGCCCGAAAGAGACCTTGAGATGCTCTATGGAAAAGGAACTCAGATCAATCTGACATGGACAACAACAGCAGGCCGCCAAGCAGCAGACAGTCAGGGTTGGAAAAGACTTGTGGATGCCTTATATGCCACCTGTGGGCCTGATGTGAGAGAGAGAGAGAGAGAGAGAGAGAGAGAGAGAGAGAGAGAGAGAGAGAGAGAGAGAGAGAGAGAGAGAGAGAGAGAGAGAGGGGGAGAGAGAGAGATTACAAAGCTACAGTGTATATATGTTTATCATACACTAATCATTTACATGTCTGGAATCTTTATAACCATTGCATGCTGGGATTGATGTCATTTTTCAAGATTACTTGCCCAAGGTGGCAGTAAGGAAAGTTCTTACAAAACCTACTTGCCCTGACCAATTCTTTACTTGCCCATCATTATAAATAAAGCAACATGTACTCTTTCCACACATGCACTGACCAATTCTTTACTTGCCCATGATTATAAATAAAGCAACATGTACTCCTTCTGCAGTTGCCCTGATTAATTCTTTACTTGCCCATCATTATAAAGAAAACAACATGTACTCTTTCCGTACTTGCCCTGACCAATTCTTTACTTGCCCATCATTATAAATAAAGCAACATGTACTCTTTCCGCTTTTGCAGAAACTCTCTTTAACACTTGGTCATTTCATATTCTCTCTATGCAACTTCTCTACCTCTCTTTTTCTCGACTCTCCATCTTCCTTTTCTTTTGACAAAAGAAAACTGGCACAAAATAGAGATCAACAATATAAATGATTTTATACTTTTTAAAAATTGGAATTTGTAAAGGTTTAGTACAGATAAGCACCCTTTATATAAATGGCATGCAGTAGTACCATAGAATGTATTAGTACCTTTTATATGAATGGTATGCAGTCGTACCATAGAATGTATTAATACCCTTTATATGAATGGTATGCAGTCGTACCATAGAATGTATTAATACCCTTTATATGAATGTTATGTAGTCGTACCATAGAATGTATTAGTACCCTTTATATGAATGTTATGTAGTCGTACCATAGAATGTATTAATACCCTTTATATGAATGTTATGTAGTCGTACCATAGAATGTATTAATACCCTTTATATGAATGTTATGTAGTCGTACCATAGAATGTATTAATACCCTTTATATGAATGGTATGCAGTCGTACCATAGAATGTATTAATACCCTTTATATGAATGTTATGTAGTCGTACCATAGAATGTATTAATACCCTTTATATGAATGTTATGTAGTCGTACCATAGAATGTATTAATACCCTTTATATGAATGTTATGTAGTCGTACCATAGAATGTATTAGTACAAAATTAAGGCTGCCTTTGCAGCTTCACTCAAGAGCTGTGGTGGCCCTGAGTGATTAGCATGTTGGACTTTGCAACCAGATGGGTGCATGTTTAAATCCTGCCCAGACCAGGTTGGGTTGGCCATCATGGTGAGCAAGACAGCCTTTACTTCCATCGCTCAGCACGATATAATCTTACATGTGTTAATGTGCTTTTAAAACATCAATCAATCAATCAATTTATCAATCAATCAATCTACTCTAAATTAAGAATATTGTAAAATCATTTATTTCCGTGGGCATCAAAATTATTCTGTCATTTCTTTCCAATTACATTGCAATTGGTTTCTTCAGTTTGTGAATATACCTCTGACAGAAACGCCATTTATGGACAAGAAATTTTACATGGAATATTAAAAAAAGTTCTCTAAATCCACAAAAATTGGTACTTGATGAACAAAAGTAAATCTACAGAAAATTGAAAGGGGGTTGTTTTTTCGAAATACGCATTACTTTTTTTCTTCTCAAAATTCCATACAGTGTAATAAAGTAAGTGTGCTGCAACAGTTCCGATAATTATGAACTTGTCACGGAATAGGGCTCACTTACATTTGGTACAAACGTTTAGGAGCCTATGATTGTCATAGGCTGCACACCAATTTCAACAATTAAGTTGTCAGACAATGTAGGTTAATCGCATTTCAAACAAATATTTTATCAGAAAGTTACTACCACAAGTAAGAATACCTAACATTTCTGAGAATATTATCAGTACATGTAGAGGAATATAAAATCACGATGCGTCACTTTTCTTGCTTGACCTGTGAAGAACTGACAACTTGTGAGCTTTCACCCTTACTTTTACTGCGGACATTGTACCACACAGACCCTACTAAAAGTGACACCAAACTTTGTCCATCTGAGATCCAGTATGTAAATTAAATATGTATCATGTAAGAAACATGCACAGATCATTATTATTATTTTATTATCAAGTGGTAAAGCTTTTTCAAAGTAAACTTGTGATCAAAGTACTAACAGTGCTGGATAAATGAATTAAATTACCTATGTGTGTACATATATGGGAAATCAAAGCTTGACAATACAAGTTTATAAGAAGGTCTGACAAATTAACCATTGCCTGGCCAATTTATCTATCCATAAGCTCATTTTTATCTGCCATACTCGACCTCATCAAACAAAGTATCAATTCTGATAAGGACTTTATCACACAGTAAGACTAGTTTACATGTCAACTGTACACCAAATTAATTTCATAACTGGTCCTTACAGCCATTCATTGTTAGTACTCATTGATAAATTTTATGATAAAATATATCTACTCTTGGGCTCAAGTGTCATTAAATTTGAAGAACCTCTCAAATTAGTTATAAACATTTATTGCCAACATATTTTTTAATCAACATACCCTTAACACATGAAAGAATATTGAACAATTCTATCCCATTATTTAATTAAAAAAATTTGTATGCTACAGCAAGGCATTTATATCCTAGTGATAAAAAATATGTTTTAAAAAAGTTATTTTACAGATTAAAGATTCTTTGTGAACTATATCACTTACTGTAGGTATTTGATCATCTTAAACAGTAACTGTGTCCAGATCACAATCAGCATTGGTTGACTGACACACTGATTAATTGACTGATTGATTGATTCCAAAAGAAACATGAGGGCAATCCATTTGTGAAATGTTTCAACATGTAAACAGAAAAAGATGCAAAATCAAGTGGATTTTTAAGTTATAACAATAAATCTAAGTATAGATTTCTTAACAAAATGCTTTATTCATGAAATAAACCACATTATTTTTTGTATTTGCTGAAAATTTATGGCAATAATTTTGCTTAAAAATGAACAGACCACAGATAACTAAAAAGTGGTTTCAACAAAGTGTTGTTCTCTGTAAAAAGAAGCAGAGTTAAATAAAGGCTGGGTAGAAGAATTCCACATCCATGCACTACATTTTCCATTTAGATTACTTCAAATAAATTTTACTGGAATTCTAACCATAAAATGTATGGTTATATTTACAAATAAGGCTGGTCTGTACTTATTCTAACACAAAGGATACTTGACAAGCTATGAAAATTTGGAACCTTGTTCAAACATACTTTGATTGAAATTCCATTTAGGTGTTCCTTTTTAATTTGTAATCTAGGCTAACATTTCCAATACCTTAAAGCTACACATGTACAAAATGAATAAGATAACAATGGATATGGTTCTGGAGTGGCCAAACTATGTATTGATGAAAGCAATCTACTAATGCAATAATTTCAAGAAGTAAATCAATTTATCCTTCAATTGCTAGAGCCCAACCTAGAAACAACCCATCTTTGTATTGTAAAGTACTTCAGCCCATAGGAAACACTAATTAATGGTTAGACTACCATCTCATGAAGCTGAAATTCATTCAAGCCACTACAGCTGGAATTTCTTTTTATGATGACTTGAGGATATTCCTCAAGCCTTTAAGCTCTGTTTCATGTTTGCTGCCTTAGTTAATCCCTTTAAAGTATGGAACCAAGTAAATTGCCCTCTGCTACTGAAATTATAAAATACCCTCTATGACTCGACTCTGCACTGTACAGCAGATTAAAGTATAGGTAAAAAGACGTACTTATCTTACCAATACATACTATTAAAATATTAGACCACAAAACTGTCTAGATTATCGTGACTGTGCAAAACATACCAGTACAAGAGGTCATACATACACCTCACTTAGCACATTTGTCTTTAGCTGAATATAACAATTTCATGTCACTATTGACAGTAAGGTGGTGACAACAAATTTTCAATCTTGGATGCTGTTTGTATATTATCAGAAACGGCTTAGGGAAAAAGCCAAATGGAAGAATGATGTGAAAGCTTTAGTTACTCTGATATGTATTCATTTTAATTCATATTCATATGTAATCAAATTTTAAGTTGTAAAGATTATTATAACAATGGAAGATTTGGAGAAAAGCTAGAATGAAAATTTGATAAAAATTGTAATTACATTGATATATAATGATTTTTTTGAAAATAAATCTAATTTTAAGATGTTACAGTTACTATACTATTTCAAATTTAAAACAAACAAATCTAATTTTCCAATCAAGATGAGTGTGATTATTTTAAAAGCCATTTACCCTTCTTACAGACATAGTGCCTCAATACATCGACCTTTTTACATCAGGGATTCTGATCAAAAAAGGGTCACACCCACTTGGGATCCTAAGCAACCCATCCAATGAGTGAACTCAGCTAATTATAATGAGAAAAAAGTTACATATAAAAGTCAAGTTAAAAAGGTCAAAGTGGGGGGACTATTTTATTTGCATCTTAATTTTCCAAAGTATCTTCAATTAAAACTTGAAATGAAACCACAATTATTGTTGAAAAGATATAATATCTACATCATTTACACAATTTTCATGTTTAATATCCCAAAATAATTCACAGATGTTGCTGAAATAAGTAATAGACATTCTAAGCCTGTACACTAATAAATATGTACAATTAAGGGAAATGGCTACTCAAATTTGCCACATATTTGCTCTGCCTTTGTGTTATACTGCAATGTTCAATGGGATAGTATGTTTTTTTTTAAAATACTGATCAATGTCTATTGGGTTAATATGCACTTGAAAATACTGTGAGCTTGAAATATAACAAAAATCTTCATAATTAGAATTCAACCTACATGACCCATTTTTTAAAATTCAAAGCCTTTAAAAGTTATGAACAGGTGATAAATTACTCAAGAGTACAAATATGGTAACACAAGACCCCAAATTCTAATTACTAATGTCTGTAGGTTACTGTAACTCCCTTTGTGCCATTAGTCAGTGTAAACTCAACTTTCTATCCATTCAATACCAAGGCTTAAGTACAGGGTATCTAATAAAAGTCACATCATATAGAACTAGAACTTTGGCATTCAGGTATCTTTCAATTTAGTGACAATTATACTGAAGCCATCAAAGACTTGTTATGGTGCTGTTGGACTGTTAGTGGATTAAAAACATGTTTATCATTTTTGGAGACTTTAGGGCAAAAAGAGTTGACAGATGACAAAAAGAGTTGACAGCTGGTAAAAACCACCAACATCCCAGCACACTTAGCAAGGAAACAATCAGTCTCTCCTATTACAGGTGTTATCATACTAGATATAAAGGCATCCTTTATATATTAAAAAAAAACACACACACACACATACAGATGGGGCTTAAATCACATGAATTTGATGCAGGCTTATTGTGTACCTGGTAACATGATAATACAAGGAAATTTGACAGGCAAGTTGTATACTAAGAAGCATGATAATGATCATATTATTGCTGCCTGGAAGAAGTCGATATTTTGACACCACCTTCTGTAGGACACCCACCTTCCAACTATCTGAATAGCATCTTCAGACTCTAGATGTCAACAGCTATACCATGACAAATATACCAAGTCACTGACCTTTGATGTATATGAAATATTTCAAAGCCCAGACCTTTGATATATATGAAATATTTCAAAGCCCAGACCTTTGATATATATGAAATATTTAAAAGTCCAGACCTTTGATATATATGAAATATTTAAAAGTCCAGACCTTTGATATATATGAAATATTTCAAAGCCCAGACCTTTGATATATATGAAATATTTAAAAGTCCAGACCTTTGATGTATATGAAATATTTCAAAGTCCAGACAGTTTGTAAGCATTTAGAATGCCACGATTTCTCTTATGCACATCAGCATAAGTGCACTCTCATGCAAGATGCATGCATACATGCTCATCATGAGTTTGTTAGTTAAAGAGGCTACTGTACATGTATGATGCATTGGGATGAACACTAAATTTGATGCTCTAAACTCGTATTGATCAAGCAGTCTTAAATTCAAGGCTTTCTACAGACACTTGTGTTTTGCATGGGAGGCAAAAAAATGAATGAGTGTCAGTAGACAAAGCTTCATGAAAGGATTCCAGGCTCTAATTTCACTAAAAGTTTATACTTAGACTCATTAAAATTTAATTGATCAAATTCAGCCATACTATGTCATTCTGTGTCATACTATGTCATTCTATGTCATTCTGTGTCATTCTATGTCATTCTGTGAGACTACTGGATTGGAGAATTTAGTTCACTTCCAAATCCTTAAATTTTTGTGGTGAAATGGTGGCTAGCTTCACCTGTGCATCTGTGTGGTGTTTAATGACACATCAACACATGAAAGGCTATACTGTTCCAAGGAAATTGAAATAAAATATCTTGCCCATTGATGCAACACAGCAGTCAACCTGGCCTGATCTGGACAGGATTCGAATCTGCATCCTTCTTGGTTGCAAGTCTGGCAGCCACTGAACCAACATTGCTCAATGCACAAGCAAGGTGGGTTAACCTCTAATGGACTGATCCCCCAATCCACTGATAAAGTACAAGTCATACAGGTCATGTCAAGGTGTTCAGTACCTACTTTTTCAGTAATGGGTGTAATTTTGTAGAATCTGGTTACACATACCTTTAAATGGCGTTTATTCACTTTATTTCAATCCTCATACATCCATATTCCTTGGAAGGTCATTATATACACGCTCCGAGAAATACATATGGCAAAATCAATGTTAAAGTATGTGGACATTTTTGGATGAGGTCAACCTGAAGGTGTGATCCAGTACAAACCAGATTCAATATTGTGCACTATGATGTTACAATAAAAGCCGTGCATGTTGAAAAGAATTTGTACTACCCTGTCATAGGTTATGATTATACCCAACATCCTCTATTCTTGACCCAGTTTAGTACATGTACCTGGCCACCATTGTAAAAGTCCATAGCGATCAATAATATTCATCTGGAAGTTTTTTAATAACAGTTATGGTGCAGAGCATTCAACAATCAGGATTGAATAGACTTTGGTTAAACTATATTAGTATCAAAGTTTTGAACAACAATTCATATTTAATTTAAGATGAGTAAATGAGCCTACATGATCACGTTGACATACATGTACACTTTAGTCCTGTGGTCACTTCATGCAATAGAAAACGAAAAGCTGATGAATTGTGAGCTATTCATGGGTTCAAGACAATAAAATCTTAACCATCTATCCTCAATTACTGATATCCATCAATCCATCTTTTTTTTATCGGTTTCCAAATAAGTTGTGCTTTGATCATTCAGTTATTTCTATTGTAGACACATTCCATCAATTTATCCATCTATTTAGAACAACAATGATTGTTGTATGTCATTTGCTTTTTTATACAGACATATAAAGACAAACAAAAGAATTTACACTTAGATTCTTACATACATGTAATATGAAAATGTGCATGTCATTGTTCCAAATATAAACCTTTTTACAATGCAGTAAATACAGTACACAGTTCCCTCATAATAATGCTGTACAATGGTGCAATACAGTAAATACAGTACACAGTTTCCTCATACTAATGCTGTCCAATGGCGCATTACAGTAAATACATTACACAGTTCCCTCATACTAATGCTGTACAATGGTGCAATACAGTAAATACAGTACACAGTTCCCTCATACTAATGCTGTCCAATGGTGCAATACAGTAAATACAGTACACACTTCCCTCATACTAATGCTGTCCAATGGAGCAATACAGTAAATACAGTACACAGTTCCCTCATACTAATGCTGTACAATAGTGCAATACAGTATACCTACTTATAGTGAGAATACCATAATGAAGTACATACCGTAGATACTCATGTATAATCCAATACCAACTGCAAACTGCATAGACCCAGATCTGCTGTCACATAATGTGCAGGCAGATATGGGTCTGTGCACTTTGTAAGGACTAATCAGTAGAACAATCAACATAGACCCTGCATTATGCAACAGCAGATTAGGGTCTATGTTGTTTGCATTTGGACCTAGATTATACATGAATATATATGGTAATACATATAAATTCTAATACAGAATAATGAAATGGGATCCATGACCATACTTGCCTTGTAACAGGAACTGTGTTATAATGAAGGGCCTTATAGTGAGGGAGTACTGTATTAAGATGGAAACTATCAAATACTTAACTTCATAAAGGGAATTACAGAATATGTTTTTCACCTTTTACATGATCAAAATCTCATATTTCATCCTTCAACCTCTTTTTATTCTACATCTTTAAACCTATTAGTAAATGTGCTTTTAAATACACAAATGTTGTAATAATTCACATTTATCATCAGGAGTATCATTAGTATACTTTACACAAATGCACCTTGGTACCCCAGCTATTAGGTTAACCTTTATATAACCCTGACATTGTCATTAATTATTCACTAATCTGTGAAATTAAACAGCTATCCCTAAATAATGACATCATGAGATCATATCTATCTGTACTTGAACACACAAATTCCTTTATTTTCCAACCTTGGAAATACAAACATTACCATAAGTGGCATTTTGCACATGACACCCTATATTCTAATCTTGATGTACCAAGAGTGAGGGCAACTAGAGTAAACAGAGATCTATCCTCCAAGGCAAAAAAACCTCCCAAGCACAAAATCTGAACTCAAGACATGACATTCAAAAATTATAATATGACATAACATTTTTCATGATCAAATAATAAAAAGTTTAATTATCATAAATGTACAGTCTTTTTAGTATTTTATTTATTTGTATTTTAGTGTTTTGCACACATGAGCACACTTTCATTGATATCAGGCTCTAAATACTTAAATTGTCAATATTGAAGTTCCAAGTTCCATTTTTGTGCTCAGACAGTTGAGACTAGAGGGTTAGACTTTTTGCGTTAGTACACTGGTTTTCTCTTCAGCTTGTGACAATTTCGGTCTCACAATAGCAAGAAGACAGAGGTGATGCACCAACCTGCACCAGGAAAGCCTTATGTAGAGCCTACCATCACAACAGTAAATGGCCAAACCCTTGTGGCAGTTGACAAGTTCACCTATTTCAGCAGCACACTGTCACGTGTAGTTCTCATCGATGATGAAACCAATGCCAGAATTGCTAAAGCAAGTGTGGCCTTTGGCAGACTATGTGCAAATGTGTGAAAGCACAGAGGCATCAGTCTACAAACAAAACTGAAGGTCTACAAAGCCATTGTGTTGCTGACCCTGCTGTATGCATGTGAAACCTGGACAGTGTACAGACACCATGCCAAGAAGCTGAACCATTTTCACATCGGCTGCCTGAGGAAACTGATGAGGACAAGATGGCAGGACAGGGTCCCAGACACCGAGGTTGTCATACATGCAGGCATTCCAAGCATCCACACTCTGCTGATGAAATCACAGTTGCGATGGGCAGGCCATGTCACCAGGATGCCAGAAAAGTGACTACCAAAGAAGATCTTTTACAGCGAGCTGAAGGAGGGAAAGGGATTCCAGGGTGGTCAGAAGAAATGCTTCAAAGATTCCCTAAAGACATCCTTGAAACTCTTCAACACTGACCCTGAGTCTTGGGAAGATCTTGCACAGGATTGCTCCACATGGCAGAGTCTCATCCATACTGGAGCTACAGACTTTGAAGGGAGGAAAATTGCAGAGGCAATGTAGAAGTGTGATATATAATTTGCTAAAGTTTCATTAAAATATCTTAAGTGGTTCAAAAGTCACACTCTGAACAAGTATACAAATCACAGAGTTACATTATCCCTTGCTGTGAGTTTTGTTTTTGTTGGTTTTAATGGCACTTTTAACACATTATTTGCTATATCATGTTAAGGAAATGGGAATTAAGTGCTTTTCCCAAGGATACGCTGAGGCAGCCAACCCGGGCTGACCTGGGTGGGTATCGAACCTGCAACTTTTGGTTTACAAGTCCGATGCTCTACCAACTGAGCTACTGTGGAGCTTGACCTTGAGGCAGGGGGCAGGGCTGTGGTATGTGACACCATCTATACATGATATATAACTGGCTAAAGGTTCATTAAAACATCTCCAGTGGTTCAAAAGTTGTACTCCAGACAAGGACACAGTCTGAGATTTACATTTTCCCTTGCCGTAATCTTGACCTTGCGCAAGGGTAATGCTATGGAGTGCAACACACCATATACATTACAAAGTTTCCTTAAAATATCTTCAGTTGTTCAAAAGTTGTACTCTGGACAAAGATACAAATCAAAGAATTACATTGTCCCTTGCTGTGACCTGGCTATGGTACAAAACACGCCATCTAGTCATGATATATACTTGGGCAAGCTCGGTTTCATGAAAACATTGCCAACTGTTACAAAGATATGGGCAAGACAAGCAAATGTTAATGGGCAAATGGATTCACACACATGCAGAGGTGCCATAACATAATATGCCATGGGCAAATGGATACACACACATGCAGAGGTGCCATAACATATATGCCATGGGCAAATGGATACACACACATGCAGAGGTGCCATAACATAATATGCCATGGGCAAATGGATACACACACATGCAGAGGTGCCATAACATAATATGCCATGGGCAAATGGATACACACACATGCAGAGGTGCCATAACATAATATGCCTGACTCAAGACTGGCATATCATTAAAGAGTAAAGGTGGGAAGGAAATATGCCATGCTACTTAAGTTCCCTGATAAATCTAATTTTAATTCCAGTTTTAAAGTGTTCTTAAATAACCATCAGTGTCTATTTTTACATAAAAAATTTTATGTTATATTTCATATTAACTGTGTTTATTAAAATTAAATAAAAGTTAGATAACAAATAGATAAAGCAGTAAAAACATGTACACTTATCACATTTTCTAAACCAAACATAAAATTCTGGCTCACAACAGAGTGGAGGTACTGTATATGCTCGCTTATAAGTCACCATTGATCCTGATCTGCCATCGCATAATGTGCCAGCAGATCAGAGTCTATACTGTTTGTTGTACTGATTACTCCTAACAAATTGCATAGACCCAGATCTGCCAGTGCATTAAATAATGGCAGGTCTGGGTCTGTGCAGTTTGCAGTTGGACTCGACTTATAAACAAGTACATACAGTAGGGATCTGGCAACCAAGGTTCCAAGAATATAGAAACTGGTGGTATACACAACAGGAGATAAAGTAGACAAATACGCCATTTTAGAAATTGTGTCCAAAATATTGAGAATAAGAAATAAGGGAAATCAATTAGTCTAATATTACGCTAATAACTTGGATATCGAATATAACAATTAGCAGCAGAATCAAATCAGATTATGCAAAATGAGCCAAAGTTCTCGGTTTGAATGGCAAGTTCTTCTGTTATATATTTCTAATTGAAAGCTCAACAACCTCTATGGCCATGTCGTTCTATATGCAATATTATTACTGAGCAAAACATTAAATTACTTTACTTGGTACTTAAAATACTATCAAAGCTGTCTTATTAGCAGCTACCTTTGGAGGAAAGAAAACAGTCTTTTTAAGACAGGTGGTTGCTTACTAGAGGTTTATTTCTACAGTAATTGGTTTAAGGGACCTCCAAAAAGTGATTTCAATGCATGTGATTGTTTAACAGACATGACCTTTAAGGCAGGTTTGACTCTAATTGAAACTACGCTTTTTCTTTAATTTTACCCAGGCTTTCTATAACAAACAAAAGTGATGCACATGTACCATAACTGGTGAAAATATGCAATATATGTCATTTTCATATTACAGGTACTGTCACCTCTATAAATATTTGCTGCATGTTTAACACTGACTGTGTTCCCCAACCCCCTTTCAGGGGACCAGTAATAGCAAGTACTACCAGCCTTTAAGGGACCTACCTTTTAAGGGGGGAGGGGGGAAGCTGCGATTTTGTTTCGAACTAGGATATCTTTTTTTTTTTTACCTCAGGATAATTTTTTTTCAATTAATATAATGGACATACACTTTGTTCCTTTTTTCTACAAATCTGAGGATGAATATGTTTTTAAAGTTATTTGAGGGCCGAAAAAAAAATTACCAAAAAAATCAAAGCCCTCTCCCCCCCACCCACCCAATTAAATGGTCAGTCCCTAATAGCAAATACTAGCCTTTAATATTATAAATTGGCAGACTTAACACTGACTTTGAAATGAAAAGACACATATCCAAAGATTGAGAAATTGCTACAATTAGCAATAATAAATAACATGTTGAAACAATCAACTGCAAAGGGATCCAACATTTTTATAATACGGGAGAAATGTGATGAACCTTTGCTGTGCATGTAAATGTAACACGATAATGGCACTGAGCAGTACTGGTGTAGATGTAGTACCCACCTGTTTGGAGCCTCCTTTTTTGTACTGTTTCTGTTGAACTGACCACTTCATCATTCTAAAGGTGCTAACTGACAGAGCCCCTGTCTATAATCCAAGAAGAACAATGGGACATTCAAGCTTGATATTACACACATTCTTATTATGATCCTGATGTAGAATTATTCACCATTATAATCCTCTTGCACTTCTCTGTCCAAAAAGCAAACATAATATTATCAAATAATCTCAGAATGCATGTCTTGGTATTTCCATACAGAGCAGAAGGGAACATTTCCACCCATCTGATCCAATCTGTTCCAGTAGCTATGCAGAACTGAAGCACACTATTTCTGCAAATCTTTTCAAATATAAACTAGCAATCATCCTATCCAGTACCTTGAGATAAAACTTTTTGAACATGCTGATAGTTCTTTGCTTTATCTGACCAGCCTTTACATTTCCACTTCAGCAGATGTTTCTATATTTCTAATTACAACACAGCATTTCAGCTTTTATTGTTAATGTTCACAAGTATTGTGGCACTGAATCCTGGCAAATGCCTTTCCACCACAACAAACAATCTTAAAGATAACAATATAGGTGAGGTACACACCGGCCACTGGTCAAGCACACTCCAGTCAAGGTTTTTCTAATCTAATTATACACCCCAGTATGATACCCATTATATTCAAGTCCTAGTTGTTTCTATATTGCCAAGCTGGTCATGTTCTGACTAAAGTATCATTCACTTTCATTACCATTGAGACTCACTATTATACCATGTACTTATCTTGAATGAGTGGATGTTTTGATGCAGATTACCCAGTTTTACCACCAAGTAATCCCTTTCAACATCAAAGAAATAAGAGTCAGTGTCTGTCACACACTGTGGTTTCCTATTTCAAACTTAAGTTAACATAATATGTGGTAGCACACTGTTTTTAGTGCTTTATCAAGTGGTTGCACAGTTTACTTATCAAAAGTTATTTTTCTCACATTTTTAGGTCTCAAGGGCCAAGTTTTTTCTTCTTTCCACCCTAAGCTGTAGTTAAGATAATCTATCAACAAGTTTAATCCAACTATACTTTTATCAACGTAAGAGGGGATTGTAGATATTCTATATAAATGCATCCCTTCATGGTTTGAGGTCCATGCATGTTAATCACACAAGTTCTCATTGAAAAAAATATTTGCTTTGGCTAGAAACATTAAAATATCATGAAATCGTGCAATTTCACACTGGAAGCAGTTGCAGAAAGTCCCTTATTGACTTGACGAAAGATTCCCCCCCACCAATGTTTGTTCTGCCAATGTAAGAGATCTCTACTTGGTGTTAATACTGATGTTCTCAGTCAATACAACAAAATTTACCTATAACTTTCAATCCTTAAAAACTTACACTCCAAAGCCATACGAATCAAAATATTGAACAATCCATTAATCAATATTTTCAATCTACTCTATTTAATATCCAACAGAAATATACTGAAGTTTCATTGTTCCACACAAACATTTTCACAACTGATTATGAGGACCATTCATTTTTTTCTGTGAATATATTTCCTCACACATAACTCTCCCCAGTAATTCTGATCAATAAATTAATTGTTTGAGAAAATAGAAACCTTTACTCCCATGTATAATAATTAGCTATAATAACATATCCTTTATGCAATATAATCCAAAGAAGTTAAAACAGTTATTATCCATAAGAACTGAATAGTGCCAATTTCAAATGGATATATTCCTTTGAAGGTTTCACATAATGACAACTTTTGCTTTGTGTGTCACATGCCACTAGGTATGTCTTAAGGCACCAGTTGTCTCGAAAGTTATGAGTCGTAGTGCAATCCGAGGCTCACCAGTTCATGTCAATAGACTGACAACCACAATGAGCTGCGATCTGCTAATATTACAACAGCACTACAAATACCCAATGACCCTGGAGGTCAAACTAGCAGTTAACTACAAGTCTATTTTGTCATTGATTTGATTGACTGCCCTCTATTTACCAGATAGACAAGAAAAGCTATTTATATCTGGGAAAAGATGCCTCAGTTTGTTGTCTATAGTCCATATAATGTTTGGTGCCTTGCATCAAGTTCAAATGTAACAAGAGCTCTCGCATTAAGCCATTTACACCACAAAGCAACAATTTAAATAGAGATTGAAGTGATAATCTATCAGATCATCAGTGTAAAATACCTAAAGAGTCTTTTGTTTTTCAGTATAATCAGAACTAAATTGTATTGACTTTTGAATCAACAAGTATTTTCCATTTTTCATACTGAATCAACCCAGATAATAATGATTCATAAATCAAATCAACACACAAAGATCAAATGATATTCAGCATTATAACATTCTGTGAAGGAAATCTTTTAATTAAAACCCACTCAAGACCATAATCCCTTTATCACAAATACCCAACAACCTAAAAAATATGGGTACAACCCTGGAATTTACATTTTTATTTTTAGAACTGTGAACTGGCACTATATAACCATTATTGTGTTGACATGTCATTAAACCCTGATACATACATACATACATACATACATACATACATACATACATACATACATACATACATACATACATACATACATACATTGCAAAGATCTCTTGTCAAACATTATGTAAGTAAAGAAAGACCTATATTATGGTTAGAATAAACAAGGTACAAGTAAGTACACAACATATGTGTTGGTAGATTATAGCACAGTGCTCCAGCTATATGGAGCGGTGCTAACAAACTGCACAGACCCAGATCTGCTGGCACATTATGTGACGGCAGATCTGGCTCTGTGCAGTTTGCAGTTGGGCTTAACTTATAAGTGAGTATATACAGTAATAAACTATGAAATTATCATGAATGTTGGTCCAGCAATGAAATAACTTTTTGTAGTAAAAAATGGTGGTTGGTTTATTGTATTTAGGATCAGCTAGACATGATAAGAAGTCTTTTAGTGAAAATCCCATTCTGATATGATTATCCATTCAGGAGGAATAGCGATAACAGGATTTTCAAGATGGCTGTCATGGTAGCCATACTGGACATCAGACTGGCACCATTTTCCTTTAGGACCAACTAGACATCGTAAGAAGTTTTTTAGTGAAAACCCATATTGATATGACCATCCATTGAGGAGTAGCGATATTGGATGTACGAGCAGCACCATTTTTATGGAAAAACTAGACCATGGGATGAATGTGTTTGTAAAGTTTCAAGGCAATACTCCAAGTAGCTTAGGTGGAATGGCAATAACAAGGCAATACTCCAAGTAGTTCAGGTGGAAAAGCGCTAACAAAATTGTTGTAACGGATGGACGGACATCGGACGACAGACAGACGACACACGATGGACCATCCCATAAGCTCTTCTGGTTTATGACCAGTAGAGCTAAAAATAAACTTTCTATGTGCCTCCACTCTCATAAAAGAGATGTACTTCGTAAATAAAAAGTTATATTTAGTTTTAAATTTTATGTCTGTTGAACTCTACCTGAATTTTGTATTATAGATTATTTTATATGATGATTTTCCAAATGTATTCATGGATGCAAAATACTTTTTTTCTGCAACTAAGCTGTCCTATAAAATTTGAATAGGCATTTAATGGAAGTTGGTATGCAGGTAATAAAATAGGTACATTTTAATTATTCATTTATTTATTTATTTATCTGAAGAAACTCTGCCAAAGTTTTCAGTGCTTATAGTTCTTTCTTCCTATCCCCGCAAACAAATTAATCTCAAATTACAATGGCTGCTACATATGCAGATTTTCTTCATGATTGATGGCTGATTTAGGTTTTTGTTACAGTGTTGTCTTATCTTGTATTCTTCATAAGAATTATAATTCCTAAATTACATTTAATTCCACTGCATGTTGTGGCAACAATTACCCCACATTTATTACATATTCTCACTGATTCCCATCTGACACCACCCCAGATCAAAAGCCTGGGGCCGTAACTAAAAATTCATTATAAATAAAATGCAATCTCCAGATATGACTGCATGCATCAAGTCTGGCAAAAAAATATTTTAAAATGTTTATGTCATAGCAATATTGGTATATCTGACCTCGGCACTTCCAACTCCCTTACGGAGGGAGCAAAACATTTTACCCTTCTTGCAGATGGTTAACATATGGGCAACAATTGTACCAAGTTACAACTGAAAAGGTTGCTTTCTTGCTCTGGATAATTCATGATTACTAGGAATTTCTGAGTAATCATGTACCAAGTTACAACTGAAAAGGTTGCTTTCTTGCTCTGGATAATTCATGATTACTAGGAATTTCTGAGTAAAGGAAATTCTGAGTATTCATGTACCAAGTTACAACTGAAAAGGTTGCTTTCTTGCTCTGGATAATTCATGATTACTAGGAATTTCTGAGTAAAGGAAATTCTGAGTAATCATGTACCAAGTTGGTGAATTTCTACCCAGTTGTTTAGGAGGAGATATAGTTGTGGACCAGGAGATGGATGGATGGACAGACAGATAAATGGATGAATAAATAGAAGGATCAGAATGTCCTTGACAATAACATGTGGAGGTACAAAAATTAATCTTAAAATCCCCTGCTGGGTCTGGATGTAGAAAAGGCCCGAATGTTAATATGCCCTCCATCATGTCCCAAGAGTGGTTAGTGTGCCAGACTCATGACTGAAAAGTTGCAGGTTTGAATCCTACTATTTGGATCAGCCCAGGTTGGTTACTGTGAGCAAGGCACTTTACTCCAACTGCCTCAGCACTAAATAACCTACTTGTGTTGCTGTGCTGTAAAACATAAAACCAAACCAATTAATCTTAAATATGTTCCTTAATTTTTTTTTTTTTTTTTTTGGGGGGGGGGGGCATAGAGCTTTTGCTAATACCCTTAGTCAGACAACTGTGGGTGGGCATTCAGCATGGATATGTCAGGTTTCAAAGTCAAGTTAATTACAACTTAAGGTATTTGCACCTGAGACCTAAACACCAGGTGTATTTAACTCTGCACTGTATAAGTAGCATCTTAGCAAATATTTGTCAAATCAAACACAATGGCCAAGAGTGACATATTATTCCCAAACACAAGCCTACAATCCTTATTTTTCCATAAATCATTTTCCTTAAAGAATAAACTCAATTATAACAATAGGAATTCTTATCCCATTTTAAACCTTAATTAATTCAAAGAAACTGAATATAATAAACAAAGTAATAATGGTAACACTGTATGTTAGGATGATTAGTATATCAATATTGACTTACAGGAAAGCTAAATGTCAGGCAATGAAGAGTTGTGATGACATAGTCACTAAGAGGGGTGGGAAAGTTTGCATTTGCCACCTCTTTTGCATAAAGGTGGAAAACAAAAACATTATTCTCTCCCTTTGTTGGAATGCATGGGCATGCTAATACCCCACTGATGAGAAAAAACTCCATGAAACGGAAAGGATCTGAAGACAAAAGTTTACCACAGTACTGGGCCATTCAAATCACATCAGTAATGGGCCACTACAAGTAAGCAACCATCAGTACTTGTTTAAAGTCAGCTCCAACCATAAACAACATAGATCCTGATCTGCCATTGTATAATGTGCTGGCAGACCAGAGTCTATGTTATTTCTTCTACTAATTACTCCTAACAAACTGCATAGACCCAGATCTGTCAATGCAGTATGTGACAGCAGATCTGGATCTGTGCAGTTTGCAGTTGGACCTGACTTATAAGCAAGTATATATGATAGAAGTAGGTTATCGTAAACTTGTTTTGGTTCAGTAGTAACCATCAGGTTGCATGGACATGTGCATAGTGAGTTTTCAAACTGCACATGCAGGAGTGCAGTGGTTATTAAAGTACATTATCATACACAAACTTAACATTAACAACAACAACAGCAGTGACAACAACTACTAAAAACATCAACAGGATCAGCAATAACAACAGTGACATTTACTAGAAAAATCTTGGAATTTCATTACTCTTGCCTAGAATAGAATATTTTATGTGATTGCATAAAAAATACTGACTTTTTTGTCATACTGCACTCTGCACTAAATTGTTGGCAACAATAAACTTTACTTTTACAGCAAAATTTTCAACTTGTTCATGGCTGACTGACAGGTGATTTTTTACAGTCCTTCAAAAAATAAGCATGGCCTCTCCTGCACTTAAATGTAGTTGAGAATAGAAATCCCCAAAACAAACAGATGAAAATCCCTTATATAGCTACTTTAAAAAATCTCAATCTCGTAAAAGAATGCACAAAGAATATACTAAGTATATCCAGTAGAAAAGTAACATAGAACGGAAAATGTACAATGGTTTACTGCTGAGGAGAAAATGTACATGCAAGAATTTGTACCTTGCACATCATTTTGTGAAACAGTATCAAAATTTCAATCTAGAATTTTCTTTTCCTTACAGTTAGGTAAAATACAAGTTTGGAATTTTCACACAAAATCTGGATACCTGGTCAAAAGAGAGGGCAGGCAATATAACAGCTAGACTGTGGTGATAATAACAGTTGAAAACAGGTGAAAACAGATTAATTGTTCCCCTTGCAAGAAAATCTTTTTCTTTAAGTTTCACTTTTAGTTCTCCAGTCAATTCATGAGAAATACACCCATGATGGTCTATACATCTACATTAAAATCAATGCAAGTCCCACATGAAGAGACCCCAGTGTAGTGTTTACATGTACTATGCAAGGGCATAAAATGAATCATTAGCAGTTAATCCTCAAGTAATTCAGTGTAAATAAGCAATTTATGTTTAAACAAATCTAAAAAATATATTTAATATTTGTATATAACTATTATACAGGCACATACTAGATTTATTTGTGCAAGACAATGCTAAAAACTGATTGATACAGAAAGGTCCCCAATGCACAACAGGTTTGGTTGGTTTATTGGTTTTTACAGCACTTTTCACACATTATTTGCTATAGCGCACTAAGAAAATTGGGAGCTAAGCGCTTCTGCCAAGGACACACCAAGGCAGCCGACCTGGGCTGGCCTGAGTGGGTATCAAGCCTGTGACCCTTGGATTATGAATCCAACACTCTACCAACTGTGCTATCGATGCTCCCCTCCATGCTTCTTTGCTCATGAGCAATGAAAGAATGAATGAAGTTGGTTGATTGTTCATATGTATGGAGTCAATATCACATAAGGTCCTTTTATTTAAAAATAGTCTTTACTTTGGATCAGAAAAGTTCAGTACTAGTCAACAGCGCAAAAAGGAATGAGAAAATTCAAAATCACAGCTACTGAAAAAAAACTGAAGGAGGCAATCCTTCTGTGGTGGTTACCAAACAACTGTAACCCATCAAAATCATATTGTCTTGAACAAAAACCCCTGCATGCTGTACAACTTGCACCTAACTATCTGTGATGTTTCAAGATCTATTAAGCTCCAAGTTAATTTACAACTCTAACTTCAAACCGAGTTTAGAACGACTTTGACAGATACACATACAATTTTTGGTGGATTATCCATGCAAATAGAAGTTATGAATGAAATGGGTACATGTTTCATTTACAAGCATATGTACATTGTATTAGCATGTACAATATGTGAATGTATGCATGTGCGTATTTATGTAACTATGTATATATCTACTGATTTGCATTTATGTTCATGTATATATTTACAGAACACACTATACTAGTATAGTTTTTGGAATGGACAAGATTTCTTGATTGATCATCAGTTTCTTCTAACCAATCAATGATTGATTAATAATCAATTAATTTGCCCACGTGTTCATGTGTTCATGAAAATGGGGCTTTTTTCAAATAGCATGAAGTCCAAAAACAGCAGGAATGACATGAGACTGAATTTGGACTAAAATCAATCACATACATCATAACATTTAATAGATTAATTGGTTATTTCACTGAAAGTGACCAGTACTTGGCTCAATATATTATTTGGTTATTTTACTGAAAGTGACCAATACTCGGCCCAAAAAGATTATTTGGTTATTTCAATGAAAGTGACCAATACTCGACCCAATGGATTAATCAGAACAGCACTACAGGTCTTGCATGATAACATACAATTTAGTATAGTTTACATTTATTTTCAGGGTCTTCATTACAGCACAGTAATGTCTTGTAACCATATATATCAAAGTGAGTGTAACGATACGATTCCTTGCAAGAACAAATGACCACTTTATCAACAAAACACATGACCACTATATCAACAAAACAGATGACCAGTGTGGAAAAACTCATCTTCCTTCTTTTTCACAAACAATAGATGACAGATCCTCAATATATGTATATATACATAAATCAGTAGATCAATCTCAAGATAATCTTGAATTGTGGGACACAATGAATGAATGGAGTGATCAATTTCAAAATTTACAAGATTCTTGTCTACTCTACTATGAGGAGACAATATGATTTTACAAGAGTAGGGTGCGTGTCTGGAGTCAGTGCTCCAGCATTCTATTGTTTGAGTTTTATACATCAATGAATGGCAATAAAAGATTGGACAGAAAAAAAAGGCCCAAGTTCCTGGACTTGTGCCCTTATACATACCGTATATACTTGCGTATAAGCTGATACCAACTGCAAACTGCATAGGCCCAGATTTGCCATCGCATAATGTGACGGCAGATCGGGGTCTATGTTGTTTGCATTTGGACGCGGTTTATACGCGAGTATCTACGGTAGTATACAATTTGATGTTAAAGTAATGTATCTTGAACTATTAAAATGCAACTTAGAGTCGGTAGGACCATATTAGAGTCCTAAAAAATAAAAAAATTTGATGGCAAAAAAACTGTATTACAATGATGTTTGAAGAATTAGTTAAATTCTTTCCAGTTCACTTTCTCCAATGAAAAATTTATCTTTCTTATTAGTTTTTATAATATCAAGTTTGCACACAATGTACTGCTTGTTAATTGCTAGTTGTTAGCCAGTAGGAGGAAATTACACTTGATCAAACTACATGTTATATGACAAAATTAATCAACTTCCAAGTTTTCAAACTTAAAGACAAACCTGTCTTAAGAAGCCACATTTTGAAAGTGAGAAAAACATCCTCTCAGGACAAGGTGGTCGTAATATCAGTTTATTTCTACAATTGTTTGGTGCAAGGGGCCTTAATAAGATGGTTAAGACAGGTAGGTGACTTTTATTGGCAGGTTTGACTATATAGTTGAAGCTCCCTTAGTGAATACAGAACCTCCACAGAGGACACCTGCTTATAAAGGACAATATTTATGTGCCTCCTTTCTTCATTTCTTATACATTTTTAACTCTATATGAGCTGTCCCATGCATCAAGGTTCTTGAATAGGAACACCATTTTGTTATATTTTTATTTAATTTAAAGATAATTAACAAATTAGTTGCTGATAGTGTGATTTTTAACAGTGATTTTCTTCTTCAGCATGATTTGTTGTCACTAATTTTAACAACTTAAATAAATGTACATTAAAATTACAATCATGACTTCACACTTTATGTCATTGTCTAGGTTATCACATCATCTACCTGATATGACATTTATGTTTGGCATATAAAGGACACCTGTACATAAAATACAACATCAGTTTTATTAAATGTAAAAACTTTGAAAATTCTATATTTATTGAAGTTTTGCTTCATAGAACTATTGTATGGGATGATTTCTTGCTTTCTTTTCCACAAATGACATTCCAAATGCACAGGATCTCACCATATTTGTAAGCTTTATCTGTGAAGGCAGCAACCGATCATACCGGAGACACTGCTTAGTCCATCCCAGTAATGCAAAATGTCAGTTGAAAGCAAATCAAAGTGTTAATAAATTTGGATTTAATTTGGATATTAATTTGATTTCCTATTAAAAAGCATATATAATGGCAGTATCTTGGATGATCTTGATAAAAATTTAATTTTACTTAATGAGTCAGGATTAATTAGCAAGATGTAGTAAAAAATAGTAGATTCTTGAATTAGGCTGCACAAATCTGATAGTCTAAATATTAAACTGGTTTCTTGTGTATCTTTCATCTTCGTTATTTACTATAGTTTAATATTGTTCTTCTGTGTGATTTTTGTTTTCAAGAGTTCGAAAATACATCAAAGCAAATCAGTAGGCTGATGTATCAGCGATAAACTGGATGTGATCAAGTGATGTGACAATTATATCCAGCATGGCAACTTGTGTAGCCCTAACAATCCATGCGAATGTTTGGAAAATATTTGGCAATATCTTTAAAACTGCTTATATAATCTGAATAAGATTCTGACATATATTTCAATTCATTTAGTTTATTCAGTTCGGGCACATATGAAAAGAAGAGGTCATTTCCCTTTAATGTATTTTCACCCACAGCCATAGCTAAACTCTATCCCACAAGGTCTTAAATAATTGATCCCAGAGGGTCTATTCAAAGACAGCTCAGAGAATAAACTTGGAAAGTATTTTAATTGCTTCACACCTACTGTGAAGTCAACAAGGACAAAGGATAAAGTACAGTACTATACTAATTGCCATAGATCAAAGAATGACCTGGTTTCAACACTAGAGTGGAAAAACCTCACAAGTATTTTGAAAGTGTAAAATAAACCAATGGCACCAATTTTGCTATTTGTTCTTTTGTTGATTTGTCTTGGATACAAAAAATCATGAAAAACTACATTCACAAACAAGTTTCAGGAACAATTTTACAGTATCTCAATTTTTGGGCAGGCAAGTATTCCACATGCAGCAAGTAGGAATTATGAAACTATTTTTTCATTTCATTTTCTGTCTATGCTGGGATCTTCAAAATGATTGTAAAGTACAATATTGTAAAACAAAGTCTTTGTTTATCAATGTTAATGTGTACCTTTAATAAATAATTTAGCAATTGATCAAATATATTGTTATTAAAGCTGAAACGAATACTAAATAATCCTATTCAAATATTCATTCTAATAGGATTCCGATATTCATCCTCTTTTCTTTATTTACCTTGGTATTTAGTGACACCTCCCACTCCCCGCCAAGCCACATTGAAAACACTCTTAACTCTGTCATTTAAATTTAATTAGTTGATATTTTACGGGACTGGAGTAAACTGTTTGAGGATTCAGACCAAAAATCAAATTAATGTTGGTGTTATTTTCCCTGTTTATCTTCAAACTCAGTACGTATATATATATGTTCCTAACCTCCTTTAGTGCTGAAGATAGACAGTAAAGAAATGCATAAACTAGATTACCTGTTCAGTTAAGTGCAGAGATTATCTCAAAAAATTATGCAAGAAGTGATTTGTTCACAATCAAAATTGCATAGACATGTGGCCAATTTAATTTAATCTGGATACGTTTATTGCAGGTCTCTGAAATTTGTCATATATGCTGAACATGTCTGATGAGACTGACATCTTGATTGCCTATACAATGCTTAAACTGAATGTTAGGAGTTTCGGCTAAGTCATAAGAAACTCATATTCAGACTTGATCAATAATTGTTTTTTAATGAAATCCATACACAGGTATTGACCTCATTTTATACCTAAGATGTAAATGGCAATTCATGTGAAATGGCCTGTGGCTTTTGTAAACAGCATGTTTAACCTACCAAAGCAAGGTACCAGGGAACTAGTTCCCTGCCTCAATGAAGTTTGTGAGTAGACCATTCAGTTTCATGGATAAAGCGAGCTTCCCAGCAAACAGTCGAGTCATTTTTAAAAAGGTATAGAAAAAAAAGTGAAATAATCCCTGCACAAATTAAAGCATATGCTGATAACAATGCTTTTGTTCAAATGAACAGCAAAAACAGTGAGTAGCAAGCTTTAATGTAACATCAAACTCCTCAACCCCATCAACTTAAATGGTTCTGTTCCAAGGTCATGTCAACCCATCCATTCTGTATCTCAGTGACAGGAAGCTGACATCTGCATTGCTGACTTTTAAGAAAATACAGAAATAGTGTCAGATTTTAAGCATATTGGTAATTTCATATCTGTGTAATCACTTCAGAACTTGCATAAAAGACAAAAGACCAAACATGGAAATATATTGGAGTTAACTTTCCTGAGGTAAGATTATGGGAGGGGGAGGGGGTGGGAGGAGATGATGGTATGCAGGATTGGCTACAACTGCTCTTGACAGAACAACTGTTCTACATTAGTTCACAAATTTGTCTGAGCTCTTGTTGACTTATATATAAAGGCTTTGTTGACTCTGATATAGCCACTATGTTATACATGTATCATGCTCTTCATCAGTTTGTCATATTACACAGTTTATCTTTTCAAGAGTGCCCGAATAGCAATGATTATAAATGGTGATGTTTTGAGCGATGTGACTATTCAGATTCATTACTTTGTGAGTCAAAGGCTGAATTTCAAGTATTTAGCAGATATGAAGTTGTTCCCTTGTAGACTAATTAATCGTTGCAGAGTTTACATTTTGTCTTGTTTCTTTAACAAAATGCTGCCAAACTCACTAGGTAAACAAACACATATTCAAATACGAATTTTCTGTCTGAATATTCCCCAAAAAGTATTTTAATTCGAATGTTTGGTTATTTGTTTCAGCTGTGCTAATTATACTAAGAGCTGCAAAACATGTTAGTCTAACTTTTGCTGAGAACAAAACAGCATTTACACCACATATTCCAAAAACTTGTTTAATACTTCTGCAATTCAGAGAGAGCTCCAAATGTGTGGTTGGCCTTATTTTCTCAGGTCCCAGTGTTTGCTTCAATTTATTTACTTGTTTTCTTCTGAACTACAGTGTTCTGTCACTTACATTTTTGTCAATAACCAATTTAGTCTAATCCTTCATAGTTGTTTACTATTGTCAATCATATCTGAAATATTTTGCAAGCTACAACTTGCCAGTGTCTTTATTGTTTTATGCAGAAAGCACGATGTTCTTGCTCTTGTCTAATGTGGTTATGTAGGTTTTTATTTTTTTTTATTATTCAGGCCTAGAATTTCTTTGTAGCTAGAAGGACTAGTAGACTGAGAAATTTACTAGTCCTGCTGAATCTTCACCTGTCCTCCACACAAAACGATGACTGGCAATAACTGAAACTATACTAGCCATCAGACTACTGAAATTATGAAAAGTACTAGTCCAACAGGAAATTTATAAGCCTCTGGCTAGCAGACTACTGCTAATTTCAAGCCCTAATGTTACATATTTTCTTGTTTTCTTTATTGTAATTGCATATGAGCCATTTTCACTATGTGAACCAGAAGATTCCTCCAATAAAATCACTTATAACGGATTCACACACATTTTACTTACTCACTATATTTTCCTGTGATATAAATTGTTTTCCAGATTGTTTACTAAGGGATCAACCATTTAATTTTTGTTGGTGGTGGTGGTGGGGGCTGGAATTTTCTTTCGAGCCAGGACATTTATTTTCTTTGACCTCAAGATAATTAATTTTTTCAACTAATATAATGGATATAATATGTTCTTTCTATATACATCAGAGCAAAAGGTGTGGGCCAGAAATTTGTCTTTAAAAAAATAAAATCCCAGGCCCCCTTTAGAAAGTTAAATGGTTGGTCCCTAAAAATAGTTTTAAGTATAAAGTTTGTTAAGCCATAAGTCTAATCTGTAAGTTTCATCAAGTTAAGACACAAAAAATGTGAAATATCCTGATTTCAACACAGCAATTTGTCAATTGTAGTGCCTCTGTTAAAATTCCTGAGGAAATCAGGCAAAAACTTACTGGGATAATCAAGGAGGAAAAGATCAAGTTGCTTGTACTTTAATATGTGTATATTCTTCAGGGGAGAAATGATAACAAAGATATGTATAAAACAAACTAATTAATTCCCATTAAAGTAGTTTAATGCATCTTTTCCTACACAAAATTTTAGTTTTTATTTGTACTTTCTTTCCTTTTTACCCTGCAAAATTGATTTTCTAGACATGTTCAAAGAACTAAACATACACTGCATAACAGTATTCTTAATTATCTCCCTTTACAATTCAAGTAGGTAAAGAAGAGTTAATTCCCCTACACCACTGGCTACACTTTACCATGCTATGAAGTTTTAAAGGTTCCCATGTTTTATCTCCTTTGATTACATAATTCTTTCCTTTTTGATCTGAGAGAGAAACAAAATGTATGACTTTACACATGAAAAGTTTAAATGCAATAAATACTACTTAATCACAAAAACTGAACAAAAGATAATTTGTTAGAAATTGAATAAATTGAATCAGCTTTAAATAATAACAAATTTATTTCTATGACTGAACTGTACACATGAAGAATTTCTCAATCATCACAAAATATTCATGTATGCAAATCCTACAACAATTTAATTTTTTTGGTTCTCGTTTGTATGAACCAATTTTATCTTATTTTGGAAAAGAAAGACAAAAACAATAAACATAAGTAACAATTATCTGTAAACGTCTACAATAAATGGGCAGATTTGTTTAGCTCTCTGTTTGATGCACATTGTTGATGGTAAAACAAAGCACTTATATTTTACAATGGCCTGAATTTTGTGGATATTCATAATTGGCAGAAAAACCAAACAGCAATAAAATGAAGACAGAATTCATGAAAAGAATTCAAGACAGAATTCATGACAAGTATTCAAGACAGAATTCATGAAAAGAATTAAAGACAGAATTCATGAAAAGTATGTTTCTTCCCTCCTTTAATCTTTTTTAATACCGAGCACTGAAAACATCTCATATTCTTGACAAACTCCAACATACTAAATTTGGAAAAAAAAATATTTTCTTGTCTGTTAGAATTAACATATTCACAAGTGTAGTACAAAAATCGGTCATGACCTTTGACCTTAAACCTGATATCCTACATGTGTAGATAGATATACCCACATAATGAGGCAATGTGATGGCTAAGTGGTAAATGTGCCACACTTGCAACTGAAAAGGTACAGTTTTTAATCCTATCATCACTCAGCACAGGATAGCTACTGGTGTGTAACCTTGCGCATGGTACTTTACTCCAATTGCCTTGGCACTAAATAGCCTATTTGTGCTGCTGTGCTGCAAAACACCAACCAAACTAATACCCACATGCTAAGTTTGGATCAAATACTGCATGTATATCTAAATCGTAAAATGTCTCATAAAAAGTATATGTCACTTTAACTAATAGATATACCGTAAATTAAACAAGGAAAAAAATTCTTAGTAGACTGAAATTCATGCAACATTTACCCTTACATATGCATCACATTAGAATTTTGTAATCCTATTCTAATCAAATTATGATATTACTTCTCCATTAAGGTCCATGATGTTAGTCTGATATATATGTTACTGAAAACTGTTATTTTTTTAACATTCAACACAGAAAGCACGAGATAGAGACAGATAACTTTGGACAGGGGATGCTCAAATATGATTCATATTCACCCTGCTCAATACTAACAAACCTTTTCAAATGTCGGTGTGAAATTTGAATTTTACTAATTACAGCAATAATACTCACACCTTTGTTGACACTGCATGCCACTTATTAATGGTCAGTCACAGAGCAAGCGCTGACTGGCTAATTGTTCAGTCTTTATGAAAATGGTGGCACACATCATAGCAGGCTATTCTCAGACTTTAACTGAGACAATTTGAATCCAGAAACAATATTTCTCTGATATTTTGGGTGTGAATGCTTCAGTAGTCCTTGACAGTCTCTGTTCAATCTACTGATTATGCTGAAACAGGCAAATCTTATGCACAGTGATTTGATCATACCCAGCAAGTTCTGAGGCTTAACTCGAACTTCACTGACTTTGATATCTTTTCTCATTTGGACACAATGGCATTCACATAAAAAGATCACAGAAGTAATTTATATATACACAACACCGACTTTAATTTGTCGTATCAATTTCACAAATATGCATGTAATCATTAATCAGCTGACTCCAGAAATGAAAATATCAGTTGATCTTGTCTCACCCCCATCCAAACCCCATGTTTTCAAACAGTTTGTTGTGAATTATTTTCTCTGTCCCGAAGACATGTTCTTCATCTGACCACATTCTGGGATAATCCCTGCAACTCTCTGAACTGGCCACCATTTTTGTGCTGGAATCCATGGTAAATCTTCATAAACCCTAATCGTATTGCAGAATGGACTTTTTCTAATTATGGATACGATCTCTTATAACAGTAATTATTTTTAGAAAATACTAACATTTAGGGTTTGTATGATTTGTTTCCAAACTGGAATTATGGGTTTCAATAAAAATAGAAAAAATGCCAGTAATAGCTAGTCTTATGTTTATTATAACTCATAATAAAACATGGGTGCAGTATACTTTTTACACTGTACTTCACAAAAAATAAGATCGGGGTCTATGTTGTTTGCAGTTGGACTTGAGTTATAAATGAGTATATATGGTAAACTTGTACAACAACTATACTGCACTGGTCAAGCAGTAGCTAAAAATAAAACAAGATTTGTTTAAAAAGAATCCAATATATGATAATTTCAGTTTAATACTTGATGCCTGCTGAGGATTCACTCAAAAATGTATTGTTGCCAACCAAGCAATAACAATGATATTACAGTACAGGAATGGAAGGCAATTTGCTACATATACATACCCCGACTTTCCTGCAGCCCATCCCTACTCCCATGATGGAGATGAATCTACAGTACAACTCTTGAAAACAGTGCAAGTACAATGATTTGCCAACATGCATATCTGATGATGATAATGACCATAATATATATTAAGTTTCAAAGCAATACACTAAAAACTGAAAGAGCAGTTACAGTCACAAATTCTGTCAAATAAATTGCATCCAGCTGTAAGTTAAAAAGGGCAATAACTCTTTTTTAAAAATCAAGGAAGCACACAGATTTGTCAATATGTATATCTTTATATGATGACCATAATATGTAACAAGTTTCACTGTGAGCAGAAAAAGCATGCAAGGCAAACTGCGGGACTAGTTGCGCTAACAAGATTTTGTCATACACTGCATTAGGCTACAAGACAAAAAGGGTAATATCTCCCGCAAAACTTGTAGGAGCAAAGTGATTTGTCGATATTTATATCTTCTGGTGATGGCCATACTATTTACCAAGTTTTATGGCAATCCAGTAAAACCTGCAGGACTAGATGCTCTAATGAGATTAGATGATACACTGCATTCAGCTACAAGAAGGGCAGCAAGTCTACAAAAAATTGCAGGAGCAAAGTCATTTGTCAATATGCGCACTAATTATCATTAAAATTGTATTCGCATTATCTGGATGGACAGTTCCAGAACCATAGCTTGACATTACACAGCAGTAGCCAACATTTGATAAATGACACATTATGCTAACAAAAGAGTATATAGACATGTGGTTGTTCTTTTTTAAGAAATACTGCAGAACAGAATTTTAAAAATTGAGTATTTTACTGATTGGTCTGGAACAAAATTGCATTGGTAAAATTTCGAAAGGATATTTAGTGAACACTGCAAAAAAGAAAAACTTGCACCACAAGACCGAGTCTTAATCACCAATATGTTAATCAAGCCTTTTTTGAATACATCCAATGGCTTAGTGACCAAGACTAGTTCAGGATGCATTCAATTAAATGGATCAGTTTGAGTCAGTGTGTCACAGTGATCAAGTACCATTATTTCAAAACATGCATGGAACATATGGAATTTGAACCGATGGCATTGTTTATACTGATCGAATGCACCATCATGTAACATGGTGTGTGATTACGGCAGGAAATTGTTCTGCATAATTTGAATACATTAAAAAAAAATGTGTATGTGTTTTTACTCTAATTGTCTGAGTAAAATCCACAAATATGCTTCTTATCTAGAGCTCTAAAATACTGTAATTAATGTTTTGTATACAATTTTATTTAAACACTGCTCAGCACTGATTTATATTACTTAGTGGGAGCCATTGTAGCTCAGTTGGTAGAGCGTCCCACTTCATAATTCAAGGGTTGCAGGTTCTATACCTGCCCAGGACAGCCCAGGACAGCCTCGGTGTGTCCTTGATAAAGGAACTTAGCTCCCATTTCCTCTGCATTATATAGCTGATAATGTGTTAAAGTGCCATTAAAACCAACAAAAACAAAACAATCATGTTATTTACATTTCAATAATACCTTTGTGTGGAAAATTACAATCACATTGATTAGCATAAACTCATTATACTACCAGTACAAATTTGTATTTTTGCATAATTACAGTTGACTTTAGACTGAATTGAGCACATCCCAAGCTTACTGAATAGAGTGTGCTCATTGCCAAAGAAGCATAAGACAATCAATTGCATTGGCTGTCAGAAATGTCTCACTGATTTGGATTAGCATAGGCACCAATTGAGAGCACATGGTGGACCATTGATAGAACATGTAAAGATGAGACGATGAAACCTTTAGCAAAACCAGTGCTGCATTTATTTCCAAAATAGTTTACAGGGTGGAAAAAATTTCAACTCAAATGTCCAAAATAAATTCTAGAGGGGAATGGTTACCCGAGCATGAGGAATTCCAATCTCAGTATGGGAGGTTTGTGACAGTGAAAGCTGATAAAGATCACAGGCACATGGGTCATGAATTTATTAATTTCTGCAATAAATATTTACTTTTCCAGCATTATATAGTTTGAATCAGTAATTGCTGAGTCAGACTAAAGCACGATTTGCTAAAGTTTTGTTGTCAACTAAAACATGGTTATCTGAGAAAAAGAGAAAATTTTAGAAAACCATGCTGTAGTCTGACTCCATAACGACTGATTCAAAGTATATAATCATGGAAAAATGAATATTTATTACAGAAATAATTAAATCCACAATGCAAGTGCATGTGGTAATGATATGTGCTTGAATTTCATCAATAAACAAACAGATAAAGGTATTTGTAACCCTTTTTTTTTTCTTTCTAAATGACCCCACTTTTCAAACTGGTAGGGGCCACTGGGCCCCACTTTTTCCATTTCTGGATAAACACTGAATATGCTAAAATTAAAGATTCACTAACATTTCATGATGATACAATATGGTGATTCACAGTAATATGGTGTCTGAAATGACAATATCAATTATATTTGCAATTGATTAAATATACTGACTCAAGTAAGTAATCATTCTCATTTTTATGAAATTTATGAAATTTACCAGAATAATTTAATTTTTATTCTTGTTTAGAGGGCTTTATCTTTTACCAGGTATACATTAAAATTTGTCTTAAATCAGTCTGACTTCATCCATATATGATGTATATTTATAAAGGTATTTGATGTGCGAAATTTTCTCATGAATTTTATCTTGTAGATCAGTCTAGCCCTTGGGATATTCAATTACCAGTGCACACTTTCCATTAACACACTTTGTTAAAAAAGTGCCAAAGGGAACTAACTCTTCTCACCTTGTGTTCCAAATGTATCTGCTTGATCTAGTTAATATTGTTTGCAGTCAACATTTTGCACACTCCATAAAGTCTATAATAATCTTACAACAACAATACTTGAATGGCTCAGTCAAAAGGAAATAATGGCTCAGGGTAACATTGATAACATCAATTTTAAACCCATATTGAGACGAGGGATATTGTAACTAGCAGCTCTACAGGCCAGTATAATAGCCTCTGAACATTGGTATTCACGAAGTGTCATCGTTGAAGGTTGGCTATTGTTGATGTTGAAAAGAGCGGAGTATGCCTTAAACCCCCTCAGTGTCAAGGTGCTCTATTTAAGCAAAACCTATGGGACACTCAAAACATACCACAACTGTATTCCTAGAAATTTCTCCTTGTTTAAATTAACATTTTGTATAATAAAAATCCTATGAAAATTTGTATGGTAATAAGAAATTTTCTCTCTCACTACCTGGCACAACTTACTGAAGATACAGTTGTAAAGTACTTTGTACTTTGTCACTTTTCAGAAGCAAAGGAAAAGGTTGATGTTTGTTATGTAACTTGTGAGTAAGTGAGAATCATTACAGGCATAGCACATTCTACCGAGCAATATGTCATTTTAACCTCTTTCTTGTTCTGTACTTGTTCACACTGACACTGAGTTACAATGAAAGAGGAAAAAGAAAAAAAACCCCACATAATACAACCATAAATCTCAGATAACATAATCCCTTAATCTGTGAAAACTATTTGATTTGACCCAAAGAAATTTCTTTTGTTGGATACATAATTTAAAAAAACACAACTTTCTCATGTACAGAGAATTTATGATAACAAACAATACAATCTGATTAAAACTGAAATCTGTCATTATCTGATGGACACCAATACAAGGTCATACTCTGTTTTCTGAAAATATAATTAGTTCATCCATTTATGCATACAAAGAAGCTTACCAAATTTCATTTGTCTACTTTACATGGTTTTTGCTAAATTGTGCTAAGGCGGCTTTTGGAATCCAAAAAGTTCAAAAATCAGTCAAAAAAATTAAAAAGAATTGCTCTAAAGACCTAAAAATCTAATCAGATCATATATATAAGAACACAGATATTTCTATAAAGACGTACAAATCTAATCAGATCATCTACATATGAACACAGATATTTCTATAAAGACATACAAATCTAATCAGATCATATATATAAGAACACAGATATTTCTATAAAGACATACAAATCTAATCAGGTTTAATATATAGAAGAACACAGATATTTCTATAAAGACATACAAATCTAATCAGATCATATATATAAGAACACAGATATTTCTATAAAGACATACAAATCTAATCAGATCATATATATAAGAACACAGATATTTCTATAAAGACATACAAATCTAATCAGATCATCTACATAAGAACACAGATATTTCTATAAAGACATACAAATCTAATCAGATCATCTACATATGAACACAGATATTTCTATAAAGACATACAAATCTAATCAGATCATCTACATAAGAACACAGATATTTCTATAAAGACATACAAATCTAATCAGATCATCTACATATGAACACAGATATTTCTATAAAGACATACAAATCTAATCAGATCATCTACATATGAACACAGATATTTCTATAAAGACATACAAATCTAATCAGATCATCTACATATGAACACAGATATTTCTATAAAAACCTAAAATTCTAATCAGATCATCTACATATGAACACAGATATGTCTATCAAATTTCTTTTGTCTACTTCAGGTGCTTTTTGCTTAATTTGTTAACAAGGTTTTTGAATTTTAAAAAAGTCCAATTCCAAAAAAAATAAAAAACATGTAATTAAAATTGAAGTGTACATTTTCATGGCTCAATAGTTTTTGTGCCATTATGCTAAAATACTCTCAGGATGGACAGCAGCAGAGCAATATGCCCTTTTCCTATGGCAGTGGGTTTATAATAACTGACTGTCCAAAACCATCTGTCTGTGATGACTGACCACTTTGTGCCTGCTCTTTTCTTTCACTTAAAATATTGCACTTAGGAGTCAAACACAAGGAAAGTTAACCATTTTAAGCAAAATGAACTATCATCTTTTCTTTGGTGAATCCCCATAGAAATTATTTTTTATTAGACACCCCTGCATACATATGTGAAACTTCCCTGCATACATGTACATATGTGAAACTTTCATGATTCACCATAATATACAAAACCTGGACCAAATCAGAAACTTATGAAAATTTCATGACATAAGTATTTCTCTAGTGGTTAGTATCAGCCTGAAGTCTCCAGCTAGATGCACATATCGGGGAATCTCTCCCTAAAATGTCCTCATCTGGGCAAAGATCTTTACTCCCATTTCTTCGGGACTAGCCTTTCATGTGTTGATGTGCCAATAAACACAAAACAAACCTACAAGCAAAGTTTGTCATTTACTTTGTCTCACCAAGTTATCATAAAGTGTGACAGAGGTATTAGATTTTTCTGGTTATTGATGACAGCAGCAGCAGTTGTGGCATGAAAATGTCAAGATTAAATTGTGTCAAGGTTTTTAAATATGATACAGCATAAAGTACAGATTTATTAGCAGGAAATAGAAAGTATTCCTTGGAAAGCTTGTTTATGCATAATAATTAGACATTTTAGATCTTGACATCTACAGTGAAACTCCGCAAAAGCTAAACCTCAGTATACCAGAATCCCCTGAAGACTGCCATTTTTTTAGAATCCCAAATCTTTCCATGTATAATATTATCATTTTTTCCCAATAAAACCGAAACTTCGAAACTCCATATACAGAAACAACTTTTGATCCCAAATTTCAACTTTACGCTAAAAAAAACCCCATAAAACTGAAACTCACTTCAAACTTGGAAATGTATTCTAGCTGCCTAATTCCTGACATGCCAGAACAGATTAATTACAGTTAGCAAGTACTGTAGTCGGCATATCTGTGAGACAAAAACCCAGAAAATGTCCCAAGGACACGCAAGGTTGAAACAATACTTGACATGCATGCCAACACATATTAGGGTTGACAACAGGCTAATCTTGAGTCTTTGCATCATAAAAAAGAGCCAGCTTTTAAGGCAAATTAATCATAACTAAATGCTTGTAGGTAAGCCATTTAAGAAAGATTATGTTTTATCTGCTTATTATCTCATTGTGATTGATGCTATTCATTTATATACAGGATCAATAGAACATTTTTGTTTGCTTTTTTAATTAAATATCAGAGCTTTATTAACCAGGCATGTGACCCTGATGGTTTGCCAATGAAGACCGACAAAACAGCATTCTAAAAGCCAGATTCACTCGATTGGTTTTCAGTGGACAATAATCATTACGTACATGTACATGTATTTAAGTAGCCATGACTGTCATTTGTCTTCACTCACATGTCAAGACATCAGAACTACCAGCTAAGCGTCGTAGGATTGAACTATCCTTACAGGATAAAATGAATCTGATCAGTGAGTATGAATCTGTGCCAAAACCTACACTGAAGAAACTAGTGGAAAAATTTGGCATAGGAACATCTACTGTTTCAGATATTCTAAAGAAAATGGAATTCTACTGGAATGAATTTGAAAACAGCAGTGATGCAAAACAAGCATCATTTTAACAATGCCTGCAAATTTGACAAACTGAATGATCTTGTAGTGTAGCCAAGCTAGGACCAGAAACATTCCAATCTCAGGCCCTTTAATATATAATATATAATCTCTCTCTCTCTCTCTCCACATTAGTGCTTAGAAAAAGACACATTTTTTTCACATCTGTGAAAACCTCAGTAAACCAAAAACCTCGCAAAAGAGAAATTTTTGGGGGTCCCAAGGGTTTTCAGTTTTGGGGGGTTTCACTGTATTTGGACAAAATTTGGACAAATTTTACAACTGGTGACTAAAACAAATCACTACAGCCCTAGCAACACATGACAAAACAACCCTTGTGACCTTAACTGCTGAACTTTTAACCACTTCAGTACTCTGCCAATAGGTGATAAATCTGATAAGAATACATGTATGGAAACAGAATTAATAGCTCCGTCAGTTCTTAACAATTTAACCTTGACCTTTGGTGCTGGATCTATCATCTCCAAAGATGTGCCATATACACTGGTGAATCTGGGTAAAGTCTAATGTCTAGCCCCAGCAGGGCTCAGGAAAAAAATCTGCAAACACTTGTCACTAGGACAAGTGAGTTGCAAGAGTATACTCATCCCTGTCCTCATTATACTCAACACAGTACACTTCTCCACTACACTGCTTAGTACACTTTTATTAAAGAACCACAGGTACCTGATGCAAGCCTGATACTAAAATGGGTCAAAATCATGAAAATATTATGTTCTAATACATGGCTCCTTAGATAAACATATAATAAAAGACAAGGCTTGTAACTCGAGAAATTGCAGTTGCACATATAACCCTTGATTTCTGTTCACAGTGAAACCTTTCAGTAATAATTTTCCTTTTCAATGAGCTATCACACATCTTTATGAGTTAGATATGGGGGAAGTTAAGAGACAGAGAATGTCAAAATGTTATGATTTTAGTCTGGTCAGACATTGTTACGCTTGCCCCAGATCACCAGTATTTTCAACACTGTGTAGCTTTATGAATACATTGTCATGCCAAGGTAAAGACGCCAGCATATATTTATACACGTATGTAATTGCATTTGACAAGACAAATGTCAATAACTTGCATTTTAAAGAAGAATTCCAACCATATCAATTTCCACCAACTTTCGTGTTAAATGATCCCTTTTGGTCAATCCTCATTCTAGAGAGCTACACACAAGTGTCATGAAAAGGAAGATTGCTGATTGGCCAAAAGAATAGGAACATATCTAGGTCATTATCCCAACTAGATTTCGACCAATCAGTTGTTGTCTCGACATTATCTGCTTTAGAAATACATTATGTAAGGGTGCAAATTTCTGTCGATCTATAAAGAGAACATTAACTTGGACAGAGAACAATTAATTAGATTTATGAGGAAAGGGTGCGTATTTAATCACTATGCTGCGAGGATTTTAAGGTCTGTGTTGTGAGAGGAACCGATTTTTAATTAAGCATTCGTTTATTTAACAGTCCGAGAAACTGGAAGGGAAAAGTTAACTCAATCTTTGTATCGAAAATGTCAGAGTTGAGGTTGTCCAGAATCAGTTATTTGGAAATCTAGAGGGTCAGGATGACCGCAATTTTGGCGCCTATTTATAAAAAGGGTGGTAGATATATTTAATCCTGATTGGCTACGCTAATAAGGGGCGTGTTTCCCACACGAAATTTCATGGTTTTAATATGCCACATCGCAAAATTTAGTCAGTCTAAACTCCTGTAAGAGGAAGATATTTTTGGCTCCGAGATTGAATTTGCAAGAAATTATCTCGTAAAACAATAATCCAAGGGACTGGATGTCTGGAAAGTTGACGGACACAATTCTGGCGGTAGAAGCGAGCAAGGCTTGAAAGCACAAGGTATTTGCATCAATCTCATGTAATTCGTTGATACCAATATAATTATTTGCCTGAATTTATTTACATATATTTGCATGAATTTATTTGTGTAAATTCGTAGATAAATTTTCTTGATACGAGTATAACTGTGTTTGAGTTCATTATCTGAATTCGTACAATGATCTTATATATAAGTTTGACAGATTGTTTGAATTTGTTGTCTTGAGTGTTATAGGAGTCATGTATTTTAAGAATTTCATGCATTACTTTAGTTGATATGAGTATGAGAATCCGTGTGAATTCACCGATCTTAGATGATTTCATGTATGATAAAAACTTAAGTGTGTATCGACTGAAATTAATGTTGTTAAGCCATGAAGTGAGATTTCATGGATGCTAAAGACTTGAATGTGTGTATTCGCTGAAATTAACGTAGTTAAGCCATGTAATGAATTTCATTCATTCATTTGTATAATCGAGAACGGAACTGTTATGTCTCGTGTGATGTTAATGTGAGTCAGCGATGAAATAGCCGTTAGGAAATACATTAATCTTATGAAACTAGGTTTGTTTGTTTATGGCCTGCCGTGTCTGGCTTGACCAGATAGCCTTTGGTATCTGTTTGACTTCCGATAGGATGCTATCTGACATAACGAGAGTGGAGTAATGATCTATTCCCAGTAGGATATCTGACAGAAGATTTAGGTTGCTTCTCTGTTTATTTTGAAAGGGGAAATAGCTCCACTGACATAATCCACTGATGTATCCACGTACCTATGTATCTACATACCTACATATCCACCTACCCACACAAAGTTTGAGGGCCGACAGAGGCAAGATAGTCAGAGTGAGAAGAAAGCGAAGGAACCAATTGAACAGCACGGTGAACAGGAGGAAACCAGGTTATGAAGCTGTACAAGGCAATGACTTCGATTGTTCACTCGATTCTATGATGAATTAATTCTATCATTTAAACAGATCGGCTATTTATATAAGTATATTTGTGTTTAAAATTCGGTGAATGATTTATTTCAAAAAGAAGTGTATCATCCTAATGTAATGCATTATCACAGTTGTTTATGTAATTGATTAAATTGTTATATTTCATATACGGGGGCTCGTTTTAGTCTGTTCTATATATCTGCTCAGATCTCTATTCATTCCATCTATAAGTTTCACAATTTATATTATTATTTACTCGATCTGGGCAATAACACCGAGGTGGATCATCCTCTAGATAACGATAACCACAACCACAACCACCCCCACGCCACACATTACAACAGCATGCATTGTGTTAAAGTTGGTAGGAATCGGCTGAGACACTGAAAATACTCAATTCAAATGTAAGTTGGCAAAAATTATCTTGTGAAAAGGAATTACATGCATATAGAAATATTTGCTAGCATCTTCCTTTTCGGCATGACATTGCATCAAGAAAGCTTCAGTCTTGAAAATACCAGTGACCTTTGGCAAATCTCGCAAATTTCGATATTCTCTGTCTCGTAACTTCTCAAAGGCTGACTCATAAAAATGTGTGATAGCTCATGGAAAGGAAATCTTTTCTGCATATCAAAATGACAGCTTAAATCACTGAAAAGTGTTGCTGTACATGCAAACATCATCAAGAAATCGAAGGCAAGGTGTGAAACTGCAACATATGTTCATAATATTTACTCATTTTAGTATCAAGCTTACATCAGGCACAAGTATAAAAAAAAAAAAAAAAAAAAAAAACGAAGCCATTTTCTTTGCAACAAGTAGACAGATTAGGCATACAATATTTATAACTGATGCATGCAGAATGTTGAACTTTGGTGCTTGTTAAGGGTAGAAAATGCACCCAGATTCATTCTCAATGTTTGATTCTGCATCTACTTGCCCCAGGGATGAGTACATAGTAAAGTTTTACTTGGCCCAGCCAATTATTACCTACAGTAGTAAGGACAAGTGGATGAGTGCTTTTCCTGAGCCTTGCCTAGACACACAGTGTAAATTTTTGTTCCCACAAAATAAAAGAAACTGACCACTGTGACCTTAACATTTGACCATTGGACCTCCATACTAGTAGGATATTTGCATCACATAGCAAATATCTTTACTTTGTCTGATGTCAATTTATCCATGATAATAATAGACAGATAGTACTGCCAGATCCAAAAACTTTAACCATCAACCAACCACAAAAAACTCAGATGATTGCTCCCTATAACTTTGACCTTTGAGCTCTAGGGATATTCCTTTCCCCTGATGCATTTGTAGACAAAGTGTGATGATCCTCTGATGACAATAGGAGATACTACCCTTTAAAAGCATCTTAACCAGAAGTTGACACAAAGCAGATGGATGCATGGATGGATGAACACTCTAACTGCTAAGTCTTGCTTTTTGTTACATTAGTTGCAGGTGAGATAAAAACACATCTGCATTTCTGTGACTAATTATCAGATATTATTAGCTTGGAACTGCAGTTATCTTAAAGATGATCAGATCAAGTCAAGATGAATATATATTATCAGTACCATAATACCAGATCAAAATAAGTAGTATATTCTGTATAAGTATAGTATATATGTAACAAGTAGTATACATGTATACTGTATGTCTTTTTGAATAAAAATCTTTCTTGTGATTAAAGTATGCACTATACAGAAGTTTAACAGTAAGCATATTCTTATCAAGTACAATATGCTTTCTTTTGAACTAAATCAAGTCATTATTCACACACCAGTGTTATGCAACCCCCTGCTGAAAAAAATCTGAAAATAAATCCAATAGTATGACAGTCTAGTATCCATCAAAACTAATTATCTATTCGTAATATTTTTCAAATCTGCAGTTTTCCCTACCCTGACAAGCTGTATTTTGAATTTCTGATATAATAAAGCATGATGGTGTGAGAACACTGTTCTCTCTGGGTGCACTCCTTTCTGAATTCAAAATTAGAACCGAATATAATTAAGGGTGACAGCAGCAACTGTAAAGGTGCACTTATACAGAAATATTAGCCAGGTATACAATTGACACTTGTGGTGTCAATTACAAATGCTTTGTGCTGGGGAAATAACACAAGTTACAGAGACTCCTAATTATGATATGGGTCTTGCAAACCAACACTTCCTTATACACAAGGTAAAATATTTTTAATTCAAGAGCCAAGTATTTTGATAAGCAAAACTGCAAAACTGTTATTTTCATTAAATTTCATTTGATATATTTATGATGTTTTTTACTTTTCATTCTTACTTTTACAATAACTATACTCAATGAAACAGGAACTGCATTTTCAGAAACACATGATATCCTCTGGGACAAGCTGTTGATATGTCCAAGGGAATAACCCCCATGACTCCAGGGGTATAACTCGGTAAGTATGGGAAGTATATGTTATTATATATTCCAAATAGGGTGTAAATTGGATGGAAAAAAACCATAAACAAAAAGTATCATACTTGTTGACCCAACGTCTGGACCCAATGGCCCCAACCAAGGACAAATGAGGGGTATTTCAAAAGTTCTGAATATTAATGTGCTCTCCAACAAAGTACTTTATTAGTGTAATTTAGTGGATAGTACATCTGTGCATCCTCTAGAACTACTCCCCATGCATCTGTACACACTTTCCCAGTCTGATTATTCAATTATTAAATGCCATTTTGTATTCATTTTTTGGTATGTTGTTAATTCAATGGAAAACTGCACTTCCCACCACATGGCAACTTTCAATTCATCTGCCCCTCAGCAAATCGTTTGATAACAGGATTCAGCCAAAAATCACTTGAAGCTAAATCAGGGCTGTATGGAGGATATGGCAAAGTTTGGATGCTGTGTTCCTTCTGTCACAACAGTTCCAAATACAAGTACAAACAGAGCTAGGAGAAAATGTACACAAAATGACTCATTATGAACATTTCCAAATACAAGTGCAAATATAGCTAGGAGAAAATGTACACACTGTAGGCCAAAACTTAATGTTGACCCATGCATTCTTGACACCACTGGAAATAATGAAGGACAAGTATGGATGTCTTTACAATCAAAAATAAGGTACATTTTGGGAGATCCTTCTCACAGTGTTTGGGAAAACTGGATTTTTTTTAAACCATACAAATTTAGAGCACTCAAAAGTGTAACAGTAAACTTCACCCCATATTCTTGAAACTTTCTGAGCAAGATACACAAGCTCAAAACCCAAAATCAGATATGATACTAGGGGTGCACCTATGTCGTCAAAATTTGGCAGTCTAGTACAGCAACCATAGTTAAGAAAAAATCTGAAAGTTCTGTGATTCTACCTTTATTCTAATTAAAGTTAGTGACTGTCAAAGTTTCTGGACTTAAAATTGAACTTCTTGCTTAAAAACTCTGAGAATACGAGCCTTAGACTACTTTAAACACTATCTGAAATGAAGACAATCCCTGCTTTAAACCCATGGGCTTATTTTTAGAACACTATTGTACAAACTGGAGATCCCTGTCTTAGTGTTCATGAAAACTGGATTTTCTACTAAATCCCTCTTGAGCTCAAACAAACAAATTCCCACTTTGGATCACAAAGTATTATACAAATAGAACTGAAACTGTGTATATGTGAACAAACACACATATATGTGCTAAAAATTCAAAACATTTGAGACAAGTTTGATAACCAATCACTGAACAACTCCATGGCTGAATTTATTGTTACTGCCAGAGTAATGTGTAGAATTTCAGTGTCAATAGTGACCTCTACTCTTTAAGTAGAAAATGAGGTTGTGTAGATGCCGTATATTTGTCAAAGTAATGTATTTATAGCTTCCATACAAGAAAACCTTTGTATGGTTCAGATGAGCTGTCCTGAAAATCTACAACGCTGAATCTAATGCTATATTTAAACCTATGGTTGAATCTCCCATAAAGTCCTCTCCCGACCCCCACCCCATACTGCACCTCTCTTTATCAACCACCTCCCTTAAACAGTTTGAACTATTCCATCCCTTTCCCAACTACCTATGAGAGGTTTAACACTAATGTCATTCTGAATATAATTATACAATGCTGCAGGTAGTTAATTTAGGACTACATTCTCTGGGGAATACAGCCAAGAGCATGATCAAGTGGCAAAATACAAGTTTTTCATGATCAGTATTTTGAATTTTTGTTTAAAATAATTTTAAAAAGTCTAACTGTTACATGTACATGAGGATTTTAGGATGTCAATAGTGCTTTAACTAAAAACTGTTGCAAATTGAGTTTTACCAGTGACACATAAGCAGAGTTGGTGACAAATATCCGTAACAGTAAAAGTACCATTATCATCACAAAATCACCACTCCCCCCAAAAACTGTTTTCACGATTCTAACATACTTTCAAATATTTTGTCAGAAATAGTCTTATGTTATTCTCAGATGCACATCACAGGGAGAGTCAGGAAATCATAATGGCACCAAAGTCTGTGACAGTATATCATGGATTTTACTGCCACAAACTGTTTGTGAGGGGGTAAAGTTTATATAACAAATTTTGACCATATGTTGTAAAGATTTTACGTCTTACATTCATCTTTTATTTTATATACATTTTACATAATTTTAATATCTTTACTGCTATATTTTATCTTGTACTTTAGAAGGGTTTATCTTCCAAACTTTTTCTGCAATTCAGTTTTACATTTGTCAAACTTTACCTTTGATTAGTACAAAATAGCCACTACTGTGCTTAGGTGCCATAAAATGCTACTACATACATACATACATACATACATACATACATACATACATACTGCTGCAAACTCTGACAATCAACCAATCAGAATGCAGGTTACATTCATATATGTATTCAGATATAAACTATATTTTGTTACAAGGTTTGGAGCTTTATTTCACCAAATGCAACATAGACTTTTCAAGACTAATCATTTTTTATTTCAACAAAGTGTGGGAAGTATACTGAATGCTCCTCTAACCCTGCATGGACATATATGCATGTGTGTTAGAAACTAATTTGATGTTACACAAATCCTCCAATGCCATTTGAGACAGCTTTAGATTTAAAACTATGTGAATTCAATTATTTTGTGCACATTATAAATGCTTTCATCCTTCCTGTTGCTCCTTTTGGATTTCTGAAGTTCTTCATTTTAATTTGGGCCACATGATATTTTCCTGTAACTTTAACTGCAGATATAATGATGGGTTAAATGCCTTACACAATCAATTTATAGCATTAGGCAACCAAAGTAATATGCTGATTTTGCTTTTGGACCCCCATACAAAATTCTCTCGCTGCACTTGTTTGCCTGCATAGCTGCCAGTTTTTCATAAACAGCCACCTGTTTTGAACATTAGGGAAAGCCCTGACTTACCCTCTTGATCTGTGAAAAGAAACACTTTTATTTTGTGCTAGCCCATTAAATAGTGGATTTTCCAATTGAATTAATTTTGGGTCCATAAAAATCTTAATACAAAGATGTAAAAATGGCGCTATTTCAGGTTTTCCTTGGGGCATTTTTTTCTGAAACATAATTTCTTGAGAGGAAGCCACCGTAACTCAATTGGTAGAGTGTCTGACTCATAATCCATGGGTTGTGGGTTCGATACCCACCCAGGCCAGCCTGAGTTGGCTGCCTCATTGTGTCCTTGGGAAAGGCACTTAGCTCCTATTACCTCAACACAATATAGCCAACAACATGTTAACAGTGCCATTACAACCCACAAAAACAAAACAAAACAAAAACTTCTTGAGATTAAACAATCAGCAACATAAGGCAAAACTGGCATCAAAATTTGCCGGCTTTTAGGGAAAGCCCTGGTAAGTTATACATAGTCACAGTTTGATAAACTGTAGTGTCTAATTTTTCATACACTTTTTATAGTTAGTTTTTGTAGGTGTACTAATAATCATAGGTCAAAAGTAGAAATGTGTTCTTGGAACACAGATGCTCCAACCTAAGTACCTGAAAATTCACTGCAAAAAAAACAAGGTTTGACAGACAGGCAGAAAGAAGGATGGACAAGTGATATATTCTATGCCATACCAGTCACTTCAGTGTGGCATACAAATAATTATAATTTTCTTAGGTGTCTAAAACTTGCAAACTTTTATATAGAAAAAAGTTCTCTGTAACACAAATTCAAGGACAAAAGATAAATATAAAATTAGAGCATTAAAAAATGACAGACAATAGAGCAGACTATAATATTTGAGCACCTTGTGAATGAATTTATATTGCTTGCCTTGCTGTTTTCTCATTATGATAGCATCAAGCCTGATTTGTTTGAGGCATTTCACCTTTTGTACAATATCTCTGTCAAATTAAGGTAAAAAAAGGAAATCTTCAATAGAAATGTCAAGAAACTGCATAATGCTATTAATCAAACGCAAATAATTGTCTTAAAAATAGCTGATAAACCCAAACAATGAATGCAGAGGGTTAACTTTAATTGAATTTTAATAAATCAATCCCATTCAGGATGTCATAGTAGCAAAAGTGAAACTAGACTCTGGACTGTAAATCACAATATTTTTTGAGAATAAAATTCATACAAATTTAGCAAGGTAACTAATTTTCTAAAGAATTTTATGCATGTTAAATCTTTGCAATGAGATCATACTAGTGAATGGAGACAAATAGTGACAATTTTCAAACTGTAGAAGTACTTAAGATCTGTTTCATCAGAAAATGATTTTATCTGCTATTTTCTTCAAAGATGATGAAAACTGTAAAACATTACATCCCAAAAAATTGTGTGCCCATTGGTAATTCACCATAATTTTATGTTGATAATATTATGAAATTAAAAATTTGCTAAAATTAAATGACACTATTGTGATTTACAGTAACATAGAAACAGAAAAGTCTTGTACCCAGGATCCAGAGTCTACCAGAATAATGGGTCTGGTCTACAGAAAAGTCTTGTACCCAGGATCCAGAGTCTACCAGAATAATGGGTCTGGTCTACAGAAAAGTCTTGTACCCAGGATCCAGAGTCTACCAGAATAATGGGTCTGGTCTACAGAAAAGTCTTGTACCCAGGATCCAGAGTCTACCAGAATAATGGGTCTGGTCTACCATAAGCTGAATTGAGGCAGCCGAGTTGACTTCAACTTGATTGTTATACATTTTTTTTTCAAAATATAACTGGGGGAAAAAAAATCACAAAGAAGAAAAATTATTATGATTCTTAATTAGGGAAAAAAGGTAAGTTAGAGTTGACATTTTCAAATCAAATCCTTCTCTGGGTTGCATAATTTAAACTGGGCTACCAGGTCCATTTTCCACTAGCCCAATGGGTTACCATCTAATTTTGAAACTTTTTGGACCCTGGAGTGTACCAGGTAGTATCATACAATGTCTATTATAATGATTGCTAAGACAGGCTAATGGTAAAAATAAGTTGTAGATGACATGTGCAGTGCTTCAGCAATGCAGGTACAGAGGGGTGCAGCATGCCACCCTGAACTCTGTGTACCCTGACCCAATTTCTGGCCTTCAATTTGTGCCCTGCCCTTATTATCAATGAAAGAATAGTGTCCCTTCTCTGTTGGTATGTACTCCCTGTACCATGCTACTCATTGTGTGCAATCCAAAGCAGCTTTTAGCATATACCAATATGGCACACTAAGTATGCAACTTTCAAACATCAAGAAAAAGAAATGTTTGCAGATATAAAATGGCTATGTTTATTGAGCCTAGAATAAAATAAATATGCTATTTATGGTTTGACAAGTCACCTGAAAATAAATGATATGTGTTTGGGGTCAAAGTTAAAAAAAAAACAATGAAAAAAACAAACAGGTGGTAGTAGATGAAATCAGCAATCAAAATGGTTTTGTGAAAATGATGGTAGAGAGAGACTCGATCCTGAAAATTCTCTAAAGATTGTTGAAGTCAAAAGTGGACCATATTTTTTTTAAATCTCAGCATATTAAAAATTCTCTAAAGATTGTTCAATTCAAGTCAAAATTGGACCATATTTTGTATAAAATCTCAACATATGAAAAATTCTCATCTCTGAGCACATCAAGAGTTTTAGGGATTATTCAAAGTAGGTGAGGGGATATAAACCGTCGCTTACCCATGTGGCATTGTATAAAATACATGTATATACATAGTAAAACCAGCAGGAGCAAATATAAATTAGCTTCTACAACTATTTCTGACAGTTAAATTTTGTAAAATTAATGAAAAGCATATACACCTGATGCAAGCCTGATACTGAAATGAGTCAAAATCAGGTGTGAAGACTCGGGATTTTAGACCCTTTTATTAAGTGGCCCCTAAGATAAATATATAATGAGAGACATAAGATACATTTTTGCATGCATTTTTAAAATGAAGTGCCCTTTTACAAGAATTTCACACATTCTGTACTCTTTTGAGGGGAATGGCACCCTGCCCCTTTCAGATTCTAGCTGGAACACTGAGATGGACAGACAGACACACAGATTAGGACCAACAATTTTAACAAGAATACCTCGAAAGGGACTGATACTCTACTGGATGCAAAGAATTTCCAGGAATCCAAGATAAGACCATTTCCTTCTTTTAAACTGTTGAGTGTTGAAATCATATCCAATAGTCTGAGCAATATTAAGATTTTCAAAATGGCCAACGTGGTGGCCATATTGGATGTAGGATTGGCACCATTTTCATTTAGGACCAAATTAGACAGCATAGCAAGTCTTTTGGTCAAAGCCCCATGTCTATATGTCCATCCATTCATGAGGAGTAGCATAGCGACCATATTGGATGTAATATCAGCACTATTATTTTCATCAGGCCTCTAGCCTCTCATGTATAAGTGGCATGTTATTCCAGATGCATTCATCTTAACCATTGCCCTTATTTAAATTATTAAAATAACCTGGTCATGTGACCCAGACTATATAACTCTATAATACTTCCTTTTTCCTTCTTTTGAGTCGTTAATAATGATTATCTGAACAAAAGATTTGTTGGACCCTGGACAAATAGAAAAGGTGAATCCATATGGTTCTTACATCTATGTGTAAAACATCCATGGATCAGAACATTGTATAATCTAAAATTTCAGATGACAGAACTCATTCAATATAACTTGATTCTTGTGTATTGGAGTCTAGAACAGACTGATTCTAAGGAACCTAAAGGATTATCATTATTACATGAATGAATATGGAAATTTTGAAGTTTTTTTTTTCCTGATGATTAATTCATTAAAGAAACCATGGAACAACAGCAGGAGGCACACCTGGCTATCTTGGAATCTAACACTTAGTATCCTGAAGGTAAACAGTTCATACTCTCTCATAAGTCGAGTCCAACTGCAAACTGCACAGACCCAGATCTGCCATCGCACAATGTTCTGGCAGATCTGGGCATGAGCAGTTTCTTACGAGTAAGCTGTAGAACAAACAACACAGATCCTGATCTGTTAGTATATTATGCAATGGCATATCAGGGTATGTTTGCAGTTGGACTCAATTTATACACAAGTACATATGGTATCTTAAATCTGATGTGGATATCAATTTTTGACCCTCAGCCAACAAATTTTATTGTTCAATTGATAAATAAGAAACAATTACAATGTGACTATCAGAAAATCTGTCACACATGAAATCCAGTACAATATAATACTGTAATATCTATGGCCACCTGAGCTATTGTTTGCAGGAGAAACAACAGATCTTGGAGTGCTTTGTAGTAGATCTATGCCACATTGTATATGTACAGTATACCATGAATTAACTGTTGATCAATTCTTTACTTTTTGTCTTGTTGATTTAAAAACAATATATCTTCAGCATTCTCTTTCATAACATTAGAATTTATATGAAAGAAATACATGGTCATCTAATCTGACCTTTGATCACCTCCCAGGGGATCCTAGGTGAGGAAGCCAAAAATCATACTGCTCTTGAATCATCTGTATCGATGCAGCTACAGAAGGACAGAGTATTTTTTTAGTTTTACGTCATTTGATAGTGCATAGAAAGTTTATAGTTTTCTCCGGAAACCTCTGCAGCTTGTATTCCTATCTACCTCTGACTAAATAAAACACATTATTGCTAAAATCTGCATGAAAATGATCAATTTCTTTCAAATATTTAGAATTTTTAAACCAAAATTCTGCATCCCGATGCAAACACTATCATATCCATTTCTATTCCAAGTGCATGGCTTGCATGGCTAATGTTAGTCCAGGTTACTTGGATGTTTGTTGATTACAGTGAACCCTCAAGTGCTTCTATTTTTAGGCAAATGAATCAGTTTGTGATTGTATAAGTGAGCTACTGCATACTGTTGGGGTGGTTTTCGGACAGTTCCCTAAAAGACTGTTTAGCAAAATGGGTTGTTACTATAGTATTCACCCTTTCTCTCATCCAGCATTCCAGCATGCATTAATTTGGATGAAGCTATCCTAAATATGACTTTGGCACCAAAAGCACCATTTCTATTATTTTTTAATACTAGCCAAGGTATGCATACATGTATCGTCTTGAAGTTAAACATTTGAGACAGTCCTGAAAGTCTGGAAAACTATTTTACATTGTAACGATCAAAGCTAGCTTGTCGGAGAAACAACCGGACCAATATCCTTTTATACTGCCACGGACTTCAAAACAAGCTCTGTATAGGCAGCCTTTTCATGGCATCAGGAGGCGGTGAATGACTCTGTCATTATCAGTATATGCGCAACGATTTTGACAGAAAAAATTCAATCAAACTGCACAGACACAGATTTGCGGGCGCATTATGTGCCAGCAGATCTGGGTCCGTGCAGTTTGCAGTTGAACCCGACTTCTAAGCGAGTATATATGGCAAATGTATAATATGGTCAGTACTGCAAAATAAGGTCATAAACTTCATGACTGCATGAAGGATAAAGATCAAGTTTTCACCTCAGCTAAATGAGGGATCACTTCAAAGTAACCGGATGTAAACTCTTCTATACCTATCCATATACATGTAACTATCTTCTCGTTACAGAAATGAACTCCCTTTTCCATCTAAGTGTCTGTAGGTCCTGTGCACATAAATAAAAGAGTCTTAGATTCAAGGAAATAGGGGTGTCACAGGTCACCCAACATTTATTATGACAAAAACATGGTAAGCTAAATTGCTATATTTTAACACTAGATACATATAAGAAACACTAGAGGCACAAGAAATACTACGTATGTATAAGAAACACTAGATACATATAAGAAACACTAGATACATATAAGAAACACTAGATACATATAAGTAACACTAGATACATATAAGAAACACTAGAGGCATAAGAAACACTACATATGTATAAGAAACACTAGATGCATATAAGGAACACTAGATACATATAAGAAATGCTAGATACATATAAGAAACACTAGATACATATAAGAAACATTAGATACATATAAGAAACACTAGATACATATAAGAAACACTAGATACATATAAGAAACGCTAGATATATATAAGAAACACTAGATACATATAAGAAACACTAGATACATATAAGAAACACTAGATACATATAAGAAACACTAGATACATATAAGAAATGCTAGATACATATAAGAAACACTAGATACATATAAGGAACACTAGATACATATAAGAAACACTACATATGTATAAGAAACACTAGATGCATATAAGGAACACTAGATACATATAAGAAACACTAGATACTTATATGAAACACTAGATACATATAAGAAACACTAGATACATATAAGAAACACTAGAGGCATAAGAAACACTACATATGTATAAGAAACACTAGATGCATATAAGGAACACTAGATACATATAAGAAATGCTAGATACATATAAGAAACACTAGATACATATAAGAAACGCTAGATACATATAAGAAATGCTAGATACATATAAGAAACACTAGATACATATAAGAAACACTAGATACATATAAGAAACGCTAGATACATATAATCGACCCTGGATGGCCAAGTGGTCTAAGGCGCTTCCCTTACAGATCACTCACATCTCACCTCTATGCACGTGGGTTCGAGTCTCAGCTCACCCAATGTCAGTATGTGAGAAAGCTTGCCAGTAGCTTCCCATGGGTCGGTGGTTCTTCTCGGGGGCTTCCCGGGTTCTTCCTCCACCAAATATACTGGCCACCATGTATAGCCTATTGTGTGCTCAGAAACAGTGTTACACCCACAAAGCCAAGCCAAGCCTAGATACATGTACATATAAGAAACACTAGATGCATACATGAAAAGAACACGACAAAGAAAAACAAAAATTCCCAATAATTAGCATGTTCATTTTAAACAACATCGAGAAAAATGTGCTCCCAAGTTTGTGATCAATGGCCCTAAACTCACAAGCTGCCCAGCAATTTTTAAACAGCATTCCAATACCCATGTTTTAAAATGTGTAAGTCATACTGTTGACATAATTTAACCTAACATGCATTCAGCAAAAAGTCCATGAAACATTTTAAAGTTATTTTTGGAAACTATGCACCGGTGTACACCAGACTAAACAAAGATATGCAGAACAAAATCAATAAGAATGCGAGTGCAAGTGATGAAGGCACAAAGATGAATTCTGCCCATGATTTAGTGCACTTTGAAAATACAATAATTGTAACAGATCTAATGCATGTACATGAAGATGATAAATTTAGTTGACAGTACGTACTCTGAAAACCCCAATAACTGTGTCAATATTTGATACCCCTTGACAATCCCCTTGCTAACAAAGAATTTTCATGTACATGACCTGACACAAGTCTGGGAGAAAAGGGTTACAAATTTTCCATTTTGTGCTCAGTTCAAACTGTACACACTCTAATCCCTCTTTTAACAGGTCTTTTCTGTTTTAGGCTGGTCTAGGCATATGTAGGGTGGAATGCTATTTGAACATGATATAATGCATTGTATTAGCTATCGTTATTCTTTTGTATAAAAAAGAGATTGAAAGTGTGTAAAGGCTGTCATTAGTTTTCTTGTTCCTCTAACAGTCTGTATACATGGACAATATATCAATTAGCACCTTTATACAAAACCTCCATTTAAGACACCACAAGGCTGTAATCTGTAGTACAAAGGTAATTTGTAGACATTCCAAACATATCACAGTGAACTGCAAGAATTATCTAGCAAGGTAGGGCACAGTACTCTTCATAATTGCAGAAATTGAGCCTGCTATGTATAATGTATGGTGGCTGGATAGTGCCATGAATATTTTTTCCATATCTTGTTCAAACAAAATATTATCTTATTTAAACAAAATATTATCTTGCTTAAACAAGATATTATTTTATTTGAACAAGATATGAAGAAAAAATGTGTGGCACCATCCAGCCACTGTACAGAATGGTAGAAGTCACATTCAAGGTTTTTAAAGCTATACTGTTGTTCTCTGGATTATCTGAAGAACTCTGCAACAGTATGTATATATGTATGCTTTTATCTATGTATGTAGGTAGGTAGGTATGACATGAAATGTTATTTTGGTCTTGTTCCTCATTAGTATAAGCTCCAATTATCAGCTGGTGAACAGCAAACATGTCAGGCAGAAACTCTAGCCTGTCTTTTATCATTATACAATCTTCTAATCTAAATTCATAATAATTGTTTTTTGTCCTTCATTCATCTTTGGGATGGATTTTGGATTAGTAAGCACTACTTTAAATCTGAATTGAAATCCTACAGAAAAATGAAAAAAAAAAACCCATCCTGGAGGCAGATCAATACACAGTAAACCAAATGACTCATGCTTGGACAAAAAAAAAGCATGCCAGAGGTTGCAGAAGGAAACAACACATGTACAGGTACACACATTCCCAAGTCAACTTTCAAAACCTGCAAGCCTGATGTCTCCATAAAATGTTTTGTTTTTTTTTAAAGACAAAGTAGATGTCACTTCTGCCAACTTTTGAGTCATATGGACCAATGAGGTGTCCCCCTGAATACTTATTCTGTAAAAATGTGTTAGTTATATGTACATCTAATTATTTGGATACAATCCATGTCTCCAGATGGGTCTGGATATTCTACCTTTTACTGTAACAATCTATGGAGGTTTGGATGTAAAAAGAATCTTACCTTTGCCCACTTTGGATTCAATTCCCGAGCTTTTCTAGCATCAAGAAGACTTTTGTTGTACTGCTGGATTTTGGCATAGGCTGCTGATCTGTTTGTGTACAGGATGTGGTTGCAGGGGTCAAGAGCAATGGCTTCAGTGTATGCCTGGATTGCTCGTCGGAAGTCACCTGACTTAATGGCATCATCGCTTTCCAGTACCTTCTGGTGGAAAAGAGCCTGACTGACAGCAGAGGTCCCTGCTGCTTGAACCACAACTGGCGCTTGGGGATTTGTAGGCCCAGTAGACATTCGAGCGACATTTGGACTCTGAAAATAAGTGAAGGGTACTTTACTAAATAAAAAGTGAAAAATATGCTATGAATATTTTAAAAACAATCTTAAGTGTAAAATATAATATTTACAAAGGATAAATGAGATTGTTATCCCAAAATAAAGTGTTTCATTCTTGGTAGAAGCACATCTAAAATTGTCATCACGAGGAACATATGACTCTGGCAAGTGATAAATAGAGGTCACAAACTAAATAACACCAAATCATCTTCAAACCAATGACTGACCCTGCACCTTGAATCACAGAACTACTTTTATTTACTGACCTCTTGGCTTGGCCCAGCATACATAACTGAAATATCACCTAACAAACATTCAAATGAATCACTAACAAAATCAGATCGCCCTCGTTGGTGTCAATGTTTACCTAATTGCAATTTTCACATCTCTAAGTTTGGTAGTCAGACAAGAGTTTGTCCAAGTGTGTGGGTTACCATTTAGACTTACTTATAAGTCAAGTCCAACTGCAAACTGTACAAACTAAGATCCACCATTGTATAATGTACTGGCTGATCTGGGTCTATGCAGTTTGTTAGGAGTAATCAGTAGCATTATGCAATGGCAGATCAGGGTCTATGTTGTTTGTAGTTGGACTTGACTTATAAGGAAGCATTAACGGTATGTAACATGCATAATTTAAAACTTTATAATTCAGTACATTCATCTGCTTTTTATGAAAATTTCACAACTAATTTACCATAAATACCTGCTTATAAGTTGAGTCCAACTGCAAAAAGCATAGACCCTGATATGTCATTGCATAATGCACCGGCAGATCAGAGTCTATGTTGTTTGTTCTACTAATTACTCCTAACAAACTGCAGAGACTGAGATCTGCCAGTGCCTTATACATATCAGGGTCTATGCTTTTTGCAGTTGAACTCAACTTATAAGATAGTATATATGGTAACTTTATCATATCAATAAACAATCATCCACCCCACCCCCCACCCCTGGAGAAAAATGCCAATTTAAATTAAATCACTATACTAATTATTGGGAGAAGCATTCTCCTCAACTCTGGTACATCATTCCAAACAAGTGACTTTAAAACCACAATATCTGTTTACATGTGGGTACTGACCACTCCATGTACACTGCTGATCATTTGGGACAAAGAAGTCCCTTGTCTCGCTGGCTGGCACATGTTGACAAGTTGCAGTTTACAGTTTATACTATATATAGAGGATATCAAATGGGTAATGATTTAATACTGAATTTAGGAAACAAGTTTAATAATTTCCAGTTTGTGCCAGCCTAGCCAAGCAAAAACTGAAAATTATTCAACAAGTTTCATATATTTAATACTTAATCATTACCCATTTGAGATTCTGTGTATCACGTAGTTTTTACTTTAGTCGAAAGAGTTTGGAAAAAAAGAAGAACAGATGATTTTCGGCATTTCATAAAATTCTGGCTCAGATGCTGCACAATTCAATTCCTGTGCATGAAAAAAAGTCCCAGATGTGAGTTGAATCAATAATGCACAATATGATAACTAGTAACATTTAAAATTAAAAAAATTTCAAATCATAATTCAAAGAGCAACTGTCCTTCCAAATCAATACAACATTTGACATGGACAACATCATTTTTCAACACTGGATCTCCAATACAAATTCCTGTGATGTCACATAGTTCGCTCGAGTCACGCCAGCCAGAGCAGTTGACATGCCATATACATGGATTTCGATGAGACTGTTTACAACATTCCCACTATGGACATTCACCACAGATGTAGTATTGGATACAGCAGAAAAAAAAGTAGCATTCTGGTTGTTTGATATTCGTGTAAAGGGATTATGACTGGATGCATACATTTTACTAAATCTAGACTATAAAAGGTGTTGCTGTGTATAATAGTGATTCAAGGTGAATGTTTTGTGATCGGATAGCATTATTGAATTTGGAAGAATGCTGTGATTCTAAACTTTCTGTCAGTGAGAAACTAGCATTTGTTGATATTCTTTTCATAAGAGAGGTGACTTTTTTTACTCCTATTTAGGATGACATTTAAACCACACTTGTCCTGGGGGTGGGGTGCAATGTACTCATGTTCTAATTTAACATTCAGAGAATTCCACGTAGGGTAAATTGGTCATATTCCAACATACATAACCACTACTGTACAATCTTGTGATAGTCAACTGTTTTTTCCCAAGGTCTATTTGGCATTCAATTGGAAAGATGTCCGCCCATATTGTTCATATTAATAGTAAAAACAAAAATATCGCAGCCAATCAATAATGAAAATACTTCAAAAGAATTTCACGGCCTTATTTGGATCAATCAGATTCACAGAAAGTGATATGTTAATGTGTTGACATATCAAAAATATTAAACTGCAAACACTGTTAGGTAACGTGTTCCAACTATGTGATAAAGGTAATATCCAATCTGATTAAAATTGAGATCTCCTTATAATAAGTACATTTGACAGACACTGATCAAAGTTCATGTTCTGGTAACAATGGAATTCATGGTCAACTTATTTTTAGTAATTAGATAATGTGTTGCATTTTGTGTTAAGAAAGTTACATTGTATCATTGAAACATTATATTCCAAATGATGTTTTAGACTTTTAAAAATGTGAAAGCTGTAATTTGATTGGTTAATCAAAGCTAAACACAACATGACCTTGTATCAGTGTCTGTCAGATCTCCATTATGTCGGTGATCTCAATTCTAATCGGACTGAGGTAACATCATAAACTGCTAAGTTGGTGGGCTTGTACAGGTTTCTGTCAACAGCGCAAAATTTTATAAGAAAATGAAGTGAAAATCCATATTTTTGTGCAAATGTATGAAAATCTTAACAAATCTTTGAATTGGGGATTTGCAATAAGGAAGTAATTGGAATGAAAAGAAGAGAACTATTTGTCATGGATTATTTCCAGCACACAAATGGGAAAATAAACTAGCTCAAATATTATAATTTTTGTTTTTGCAGGTTTTAACAACACTTTGAACACATTATTGGCTACATCATGCCGAGAAAATAGGAGCTAAGTGCCTTTCCTAACGACACACCGAGGCAGCCAACTTGGGCTGGCCTGAACAGGAAACAAAACTGCAACCCTTGGATTATGAATCCGACATTCTACCAATTGAGCTACCACAGCTCCCCAAATATTAAATAACTTGAGCACAAAAATAAAACAAATTTCAAGAATAAAAAAAATTGGAATCCAAAGTTAGTCTCTATTTTCTTCAAATAAGTCACCAATAAAGTGGTGTATTATTACATTAAAATCCTCAAAGTTTCACAGCTTTTATTTGTCACAAAGAAAGACATTGTTACTCTCACCTGATGTAAACAATTTCATCAATCATGTTGCATATTTCTGTGCAATTATATATGCATGAATACACAAACATGCAGTTGATTTTGAAATATACCTTACAAGAGCTGCATTCATCCAAGGACATGACATGATCAATTTAAATGTGTTAAAAATTCAGAAAATACACTGAGTTACAATTTAAAATACTACCTAGATAATACTACCAATATAATATACATGTAATACTATATAATTACAATACTACCAATATAATACAACACTATCAAAATAATAATAGTAACTATATAATACTACCAACATAATATAATAATACCAACAAAATACTACTAACTATATAATACTACCAATATAATATAATGTTGATATATAATACTACCAATATAATAATACTAACTATATAATACTACCAATATAATACTACTAACTATATAATACAATACTACCAATACTACTAACTATATAATACTACCAATATAATATAATGTTGATATATAATACTACCAATATAATAATACTAACTATATAATACTACCAATATAATACTACTAACTATATAATACAATACTACCAATACTACTAACTATATAATACTACCAATATAATAATACTACCAATATAATACTACTAACTATATAATACTACCAATATAATATAATGCTACCAATATAATATAATACTATTTTATAATATAATACTACAAATATAATATAATACTACCAATTTATTATAATACCACCAATATAATACCACCAATATAATACTACCAATATAATACTACTAACGATATAATACTACCAATATAATATACATGTAATACTAGCTATATAATGCTACCAATATAATATAATACTATTTTATAATACTACATGTACCAACATAATATAATACTAACTATATAATACTACCAATATAATATAATAGTAACTATATAATACTACCAATATAAATATAATACTACCTATACAGCACTCCAAGTTGTATGTAAAATGCACAGGCACTCATTCTGTCAGCAAAAACATGGAAACTATTGACAACACCCACTCCCCTTCTACCATTTAAGGTGATCACGTATTGTCAATAGTTTCTCTTTTTTACTGACAGAAACCAGTGACTGGTCAAATGGCCACATTTGAGACCAAAAATAAAGAATTGGCAAGTGAAATTGTCAACTGGTTGCCATCTGATGACTTTAAGAATGGTAATGTGGCCATTAGAAATTCCATCATCACTTTCTAATTACAAGTATACCATATTTTTTTAACAAGAAACAGCGCTACCAGGTATGGTATTTAATTTACAGCATGATCCATTTTAAATTGTGAGACTGCTGGTTTCTAAAACACTATACTGTATCTACTCAGAAATGGTGTTTCTTGAAATTAAAATGTTACTAATGAAAGATTCTGTTAACGAATGTGTTTCTCAAAGGTAAATCATTTAGTTTAAAGAAATTTTATTTTAGCATTATCAGAAAACCAACCTGATGTGTAATGTTGTGTAATGTGCACTACAACTGATTTTCATCAACTTCTACTTTTTCCTAGCAGTGGCACATTCCATGTGAGAATAATAAACACTTTAACTCATTACACTGTATGACATGTTTTTGTGTCATGAGGTTGTACCCTACTTCTGAGCTCTGTAATGTCAACATCAAAGCGGGTGGTATTACAGAAAAGGAGAAAGATGTAGTTCTACAGTGATTCCAAATAAAGTAGACTTTCTACTCACACTAAAACACACAGCAGAGAAAGCAAAATTTAAGAGAGTCAATTTTTTTGGGCCAAAAATTACTGGTTTTGAAACTGGAATTTGTGTCCACATTTTAGACTTTCAGGCCTTAGATCTAAGGCAGACCAGTCCAAACTGCACACAGACAGATGAACCTGTGCAAAAAGTAGGATATATTTGAGATTTGGAGTAAAAAGGGGCCAGGACACAAAAATCGTGGGTCCAATACAAAAAACGTCAAATTTTCACCCTTCTGCACATGCACAAGTGAAATAGCCAATCGAAAACAATGTCTTTTATACACCTATGCATCCAGTTAAACAAATATCTCTCAGATGTGTTTGAATGCATTCAGAAGTACCCCAAACATGTGTTTCCTACCCCCATTTCAGGCAAAAATGAAAAGAATCTCCTGGGGATAATGAGTTAAGAAAACAATTAACAGAAAAACCCTAATAAACATTACTCATAAGAAGAGATGTGAAAATGAATCATTTGATTGGACCTGGTAGTGTCTGCATCACTGACAGCCAAATACATGTACATGTTCACTTTCACATTTACAGATTTTGCAAACATTTACAGGCAGTAAACTAATGTAAGCCGTTTGCACGTGTAAATGTTACAGCCTTAGTCAGAGTAGATAATAACAGTGTAGAGGCTCACAGCCTATGAGTGACCAGTCTAATACATGACCTGTAGAGGCTCACAGCCTATGACTGACCAGTCTAATACATGACCTGTTGAGGGCTCAGCGTATTAATTTAGATCCCATAGTAAACCTGGCATGATATTAAAAATTCAATAACTTGAAATTTCTCCATACTCATGATCAAACCTATATTGATCAGTATAGACATATCCTTGATGCAAGCTTCTCTTAGAGAAACCATATCAGCCACGTCATTTTCTGGATCTACATGTGTTTGATACATGTTTTCAATTCCACACCAGAGTCAGGTGCTACTTTCGGTAACGAGTTTTCAAACTCAAGTATGTAAAAGGACTGAAATTCCATCAGTAAAACATGGTCTCTATTTTTTTCAGCTACAACTAGGATAAACTCTCAAAAGATTCTTTTCACCAAAATTTTACTTTCATTATCAACCAGTCCTGGCCAGCCAAACCCATATATACTCTATTTTATGTTCACACATTTCTAGACTGGTTCCCATTGTTCCATATGATTATTATTGTGAGTCTTATAGAGAGGCTCATAGCCTATGAGTGACCAGTCTAACAAGATCTGTTCAACCTCCACTAATTGTACTGAGCAGGAAAAAAGTGGAGATGGGAACAAATATGGAAATTTTAGTAGGTAGTAAAATTACTGTCAGTCAAACTATCATAAACACTAATATGGCTAAATATCATTAGAACAAAATGAAGGTAATGGTCCTGTACCACCGAATTTGAGGCTAGGCAATATATAGAGATGGTCTTGAGAACCTCAAATAGTGAATTTCAGTGGTTGGCTTGAGGTTGATGCAGATTGTAACTGTTGACAGTGCCATCAAACAGATCTAGATATACCGTTAAAAATAACCTTGTGCTTTTCTTATATAATTACTCTTTAATCCTTTAATTTGCCTTAAATAAAACCTCACATTTTGTCATTGACTTCTACCATTAGATCCCGACTAATAATTTCTGCTCAGAATGTCTATGGGAACGAAATTATTAGGGCTTGGTGGCCTAAAATTTTAAATGGTCACTAACATTTTAAAGTAAATCATTTTATGGCTACTAAAATTTGATAGGTACTTGGAACACTGATTTTATAATATACATGTACTACCTATACAATATACCAGCAATACTATCTATACAATATAAACTGTGACTTTTATTTTGAATAGTTTTGACATTTATTGCACAATTATTACAAATTGTGATAGAATTACATGTTCCAATTTCAATTCATCTTTAGGTAATATATTAGGATTCATTACAAAATTTAGATGGGTGTAAATAGTGATATCTTCCCCAGCAATCTCTTGGTTCAATAGTACACAAGATTCTATGTCTTATCCACATGGCATACCAGCAGCATCTAGTATTGTTCTGGCAGAAAAGATCAAATACCGCTCCTTTTTGACAACTACTTCACTTGCATTGCTAAGATAACAAGATCTGCCTGTTGTGGACTCTCGTATTTGAAGCTTTTACAACACACAAGTATATCCAACAGTAAAGTATTCAAGATAACAATCAAGGGGGCCAATTTAGACAGAACTTGTTCAGGCTACAGGTAGATGATAAAACTAAGGACTACACTCTCAAACAATCTTGTCATGTCAGTTACCCTATGTATACAAACATGAGTATCTGGATTTTTACATACCAGTTGCCAAATTATAGGAAGTTTTTGTGTTTTATGGCACAGCAAAACAAGTAGGCTATTTACAGTGTAATGCTGATGCAATTGGAGTAAAGTGTATTGCCCAAGGACACACCACGGGAAGCTGACTTGGGCTCATCTGATGGTAGGATTTGTACCACCACCTTTTTGGTCATCAGTCTGGCACCAAAAATTTTCTTTATTAATAAGGTGCAATATATATGTAAACTTAGGAAAAGGGTTTTATAAATCTTTTCCTGTATGAGCAGGTCTTCTTACATGTATATGAAGGTGCCCACTACAGCAGGTCTTCTTACATGTATATGAAGGTGTCCACTACAGCAGGTCGTACAGTATTTTTATCATTTCTAGTTAGCTACACATGTGCCAACCTTTTCTGCCATAACTGTGGACCAGTCACATATAAAGCCTCATTCAGATTCAGTTCAAATCTTGCCTAGACAAAGCCAGGTTGGCCACTGTGCTTCGTCTCTGGACAAGACACTTTACTTCAATTGCTTCCACGCAATGTAACCTGTTATGTGTTTATGTGCCATTACACACCAAACTAAATCATTCAGACCCAAGGAAAATTATATGGGAAACTCCATCATAACATACTCATGTGTGAAATGTTCAACTACTGAACTTTTTCAAAATCTATATTTTAACAAAGTGGAGGGTCCAAGCAATCCAAAATTATTTAAAAATGTACAAGTTGGTGTACATTTTCTTGCACTACTCCTATCTGAATATATATATCTCTAAGTAAGGGTTATTACAAGTAATCTCCAAGTAAGGGTTATTACAAGTAATCTCCAAATAAGGGTTATTAACAAGTAATCTCCAAATAAGGGTTATTACATAGAAAAGTATTGGAAAAAGTACTCTGAGACTAAACTGCCATTAAAATAATAGCTGAATGAGTATTTAAGAATTTTGTATTGGTGCAAGATCATAGATTCCTCTTATCAAATATACAGAGATGCATACAATATATTTTAGTAAGTGAATGTTCTCAGTATGACACAGTTATTGAGTTCACAGTAGTTCTCCAAAACAAAGCTGCACAGCCGATTTATGGCAGGTCATAAATTGCTAAAGATTTCTAAAAGGTCGTGTATTTTTAAGTTGACTTTATAATTTTCTTTTACATTTTAAGTCTAATCTCTCCCAGAATTCATAGTGCTACTGTTTAATACCTGTAACAATACATCTAGATAAAATGTGATATCATATGTAATGATTAAATCATACTGATGACATTGTAATGTAACGATTACATCATACTGATGACATAATGTAATGATTACATCATATTGATGACACTGTAATGTAATGATTAAATCATACTGATGACATTGTAATGTAATGATTACATCATACTGATGACATTGTAATGTAATGATTAAATCATACTGATGACATTGTAATGTAATGATTACATCATATTGATGACATTGTAATGTAATGATTAAATCATATTGATGACATTGTAATGTAATGATTAAATCATATTGATGACATTGTAATGTAATGATTAAATCATATTGATGACATTGTAATGTAATGATTAAATCATACTGATGACATTGTAATATAATGGTTGCATCATATTGATGACATTGTAATGTAATGATTACATCATATTGATGACAATGTAATGTAATGATTACACCATACTGATGACATAATGTAATGATCACATCATATTGATGACATTGTAATGCAATGATTACATCATATCACTGACATAATGTAATGATTACATCATATCAATTACATCATAATGTAATGATTATGTGATATTGATGACATCGTAATGTAATGATTACATATCAATAACATCATAATGTAATGATTACATCATATCAATGACATCATAATGTAATGTTTAGATCATATCAATGACATAATGAAACGATTAGATATCAATGACATCATAATGTAATGATTATATATCAATGACATTGTAATGTAATGATTACATATCATTGACATTGTAATGTAATGATTAGATATAAATGACATCATAATGTAATGATTACATCATACCAATGACATCATAATGTAATAATTACATCATATCAATGACATCATAATGTAATGTTTAGATCATATCAGTGACATCATAATGTAATGATTAGATATCAATGACATCATAATGTAATGATTAGATCATATTGATGACATAACATAATGATTACATCATACTGATGACATCATAATGTACTGTTTAGATCATATCAATGACATCATAGTGTAACAATTACATCAGATCAATGACATCATAATGTAATGATCACGTCATTCCAAACTGCACAGTAAACGTTGATTTTACAAAAGCATACTATTAGAGTCAGCATAATAGTAATCCACGAGACTGACAAAAATCAATAGCATTATGGATTTCTTTATTTTCTGGGTATCACAATTTTTACGGTTTGCAAAAAATGACATTTTTGGCAGTACTTTATTGTAATTTTGCAGATTAAGGAAGAAGTTCTATTGTTTCCGCAGATGAATTATTGTACACTGGGTCTTTAAATGTGTGATTTGTAGCAACAACAGGGTTCACAAAAACGGCTACCCCATGAAAAATACTGAATTCACAATAACTTCATTTTTGCCTACTGGTGTGAAATACCTTCAGATCCCAATCACATCAACACATCCAGTTTCATCCCTATGTGAGTGAACACCATTCCAAGTTCCATCACTGATTAAGCACAAACACACACACACAAAACATTAAATTGCAACCAATAACATTTCTATTTTATCAATACAAGCGCATTCCTGCATGATACTGTATACCTCAGACAACTTTAAATATAAACATGTACAAGAAGAGCTGCTTGTGATAATTCACCTTCTCAAATCTACACCATCAAACAATTCTGATCATGATTTTTTTTTCTAAAACCGACACAAACATATTTTCTGGCAAGAAAATAGTAAACAATTAAAGCTGCATTCCCTCCCAAAATCAAACAGTTGTGACAGGTATAATTTTTGAAGCTCATATAAATATGTAAAACAACTGTTTTACCATGAAAATCCACAAAGACAGTCCAGTCTGTTTTATGGTTTTTTTTTAACCCCAATGTTGTAGATTGAAAATAATATTGATTACACTAAGTGATTTAAAGGTTTTCAAAACAAGACTCCTTTACCAAGATTGTCAGCATCCACTTTTTCTGATGATAGTCTTAGTTTTCAACTGGGTCTAATACACTTTTTTGAGGTAGAAAAGATTTTAGGGAAGGCACAAATTGTTTGATAGTAACACTGGGGACAGTGAGTTGGCTTTGCAAACCATTAGAGCAGTCGTTCTGAATCTTCTTTTGCTAAACTGGCCACCAACAGGACCTCCCGACCCTCAGGCTTTTGATATGATTTTAAAATTTGCTTCTGATGACCCTTCATGACCCTACTGAGGACCCCCACGACCCTGATTTGGGTCGCAACCTGAGGTTGGGAACCACTGCCCTAGAGCTAATTATGAGTGGGCTGCATACAGTTGCATGTACAAACCTGACCTTTTCACTAATTTATTTATATCACGATGCATGTGTGCAATGAAAAATTGTGCACTGGAAATCACCAAGTTTATTTACGTTAGAATGTTATCTCAGCTGCCAAACAGTACAGGCCTCTCTTCAGATTCATTTTTTTTATGCTCTTTTGTACAATTTGGACAAATAGTTTTTATTAGGAGTGTCACCAAATCATGTCAAGGCATTATCTCTATTTACAATGTATTGTGGGAAAGCAGTTTTAAACATTAAGAAGTATGCTGCAGCTACTGGACATTGGTGTTATGTCACCAAAAGCATGCACAAGAATTCAAAACCTCATATAAGGGACCGACCATTTTGGAGGGGGTGGGGAGCCAGGGACTTTTTTTAAAAACAAATTTTTGGCCCCCAATCAGATTCAAAAAAAAAAAAGTCTTGCTATGACTGGTAGAAAAAAAACTAATTATATCCATTTATATTAGTTTAAAACAAGAGGCCAAAACCTTTCAAGAGACATGCTTAATTAAATCCTGAATATGTCAGTTCGATTGACAAAAACAATGGTTGAATTTCCAACCTGTGCCAATTTGGGATTTTGTATGCAATAACTGCAAAAAATCTTCTTTCAGAGTCAATGAATTCAAGCCATGGATAATTATCAACCCAAATTCTTACATAGTTGTGTTGTATTTGACATTTATTGCTGCCACAGAGTCTGGCTTATGTCTCTTTTGAGAAATAGTTACCTCAGACTCAGTGGCAGCCATATGTTTTATCCCTCCACTTTTTGTTTAATTTCCTTCTCTGAATCTTCCTTGTGACATTCCTTGCGAATTTTTTTAGTAAACTCATTTTATCCAAATAGAAAAGATCACATCATTTGACAACTACTTCTAAAGTGATCACAACATACATTTTGTCATTTAAATGTAAACAAATACTGAACATTAATTAGCGTAATTGTTTCAAATGTAATGTTGCATATGGAAGTTGATACTCTGCACAATCAATGAAAAAAAGAAAGATTCATTACTGTCATTAAATCATTTTATAAAGGAAACTGATACTTATGTTGGTAAAGTGCCTTTCATTAATTTAATTGAATTGACTCGCTTGATTGAAATCAAATAATGATCCGCTCACCGCTCACGAGTACCTGGGTTGAGTAAGCACAACATAACAAGGATGTTTAAAACACTGCTAATTAATAATACCAGATTTATTTTGTTTTAAGTGTTTTGATTGGCCAATAGTTCTGTTGCTTAGATCATTATGCAGTCAAGCAGTAATAGAACACATGCACATGCAACAGTTATCAATGACCACTTATCATAGGTGTGATAATCTCACAGGATCTTAATAAAAAAATAAATATGCAGATTCAAGCATTCAGTATGCCTGGAGGCATGAATGGACAAATAAAGGTATATAAAGTGATTAAAGCATGAAAATTAGAGCTTGCTCAACTTGTTTTAAAATAGGAAAAATGCACCTGTCCCGGACTAGCGCCTTGAAAACGTTTTTTTGTCTGACTTCGAAAATGGATAGTCGGGGACGTTGGGTTATGGGATTAGATCAGCCCTGTAATGGCATAATTAATATGCACAGTCTATTGCTCATAATCAAAGTCATCCAAGATCTTGGTGATATAAACCCATTTACTAAGTTTTGTAGAAACTGGATGAGAAATATAGTCTCTAGATCTAGAGAGGTAACAAGCTCAACCAATCAGATGCAAGTATCTCATCAGTATAGCCTATATTTGAAGCTTGATCAAAACCAGATAAAAACTATGGCTTTAGGAGTGTCAACAAACTCCGCTAATCTGATGTAAGATCACCTCATTAATATGCATGGATCCTGTTCACCACTGACACTGTCCAAAATCTTAACCATGAAAGCCTTTATTCCAATTTTATCACAATATTATCAGATATATGGCTTCTAGAGTGGTATTTAGATCAGACAATCAGGTGCAAGATCACCTCATTAATATGCAGGGATCTTGCTCATTATCGAAACTGTCCAAAATCTTGATGATATAAGCATATATTCCCAGTCTGATTATAATTGGATCAGAAATATAACCTCCTGAGTGGTCAGAAGCTCAGGCAATCAGATGCAAGATTACGTCATTAATATGCATGGACCTTGCTGAGACATTATTGAATCCATTCAAGATTTTGATGATATAAGCCCAAATTTCAAGCCTGATCAAAATCAGATCAGAAATGTGGCTTTCTAATGGTTAACAAGCTCAGCCAATCAGATGCAAGATCACTTGATTAGTACGCATAGATCTTGCTCATTATCGAACTTGTCTGAGATCTCAATTGGACAAGCAACTGTTCCAAGTTTTGATCAAAATTGGCTCAGAAATACAACCTCCAGATGGGTAACAAGTTCAGCCAATCAAATTTTGATGGGTCATTACTTTGTTCAGTTTCTATTTATTATAAACAGAAAAAAAATATCCTTTGCCTTTTTTTGCTAATAATTTTACATAATGCAATTTATAGTATTGAATATAAATAAGTTAACATTAAAACTTCTCTCATTTTCTGAGTCATTAGTCTTCCAGTGATATATGCACTCTTTCTAGTATCTACAGAGATCTATCCACATTCTATTCAGTCTTGTCCCACTGGCAGCAATTAAGACAGAATAAAATAAGCCACTGGATCTCAGTAGAGATTATGCTCTTCCCACATTGATGAAAGGAACTATCCACCATTTAATTCACAGCAAAATTACATGTTTATGATGGATTACCCATGAAAGACAGCCTGGCCTAATGTAGAGAAGTTAAAGTAAATACTGAATTAAATTTACTTGGAATGTTTTACTCTCGTGTCAGCCAGTATGCTACGATCATTAATTACTGCAGATGCGTTCTTTTTACTTGGACAAAGCTTTATGAATAGCAACCTGAATCCATTTTACCAAGCAAATTCTAACATGACATGTAAAAGAAAATCATTTCAGGTGCATTTATTATCATTTTCAGGGTTCTCCATTGGATTTTGAAAGTTGCAGACCAGGACTCGCTCCTTGGAAAAAGTTGCAGTCTTAGCCCTAAAACTAGGAGTCCAAATAACAATATTTTTTCCATGCAATAATTCAGAACATTGTGTGTGTATTGTTGTGTCCCCAATATATGTCATCAGATTGCTAGTGCTCATATATTGTGAAATATTTGGTATTAAAATAAGCAAATAAAAATTAGAGCAGTTGATAACCATGATAATAGTGATTGTGATGCAACAGCTAGAAGGAATCAAGGAAAATATTACACTTTCTTTTCTATATTAATTTATTTAAATAGCCTAATTCAATTTCAAATCAACAAATTTTCCAAGACACTGGAAGAAGAAACAAATGACCATATTCCATTCACTTGTTTTCATTTCATCTTTAAACAATACAGCATACAACATTTACTTTTTTCTTAAACAAACTTTAAAACAATTTCTCCACAGCAGGATTAGGATCAAAATCCTCAAGTTCTGGACCTGGATTTCCTTGGGTTGCCATTGCAGTCGTGACACCATGTGCATAAAGCTAATAATGTTCCATTGTTTTCTCATTTTTCAGCCAATGGGAATGTCCTATTCCATGATTCATTCCACAAATCTCTTAGTCTCTTTGGCAATGTTTTTTTTTTTTTTGTTTTTTTGGGGGGGGGGGGGGGGGGGGGGGGAGCCAAAATGAAAGGGGCTGTATATATATATATACTGCACAATGTATTTTTAAAAAGGTTCCCCCCTGTGGATGCCCATGGCCCTTGGTGTTGCACCACTTTTTTGTGCAATATAGCATAGAGTTTACCATTAAGTTAGGTACGATAGTCTGCATGCTACACCATAACTGGCCTCAACACTGAAAATCTATGAAAATTAGACCACAAGTTTGAATAATGTAAAGCTCACTTAAGCTGAAGTACCAAACTCTGGCATGTGCATTTTAAAATTTTAAATTACAAAAGTGTGTTCTTTATTCTTATCATTATTACATGCATTATCAAAGCTGGGATGCAATTTGGGAGTCTGACCATAATGAGCCAAGATTTCATGACCTAAAATATGTTCTTGTTTACAAGCAAAAACAGCTTTCATCAAACCAGATAGGACAAAATGTTCACATAATTATTTTTTAATTTAAACTATGTTTCACTTCTAACAAGAAAAGAATATTGTCTTATTAACTTTACTCAGTTATTTAATGGTTACATTTCTGTGTTTGTTTCTAGGAAAGCTCACCAATCCATCATCTTACTACCTTCAAAACAACCAAGGATAAGGCTCGGTTACAATTTTATTCCAAAACAACCAGTGGCGGCGTGACGGGGGGGGGGTCACGAGGGGGCTATTGCCCCCGGGCGCAATCAGGAACCTTTTTTTGTATAAACTGTAAGCGGGGCATAGATGGGGGGGATGGAGGTTGGCAACTGACATAAAAACTGTTCTCTGTGGCAAAGTAGGGGGTGCCAATAAAGAGTATTGCCCCTGGGTGCCTCGAACCCTCGCGCCACCACTGAAAACAGCTTTGTTACATGACCACAACCATGTGGCCAAAACATCCAAATGATTATCAAAGTACAACATGTTCTGGAGCATCAACAAAACACAGCCCTGGTTGTCCATGCAGAAGGAACTGCCAATAACAGGGACTGGAGCATCACCAAATCACAGCCCTACTTGTCCATGCTGAAGGAACTGCCAATAACAGGGACTCGAGCATCACCCAAACACGGCCCTGGTTGTCCATGCAGAAGGACTGCCAATAACAGGGATGGATCATAGCGAAAACACAGCCCTGGTTGTCCATGTTGAAGGAACTGCCAATAACAGGGATCACTCACTCTATTAATAATAACTATGTGCTTACTGAAGGTGAATTGGTGCAGTGGCTCTGTGCCAGCACTATATATAGTTCTACAAAGATGATGCAATCCAGTTGTCAAACTGTAAATATCTTTATCAATAAAGCATGGAAGTGTCCACAAGAATGGGTTAACTGCTTTTTATGCACATGTACAGTATCAAATGCTACAGTTACACTACTTATTCAGACATGTACTTCAGATAGAGCCATGCAAAATGTTGGTAGATAAATCACCTTATATCTATAATTGTTAATATACTTATTTAGTAAGTAGTTCTACAAAAATAAATTTTGCAATGTAACTTAGGTGAATTATTGTTTACATACTCTATGTTTTCTAGGGATGAGTATTGCCAGAATTTTCATATTGAAATATAATGTAATACAGGACTGCAATACGTATTGCAATACAGTGGGAAAACCTAAGAGTGAGCAAGAAGTCAAAGTTTCATAAAACTTAAATTTCTTTTAAATCTCTTTATGCGAACAATGATTGGGAAACATGCTTACATGTATATGAGTCCAAGCTACATGAGACGGGCTACTGTTTAATTTGCATGTTCTCAAATCTGACTGCATTGGTGGCTATGATGAGATGGTGCTGGTGAATGTGTAAGTTAAATTTGTCATTCCACCCAAGAACTTCACCTCTGCATTACATGCATGACAAATAGAAAGGTTATCAACTAATTTTACATCTTTCTTAGAAAATTTCAGGCAAAAATGCATCCAGACAAGAGATTATGCCTTTTTATTTGGTACTAGCTCATACAAGGCTCCAGGCTTCACATCTGCCAGACGGGATATAGTGTGCAGTTCAACCACTTGCTTGGCTGACACATCTTTCAGAAATAATTTTCCGGTTTAAGTACAGACATTGAAAGAGACAACAAATTCAAATGAAAGAAATTAATACTTAAGTAGAAATTTTAGTTGCATACTATATTTATAGAAATACATGTACCTCAAAAACTGGTTCAATAGCAATGTACTGCAGTACACATACCAGAATGATCCAGACTACAATATATCAGTATACCGGTTTGTGAACTATTGTAGTATTAGACTAATTTCTTAAGAACAGCTTAACAAATTTTGAAAAATGATACATCACTATGTCCAAGAATAACATAACAAGTATTCTGTGGATCGCAGTCTCACCTGTCTCCATTTGCTTGTCAGGATAACCCCTGTATGATTTTCATAAACGTTCACAAAAAAAACTTGAACATTGTTGAAGATAAGAATGAACTCCTCCTATATAAGCATATAAACTTCAGAATACAGTAACTAATACTGACAATATGTGACTTTCAAAAATATAAACACAAAACTTTAACATTGTTTTACAATGTTGAAACATGCTTTCTGCTTAAGCAGGAAAGACAGGCAACTATATAAATTTTATATCTATTGCAATATTATACAAAAATTTCAGTTAAATGCAGCAACAAATGTAGAAGACATGTGGCTTTCAAAAACTTTACACCAAAACTTGAACATCGATGGATATGATGAACCAAGCTTTCTGTTTGAGCAGGCGAGAAAAGCAAGACAGGTACTCCCAACATATCAGCATATAAACTTAATACATGTACATGTACTTAAGTAATATTATCATGTTTCAGCACTCTGCACCATCGCCACTAAGTAAGCGCCTCTGCTATCTGGCAATTTACTATCCAATTATGGATATTATCCTTACGCTGACCAGCTCAGAGGACATGTATGTATATTAAAGTAACAAAATAGTTCCAAACACTTGGCTCCATTACTTTGTTTATTCTCATGACTTGCTAAGGTCAATCTAATATATGTCTTGCTTTAAACTATGTAAAATTCTTCGTAAAAAATGTGCTAACATGTTTTTTCAAAATGTAAAATTGACTATGGAAGCACTTTCGTCAAATCTTTTTATTCAGAGGAACATAGTTTTGCATGTGGTCAAGTTCTTCAATTTTGGAGGTAAGTAAGTCTTGCATGTAGTCCACAAACCCATAATGCCTAAATAGAAGTGATTGGTTTTGAAAAAACACTGGAACTTACGAAGTTTAATGTTTCAGTTGAAAGCAGCCAGTGATGTGGAAGATGTGTGACTTTAATGCAAAACTTGCAAAACAGAAACTCAGTGCTTGAAAATTCTACTTGTTCAGTCACTTTATCAAGATCCCTTATTCAACTGAAGGAGTGGTATTTAAAGCAGATTCAGTGTTATGTGCAGTGTAGGATGAGTAAAATTGATGCAGGACAAGTAAATGTTCCAAGTCACTTGCCCTGCAGGACAAGTAGCCAACTCAAAATTGTTTGTGCCCTGCCTATATTATCAAAGAGTTTCACTTGAATGCAACAAGATATGCAACTTTAAAAAACTTTAAAACAAACATTGTTGATGCAGAAAGCTGCTGAAGACCCTGGAAAAGTGACTACTACATGTATATCTCACCATGCTTAAAGCAGGTGAGACAAAAAGTGAGTTGTCTCACAATTGTCTGGAAATTCAAAATTTGAAGAAAATTGAATATTAACGCCATTCAAAGAAAAGCAAACAGACCACTAGATGTACATGAAGTCACAGACATGTGTATTCCTGCATTTAGGCATGTTCTTATCAACAAGATGTTCTTATATGGCCAATAACATACATTCACCCTCTCTCAAGACCTTTGGAGCAATGAGAGAACTGAATGTTTCCTGCACATCTGTTAATGTCCAGCTTAAATACTAAACAAACAAACTGCATTCTCAAAATTCCCTTTCTTTGAATTTGTATTTTGTTGGCTGAATTTGTATTTTGTTGACTTTAACTGCACTTTAACTCATTAACCCCTACCGCCACATTTACGCGTCATGAAGTTGTACCCTACTTCCGAGCTCTGTAACATCAACATCATTTAAGATACACTAAAGTGGATGGTATTGCAGGAAAGTAGACAGATGTAGCTCTACAATGATACCAAATAATGTCGACTTTCTACTCGCATTAAAAAGTACAGTGAACAAAATGCATTTTTTTAGACCCGATTTTTTAGATCGAAAACTGAGTCGCGGAACCGGAGTTTGTGTCCGGATTTTAGACTTTTTGACCTTAGATCTAAAGCAGACCCATCTGAACTGCACACCGACAGATGAACCTTTGCAAAAAGTAGGATAAGTTTGAGATTTGGAGAAAAAAGGGGCCAGGACACAAAAATCGGGGGTCCAATACGAAAAAAAAAAAAAAAGTCCAACTTTTACCCTTCTGCACATGTGCGAGCATAATAGCCAATGAAAAACAATGTTTCTGATACACCTAAGCATCCGGCTAAACGATAAACTTTCTTAAGCAGATCTGTTTGGCTGAATTCAGAAGTAACCCCAAAAATGCGTTGCCTACCCCCATTTCACGCGAAAATGATAAAAATCTCCAGGGGTTAATGAGTTAAACACCTTACTGGTTACATGTATATCATGCCAAGGGAATGAGAGCAAAGTGCCTTCCTCAAAGACACATCAAGGCATCCGACCCAGGATAGCCTGGGTTGGTATCAAACCCCTGACCGTGGGATTATGAGTCTGATGCTCTACCAAAGCTCCCCCCTTAAAACTTTTTCAAGAAATTTCCACAAAAGTAGGCCAGAGGAAACAAGTAAAACCTTACGGCACATCTACACTAGCCACAAATATAGCCTATGACGAGCTGAATTCTCAAAATATTCTTTTTCTAGAATTTGTAAGAAATGTCCCCAAAAATGGACCAGAGGAAAAATGTAAAACCTTATCTTATATCTACGCAAGCCACATATCTAGCATATACAATTTTTAAAAACACCTCCAAGCAACTTCGGAGAATCAATGACAGGTTAAATTTGCAAAACATCCCCACTTTGACAAATTGTTAAAAACTGTCCCCAAAATACGTCTGAGGAAAAATGTGAAACCTTAATGTGTATCTAAACCAACTGCATATTTAGCCAACAAAGTTTCAAGAAAATCTTCCAAAGTATTGTCGGTGAAGTGATGATGAACTCTACCCAAAATACCCCCTTTTTTGAAAAATTTTCAAGAAATTTCCGCAAAAATGGACAGGAGGAAAAAAGTTAAACCTTAATGCACATCTACAACAGCCAAATATCTAGCCTACAGAGTTTCAGTAAAATCTTTCAAGCAGTGTGGTAGAAGAAGTGATGAAAAACTGAGTGACCATGACCTTTGGACCCCAAAAATTTAGATTTCTGTATTACCTATATGCAAGCCATCCACAAAGTTTGGTCATGAAACTTACTCTAGAACAAAAGTTATCTGCAAATCCAATTTTCTTGGAGTGACAATGACCATGACCTTTGACCTTTTGTGAATCAAATCATTAGGCATCTTCCAAACTGAAGTGCAAGCCCTCCATAAACTTCTTTCAGCCAGTGACCTTGACTTTAGACCTTTCTGACCTTTTGTGAACCAAATCATTAGGCATCTTCCAAAACTGAAGTGCAAGCTCTCCACAAACTTCTTTCAGTCAGCGACCTTGACTTTTGACCCTTCAACCCCAAAATCAATAGGCTACTTTCTTACCCAAAGTGTAAATCATCCTGAAACTTTGGTGAAGTACTTGGTTGAGACCTTCAATTTTCAGCTACAGACCTTGTCATTTGACATTTTTGCCCAAAAGCAATTGGTTCTTACCTATCTTCAAGAGCAAGTCATCCATAAAATTTAGTCCAGGTCTGTGATGTAGAATTAAAGTTACTGTGGACGTTATTTTTCTTCTTTTAATCACTGTGAGCTTGACCTTTGACCCCAAAATTGATAGGCTTCCAAGCCATCCACATAGTTTGGTCTTGGTCTGTGATGTAATAATAAATTGTAATGCACATAAATAAATACATAAATTACAATTCTTTAGCAAATTCCACCTATGTATTGACAAAATAATTCACATGACCACTATCATTTATGTAGGTATGGTAATGAAAGTGAATGCAGAGGAAATTTTACTGTGCCTACTGAGAATATATCATAGGTTAGAGGTCAAGTATGTGCAACTGTTTACAGACAGAGTTGGGTATGTCTCAGTTCAAAGGCCCATCTCAACCAGATAGCAGCAAACCTGCTGATGGATGTGTCGCATAAATGTGAAGAACGAAATGTTACTGTCACTATACCCTGAAATGTAGTTCTCTATCTACCCATATAGCAGACCACAATTTTGTAATTATACTAAACAGTAAATCTTTACTGCCTACCAACAGTATACCTATACATTTCTACACTGGTTTACCTTTCTATCTGCATTATACCTGGTTTAAATGCAGGCAAATTCTGTAACATCTTCTGGACTTTGGATCCAGAAACAGACTTTGCCTTTATCTGGGTTCAAAATCAGCAGATGTAACAAATCAACCATTATGAAACTGCAATGAAGTTGGTTACAATGTACAAAAAGCTTCCTACCTTTGAATTTTTGGAGGTAATTAAAGGCCTATGGTGAATGGATGATGCTGAAGAGGATAGAAGGTAAGATTGCCAAATGTCTTGTCATAGGAAGAGTCACAAGCAATTTTATAACACCCTTATGGAAGGGTGGGGTGAATGAATCATCTTGTATACACAGTAGTACCATAGTTCTTTTCTGGGCCTGATAGCAAGTGCTATCTGCAAAAACCTGCAAATGTATTGCCTCACCTGTAAATGATGTTGATGTAGCCTTGGTTATTTATTAGCTACCAAACAGCCCCTGTCACCTTGTAAAACTTCGGTGCTAAATCTGATTAAAAATACCTTCTTGAAAATACAACCTATTGCCAATAGCTATACTAGTAAACTTTCAAGAATTTACTGAAAAAATAACAATTCACCCTGTGACCTTGACTTTGATCCCTCATCAAATGGATATCCCATGTACACTAGTGAACCTGGTGCATAGATCCACATACAAATTTAAAGATTCTTCCAATACATTAACCAATTTACCACTATTACCCTGACCTGTGCTGTTCTGAAAATTCCTAAAGGTACTTTATATCTGATTACTGTGTAATATTGATGACAATTCATCCATGAAAACAGGAGAAACTGTACGGTCCAAAAACTAGAAACAAGCCCCCAACACACACACACACACAACAATTGCCACCTGTGATTGGCTACCATGGTGTTCTTGCATGATATAGCCAATAATGTGTTAAAAGTGCCATTAAAACCAACTAAATAAATCCTTGCCTATCACATTACCTATCCTTGACTATCACATTACCTATCCTACAATTTCTTTCTTATACTGAGTTCTCCTTTTAGAAGCCATTTCCAGCTGCCCTCACCAGTCTTTTTTCTGCTTCCCTTGTAAAGTATTATTATTATTATTTTCACCTTTTTTGTAGGAAATTAAATATAATATAGTCTACAAATCCCAAGTTTGGATGTATTTTGGTGCATCAGTCAAATTACCATGCATATTAAACATTCTGTATTTATTCATTATATACATGTATTTTGTCTACACCATACAGAAAGCATCATAGACAAGCATGTCCAGAAAAATCTGCTTATATATACATCTATATGAAGTTTGGCAAATATGTGTGCAACAAATGCAGATTGCCCACCTAACTGTAGCTGATGAAAACTATCAACCTGCATAGTTTGATTTGTATAAACCTGCATGGCATGCTATCTCCAATAACATCACTACAGTATATCTACCACAACATGACATGCTATCTCCAATAACATCACTACAGTATATCTACCACAGCATTATATTTTACATTTAAAAGGGACCAAGGCATATAAATTTATAATATATTACTGACTATTGGAAACTTTTAAAAACTCTGAAAGTTAAAACACTTAATTTATGACTGAGGAAAATTGGGTATCTAATTCATATTACCCTTCTGACCAAAATATTATTTGACAATTCAGTAACAGTGCTTCTTTCGAAATTGAACAAACATGTCTTAATTGTGCCAGCTGTAATTTGTGTCTCACCTTTTGGGGGAAAATATGTGAGACACAGCAACATTAACTCCATGTGTTAACTTCTTTGTGCAAAACAAATTTTAAAGACTGAACAAGCCAATGTGAAAGTTTTGTGCAATTCAGTATTAAATTTCTGTGCAAGCCAATGTTAAATTTTTTGTGCAAGCCAATGTTAAAGCTTTTGTGCAAGCCAATGTTACTGTTTTTGTGTAAGCCAGTGTTAAAGTGTTTTGCAAGACAATGTTTAAGTTTTTGTGCAAGCCAGTGTTAAAGTTTTTGCACAAGCCAATGCTACTGTTTTTGTGCAAACCAATGTGAAAGCTTTTGTACAAGCCAATGTTAAAGTTTGTGTGCAATTCAGAGTTAAACATTTTGTGCAAGCCAATGTTAAGGTTTTGGTGCAAGCCAGTATTAAAGTTGTGTAATTCAGTGTTCAACTTTTTTGTGCAAGCCAATGTTAAAGTTTTTGTGCAAGCCAATGTTCAGGTTTTGGTGCAAGCCAATGTTAAAGTTTTTATGCAAGCCAGTATTCAAGTTGTGCAATTCAGTGTTCAACTTTTGTGCAAGCCAATGTTAAAGTGTTTGTGCAAGCCAATGTTAAAGTTTTTATGAAGTTCAGTGTTAAAGTTTTTGTACAAGCCAGTATTAATGCTTTTGTTAAGTTCAGTGTTAAAGCTTTTGTGCAAGCCAATGTTAAAGTTTTTGTGTAACCTAATGTTAAAGTTTTTGTGCAAGCAATGTTAAAATGTTTTGTGCAAGCAATGTTAAAATGTTTGTGCAAGCCAATGTTAAAGTTTTTGTGCAACCTATAGTTAAAGTGTTTGTGTAAGTCAGTGTTAAAGTTTTTGTGCAACTTAATGTTAACGTTTTGTGCAACCTAATGTTACAGTTTTTGTGCAAGCCAATGTTACAGCTTTTGTGCAAGCAAATGTTACCATTTTTGTGCAAGCCAGTGTTAAAGTTTTTGTACAAGTCAATATTAAGGTTTTGTGCAAGTCAGTGTTTGAGTTTTGGAAAATATAACTGACCCTGTGGGACTGCAGCTGTCAGTATTAACTGGTCTTTCTCAAAACCCACAGGCCATGGGCTGCCAGACCAGTGGCTAAATCAAAGTGGTGAGTGCATGAAAATCGCACAATTTTTTTTTTAAGGGTAACAAAAACTCTAACATTTGGAAATATCAACAAAGCTCAATCTGATCATGTCAGCGCTTGACTTGTAGATCAACCACCATAATCAAGCACTTACTAAGTAACTTTATGCAACTGAACAATGAAACACTTTCATCAGTTATCAAGTTATTTAAAGTGTTTTACCAACTGCATGTGGCAAGGTTGTACAATGGTGGACATGCAGTTTTTGGTATTCAGTGGTAATGTCTCTGCTGTTACATGGAGTTCTAATGCATATGATGTAGTGCCATCATCCTAACACACAATCGCTGCTGATGTGCTGATAATGAATATAAACAGCTGTAAGTTTCAAAGTTTTTTTTTTATTTTATCACATGCACATTTATTGAAACATACTAAAAGCAAGTCTGTTCATAATGTTCTTATATAAAAACTTGCCCCTCCCGTGTCAAAGGGTAACCACCCCCCAACCCCACTCCCCTGTGTGAAAATCCGGGAAAAGTCACTGCTGTTATGCAGAGTACACTTTCACTCAAACTTGTTTTTTTTAAATCTTCTAAATCAGGTATGTGCAACTTCCTCTAGGGTGCAGGCCGGATAAGCAATTTTTTAAGTCACACCCTATGATGTAAATAAGCTGATAAAACCAGGTCACAGGCCGGATCCAGCCCATGGGCCGTAGGTTGCACATGCCTGTTCTAAATCAATTAAAACATTGGCAGAAATGATAGCTATGTATGCCATTGTCTAACTGATTTTTACCTGGCTGCCTATAGAATTCTGTAAGATTACAGTGTGAATGTGTAATAGACAGCCTAACATACCAACCACATACCAACCAAGCCTTGATGAATAAGCTAATTATGAGAACCTGAGGGAATTACTGTAAAATTTCACTTGCCTGTCACAAAGGTCTGCCTCAGTGATCAGTAAATCTACAGCAGACAACATCAAAACAGTAGCATTTGAGGAAAATTTAGTTACAGTATCAAAAATAATGGGGAATAAAATCAGATCAAATTAAACAAACAGAATAACCATTCAATCATTTTTATTTTATTGTTTTTACATACAAAATATATCTATAATTCAACTGACTAGACACTGCTAATTAGTGTTTTCACAAGACACAAAGTTGCACTTATCCCTACTAAATTTAAGGCATTTCCCCTTAAAAATGAGTGCATGAAAGTTGTGCACAGATGAATTGCCTTGAGCCATATGAAACCGGTAACCGTGATTAAAATTAAATAGCTCAATCTATTCATCGAAGTACTTGATTTTCATATCAACTGCCTAAATCAAGTGCTAAGTGACATCGTCAAACAGAGCAATGAGACATATTTATAGATTATCTAATTAAAATCATTTTACCAAACTGCTCTTGTGGCGCCGTGGCACACATATATTATCTTTCTGTATTCTGTGGTAATGTCCATGCTATTAGAAGTGTTCTAATGCATACAACATAGTGCCACTGTCATAAAACGCAATCACTTCTATTGTGCCAATTGTGAAAAAAAACTAGTTTTTCATTATTCATTTAAAGTTTTTTTTATCACACACACATTTGTTGAAGCATACTGTAAAAGGTCTATTAACACATTATCTACTTTTCTCATAAAAAAACTATCCCCATAAAAATTTAAAATGACCCCCCCCCCCCCCCCCAATTATGATAATGCCAGAGCAGGAATCTGTATCAAAATCCTGGATAAATCACTGGCTAATTTATTTTGCTTCAATTCCAATTCAGTTTCTCAAATGTGAAATTTCAAAGACAAGGTTGAGTAAATTTAGAGATCTGACCCCTCCATCTTAAAACTTATATCAATATCTGGGGTAATAACTGTTAGTCCAGGCTTAAAAATCTTACACAAAATGTACAAGTACAGCCTTGCAATTGGTCAGAATATTTCTAAGTGATTTTATCTTAAGTCAAAGTAAGGTGTAATAACAGACAGGCCAGGCTAATTTTTGTCTAATGAAAGAAAATCTGAATTTTCCACAGATTTCTTCATGATCTTTGTACATGATTTACTGAGTAGTTACAGCTTTTGATTCAGTCACAATTTATTCGAGCTAAGAGGAAAAATACATAACTGACCAAGAAACATCTGGGTCAAATGTCTGCAATCCTGTAAATACTGATGTTCTGTTTTCTGTTCTGTATTCCATTTGGTATTTTAATAACACCTGTACAGTAAAGCTAGTTACTGTCTATGCAGGCCAATTTAGGGACAGAAAATCAATACAGGCCAATTTAGGGACAGAAAATCTATACAGGCCAATTTAGGGATAGAAAATATATACAGGTCATTTTAGGAACAGAAAATATATACAGGCCAATTTAGGGACAGAAAATCTATACAGGCCATTTTAGGGACAGAAAAATTATCATTTAAAAATAGGTGTCCTTCCTTTTAAGAGTGTTATTAAGCTTTCTGTACTGATGGCAGTGCTGCACACTGAGAATGAGCTCGCGGGTTTCCCACAAGTTTGTGTCCTATGTCTCCCAAATCTTGACCCTTATTGTTAAAAAAAAAATGGATGTCAATAGATGTCTTGGTTGGCGCTAGCAATGGCCAAAGTCGCAAAAGGTGATTCTGGCAATGAAAACATTTAAGGTTTATGGTAGCTGGCCTAGTTGCAATGTAAAGTTTTTCAATGGCCGTTAATGTAACGTATTTTCGAGGTTAAAGTCACTGCTACAGCGAGGAAGATTTAGTTTATTTTGAGGTTTAAATAATGACAAAAGAGACTAAATACTTGATGTCATTTGATTAATGATTTCTTACTTTGGAATGAAAAGTCATTCAGAAAACATAGGTATTTATTAGAATAAATAATGGTAGATAACGAGTGTATGTACTAAAGTCAAACAAAAGCAAGATCCAGAACAGAAAATTCCATGGTGCAGCCCATTTCAGGTTAACTAAATATTCAAGCATGTTAATGTTTTCATGAGTTAATCAAGTGCATGATAAAGTTTTTATTGCAATAATGTAATTGTCCAAGAAAAATATGATAGTATCAGTGATCTCCCCATGTATTTTTTATTGCATCAGGGTAAGAGCATGTTAGTACCATAAAATGTTTTAAAAAACGCGCGTTGTCATCATAAAAGTGGAAAAATTAAGATCAATGATATATAAGAGAAGTACATATATTTACATATTATTCTTTATTTCTCTAACTTATACCATGATTTAATGTCAGACTTGTATGTCTTTGAATTTAAATAAATGATATCCTTTGTTTCTTCAATTCCCACATGTTTTGATAACCACATTAAAATTAAAGTCTTTTAGGCAAAGTCCTTCTGTACTAACTGTCATAAGGTAATTCAGCACCCTCTGTGTTAACCTGTTCCTTAACTCATTAAGGCCAAGAGACACAATTTTGCGTCACAAGGTAGTACCATTCGTCCATAGCCTGTGACATCATCATAGTTCACGATAGACCCAAGCGGTTGGTATCAGAGAAAAGAAGGATGTAGCTTTACCCTCATGTCAAGTTATGTAGAGATTCTATGCACATTAAAAAATACATAAGGGAAAAAAGCAATTTTGAGACCCGATTTTCTTTACTAAAAAAAAGACCTGACCAAACTTCACACAGACAGACAAACCTTTGTAAAAAATTGGGTCACTTTGGGACTTGGGGTAAAAGGGGACAAGCTGGCAAAAATCATGGGTCAAATACGCAAAAAATAAAAATAAAAGAAGTCCAATTTTCACCTATCTGCTCATGTGCAGGCCTGATAGCCAATCCAAAGAAACCTATATTAGCAACCCAATCCAAAACAACCTATCTAAGCAACTGTTGAAAGGAAAATCCCTCAGAGTCCAACTTGCTTGGATTAAATTGGAAATAACATGAAAAATTTCTCTTCTACCCCACTCTTAATTGAAAATGTGAAAAAGCTCCCATTCTTAAAAAGTTAACACACTCCTGATTATATTCATTACAGAGAACGACCTTTTACAGTCTGAAAAAAATGGAACATAAAATTTTATAATGGATGTACAAAAAGATACAAAACTACCTGAATCCTAAGTTAATTACCAGGGACAAATTCTTCAAGAGTCAAGATAGTGATCAAATAATCATGACAGTATAACTAAGATAATACATATTCCTTTCCATTAACAACAATATATCAATGTGTTTGTCATTGTTTAATTTATTCATTGATTATATTTCAAATATATATGAAGAAATAATTCAAAACTTTTTATTTATATGTTTCCAAAACAGGTAAAATTGGAAGATAAAAACTGCCCATTTTCTTACTTGAATAGCGAGAAAAAAGAAATGAGAACTTAAGTTAAGGTCTACTGATCAAACTATTTTACTATGTAAATATAAGAGTAACTCGTGGATAAAATGCAACTTTCGTTCCTTGTCAAATTTTCCAGAAAATGATTAAAACAACAACGACAACTACTGCTACTACTATAAAAACAAAAATATTATATTCTAATAGTGCCCGAGGAATTGCATCCCCCCCCCCACACACACACACACCTGTTGATACTTAAGGAGACATGAACCAACATTTAGCAGGAAAACTTACCGGATGATCCAGCAAATTCTACCAAAGGATATGAAGTCTTCCATTCAGTGTTGAACCCCACCCTTTGTTTCTTAAGCTCTTACTTTGGGAGAAATCACGCTATCTGAATCTGAATCACCACTGGTGACACCAATCTTGGATCAGACATGGGGCTAGCCGGGCACTGGGTAATTTTAAGTATTTGTGAAGGTGGTGTGTCCATTTTTCACAAAAATTTGCTTAACTTAAAACGTAATATGTGTAACTTTTTTTATCACACACTACCAAAAGACTCCATCATCGCTGACCGATCACGTGTCACTCTAAAGATGAAACCTGCATCAAAGGTCACACGCGGGCAGTCAGATCACCATGTACAAAAGATAATGGCTAAGTGAACGAGTAACTATCCTGGATTATCTTTATTAAATACCCAAGACGAGGTAAGGACGACGAGGTAAGAACTGGTGTTATTTGAGTAAGATAAAACAAAAATATGTGTTTCCTATTCCACTAGTTTAAAAATTAGTGCAGGCAGGTAGTTTTTTTTTTTTTAACATTATATATAAATCAAACAATATTTCAAGCTTCAATGTACTGGGCAAAACCGGCTCAATTAGATGCATAAATCAATTTTGGCAATGTGATTTTTTTAATAAAAAATTTAAACAACAAAAAAAAATTCCAGGGGGGGGGAGGCGGGGGAGGGAGTGCTAAGGTCAGCAACGAGAAACAGGGATGGTCGGCCAAACAGAAACACACATTTGGGGGGGAGGGGGCCTAATAGGGCTTTGAATTAGGTGAGAGTATGTTTATTTAACAGATTAATTTTAATAAGGATAGTGGCAAACATAAAAGTGTAGCAACACAAGCAGATAGCATAGTGGCGGGTTCTAAAGTTTAGTGGGCTGAAATTATAGTGGAGTGGGTCTGCTACTGTAAAAGGCCCTGGGGAGAACACAGAGTACTGTGCTGACCAAAAAGTTAAGGTGTCAAAACTGGTGAAGCAAATAATATTATCTCATTTTTATAGCACTGTTAGTTCATTATGTACTATTATTTTCCTTTGTCCATCTAAAATGTTGTGTCCCCCTAATTTGGAGGGTGGGGGACATGGTGTCTCTGCCTTTGTGATCTTATGTGCAACACTGTGATGGCATGTATGTACATACACATGTGTACACTCTCCTAATATATAACAGTTTGAATTTAATTCAAGGTTTACTGAGCAGGTATAATAGAGACACCTTTAATGCTCCATAAAGATTCAACATATTTACAACAACCAAGTGAACAGGTGCAAGACCTTTTTGTATAAAGTCTTCATAAAAGATGCAAATTCTTATATACGCATTCAGATTAGAAATTTGGGACATATATAAATGTCACTTGCTGATGTTAGCCAGGTTTCTTTTCAATATATTACAGGACATATCAGAACTTTTGTAAATGATTCTTAAAAGTGTTCTTTATGAACATGTCTTTTTTTTTTATAAAAGGTATCCCTCAAGCATGTCAAGTAGCAGAGTACATGTAAGTTTAGTGTAATATAGTTTTGTTCCTAGTTGCCAAAGGAATTATATTTGTTTGAGCTTCCTGGTCACTCCAAAACTATAATATTAGTAGGTAATAGCAAATTAGATTTAGATTTGGTGGCCAATTTATTTGGTGGAGGAAGAACCAGAAACCCATGGGAAGATAGTGGCAAGTTTTCTCACATACCCATGTTTGGTCGAGCCAAGACAGAGGTGAGATGTGTGAGTGATCTGTAAAGGCGAGTTCCTTAGACCACTCAGCCACCCGAGGCCCCCTTCTGTATAGTGGAACACTATTTGTATAAATGTTAAAATGACATAATTGTGGTTGCATAATGTATTTTATTCTAATGATTTTACTATCTGCTTTCTCTCAGGATTTGAGCACTTACAGACTTCCATGCAATCCTATTTATGTAGCACTTTGGAACCTAATTTTCTGACATTTCTGAGATCCAACTGCAAACTGCATATACACTGATCTGCCCTGGCATAATGCATTGGTAGATCTGGGTCTATGCAGTTTGTTAGGACTAATCATTAGAACAAACAACATAGATCCTGATCTTTTGGCACATTATGCAACGGCAGATCAGGGTCTATGCTGTTTGCACTTGGGTCCAACTTATATGCTACTATACATGGTATAGTATTCTGCAACTCTAAAAAGTTTATAAATACTTAAAGCAATCATTGCATCTGGCCTTAAAGTACAGTAAACTCCTGTACATCTGTACACTGAAACTGGACTTAAAATACAGTGATATCCTGCACATCTGGACACTTTTTTTCAATCCCTTACGTTTTGTAAAGAGTTATAAGGAATCTTGATAAAATTCACACAAGAAAAAATTGGGGAAATCTGTTCCTGTAAATTGCTCTTTTGGATATCAAGACATTTGGATTAAAGGAATCCAGGTTAATGAAACTTCACTCTATATTCAACTATTTAATTACAATCAAGAAGAAGGTGGGCTGCTTTCCTCAACAATAACTCCCTTGAAAGGATGAACACTGAAAATCCAAACTGAAATATTTATTCTACTTCACTGCAATGATTGTAGAAAATTACACATATCAAAAAGCTTCCTCATTCTTGCTATCATTTAATTTATGTTTTATAAAATTTGAAAACTACAAACCTAATAAATTAAACTTTCAAACTTTGCTTAGTCTACATTTTGCTGAATTACTAATGTGTAATGTATAATGACAAATTCTGAAGAATTCAAAACAGATACTTGTCTCAAGCCAGTGCCTTTTAAATGTATGTTGGGAGCAATTATAGGACTTTTAAATCTTTCATCCATTTATAAATTCAAATTCAAACCAAGGCATTGTTTGCTTAACTTTCTTTCTTTATTGACTGATTGATTGATTGCAAAGACAGAAGTGTCAGCGACACCGCCATATAATACATTACAGAAAATCATGTTACGCAGAATTGGTAATAAAGAAAATTCATGTATCGTATATACTCACCTATAGGTTGAGTGCAATTTGAAACTGCATAGATCCATTTCTATCATCACATATTGCACCGGCAGATCTGGGTCTATGCTGTTTGTTAGGAGTAATCAGTACAACAAAAACAACAAAGACCCTGATCTGCCAGACGCATTAGCGAGTATATATGGTATAAGGTTAAATCTAAGCACAAAGACTCACAATTGTCATGACTAAAATAATACAGTATTATACTTGCTTCTTATCACTGAATATGCCGTGAATTATCTAAATGTCATAATCATCACCACCCCAGTTCCTTCTTCCCACTCTATAAAATCAGTTAAGTTACTTGAAAGACGTTGTGTTTGGCAAAGGTCATCTCACACCTGTAATAAGCACCTGATGGACCCTGGCCTTTGATCTTACCTGGTCATACGACACCGGTCGTATTTCAAACCGTTATTACTGCGGTGTTTTATGGTTTGGTTCTTGTGTGATAAAATATTAATTCCAGTGTTAAAATTTGTCTCACTCAAACTGGGTGGAATTTATTGACTCTCAACAAGACAGGAAACAAACCTCTTCACCTGCTCAGGTGCAAGAACTGCGGTATAAAAATAGATAAAAGTAAGACAATCAAAATGTAAAGAAAATTGTATTTAATACTTACCCGTTCCACTCTTTTACCAGCCGCTTCCATTCCATATAAATTTTGCTAAAAGTTTCCTCTTACAACATTGTATTTCATACAATGAGACATGCTATCCAATTGATGTTTACATTGTTGAGACGCTCGTGTAAATTACTCAGCCGCCATTTTGGTCACCCCCGAATTAATTTATCGAAATTAAGTATATCCCTGAAACTTCTTCGACTGAATATTACATTCACGATAGAAATACACAATAGAAGTATCCAAATATCACATGTTGACGGTTGATGTACCTGTTGATCGAGGGGTAAGTTTAGTTACCCCTACCGTCCCAAGTCTACAGAACTCGGATATGCCTTCTAATTACATCGTTTACCATGAAACCTACACAGGTGAAATCGCCAGGGGACATAACTCCATTTCAGCTACCGATACACACGGGTGCTGCACCCGCTCGCACATATTTGATTGTAATGTAATTACATATATTTCACTCACAACTGTCACACCTCCATAATGCTTTTTGTATGATGAAATTTACGGACAGTCTATTGTGTGTATGTGTTACATTTAAAACTCTACTCGTAAAAAGTACTATGTCTTTTTTGTAATTTTTGTAAAAAGTATTTATACTTTGTGCAAGTCTAACATGAAGTACTCACTCAAGCTTGGCGATTAATATAATTTGTCTTACTCTTTTGTAAAAATGCATGCCGACATTCTTGTGCTTTTCTTCCTCTATCTTTCTTCAATTTTGGATTCATATATATATATATATATATATATATATATATATATATATATATATATATATATATATATATATATATATATATATATATATATATATATACCGGATACACTAGTCTTTCTTCAAACTAAAAGCTTCGAAACATCGTTATATTACCATGTTAGTCCCATTGCTTCGCTAGGGAACAGAAGAGACGTCTTATTGTTGCTGAAGAGACAGTTTACAATCTTTTAGTCTATCGCAAACACGCAACTGTTCGCTTGATATCAAAGGTAGAGCGAACAACGTAGAATCTGGTTTGCTTTTACCAGCTCATCACGCACATGCAGATCCGAGTCTACGCTGTTCACAATTTGGTGTGTTGTATATTCGAGAAAATACGGTAACACGATTCGCATTATTTGGCAAGAGAGTAAAATATTTAACATTGAGCATAATCTAAAAAAAAAATAGCATTGACTTTACTCTAGGGTGTGGATGTACATAAGTACCGCTATGTCGAACTTCTGCCAAGACGGGCTCGACAATATATAAAATAAATAAATGATCTCAGTGGGCTCAAACTTGTTTACATAATTTGGTTTTAATAGAATCAAAATAAAGCTGATGTTCGTTTCATGTTCAGAGATCTATATAAATTATGTATGTCTGTATGTATGTATGTATGTATGTATGTATGTATGTATGTATGTATGTATGTATGTATGTATGTATGTATGCATGTATGCATGCATGCATGCATGTATGTATGTGTGTGTGTGTACGTACGTACGTACGTACGTACGTACGTACGTATGTATGTATGTATGTATGTATGTATGTATGTATGTATGTATGTATGTATGTAATCGATTAACAATTTTTGTAACGACCAATATGAAAGACTCACTGTACTGACTTTTTATATTTTGATTCTGAAACGTCGTAATACCCCGTCAAGAATGTGGAAGACCCATGCAGCATTGCTCGTACCTTTTATCGGTCGTTCCGTCTATTCTGAGTTAAATACGTTTTGCTCTTGCCTCATTTTCATGCACATGGCATACTGGAACTTAAGTTTCTTGTTTAGATCAGTTTCCTTGTGATCAGTAAGCTATGTGGTCATGAATGCACCTTTGTTTGTAAGTAAGTAAATATCTTGCTGTTTTAAGTAGTCCACTGTGAACTGCATTTTTGCTGCGGGGATCACAAAGAAAAATTGGAGGGAAGAGGCAAGGCATTCGTTATTTTTCAGCGAGAGAGAGAGAGAGAGAGATGCATATCTGGGTAATACTTATCGTGCTTGACTCACTTACCTATCGCCAGATTTTTTTCTTTAAACTGTAACCACCATTGAAAGTGCAGTGAAGTTTCAAACCTAAACGATTCTTCAAACCATTGGTGGAATACTATGATTTCAGCAAGGCAGAGATATCATTAGCTAGCGATGAATGGAATTTTCGTTTTGTTGCAGTTTGACTAACGAATAGGTGACGTTAAAAATCGGTCAAGCATTTGCCTTTTATCCATATATCGGGGTCCGAACTTAAAAACTGGAACAAATGGAAAAGGATGACATATCGCATACAGAACAATATTTGAATGCCATTAAACCTGCCCACAACGTCAACTCATTAATGCAATAGATATTCGTCAACAGATATATTTTCAAAGTCCTACAACCAAATTTAGGGGGGGGGGGGGGGGGGAACAACACTTTAAATACCTCCAGAGTTAATTGCTTTACAGATTTGATGGTATTCCGTAAATAAAGGGAAGTAAGTCAAGCAGTACATGTACACTCAGTTATTTAGTCGATCTGAAGTTGTGTTTTGGTCCTTAGATCTAAATCCGAGCATGCTCTTTTTGTTGATGTTTACGCGCTACGAATATCATATGATATATCAAAATATTTTTTTAGATCAACCGATATCGATTCGTTGCATATGACTCTATGACTTTATGTTTGTCCCTCATCAGCCCTAATTATCTATATTAGATGAGTATTTCTCTATCCATCTATCTATCTGTTTTTCTGTATTTTATTTTTTGACTGCCCGTCTGTCTGTTCTTTCATATATATCGTGCACTTGTCGGTCCAAGTTTATGTCCATGTGTTTGTTTTCGCTGGTTACGGTGCTATCATATGATGCAGATCACGGCAGAAACTTACGACGAAGAGTTGGATAAGGAGGAGGAGAAGAAATAGGACATAGGCAGCGAAATTTTTAATTGGTTCATAGGAAATTGGATGCCATGTTTAGGACTCGGACTACTACGTATCAGTTCATCAGGGTACCAGTGTCGAAGTGGCTTGGGTGGGGTGGGGACATTGGACAGCAAGAAGAAGAAAGTAAATCAAAACAAAGTTACTTGTATGTTCCTTGCATGATCCCCCATAAAGATTCATACCTCCTATCCCGTGACAAGCTTTAAGGACAACGCAGGACATAAAATAGATCAAGTTCATTAAAGGCATCGTGCTGATTTAATTGAAATATAAATAGGGTTAATAAGGGATCAAAGGTTCCACAATAATGTGGACTGGGAAAGAAGTTCATAAATATAGGTCATTGCGAGCTAATTTACGCACTTTAGTTTCTATCTTTGCAAAGGCATTCAGAGTGGCCAGAAATGCACCATAAGTATTTGTAAGCTATGTGATGTTTGTAGACACTGTATTTCCATAAATGTGCCCATTTTTGGACTGCAGTTACTTCCTAATCCCCGTTAAAAAATATATATAGGGATAACATTTGTGGCCAAATTATATATGCATTCTAATCATTAGGTCTACTGTCGTAAATCGTAATAAAGTGAATCATTTCTTTAGTAAGGCGAGCGGGTCAGAATTCTATGAAAACAAAAATTATATTTAATATTTCTAAGGTAAACATTTAATTTATAAACCATTCGTCCTGACTGTGTCTAGACAAATAGAGTAGTCTGCAAATTACATCTGAAAAAACACAATGAATTGCCCATGCATCATAAAATTGACTTCTGAGTTTTTACCATTTGCGTTGATAGGATATACTAAAAATGTAATATTAATTTAGAATGTGAATAATCGTAAGGAATACTGAAATTTAGCCAGTGAAAATTAGTGTACGTTCACTCTCTTTCTCCAATGAAGAACGCATTAGATATTAGGGATTATATAATGAAGCTTTTGAAATAGATTTTACATAATACGTTCATTAATTATTGTTGTATTCATTATCTTGTAGCGTGAACTAAGTTGCGCGCTGGATTTACTGGATGGTCAAATAGAGATGTGCCACTGTATCCATCTCGAGTAAACCTTTGCTACTTTTTTTTTTTTTTAAATGTTGCTTAGATTCTCAAAAAATCTTTCTGAATCCACCTTTCTGACCCATATTGAGTCTGAGTTTGCGAGGTCGTGTTAGGAGATAGTCCGCGTCCACTTTCAGTACGTAAGTTGAATATTAGACGCGACAACTGAGCGCCATGGTTACTACTGGTTTGGTGTATCCATCCGCGTCTTAGTTTTGTATATGGAAAATATATTCGATTATTGAATCAGACATTAGGAATATAAAAAAGTTATAATTTAAATTATTAATAAGGAAAGTATCGTGAAAAATATTCCATTTATGTAGTACAATTAACATCATATTCTGTGAATTATGTCTTGCAGTTTATTGATTACGCGCAGTAGCAGTTGTTAGGCCAAAATGGCGTAGGTCCGTGTAAACTTTCAGAAAATCGAGGGCTATTCGTTTTAATTTATGACTTAGATTGTATTTATTCAGCACAATACTGCGTTATATATCATACTCTATTAATATTAATCGTTTTAATTGTTTTCAATTATGAGATAAAGTCTGTCTAGAACAGAAAATGGCGACAAGTTTGGCAGCGAATAACAATTTCACGGAGGTATTGTCTATTCCCGTGGTTCTGGAGCCTACTTTGCAAATGAAGCTTCAGTTGCCTCAACCCCCTAAAGGGACTGGGACAGGCATGAAGAACCTCAGAAACAGACTCCGACTTGATCCATCAAGGGCATTGGAACCGGCAAGGAAGAAGATCGCCACTATTGAAGCCCAGAGAGTGATGTCGGTATTTGAGGACACTATCCAAAAGTCCGAGATGGTTGCATTGTTGCCGTATCTTATGCAGAATCTTGATCGTTTTCGTATTGTTCTTGGCAGCGATCTGGCAGATCTCATTGAACAGCATAAGAGAATACATGACAGTTACAATGAAATTAAACAAGCCCTTGATAAACAGGTGAAGCGCAGTAAAATGAAAGTGAGTTCAGAGGCAAGCAGAAAAGGGAGTGGACAAGGTAGCCGAGCAGAGAGCAGATCATCATTGAGAACTGTTAGTGGACAAGATGAGGCAGAGGATGCAGAAGGAAATCAAGCCCTTGAAGACGATATTCAGAGTGAAGGAAGCCAAAGTGAAGGAAGCAGATCAAGACCTTCTAGCCGGTCAAGTATAAAATCAGGCTTCAGTATTGACACCCAGATGGAGAGAACAATGAGAAACCTTACCCTTGTCGCCCAGCAGCTGAGTACTTCATGCAAAAATGTCCTTAGGAGTTTAAGATCCAATCCTGCTGCATTTAATTTAATAAAAACTGAATTCAGCAAAACAAGTCCTAGTTGCAGAGAATTAGTTTTATATATGAATGAACTGAAGGATATTTTATTGAATAAACTGCTTACAACTCCTGAGGAAGAAAAAGAGCGAAATGAATATTTGCTAGAAATTTCCTTGAGAGAGAAGAATAATAGGGAAATTATAGAAAAGTTGGAAGCCCAGTTGAAGGCTGCACAGGATGACAAAGATGAAGAAGTAAGTGAACTTTAAAATATGTTTCTGAGTAGATACAAATTTCAAGTCCATTTCTGATATTGTAAGTGTCACTTTTAAAATAAGAGTCTTTTCTAGAACTTAACATTTAGGGGTAAAATTCTTGCCTCCATTTGAAAATAGAATTTTCTCAATATAGGAGGGATTCAGTGAAATAAATCTAGGGCTTGAAAATGTGATGCATAATTTTGTGCTTTCATTTTTTTTTTTAGATGATTGTTTTTTTAAAAATTTGTATGAATCCTGCAATAGACCTTGCAACGCGAACAATTTTGATCAGAATTATCTTTTGCTTCAGTGATAGTTTACTTCTTTACTAGCATATACCATCTTTGTTAGTTGTTTGTAACATAATTCACTGCATCAAGAAGCACTTAATTTTTTTTTTTTTTTTTTAATCCTTACCCTTATTTAGCTCATTTGAGTCTTTAACTGTTTTTCTTAACAATTTTGGGTTAAGTACTTGATATGAAAGTCATAGTGAAAGTTCACTTTTGTAAACTAAGTCTGTTTCTTCATGATTTTATACACGACAAGTTAAATGAATAATTTGTACTGATTTCATTGGCATAAGCAAAATACAGTAATATTGAAATTCTTATAGTTTTAACAATGTACAGTTTACTAAACAAAAACAATTCTGTCAATTCTAGATAAAGAAGAAGAATGATGTCATCAGAAAACTAAAGGCAGAACTTCATCAGATTGAGAAGTTTGCTGAGGATCATAACCGTCGAGTTCAGTCAGAGGCTGCAAAACAGGAAGAGGCAGACATAAAGAACAGTGAGGGACGGAAACAGCGGCTTCAGCAAGAGCTGGTCCAGCTAAAAACTCAACAGCAAAATTTGATTGTTGAACACAGAGAAAATGAACAAGAGCTGCGAAAGGTATTTTTCTTTTTCTGTTTAACAATTGATGGATGAATGGAAGGATGGAACAGTTGATTGATTAGCATTAAGTTTCTGAATTAAATAATTTTGCACATTTGCATAATTATGTATTTAAAAAAAAGATTTGCAGGCATACAACAGGAATTTTGTAGATCTGACTAGTCAGATCAGTTATGTGTACATACATTAAATAATGTACCTTGACATCAACCATGGTATTGTCTGTTTTATTAACCTGCTTCAAATACCAGTATTTTGTATATTTATGCTGATCACAGGCTAACACTACAGGAATAGAACAAATTTTGCAAATCCATGGTTGTCACTGGGCAACCAACTGTGCCAATCTCATTTGCCCAGCAGATTTTTCTTGCTGCCAAGAAAATTACTGCAGTTGCCAAGATTGCTTTAATCAAAATTATTCAACAGCTTTTGTCATATACAGTATATATATATATATATATATATATATATATATATATATATATATATATATATATATATATATATATATATATATATATATATATATATATGATCAATCCTAACTGCACACAATACTTGTAACTTACCATCAGAGTTCTGCTAATGGAAAGTGTCACACATGTTAACACACTTTTTTAATCTGTTTGAGATCAGCAAATAACAGATAATTGAACAATTTCCTTTTCGTGATGGTTTCTTGTTGTCCATCAGATTTCTACTAGTTGGCTATCCCTGACCAGAAACTTACCCATATTTTATGTATATTTGCGTTTACATCCAAATGGTTCACAATATAGTTAATCTGATACCATTGATCCAGTGTCTAAACTGTTGGGTAAACGTAAACTTTCCTTGTGGGCTTTTTGTTTATTGATTACCCCTCAAGCCAATGTACTATGCAACAACAATTGTGATTGATTTGATTCTTTATACTTGCCATATTCTTGTAGCTAAAGTTAGCCAACAGAAACAACTGTAATGTGCTTAAATGCGAGTGCCCATTTCTTCAAAAGATCAATGCGAAAGCATAATGCTAGATCAGTCTGTCACGTCAGAGATTAAAGATAAAGCTCCACATGGTGGGTTGACAAAAGACGCACCTTCACGAGTCTCTTTTCTTTAAGGGTTTAGGAAGAGGATCATTGTACAAATTGTTTTTGGAATTCATGAGTTGTTAAATTTATTCCCCGATATTTACTTTCGTTACAGTTTGTATAAAACTCTTTATCAGAAAAATATACCTTGCATCAATGTCCATTGGTGTGAACTTTTAAATTAAGTATTGCAGATTAAAAACTATCTTTTTATGCTGTACCATTATCCTTCGTGAACATTGTAGAAGGGGCTATACCATTTATTGCAGAAAGATCTATCTGTATAGTTGAAACAAAGCACACTTTTTGCTTTGAAGTTATATTTAAGCAGATTCCATAGCAGTAGTGGGGTGCAGTTTTGTTCCGTAAAAATAGCATACATTTCATTGTAAAAATAAAAATTGTTGCCATTTTACACAGAATCAACCACATCTTTAAACTCAAACCCCTTAGAGAAAGACCTGGATCTCCTGCTTCATAGAATCCTCTCCAGGGAGGTAAGTCATGTCCTTTATACAAAATCTGATACTATCAGCATATATTTATCCATAGTATTGTACATCATGTTTTCTAGACCAAGTTCCGGTATGAAACAGAAGTGGAGAACTGGATTCAGCAGTATGACCAAGGAATGGGTGAAAGACAGGTGTGTAATTTCCTATATTACTATTATTATTATTATTATTATTATAGTATTGTTATACTATAAAATTCATACTTAACTGTGCCTTGAATGTATAGTATTTCATATATATATATATATATATATATATATATATATATATATATATATATATATATATATATATATATATATATATATATACTGTCCATTTCCTGCAAGATATGGTTCTTGATAGTATAATCATTTTATATTCATGAGTCATGTTTGTATATACAGTAGAGGGAAAGAGAGTGAGGAATAATTAAGGGATATAGAATATTTAGAAAACAATACAACAATCCCTCACTATAAGGCCCTTCATTATAACATCTTTCCTGTTATAAAGCAAGTATGGTCATGAATCTAATTTCTTTCTTTACTAGTAAAATTCTATGTATAATATACTTCATTATAAAATGGTCTCACTTTAAGGTGGTATACTCTGTGGCTCATATTGACAGTGTTATAATGAGGTATGTTTAAATCTAATTACAAAATCATCATTTGAGATGCAGTGTACATAATCTTCTTCATTTTGGAAATGAAAAGGGGCATATACTGGTAATGTATCTTGTCCCCAAATTTGGCTTGCCCAGAAAATTGGTACATCAACAATAAATATTTTCTTTTCTTTCATTTTAGGATGAGTATGAGGAGATAGATGCTGTGTACACTGAAGAGAAGAAACAGCTTCATGAGCTGGAGGAAAGATTCAAGACACTGGAGGCTGAGTACCAGCAAATCATGGAGGAGCGACGCCTTGCTCGTGAGCGCAGAGATGCGGCTGAGAGAGAGATGGCACTGATGATCAAGGCTGCTACTACCATTCAGGCTTTCTGGAGATCCTTCAAAGTTCGCAAGGCTCTCAAAGCCCGCAAAAAGAAGGGTGGCAAGAAGGGAAAGAAGTAATACATGGTTCAGGCATATTTTCAGTCGTCACTTTGTTTTACTTTTAATTGAAGAATAAACATTCCACTTTCTGCATCTTTCCATTAACTCCTTGTTTCTTATATATGTGATACTGTTCTATATGTAACTTTGTGTCTTGCTCTCATTAGCAAATAATGACATGTTTCACTTTTTAGGCAGGAGAGTCATCATAGTGGTCCACATAATTTCCATCAGTGTTAAGATTTTTTATGTTCTTCAGAGTTAGGAAGAAGGAGCATAAATCATAGCAGGGTTCACAGAAAAGGCTGATTTCTGCAGAACCTTTTTCTGTTGTGTAATTATGGAATATGTTTTTAACAAAGATGAAAAAAGAAGATACCTTGCAGGCTTTGATATATACATAGAGGAATTTTTAGCTATGTGTAAATAAGAGTAAATTGGCCAAATGTGCAGTTACAATATCAGTTCATCCTGCTGCTGTATAGAATCCTATACGCGACAATTAAAGTATGGTACAGATAGTGACTGAACCATTTTAGTGCCAAATAAACATTGAAATGTCCACTGAAGATAAAATATTGTTAGGTCCATAGTTAACTGTAAAGAAATGCCTATTGTGAACATGTTTATATGATCATCATACTTTATAGTAGTTAGTGACAGAATCATGAAATGGTATTCTTAATTTGTATCTGTGATATGATTTTCCATAATTATTTAAGTTAATATGCAAAGGCTGTGATGTTAGATAATAGTTGTGCATTTTAACCCTGATTAACATAATCATGCCCTAAATGTGTAAATGGGGGTAATTGTAGTGGTACAATTCACATAGATTTTTAAAACTGGGAACAACATTAAAATTTTCTATCATCGTTTTTGTTGTTTTCCTATTTTAATGGTTGAACTATATTGCATACTCCAGCTTATACTTCAACAAATATTTTAATACCACACCAGTTTGATAGTGAACATTACAGCACAAGTATCAGTGTGACTGTTTTACATTAATAAATATTTTGAATACCAGTCCTGTTTTTATTTGAAATATATGAACTTTATCTGCATAAATTGAATCATTATCAATAAATGTTTTCAGATGTAATGCAACATTTCCCCAGATCTTTTCTCTTTCTGAACATATTCCTTAAGTGAGTTTACTGCTGCATCATTTGTATGGATTGTCAAAATGAGAACAGTATAAGTTATATTATTCCTAAGTTTACACTGAAGTTTCTGCATTTAGTTTCTCATTTTTAAGACTTTATGATAGAGTTAGAAAGTTTTTGTGTTGATGATACTTGATATAAACTGTTAATGCAAAAAGTGGGTCATAAATTACTTTTGCATTAATTTGCTTTGTTCAAAAACAGTGCTTCTGATAAAAAAATTTTTTAAACAATTTAAACCAATCCTTTACAAATAGTCAAAGAAACGTCATTGTGACCTACATTTTATACTTAAGTGACTTTGCACCAGTTTTTTTACATTGGAAAATTGCTGACAGATTTATTACTAAGAAGTGAAACATTGTATTCATCATTAATAATACACCAACATATTTGAAATAAGTCAATGTGGAGGTAACTTTCACAGGGTTATGTTTAGTATTGTGTTTGTCTAAGCTATATATAGATCACTGTGATCTACTACACTTGACTTGATTTAAGCATCACATTTGAACATTTCTTAGAAAGATAGAGAATTACTTTTACATATGTATGCATCTTCACAAGTTCGTATTAAGATCTGATTACTTTTATGCTTCTTTGACTGTCATAACATTTTGTATTTTGGTCTTTTGAACTTTGACACTTCTGCTTGTAGAGCAATAAATCCCAAGAAGACCATTACCTTGACCAGCATTATATTATCATGTTCAGATGTCACTGTTATGCTTTTGCTATACTGACATGTTAATGGCCAAGAGTCTGGGAATTTGATGACAATCTCATTAAAATGGAAATGTTACTGAAATACTTTGAAAAGTTAAAACGTAAAACCAGTTACTAATGTCTTAACAGTATTATTAGGTCACAGGAACTCATAGTTAATCTGGATAATATTGGTCTAATCACAAAACAGTTAATAAGAATGTCAATCTCTGATAAATATTAAATATTATATTTGGTCTAAATGTTACATATAGATATCTTGTGTTAGTTAATCAGAGGGAATCAAGGGAGACTAGCTTTTTACAAATTGTGTTACTCTCATTAAATAAAGATTATTGTTGTTGTTATTATTATTATTATCATTATTATTTTATGGCATGGCAGATAATGTCCATAAATTTGTTGAAACCTATATATTTTGTTAATAAACAAAGATAAAATTGTTTTCACTTCATGAAAATAGCACCCTCATGAAACTGGACCCACAACAGTTTCTCCAATTTTTCTGCATTTTTGGGGCCTTTGATTGATTTGGCACAATATAGTTCAAACTTTTCTACATTTTTAAAAATTATTTTGCTCTACAGTGAGGGCATACATGCTTTACAAACACATATCTAGTTTTTCTATTTTAATCATTTGATATGAACAGTAAGAAAAGGGTCTGAATTCATCATACATGTGACTAGGTATTTTATTTATAATTTTGTATCCTTGAAGAATTTATCCATAGTCAAGGATTCAATCATTTCTTTTTCACCTTCAAGGAAGTTGAAGACCACGACAAAGGGCACAAAACTATCCATTTGTTGTCTAATCCATTAGCTTTTGGTTAAAAAAGGCAGTATCTCCTGTCTGTTTCAGAAGATCGAACAGAAGTTTGAATGGAGCTCAGCAACAAAATATTTTAAGGGATATAAGGGAAATTGAATCTCTCTAGTAATAAGGATGTTAAAAATTCAAAGTACAAAGGGATATAACTCTGACTACAGATGCATTACTTGCAGATTAGATAAATAACTTGTAAATTTTAAAGCATTGCTATAAAGAGTGTCCCTTGAAATAGAAAATGAAACTGTAAAAGCCAATGTTTATCATTTACATTAGTTACCTCTCTTGTGTATTTCTGGGACAGACTGGGTATAAAATGTACACATAAACACTAAAAATTCTTAGAGGGCTGTTGTTTTGGAGGCAACGTCTACAGTATATTTTCAACCTGGTTGCTATGGATGCCAAACATTTTCTAGGGAAGCCATTTAATACAAAACAGGGGTAGACCATGTCCATAGGAACATTCCTAAAATGTTTGATCAAAATTGACCCATAGTAGCTATGGAAACCAAATGGTTGCCCAGCCACCAAATTAGATAGCTTCAGTAGAAAAAGTCACAAAAAATATTCCAACAAATGTGATCAAAATCTGCCCTGTGATTTTGGTTTTAGGGATGTTGAAAATTTGGAAGCCATGGAAAGCAAACAGTTGCTAGGGAAACACCTGAACATGCCATAGAAAACATTCCTTCAGTTTGATCCAAACTGGACCAGTGGTTTTGGATTTTGGAGATAGTGAAATTTTGGCTGCTATGGAAACCAAACAGTTGCTAGAGGTGATTAAAAAAAAAAAACTGGTGTTACCTGTCATAAGGAGCAAATTCTATGAAGTTTGATAAAAACTGGATTATTAGTTCTGGAGATGTCAAAATAAATATTGACAGATACATAGCCATACCACAAGCTAAAATAGTCTTCAGCCTGGTAAGCCAATAAAACTAATGACCCCAAGTGTTGAATAATATGCTGCGCTTTCTGTATGGACCTTTGAAAATTTGGGTGAGAGACCCAGGACATTCAGCTGTAATCAGAGTTTTTGAAACAAAACATTCTAGGTCTTGTCTAGGTTTTTACCTGGATGAAATTGAATTTTTTATGGTTCATGTCTATTTTGAGACTCTCATAGCATCCATGTTCCAACCTGAACTAGGCATCTGATCATATACTGAATGTATCATTCTGAAACAAGTACAGCTGTACCAAAACAAATATAACTGCATATACATATATATCATTTAAAATATCCAGGATTAATATGTTGGCTTTTTAATACTAGCTGCTGTCTGAAATGAAGAAATAAAAAGGAAAGTACAACCAAACAAAAACCGTTTTTGTTTTCTTCTCAACTTTTTAATTCCAAAGAATAATCGGGCATAAATCAAGACAGCAATAAGAGCAACTTGGGTTGTCACATTTACATTTTTTTTTTAATGTTTACATGACCAGGAGTATGCAGAATATTGTTTAAATGCAGGTATACTGGCTCATAAAAATTTAACTAGATTCGTGTTTTTGAAACATGCATGTCCTAACTGCAGACCAAACAAATTCAAAATTATTGAAAAATTGGAAAAATTGATATAATGGCATGAAAATAGACTTGGGTCATCTATTTGTGCATGCAAACATTCATACCAAATAATTGACCTCATGAATTTTCCTAAATTGTGCCCACATTTGTTTAAAAAAAAGACCCAAGAGTTAAAAAATGTTTTAAACAAGGGGTTTAAGTTGGTCTGAGGTCACTCACCTGGCTGACATCAGCGTAATAGTTAAATACAAGAGCAGTTGGCCAAGAAATCTTGGTCAATAGGATGCTTTCTTCCAATGCTGTTGATTGCATCTGTTATATGAAAATGTAGTTTTCTTTTTTGGTGGGGGAACCAATATTAATTATGTAATACTTACCTGTCACTATTATTAAGCCTACCCTTTCGGCAATGGAAAATTCCTCATCCATGCCAGAAGCACCATCCTTTTGTTCCAGAAAGCTCTTATAACATATACATTGACCCAGTCTGACTCTACATCATAGGCCCTTGTGCAATAGCACCTCATTCTTTTCTAGGACCTTGACTAAGGACATCAGAGGGGGGTGGGAGGAGGGCATCCAATAGTGACAGGTAAGTATTACATAATTAAATTAGTTTTACCCCCACCCTCTACATTTTAATATCAATAATATGTTACCTGTCACTATTGTTTAGCTGAATTTGTCAGTAAGGAGGGAGGTTGAAGACCTCCAAAGGAGTAAAAAGTGTAAAATTACTTACCTTATAGCGTAGCCATTCAACTGCTATTATACAGTAGCAAGTTGGGTCACTGTTTGTACCACAACTGTTGGACCCAGAGAAAAATTTACCTTGGCTCTGATATGATCATGACCAAAGGTAAAAGGAGAAGGTCACATCCAATCGCCAAAATGCAGCCTTCATAATGTCCCCCAAAGATGATGATTGAGATAGGCCCAAGAAGTTGTGATAGCCCTAAATGGGCTTTTATTCTCATGAATGAAAGGTCTCTCTCAGTGCAGTACCTGTGGAATCAATCTGCAGGGTGGGAATACGTATGCAAACAGTTGATCCCACCTCAGGCTGAAGGTATCAAACTGCCCAAGCTATTTGGTCTGGGACTGGGAAGACATGTAACGGGAGGCTCTTGTTCTCATGGCAAACAAGCCCACTGGAGGTTTCCCCCATAGACTGAACAAGGACTCTGCAACTACTTGATGCAGAGACCATTGTTAGAAATACCTTGCCTGTTCTGTAAAAACTGTCCGCAAGGATATTTTTCTTTCCCAGAATGTGATGAACATGGAGTGTAATTCCTTCTGACTCTGCCCAGCACAGAAGGTTCCAGACTTCGACTCAAAGGAAAAGGAACATGAGTGCCTCCTTGTCATCTGAGTTATGCAACCACAGATATGCTGTCTGAGGAGACCATCATGCAATGACCCCTGATTTGATCTATGCATCCTTTAAGGGCAAAGAGCACAGCTCTCATTTCCAATTTGTTTATGTGGAGGAGACTTTCTTCCTGGGACCAATGGGCCAGGAGAAGTATTTCTTCTGGCTCTGAATGAGTGCAGATAGGAGTGGGGTTCAAAGGCATGCTGTGGAACTCCTGTCAGAAATTTTTCTTGATGGTACCACCACTTGAGGTGGAATTGAAATGCTGACCACAGTGGAATTCGGGCTGAAAGAGAATCCTTGTGTGGTTTCCAGACTGCCAACAGGAGAAACTTGAGAGGATATAAATAGAGTCTTCCTATGGGTACCAGGTCAGCTGCAGAGTTCAAGGTCCCCAGAAGAGAAAGGTAAAGCCGGGCTGATGAGATTTTGACTTGTAGAGTTCTCAAAAGATCCAGGATCTGTTTATCCTGTCTGGGGGAACACAAACACGAACCTGGCCCAGATAGGTGAGAAAATTAATTCCTATGTAAACAAAATCCTGAAAGGAATGAGATCTGATTTCTCTAGGTTTGGTACAAGTCTTAGAAGAGTCACTGTGGACCAACAGCAGGACATATGAATTAACAGGGACTGTTTCCTGCTGTCGTGCAGGAGTCAGTTGTCAAAATACTGGAGAAGGGGAATCCACAGATGCCCAAGGTGAGCAGCCACTGCTCCCAACACTCTCGTAAATACCCTGGGTGCTGAGGCTCGACCAAACGGCATGGCTTGGAATTGGTAAATCCACAGATGCCCAAGGTGAGCAGCCACTACTCCAATCACTCTCGTAAATACCCTGGGTGCTGAGGCTTGACTAAATGGCATGGCTTGGAATTGGAAAACTTCCCATCTTGTGCAAAAATAGAAATATTTCTTGTGTGCAGGAAAAATTGGGATGTGAAAATAAGCATCCCGAAGGTCAATGAAAACTGCCCAGTCTCTGAGTGAGATGGTGCTCTGGACTGATGCTGCAGTCTCCATCGTGAACGTTTACTCTCTCAGGAATTTGTAGAGGAAGATCCTGCCTTTTTTGGGTACCAGAAAAGTCTGAGAGTAGAAGTCTGGCGACCAGATGTTTTGAACCCTCTCTACTGCGCCCTTTTGGAAGAAGGGTGTGCACCTCTTTTTTTAATTTGGTTATATTTGACTGTTGGAACAAGATGGGGTTCCTTGAGAGAGGAGGGAGTTCTGTGAAATGCAGACATAAACCCTCCTCTACTGTGGAAAGGACCCACCAATCTTCTGTGATGCCTGACCATACATCTGAAAAGTGAGCTAGTTGGTCTCCAACTGGTTTTAAAGGAAGAGGCATACACAGCAGGAGAGGTATAGAATCCCTAGGATTGCCCTCTCTCCGGCTTGGGAAAGTGGGAGGAGTCAGTAGACTTCCTTGCCTTGCCTTTCCAGCCTCTCCATCTCATGAACAACTGTTGTGGAGGGGTTTTGAAAGAGGGTTGCCTACTGGGCTGATTCAGTTGCATACCATTTTGGAACTTTGTCTGCCCCATGGCTCAATCAGGCTGAGTACGCTTCCTGGCTGGTTTCGATAGGCCAGTAGCCAGAGTGAAAGACCTATATTGATAGCCCTTCAGATCCCGCGAAGCAGTGGAAGATATGAGACTGCTAAATAAGGTCTCCTATTCCAGTGGAGCAGCCCTAAGGAGGCTCTTGCTATGCTCTAGCAATACCTTTGAGGTGCCCAAAGCAACATCTCTCTGGAGATGAAGCAACTCCACCAACAACGCCAAGGCTGTAGACAAAGCATGACTTGATATCTTTGCTACTGCTTCCAATAACTGTCACAACACAACTGATGATAAAGATTCTTCCTTCAAAAGACACAAGGAAACTGCCAAGAACAGGTCAGTATGAGAAGTGATAGTCACAATCGACCTGACCTCAGTCTCTAAAGCCTCTAATGTCTTCACAAAGAGGTGAGCGAATGACCCTGACGAAATCCCTGCTTGTAAAGCTCCAGCATCCAAGAGGGGCTGGGTGGGCTTAACAGGTCAGGCGGGGGAGTGAACTTTATAGCTGGAAGCTGCAACTAAGGGTCTCATAGCTGTAGGAGGGACTGACCACCCCTTATGCTGACTCGCAGATTCCTGCCCTTTGTTAAATCTCAGTGCAAGCTCCTTGACCATGCTGGAGTGAGGGAGCAGGAGCTGATCTGGTCTTGACGTAGCCTCTGAAAGTCTTTCCAAGGTGGAAAGGATCTTGGTGTCCCCAGAGACCAAAGGCTTAGAGCAAAGATCAGGGGGAGGAGGTGGTAAACTTCATTTACTGCCTTGTCAGACGACCATGTCTCTTCCTCTTCTACTACCTGGAACACCTCTTGATTGTCTGCAAATTCTTGAGAATCTACCAGAAGAGATAACACATCATCATCGTGATCACTACATCAAAGGGATGCAGGATTATTAAAACCTGAAAACAATCCCTCCTTAGGGAAGGCCCGGAAATGGGGACATTGACATCCTGTGACTCCTCATCGGGAGTGAGTGGACTGTCCCTTGTAATTGCCTTTTCTGAAGGATGAGAACGTTTCTCATCCTAGGTTTCTTAGGGGAAGGGGGTCTGACCCTCTCCTTCAGAGATGCTACTCCCTGCACAGAAGGTGGGGATGTCCTTCCCTGAACACCTGTACTGCTAGAGGGCCATGCAGAAGCCATCCATGGTGCTGCAGGATATGTCCAAGATCACTCCCCTGAACGGGGAAATTCTGCATCCCATAGTGATCGAATGGAAACATGGGAAAGGGGGGAACATCAGTTCCACAGGGGCTCGTGTCGTTGCTTACAATTTACCTATATATTATACATGTACTATATAGTAGTATTATATAGTACATGTATGATTTATAGGTAAATTGTAAGCAACGATATGAGCTCCTGTGATCAATTCTATCGCCTTTCCCAGTATGTTCATTGCCCAGTGACTGGTGATGAGTGACCAGTAACCAGTGTGTACTCAATGCCTGGTATCATGACTGGTGATTGGTACCCGGTGATCAGTGACCAGTCACCTGAGCCTAATGGCAACTCAATTCTGTGGGAGGAATACTTCCCAGAACAACGAGAGCTAGAATATCTCATATCCCTCATCGCCGTAGAAGGGCTTTGAATAGGGTGAATGTTGATCCTCCCCCCAAAAAGGTAGGGGGGAGGCAATCACTCTCTAAGATAGGGTGTTGCTCTACCCCCTTCAGGGGTAAGGTGGCCCTCTACAGTTTCGTACTTTGCGTAGGGTTTAATTTTTAAAGAAAAAGAATTTCCCAAGTTTTCTTCACTTACTATCCTGTCTTTTTAAAAAGGACCTTGAATATCTTAGGTATTGTTAAAAGAACTTTTAATTCCATTTATTTTGGTGTATGATTGATGTTTGTAATTTGGGTTATAGTATATAGCTTGGCCTTACTTCAGACATGCACCTATCAAAAAACTACTAGCTTCACTTGATCATTTTCACTTCCTGGACTTTAAAGGTAAATTGAAAAAAAAAACAAGCTGATAACTTTTTTTTACTTTTTATATATTTTGTAATGAATTCATTGCACTTTCAGAAGCTCATATTGCCTGCTCTGGCAAAATTCATTTTTCCTATTTTAATACCTGCTAAAGTTAGTGTGCTTTGGACTAGTTCAGGCCGATTTTTTTGAGGACATGGGGGCAGCCATTTTGATCAGATGTATGCTTAGATCATTTATGATTTCCACAACTACAACATGTAAAGAAATTTCAGCCACAATACATGAAAGTAGTATAGAGGTATGCCAACATTCTCTCCATTGTGCATGTTGCAAATGCAAACAACTTTACCTTACACCTGTCACCAGCATGTAATATCTGTGGAGTGCCCACTAAGCATTTCCTCATGCTAAGGAAGGTGCTGCCCCTCCCTCCTGTAGTGGTGGTGGTGGGGGTGCGCACTAAATCCCAACTTTGAGACTATAGCCCTTAGCAAGAGCCACTGCCTTCTTCCTAGAAGACATACTCTTGTTATCTGGGAAAGTGCTGCTGCTCCCTCTTTTATTGGGGAGTGCACACTCAATCCCAATGTAAAGCTGAGAAAAAGCGGTTTCTTCCTCAAGGGTGGTAACAGCTACTCTCTCTGGAAGGTCCTGTCTCCTCCCCCCCTTTTTATGGGGGGGGGTGAGATTCAGAGGGAGAGGGGGGAGAAATACTTCCTTTCTTCCTTTCTAAGTATGCCTTTTCTTGGCAAGGTCTCAGATACTGCTGGACCATAAACAACAATTTGGACATCAATCTGTTCATACACATTTTGTGCATGAAAGACGTGGTGTGAGTGTCACATGAGGCCTTTTTGTGCCCACACTTACCCACACTTTGTGACATCTGAAATAAAATTTCTGAAACAGAAATGTATTGATTTCAACAAATGATGATGTTTAATAACAACAAGGGTTGCAATGCCCTAGTTGTTATCTTTACTACTTGACAATGATGGAAAACCTCAAAGTCATGTTACTGAGGTGTAAACAGAGGTAAATAAACATCAGCTATGAATTTAAACTTATTCCACAATTAATGAATGGAGGAATGTGTAATCTCTACTAACATGCTAGGAGATTAAATAGCTGTTTGTAATGCCAGTTGCATTAAACAACTGTAATGACCATGAAAACATGAAACCCTGTACTAAATGTAAACACTTCAAGTGAAAACATATATATGGATAATATTCAAGTGAATTTTGACGACCTGCTATAAACTTTCATTTGCCTACAAGATACTTCCTGAACCCATGAAGGGTAGAGAGGGTAGGGGGCTCCTCGTGACCAATAACACTGAAATTTATCACTCTGGACAGTCAAAAGAATTTTTGATAAGTAACATACTTAGGGATAATGTTCGCTAATCAAGAGGAATATGAATACAAGTTCCTGAACAGCAATAAACCATAGCTGAATGGTATTTTTTCCTCAAGTGAGAATTTTCTACGTGTTGACAAGATGTCGTCCAGAAAACAATTAGGCACTATTGCGCATGGGCCTATGATGTAAGGTCAGACGGTAATGCATGTGTTCTAAGAGCTTTCTAGAACAGGAGGATGGTGCATCTGGCATGAACAAAGGTTTTTCCATTGCAGAAAGGTTAAGCTAAACAATAGTGACAGGTATTGTATTACTGATATTAAAACAATTTTTCAAGGTTTCTAAAGTTTTTCTGTCTTCATCTATATTTGATGGCAGATCGGCACCATTTGTCCAATCTGAAAGGCTGCTATGCAGGATGTGTAGGTTCAATGTTGGTCTAATTCTGTTTAGCAGTTTTTTTTTTCAACAGTAAGTTGTGTAAATGTTTTTCTAGTTTTAGCGGTGGATTGGCATCATTTGTACAAATTGAAAGCCCTCCATTCCAGAATGCTGTCAAATTTGGTTCAGTTAACTCGAGTGGTTTTTAAGAAGTTGTTAAAATGTTTTTCTATTTTAAGTATTCATAGCCATATTTTATGACGGATCCTCATCATCTGTATAATCTGAAAGGTCTTCATGCTTGGATGCTTTATATAAAGATTGGTCAAATTCTATCTAGCAGTTTTGGAGAAGTCCATTAAAGGCGTTTCTATTTGTTAGTAATGGCAGCTATAATTGATGGTGAATCGTTATCAGTTGTACAAACTTTGAAGCCCCCTGTGCCAGGATGCTTTTTCAAATTTGATAAAATTCTGTTTAGCAGTTTTGGAGAATAGCTGTTTAAAGGTTTTTCTATTTTTATTATTGGCTGCCATAGTGGATCAGCATAATTTGTTCAAACTTGAAAGGACTTCATGCTGGGATGCTTTCAGGCAAGTTTGGTTAAATTCTATTCAGCAGTTTTGGAGGTCATTGAAAGGTTTTTGTAATTTTAGTAATAGTGGCTTTTCTGTTTAGTAACAGTGGCCATATTTAAAGGTAGACTGGCATCATTTGTACTGCCAGTATATTTTCTGAAAATTTATCAGGTTTTGTTCAGCAGCTTTAACAAAAATTGTTTAAAGGGTTTTTACTACTTTTAGAAATTTATTAAAAGTGGCCATATTTCTTCGCAGATGGCATAATTTGTACAAATTTGAAAACCCTTCATGCCAGGATGTTCCGTGTTTTTGAGAGGTTAAAATAGCAATTGTTGATGGCCACCCATTGCAAAACACATTACACAGGATGGATGTAGGGCCATACCGTAAATTTCTTGGCCTTATAGCAGGTGAGCTAATAACAACAAAATTGCTGTAATGGCCTGAAATTCTAGTCAGGTCATCTACATACTAACACAAATTTGCCTATAAAATTTAATTTGTCTACCTTAAGTAGTCTTTGCTTAATTGTGCCAACACAGTTTTTGAAAAAAAAGTTCAAAAATGTGTAAAAAAAATTGAACAAATTGCTTTACTGACCCGTGAATACAAATATGCATGCTAAATTTAATTTGTCTACCTTGAGTGGTTTTTGTTTAATTGGGCTAACAAAGTTTTTGTCAAAACAGTCCCAAATCCAAAAATGTGCAAAAAAATTTGGAAGTCTAATCAGGTTATCTACTCATGATGATGAAGTGTGTGAAATTTCATGGCTCCAAATCCAATAGCTTTTGTGTAATTGCAGTCCGATAGCTTTTGTGTAATTGCAGTCCAATAGCTTTTGTGTAATTGCGCAGTCCAATAGCTTTTGTGTAATTGCAGTCCAATAGCTTTTGTGTAATTGCAGTCCAATAGCTTTTGTGTAATTGCACTAAAATGGATTCGGGACAGATGTAAGGACTTATGGATGTACAGCAATGAGGCAGTATGCTCCATTCTGCTGTTGCATTGGGGTCATAACAAAAAGAGGACCTTGTAAGCACCAACAGCTGTGATCAGATAATGTATGTCTCAATTTTTTAAATAAAAGTTGAGAGAGAAAACACAACATAACAGCAATTAGCTGCAAGTTGTACAGTCACAAGGAGCATACTAGTTGACAACTTCAGTTATCCCTGAAGTATGCAATACTGCTCCTATGCTCCTAGATTTCTTTTTGGACACATTGTTTGCTTAGAAACATACATTTCTTTTAAGCTTGGCTAGCCCTGCCAGCCATACAACTTGATTTAACCATACATACTAAATACTCTAAATAAAAGACAACTTGATGTATCAATACATACTAATTTCTTAGAATATGTATGGGTACATCAAGTTATAGGACTGGTGTGCGGGGAAAGTACGAGCTTAATGGAAGTTAAACCATGTTAAATCCAGAACATGACACATTTTACTACTAATCCCTTATTACATGATATGGCTGGTTGTACTTAGTGTGCCATGTAAAGTTTTCTCAAGTGCCATTACTCCAACATGGGAATTTTACATGCCACTTGAGTACAGACTTGTTTGTTCTTATAACTCTGTTATTTGCTTTTAATTCTTAAACAATTCCCTCATTTTTCGAAGTGATAATTGGAAAATAAAGATCATACACAGCTTGCCATGTCTGAATATTTGTTGGAGATCTTGGCAGAAAAACACTTAAATCTTTAGCTCAACCCCTTTCTCATATTCCAGATAATGATTGCAGGAGATCTTGGGAGAAAAACACGTAATCTTTGGTCCAACCCCTTTCTCATATTCCAACTATGTTTGCAGGAGATCTTGGGGGAACAACACTTAATCTTTGGCTCAAACCCTTTTCTCCTACTCTGGTTAATGCAGAGATGCTGCCAGGATTTTATATAAAGGGGGGAGCTCCCCCCTTGTCACCAAAATAAGGGGGGGGGGAGTAGCAAAAAAATGAGGGGGCGGAGGCAACGATCATAGTCCAAAATTTACCTAACACATAAATATCCGTCTTTCTTTCTTTCTTATTGTTCTTTTGAAATAAAAATCCTCAAAAGATGTCTCCTCTAGTTGTATAAGCATTACTCTGTTGATCATTTCTGAGCTTAATTTGTTCCTCATCTGTGTATGAATATTGTTCGGTGTTGAGAACCCCCTTTCACATATGCATAGCTAGCTAAGCCAGCTTCAACAAGTTGGAAAAATGTTCTTTATGGTTATGTACAATTTTCAACAGTTCATAGGTATCGTCTCTTGAATATCTCTGCTTGAAAATAATATTTTTCACTAACGAGCTCTGCCAAAGCTTCACTTTCTTGAATCAGTGCTTTGCTGACTACTACATGTATGCCAGATTTCTTGTATGTTCCACAATTTTGTATTAGGGTTTTAATTTCATCAATGCCATGGTCCGCTTGTTCAGATGGAGTAATTCTGATCAAAAATAAATATCCTTACTTTTTAATTTATTTTTAGATTTTTATATACTAAATTTATCTTAACCCTTAGAGAGCGGTATAGTTTTGTAGCACAAGATTCCTCAAGGCAGAATTGTTTGAGAAAAAAAATGAAAAATTGCACTCTACTTTTAAATTGCCTGTACTTTAATTAGGCTTAGTATTCTGCCTATCTGACATTTAATTTCGAAGTACCGCTTAATAGGGGGTTGACCGGCATTCCGTCCGTTTTTGTCCATCCAGCATGTACATCGGATTCATATTCAACATCATTTTCAGGTTCAAAATTACTCACTGGTATTTCCAGTAACACTTTCCGGACTCCTATATTCTCATATACTTCAAAAGTTTTAAAAATCATTGTCATCATCGGTCAGTATTTGCCTAACAAAATCGTCATCTGAAGATGAACCATGTTGGGAGTCAGCCATTTTGGATTTTCTATGGGCCCTTACTTGAAACACGCATTTGTAAAACTTCATTCATGAATGCAAGGTTCAACATCGACAATGCTTGTTCCTGGGCCCAATGTGCCAATCAAATTTAGTTTAACCGTTCATGTTGAGCCCAAGTACTCGAATGTGTAAACAGTTGCCTACTGGAAAAAAGACCAATAACGAGACAAGCGCTACGAGACCTCTACTGGCGCACTTTAAGGTTAACAGTTAAATAAAAATTGTATACTGCGCAGAGTACATTTTTATATGCGCGACTTTAAACTAATTTGCGGGAGTTCTCGCGCATCACTGCTTTCCAAGTGTGCGAATTCGTACAAATGTTGCACGATTCACGCGCCCAGGCAGCATGTTAATGTTTGTACCTGAAAATGCGTGTAGAATCCTATATTTTTCAACGGAACCACAAGCAGATGATTTATAGGACATGATGGAAAATAATTTTAGTGATGCAGGACTATACCACAGGCTTACATGATTTACTGCTAGGTAAGTGAAGTAGTGAAAGGCAGAAGAAAGTAATGTTTTTACTACTGTATTTAGAGTGAAATATGTTGTTTCACTTGGATCAAATAATGGATTCATTGAAATCCCTACTATTTACACGAGTGCAATGGCTCTTTTTCCGACATAAGCTTCTTCGAAAGGAACATTACTCTTTTGTAAATATGGAGGTGAGCTGAGGAAGTGGAAAATTTCAGAAATATTGATTATGAAACCTCATATTCAGTCTGGGATTTAGCACAAAGTATTCTGTCCTTTGCTTGAAAGAAGAAGAAAAGAACATTTTTTTCTGAAAGATGATTTATTTCACATTTAAATATCAAGAACATATACAAAGAGCACTAAGCATAGTTAAATTTGTTCATTTACTGAATGTTTTTTTTAGAGTCTGTTGAACCATACAGAAAACTAATTTCCATATACAGTAAAGATTGTTTATTGTTCCTGGATGTTTCCTCTGTTATAACATTTGAATTTAAATTCCCCTGCCGCTTTTTTTTAACTAATATGTATTCCAAAGGCTGTTATAACATTTCTTTTTAATTGGTTATAGCACTGAATTTGTTGTCCACCTGAGAAAATTAGGTCAATTATAACGCTTTTATCACCTGATGTGCCTAAGCCAGATACACAATGGCGGTTGTTTAAACAACAAAAGCATGACATTCACATCATTTATAGGCGCCAGGTGACAAAGGCGTGATAATCATACCTCATTCATAATCGGTACTTGAGAATCATGGGTTGCTGTTTCAATGTAATTAAAGCATAAAAGCATGAAAAGAAATGATTTTGTTTTGTACTTTCTTGACCATAGAATTTAGAAATATCCTTGAACTATTATTTTCTACCCGTATGTTGACCAATTGAGTACCGCATGAAGTAAATCTTTTGTGTTCATTTTGAATTCTGACTGATGTGAAAATGGCTGAAAATTCGCTGGTCAGAAAAAGAAAAATTTAGCGACAAAGCTTTATGAGCATTTGCATATCATTGAAAAACATCTCAACAAAAAATCTCAGATTAATAGAAAACAGATGACTATTTTTCAATTTCTTTCCATCAAAATAAATAAAGGACTAATATACTAGTCATCTAGTTATTGAACAAAGACGCTTTCACATAAAAGTGATTTGTATGATTCACCGGCTGATACATGTACATGTATGTAGATACTTTCATCAGATGGTAAAACTTACTGGTTTATCTTTTTTTTTTCCTTCATGATAATGTGTATTGATACAAATGTTGTTTCTTGAAACTTTTATTACCATTAAATGAGTTCTGACAGTAATCGTACCGTTATAAATTGTTTACTACATGCATGTCCAAAGTCGTCGACATGTAAAGTACATAAACATTTTGAAAAATAAATGCTTTTGGATATCAAGTTTCTTGGTTATAACGTTTCAATATCCCAGTCCACTCTGAAACATTATAAACACTCTATACTGTACGTTTATATAGGTAGATTTTTTTCTGGTCAAAAATGTAATTTTATGCAAAAGAACAGTCTATACTTCCATACGGCATACCAAAACTGGAATTATTTAGGTGTTGCAAACTCAATTTTGAAAATGATAAATTTATTACAGCAATAAAAAGTTTAAATTAACTTTTATTCCCTTCATTATCAAAGGCATTTAAAACTAGTAAAATATATATTTCAAACTTTTGAACATTTCTTCCAAATTCTCATAGATACTGAGCTCAACACTGACTTAAGATCAAGATAAAGTGACACATAAAAGGCAATGTTTTAATATCCAATTGCAAATGATGACATAGATATAAAGGGATATACAAATTAAGTCATATTAAAGACAGTACAACACAAACATTGGATAACTTCTAAAAAATTCTCTCTATTATGATGACACTATGCTTTCGTTAATCTCCCTTTAATGATGACATTCCAGCTCTCATTATTTCATCCACCAATAGCAAGTTTGTTGCTATCACAGTACTGAAAAAGAGAATGGTTTAAAAAATGATTATGACTTTGTCAATTTTAAAGGGCAGCATGATTATGTCAGTTTTATTATTGCAACATCACTCATAGGGCGAACAGATTCAAATAAGAAATATCAGAAATCAGCTTCTTCATTTCTTACAATTTAAAACTGTGTTTACAATGACAAACCTGTGCCCCGTTTTCTCACTGCAATCATTCGTGTCAACATTTAATTTTAGTTTTAAATGGGTATTGGTTTTGCAGAATGCTCTGCTGTCTTACATGGTTTATTATTTGATAATTAAAAGACAGGATTCTTTAAAAAAATTTTTTACAGCTCTACAGCAAAATAAAGACCACCACCACAAAGGCAAAAAAATTGTATACCAATTATATCTGTGATACATAGCATTGTTAGATTGCTACTAGTTCTACCTGTTGTTAAAATAAGGAGCTAAATGCATGAAGTTCTTTTATAGGTAAGTCACAGAAGAAAACTGGATCTGTACTTGGATATAGCTATCTACAACTCATCATTCCTATCTTCTTATAAGCTAAAAGCAAGTTGTTGTAAACATAAACTACAAACATTAAGAGCAAATACAATTTTATTTATAGTATTTAATGAGGAATAAGAATATTTACCATGAATGCAAAAGTTGTTTCTTTACTCTGTAGTTGTCTAATATTCCATGGTCCACTGGTATGATTGCCTCCCCTAGAAAAGAACAACTCTGATATATACACATCGTGTGGTACTTGCCACAGAAGCATAAGAGTCTAAAAGTTTTTAAAAAGTCCTTTGCCAGTAACCCCGACACGAGTCAAAAAGTTTGTCCAAGATCTTTTGATATTTCAAGGTTCTGAAAGTTTGTCACAAGTCCATTGACAGTATAATAGCGCAAAAATTATATAATCTTTGCAAAGTGTTATGGCTTCCAACATTCAAAAATTCCCTACTTGTATTTAGTGATAGTGGGCTAAAGTTCCCAACATAACTGAATAGAGCCATGGACTTTTGGAGCAAAGGTAACATGAGCTATAATGTATTATGTCTTTTCACTCTATGGACATGTAGATTCAGAAGGACTCCAATCTTTTAAATTCTTGAGTATCCATCCTTCCACAGAAAATCTTGTGAACAGCTCAAGTATTCTCCGTTTCAGTATAACATTAATTTTCTTAAAAAAAACTGCAGCAAAAGAAACATGGTCCACATGCTTTTCTGTTATTTATTCCCCATCCCACTCTCACCATATCCATCCTTAAGTTCTGAACCAACAGGTTGGACAAAAATTCTAAGACAATTGTGACCACCGACAAACAAAGTCTTCTTCTCAAACGTTGCAACGAGAAAACTGCCAATAGCTGTATTGCCAGATTGCAATGCCTTATTTTAGTCCATATAGTATAGTACTCTACATGTGAAAATTTTTAACACTTTATGCATCCGCAATACCAAATTACAGGACTCTATTATCCACAATACCAAATTACAGGACTCTTCAGGCAATATTGTCCAAGAAACTGAGCTACATGCAAATGCCTAACCCGAGGGATGTCACCATACAGACGGATGGATGGACATCAATCGATAGGGTAGAGTCAATTTGCAATCCAGCCAATAAGCATTACTGCAACAAGGGCACACTACATACACAAAGCTATTTACATGTTTTGTTCCAAGTCGATGGAAAACACAATTTTGAAATGGAATAGGAATGCAAGAAAGCCGTCAGGCAAAGACCTAGTTACATGCCATATCTAATTCGTTCCTTCTTCCAAATTGGAACACAAAAAAAAAAAACAATGTATTTTGCACATTTTACATAACTCTTTACATGTTCCAAATATATTTAGTGTCATAGTGTGAATGGAATTCAAAACAAACTGGTATTTATGATAACTTGATTCAGTATCTCTAAGAATATCGACCTGCAGATGTTTGTGAAAACACCTAAATTGTTCCAGTCCGGGTGTGCCTCAGGAAATAGACTGAACATCCACATCAAATGTTAAATTAACCATATAAAATGAAATAGGTAAATAATACAGAGTAGCATCATTAATCTACTCCAATTATTTGACTAGTTTGACTGTCAATTAAACAGACAAGATTTTGAATGACCTGAAATACCTTGTTCCCATTTTAGTATTGTATACAACTCCCAGTCGAAGAGAAAGAAGTCAGATTACCAATATAAAAACCTTATTCTGAAGTATGTACAATTACCTGTCTTTATATCCAATCCCACGGCCTGTTCTGGTCCTGTGTATTCCTCCTGCAGTTTGACCATGGCATCTTGTGCATCGAGCCCCGAGTTATGGGCCAGTGTCTTGACAATCACCAACAGAGCCTCTGCAAATGCCTGCACACCTGAAAAACATCACAAAAAGACGTCATGACAGTGTATGTACATGTCTAAAGCAAGCAAAGAAGAGTCTGTAATGAGTATGTGAATGTAGCCTTTTCTATTTCCAATATGAAGTAAAGACTGGTGTTCCAATAAGAGGCCCAAGTGGGCCTTATATGACTCATCTAGCTTACATAACAGTTGACCAATTCACTAAGCAGGCTTATGTAGTATTGCAAGAACAAAACACTAAACTATCTTCCAAACTTCACATCGTCATGTCGATTTACCTACTTTACAATAGGTTCACAAAAATTAATGTCAGAGGCCAGTCTGGCAAGTGCAACTTGCACTGCACTTGCCTCATTTGGTGAATGCAAACAAAAAGCTTATAAACTTCACATTATATCTCAAGTTACTCTGCAGTTATCAATAAAGAGCACTTTTGTTTACAGTAATCAGTAAAAAGTTCATGTCACTAAAACTATGGTTCTCCAATTGGCTGATATGAATAACCTGAGTTAGTACTCAAGCTTGTTGGTTCCTTGTCTACGTCAAAAAGATGCCTCAGAAAAATACTATGTGATTGACTCCCTTCCTCAAAGCAACCGATCAACATGATTGTATTATAATGAAAAATGGAAGTAGTTTCTGGTGAACGACCTTCAAGCACATATAAATGTGGATGTTTAAAGGAGGAGCAAGTACATGGTGAATTTTGTTTTAGAAAGATATAAACCAAATACAGTGTGTTCCAAGAATTTTAAATGTGTTTTGATTTTGATTATCTAACATTCTTGTATGTGGAAAAACAATAAATAAATGTGGCTTGTTTTGTTCTTTTTAAAAAAAATAAATAGCACATTACAGCATTTAGTGAGACAGTCTTTGGAATAGTGTGAAATTAATCTGGGTGAGTAACTTTCAAGAGTCACTCGCCCATTTCATAAAGTGCTCAGAAATTTAATTTCTTTCCTGCATAGTTTCTTGCTTATATTTGAACTTGTCCAAGATCTTGATGATATAAATCTATTTGCCAAGTTTAAAAGAAACTGGATGAGAAATATTGTCTCTAGACCAAGAGAGGTACAAGTTCAGCCAATCAGATGCAAGATCATCTCATTAATATGCACAGATCTCACTTATTATAGAACCTGTCTAAGACAATGATATAAGCCTATTTACCATGTTGAGCAAACTCCAATCAAAATTCGATCTTCAGAGTGGTAACAAGCTCTGCCAATCAGATACAAGACCTAATAAATATGCATAGATCTAGCTCATAATCAAACTCATCCAACATCTTGATGATGTAAAACTATTTAACAAGTTAGATCACAATCTGATCCGAGATAATTCAGGGTTCATACAGCTGTTGGTAAAACAAATTCCAGACTTTTTCCAGACTGGATTGCAATATTTTCCAGACCCATCTGGCACATGTATTTGAAGTCTGTATCACTATAAATGAGCATGTGGTATCCGCAGAATATAAAACAGTATCCACCAATCACAAGTGGGTTCATAGATCACGTCTTGCCAACAACATTGAACCAGCAGGGCCATCACTAGACCAAATGGCGCCCCAGGCAACAAGGGTCTTTAGCAAAATAAAACACAGCAACCCAGAAAAATTCCATACTTTTTCCAGAACTTTAGGGCAAAATCTTTATTTTCCATACTTTTCCAGGTCTGGAAAAAGCACTCTTTTTTTCCCATACTTTTTCCAGACTTTGTACGAACCCTCATAATTGCTAGAGTGTTGTCAAGCTCAACCAATCAGATACAAGATTATGTCATTAATATGCATGGATCTTGCTCATAATCATACTCAAATGAGATTTTGATATAAGCCCATTTACCAAGTTGGATCAAAATCCTATTTAAAAAAAAGTCTCCCGAGTGGTAAAAAAACTTAGCCAATCAGATGCAAAATCACCTCATAAATATGCATTGACATCACTCATAATTAAAACTGTCCAACATCTTGATATGAACCTTTTTACCAAGTTCGATTAAAATCAGGTCAGAACTACAATTTATTAAGTGGCTAGAAACTCAGCCAATTAGATTTAAGATCATCTTATTAATACACACATATCTCACTCATATTAAGACTTGTTGGATATCTTGATATCAGCCTACGTACCTAGTTTCATAAAAATCTGATCAGAAAAGAGTTGCTAAAGTGTTAAGAAACTTAGCCATACTGAAGCAAGATCACCTCATTATTATGCTTAGATCTCATTATCAAACTCGTTTGAGTTCTTGATCATGTAAGCCCACATTTTAAGTTTGATGAAAATTGGATCAGAAATATAGCTTCCAGAGTTGTGACAAGCTGCCAATCAGATGCAATATCATCTCATTAATATGCACGGATATTGCTTATAATTGTATTTATACAAGACTATATTTGAAGTCTGATCGAAATTGGAACAGAAAATAAAAAGCTCTGCCAATCAGACTCAAGACCACCTCATCAATATGTGTGGATCTTGCTCATTATTGAACTATTCCAAAATCTTTATAAGCCCATGTTCCAAATCTGATCAAAATTGAATCAGAAATATGGCCTCCAGAGTCATAACGAGAAATTGTTGATGGATGGATGATGCACGACAGATGCAGAGCCATACCATACTAAAAAAAACCCACTTTGTTTCATGTATACATTGCAGCAAAATTTACCTTTCCCATATAAATAAATTCCTATAATTTTAATATATAATCTTCACTCATGATATTATCACTGACAGAGTGACCTCTGACACTTTAAAGTGATATCTGTAGTTGCCAACAAAAGCAAGACAAGAATCGTCAGAAAATCAAAACTGATTTCTCTGAAGACTATTAGCAATAATTATCACACAGTAAAAGTACCTCAATTTTCAGCAGAATGTGACAATTTCTGAATGGATTTGAAATTAATGAGATTTCAAATACTACTGCCAATTCATGTCATACATATTATCGTATATACTTGCGTACAAGCCGGGTCCAAATGCAAACAACATAAACCCTGAACTGTCATTGCATAATGCGCCGGCAGATCAGGGTCTATGTTGTTTGTTCAACTGATTAGTCCTTATAAATTGCATAGACCCAGATCTGCTGGCACATTATGTGATGGCAGATGAGTCTATGCAGTTGGTATCAGCTTATACACGAGTATATATGGTAGATGGAATCTCCAACTTAAACTGTCAGTTTCTCAAGAATCTCGAGTACAAACTAGTCTAAGAATACCATTTGAACCGGACTATGATGAATGACACAGCCAACTAATGGCCATTAAAAATGCGGAAATCTAATTTCCTTTGAATTCATTTAGAATATAAATTACTGTACAGAAAGGCAAAATGAATTCTATCCTTGAATAGATTTTACAACTGAAACTTTGAAATTTTATGTCAAGTGATATAGGTCAAGGCTCAAACTGGTGCGCAAAAAAGCGACTCAAACCACTTTACTTTTTAATGTACATAAGCGATTAACACTTTGCCCACAGTGTTGAAGCATGGTTATTTATTACAGATCCCAAGTTTCTAAAGTACAGTCAAACCTGTGTTCAGCAGTCACCCATCGGAAACGACCAAAGTGGCCTTTGAAAACAGGTTACCTCTTAAGGCAGGTTCAGCTCTCAAACTTGGTTCATGAAAAATACATGTACTATGCACTGAATAGCATTAGCATTATTATTATTAGTAGTAGTATGCCATCAAGTTACATATATTTAGTTTAGCTAATTAGCAAAAAGAAAAATAACAAAATAATAAAATAAAAAGTTCCACTTTAATCCATCATGTACATTAAATCGTCACTTATCAGTAGAAACGGTGTCTAAATAAAATTACTGACAGCTAACCTTTTTGATAGGAAAGCTGGTATAATTAGGCATGAAAACAGATTTTCACACTTCAAGCATTTGATGGATTAAGCAGTTGCTCAAACTCACCGAGATCAAAAGACAGTTGGCTTTTGTGCGAGATCTTTGATGATTAGGGAATGAAAAGAAGCTTCCTGTGGCTATTGTTAGAAGCATATAAACTATAAGGGTTTTTCAAAAGTGCAGTGTATATGTATCTCTACTCATTTGGTGTGATTGTACATAATCTTGTACACACCGGATTAACGTTGTTCTCAAAATCGGCTATAATATCTCGCTTACGCCTAATAATCCCTTGGATCTGAGTTAACCAGACTCCCATTTCTGCTGCAACTACATGACTACTTTGTCCACTATCCAGGAAACAAATTGCTTTGAATTCTCATGCAAGGACAAAAACTGCATTGCTTTTGAAGCCACATGTTGACACCTTTGAGTTCGACTGACAGCGTGTTTGTAGTACGGTAAGTACAACTGAGATATGAAATGCTTAAACATTGATTCACATGATGTACCTTTATCTAAACAATGCCTTGCTCATCAAACAAAAGAAGTGTTTAATTTGCATACTTGGAGCAGTCACTGCTGATATGCTCCAGTGACTACTTAAGGCAGGGTGAAACCATGGTTTGGTTAAGAAACACCTGGGCCGATGACCACTGAAAGCAGGTGACCATTAAATACAGGGCATTTATATTGGAAATTTGCCGGGGGGAAATTAGAATGACCACTGAACACAGGTGACCGCTAGGATAGGTGTGACTGTACCATTATCTAGGTTTTAATATGCAAGTGAACAAAGAATCCCATTATGCAGCACATTCATTAGATGGGGCTCATGTGGCACACAGACACCATCTGATTTTTCATACAGTCCCATTCAAAGTTGTGCTGATTAAATATAATTACCAGGGCATGTTCAATTCAAGGTCTTGTACATCTGGATCATTCCAGACAGCATTGGAATATAATGCTACAGTGTTCTGGGCATGTTATGGCTGTTTTCAATAGAGAGATGATGCAGAGAGAATAGTGACATATATCAATATGACAGCACTGATAGTGAACTTTTCACATTCTGTGATTGCTGAAAGCATTTTGAAATTATGGCTGATTTCGGACCACACATTAAATTTGATTCTTTTATAGCAAAGATAACTTTGGGTTTTTTCACCCTTCCATTCATACACACTTGCAGAACAATCAGCACTTTCCAGAACAGATAAATGGAACATACTCCAGCTTAGCCCATAACATAATCATCCACTGCCTTGCATGGATTCTTTCCTGTGGCAAGGTAAATTTTAGTCGACAACCACTGACCATATTGTTTCATTCCAAACGACAAGGTGCAGAATTACCTGCGGAAATAGCCAGACATGTACAGTTGGTAAGGTAACATCCGAGATATTCCAAATAGGGATGCTTTATTTTCTGAAGGAATCAATGGCGTAAAAAGGGCCAGGAATTATACACATAAAAAGATATTGAATATAATGCAAACAACAAAAAATGTATTACCAAGAGAAATATTTGTTACATTTTTTAACAAGCTCTTATGAAAACACTGTCTTTAAATATTCTTCACAAGATATACAATAGATTGTGCTTTAATTACCTGTTTCAGATACATATTGTTTCAGATATATATTTTTTCAAAGGACAGTCGTTCTTTTAGCGAGACAGAATTACAATAAACTGTATGAAAAATGTACATTTAGTTTTGCTACTAACCTGGATCTGCAGCTGGTTAAAATTCTAGTACCAGAATACAAACACAAAACATACTGACAAATTATTAATATACAATACTCGCTTTAACTAGTCTACATGTCAAACTTTTGCTGAATGATCATAAAGTCAAGTCCACAAATTTTGCAATGAGCATGATGTGCTCAACCCAAGTGTTTTATTACATCACTCTCATATTCTTCTTTCAAAATTTGTAAAGCACTATTGATTTGTACTTTTTATGATCCCATAATGATGTTTTGAAGTTTAAAAAGATCTCTCTCCTCTAACATTTTTCAGTCATATATAACATAACGAGTAAAGTCGATAAAGCCTGTTTAGCTTAACATCTGGCACCATTTTCTTTAAAGTATAGGCTGGTCCACTACCTAATTGTTAGGGATGAAATGATACACCTGTGCCGCGTATTGATACGATTCACGACACACAGCCTATGATACAATACATTATCAATTCTCAGTTTAAAGAATAAGAAGGCAAACGACTAATAATTATTCACGACTGCTGAAGATTAAAGTAACTTATATAGGGTAGATATTGTTTTGTATAGATTCTTCACCTCTTGTATCGATACGTGTATCAATATGGCAAAATATCGATGCATCGATGAATCGTTTCACCCCTACTAATTATATTATCAAAATATAATGACTCCTTGAGACAAGTTGTTTAAACAAGGTGTCATTTTGTCTGTTTTCTGGAAATGTGTCAAAAAGAGCTGCTATAAATAGAAAATAAGTATATGTAGGTCTATGTGGGACAAACATACTCTTACGCTATTCTTATGCAGCCGTAATCTTTTTTTTAGAATATTCTCAAATTTATATGATGTGTGGGATTAAAAAAATGACAATAAAATGACAAACACAACTTTTTATTGCTTTATTTTTGTTTTTTCAATGTACCAAAAAAAGCGTAATCCATATATAGATAAGTATAAGATGTAATTAGGTGAAAAAAAGCTTAATGATTACGCCAAAGGCGTAATGGTTGGCATGTATGCAATAGCCATTGATTTGACTGGGGCTAACTTTTCATTGAAACACCAAATGAGGAAGCTAGCAGTTTGTGGTACAGAGGCTTTTTAAAGCAGAGAGATTTCTCTGCTTGCGCCACTGAGAGAAGACTCTATTACCCTTCACAGACTTTCAAAGTGGTGGGCCTTCTTGCTCAAGCAATTCTGTACACCACTCGCTTGCAGACAAACATTTCTTTTTTAGGCTTCTTTGCTATCAGCCAAGCATGCCGATTCAGTATTTCTGGGTGGGGATGGAAAACCTGCATTAACAGTCGTTTCAGCAGGCATTAAGATAGCAGGATTTCTCCAACTTGAGAAGAGCAATCAGGATTAGTCTAAAATCAGATTCCCTTGCCTTCTAAAGACCTTGGGAATCAGAGGGGTTGGGGGAAAGGTATACGCAAGATTATTCCAATTCAGCAAGAAGAGCATCAAATACCCAGCCTTTTGGATCCAGGACTGGAGAGATGAAGGTTGGAATTTTGGCATTTCACTGGGTGTAGATCAACTAAGACCAAGGAGTGAAGAAGACAGCTCTCTGGGGATTTGGTTCCCCCAGTGTTCGGAGGTAATTGATGACTGCATAGTTCTGAAAGAATCTGAACTCCCTTTCCAGATAGCATCTCCTTCCACCATCAAAAGGCACTTGATATAGCTTTCATCTCAATGAGGTGATGTACATGTAACACTCATGAAGGGATCAAATCCTGCTCACTTCTTGGAAGGAGGGCTGGAGATGTGCACCCCTGCTATTCCTATTGGCATCCATGCAAACCCGATTTCCAGCAACTGATCCTGAAGCAGTATGCCTGCCGTATGCGAAGAGATGGTGCCTAATGTAATCCAAAACTTTGAATATCTTAAGTTTTCGCCACCACTAAGAAGAATCATCTGCAAGGGTCTAATTAAAAAGCTGCCCAGAACGAGAAGATCTGCAGCTGCAATGAGAAGATCCAAGAGGTGAAAGAACTCCCAGATTGAAAGCGACTCTCCAAGTGGATGGAAGACACTACAAACACAATATTTATGGAATGTTCCCAAGAGGCAAACTCACTTTAGAGAGGTTCTGAACTCCATGCCAAGACGACTAAAATATTGGGATGAAATATGATTGGATATGTCCTTGTTGATAAGGAATCTGAGGCAAATCAAGAGAGAGAAAAGAGATTTAATGTCTTTTGGTACAAAGAAGTTCCTCACCATGTGTTCTTGGAGGTTGTCTTCCTGATTATTCAATGTCAGGGACGTGGAGGTTGTCCTAAAGTTTGAAATGACTGTATCCATGAATTTGATGAACGTCTAGGAACTGAGATTCAGACCAAAAAGAGAGCCCTGAGCTGGTACATGGCATCCTTGTAGGTGAACCTTAGGAATTTCCTTGAAGATGTGTGAATGGGCATATGAAGGTACCCATCTTGGTGGTCTAGGCTGACTGTAAAGTATCCCTCTTTTAGTCTTTTAGGGACAACCCCATGTCGATATGACCATCTAGTTAGGATAAGTAACAACAAGATTTTCAAGATGGCTACCATGGTAGCCATATTGGATGTCCAAGGACCAACTAAACATCATAATCAGTCTTTTAGTAAAATCCCCCATGTCAATACAACCATCCATTCAGGTGCAGTAGTGATTAGTGATACAAAGTTTTTCAAGATCATAAGATGGACATTGTGGTGCCCATACTGGATTTTATTCAGGACCAACTAGACATCATAAGAAATCTTCAAGTGAAAACCCAAGGTTGATATAACCATCCATTCAGGAGTAGTAGTGCGAAGATTTTCAAGCTGAATGTCCTAGCACCATATTCATTTAGGACTAACTGGACCTTAAGATGAATATGTGTGTGAAGTTTCATGCAATCCTCCCAGTAGTTTAGACTCCTATAACAAATGTTTGCTGATAGACAGACAAAACAGACAATCGCATTATGTCCTCTGATCTATGACCAGCAGAGCTAAAACTCCACGTATCGTTCAGACTTGAGAAACTGCAAAATTTATGTGAATCTGTAAGGCCTCCAAGGCACAAACAGAAGTAGTAACTGATGAATGATGGAATTTGGAACCACTCCATCTGTCTAAGGGAAGATCATTCTCGTCTCATTTCTGTCTCAGTAAGCAGACGACATTTTAACCTTTTAGTGCTAAACAAGCCAAGATGTTTTTACTGTCTTTTTCACTGGGAAGGTCTGGATTTGCAATGCAGTGGAAGGACTTCTAATGCATTATGATCAGGTAGTGTATTTGAAGATGAAGCACATGCTTAAAGATAATGAAATAATTGCATACATGGTCAACTTCACAATTCTTACCTAGTCTTGCACGACCTTTGACCTCATTTTTGTACTTCATCAGCTCTTGGTATGCCGCAATCTCAAATGCCCCTGCTCCTGGTAGCACACACTCTGTAAATACAACCAATCATTCAAAAGTGATTTTGCACTAGATAAAAGTATCTGTCACACTAGAGATAGTATTGATGTATTGCAAAGGGCCTTGCTATATACAATTTCCTTGACAGGGTTTTAACAGAAGAACGTCTGCTGTAAAATCAAACTTTGGAGAATATGGGAATACAGGGGCCATAGCTCTTCCAAAAAATGGCATGCTATGCTAAAAATCCGACTCATTCAAAATCTCATCAGTATAAAAGTGCATGACAACTTCGGTAAGTGTGTGTGCATGTGTGTGTATGTATGTAGTAGTGCTTTACGGCAACTCAGCACAAAAGTGACTATGTATTGCCAACAAAAGGTTATGACCCAAAAATGTGAAATTGAATTGCACAAAAATTATGAAGATAAAGCCTTCCGAATAAATGTATAACTAAGCACAACAGGATAAAATATAAAACATAAAGCTGTAAAGATTCTGTAAAATGTATATAAAATAACAGATAAAGGCAACACATTTAAAATCCTTAAAATGTGATTAAAATTTATTGCTCAGGCTGCATTCCCTTACAAATTACAAGATTTGCTCAGGTAGTACGTCCTTGTACTGTTTCTTCAAGCAGTTCACGTCAAAATATTTCCGTCTCACTGCACGGAAATCGACACACTCTACAAGAATGTGCTCCACTGTCAGTTGAGATTCACCCTTCAGAAGGTATGCATGAGTCAGGTATGCGTGTCTGATACACGATCGCCACAACAATACCTCATCTCTCCGATTTGTTCTATACGAGGGACAACACTCACCTATAGTGGGTTTGATGTTCTTAAGTTTGTGGAGTTTTCATTTCACATATTTTGCCAAGTATGATGAACATGTTGATTTATACAATATTTCAAGTCAGTATATGGAATCTTCCATTTAGAAACCAGTAGCTGCAGGGCAGCTTTGGCTGCTTTATCTGCCCTTTCATTACCCTTTATGCCAATGTGACTTGGCAGAGAACAGTACAGAACACTTTTCCCAAATTGTATGAGAACATCATGTTTCTCTAATATCTGGGATATTAACAGATTGTCAAATTTAAGATTCTGTAAAGCTTTCAAAGTGGAAAGGGAATCTTAAAAGATGATTTAATTTGTTTTTTGAGAGGTTTCAATATAGTTCAAAGCTTTGATTATGGCAGTAATTTCTGCACTATAAATTGAGGCTTTATCTGGTGATCGGCTCAACATTGTACCATTGGGTTTGGCTATGACAGCTCCAGTACTGAAAAAATCTGATAGCCCGACGCCCGGGACCCCTCTGTATTCTAAGTGAAGTGCCTGTCAGGCTTGTCGAAAATAAAAAATCTAATTTGTCTGAGAAACTTTGATCTCGCTGATGAAATGAGGAAATTTATTTTCAAGTTGTTGAAGGACTAGTAAATTATTAACATTTATCCCCATGTATGTTGCTTACCCATATGAAGATCGTCTACTTACTGTACTTCTATCAAAAGCTGTAAACTTGTATACAAAGTGAAGCATGTGACCTATGAATGGGGAACAGATTGCCTGGGTTTCCTGTAATTAGTGCTCACTTGGCTTTAACATACATGTGATTCTACCAGCTGAAAGACAAAAATGTCATTTTTAAGGTCGTCTACCGCATATACCTTTTTATAGATGAAATCAATCGCTTTTGAAAATAAACCGATTTTTTTTTTAAAAATTTAAAAAGAGACCTCGCCCCATATTTGTATGCATTCTATCCACTAATAACAGAAACAAGTCAGAACCAGTCTAGTGAGGACCAAAAACGTTCCAGTAGTCGTTGCGACCAGTGAGGTGGTGCATGGCTGAGTAATCAGATTAAAGTTAACATATGTATAGAATGAGCTGTTAATTGGTTACCTCATTGTTGTAATCTGGAGAGTTTAGGCCAAATGCGGAATGTTTCTTGAGATGTTGTAATTAATAAATGGATCAAAGGTGGTCCATGATGGCTTCTGAGTCTTTGATTAAAAATCAGCCATCCTTTGGTGAAGGTGAGATAAAAAGGAAAGACCAACCAAAAAATGATTTTGACAGAAACACTTGAGCAAGTAATGCAACACTGGTTTAACATTTTAAGCAGCACCTATGAACAACATCAAAAGTGAAAAGAGAAACTGTGTAAAGCACGACACTTTTCAGATGCTAATGAACATCAGCGCTGTTGATCCAGTGGGTAAGGAGGACATTGATAGAGCAATTGGACAATTGGTTAACATCAGGACCAGGAGGAAGACTGCTTTATATGAAATATTTTGAGATCTAAATAAACACACAAGTAAATTTAATATGATTTTGCTTAATTCTTTTTGTAGTACAAATTAGGACCCTTTTGGGCACATACAATTGAGTCTGGGCTTGTGGAATTGAGTCAGGGCTTGTGATTTTTTTAAAGTCACCAGCCCTAAGCCTGTGTCTGAAATTTTTTTTCTTTGAGCACTGAGCTCCAACTTTACGGTGCTACCTACCTGAACTTTTAAGTTTCTATCTTTAAAAAAATTGGAGATAAAGTTAGGCAGGCATCTCCTTGGACCTAAGTTGAATAGATCATTCATTATGCCATACTTCTATTGAGTCATAAGCTTTCTCCAAGTCGAAAAAGATGACAACTACATGTTCTGTCTTTATGAAAGCATCTCTAATAAATGCTTCTCGTCTGACATGATGGTTTATTCTGCTTCTCTGGCGTCAAAATCCACACCTAACGTCAGATTGCAGATTGTTCGATTCGATATACCAGAATAGTCTATTGTTTAGCATCCATTCCATGGTTTTGCAAATAAAACTTGTTAATTCTATGGGATGATAGTTGCAAGGGTCAGTTTGGTCTTTTCCATGTTTAGATATTGGTATCACTGTCGCCAAGACTGGGGGAAGTTGCCAATTTCCCAAATTTTATTGAAAATGTTTAACATTGTATTTATAGCATTGTCAAATAAGTGTTTCAGAAGTTGATAGTGGCCATCATCTGGTCCTGCTGAAGTGTCATTGGGTCGATCAAGAGTCTTGTAACTCTCTCAGACTGAAAGGTTTAATGTAATCTTTGGCACTAGCAGATTTGAAATTTAGAGGAACCTTTTCTTTCAAGTTTTTGCCCCAGTGGAAGTTTTCAGAATAATTCTCTTGTGAGGAGTTCTTCGAGAATGTTTCGGCCAAAGTATACATGATTTCTGGTGCGGTTGTGACCATTTCATACCATATTCCATACTGATTTAATAGAGAAGCACGAGTTCAACCAAGGGACATAGAATCTACATGTTTTCTTCTTGCTCTCTCTAATGGTACGATGAGCCTTAGCTTGGTATATATGATAATTATTCAGATTTGTGGTTGTTGGATTGGAATTTAAATGTTTAAGAACCTTTTTCCATTCCTTGATAGAGTCTTTGCATGCATCATCAAACCATGGCTTGTTAACACATTTAGGAATCAATGAAGTTTTTGGTATTGGATCTCCAGCAACATCCTGGAGCATGTTTGTAAATAGGAGTACTGGATCCACAAGATTGTCAATACAATGAACTGTTACACTTGACTCACAGAGTGATTTAAAAGTTTCCCAATCTGCCTTGTTCAATTTCCATCTCTTGCCCTTGAAGTCTGGGAATATTACTTGTCAGATATGCTGGAAAGTGGTCACTACCACATAGATTGTCGACAGCTTCCCAAGAGAAGTAGAAGAGATGGACTGCAGATAGTCAGATCTGAGGATGAGCAGGATCATGTGGCAGGATACAACTCACCATTAAAGAGGCAAACATTGTGTTTTGAAAGCAAGTTTTCTACTTCTTTCCTCTCTGTTTACAGCCCCAAAGTGTATGGTGGCCACTAAAGTCACCAAGCAAAACAAAAGGCGCTCTCAACTGTTCAATAAGATGATCAAGGTCAGATTGGTTGATTGGAGTGCTTGGAGAGAAATATATTTAACAAAGTGACGTTTTTTTTTGTTGAGACACATGAATGGCTATAACTGTAGAGTAGTATTGAGATCAATTTGACTGTGAGGAGTTGTATTATTTATGATGATGGACACTCCTCCAGCAACCTTATCAGCATTTCATGAAAAGCTGCTGTTATGTAGTAAAATTTCTAAAATTAACTGTTGTTTTCCTTTAGGAAAGTCTCCCGAAGGCAGACATCTGTTGGATCATGTTCTTTAAGTAGAAGACTGATTTTTGATCAATATTTGCCTTTAATTCTAGGTAATTCCATTGTATTATCATGTCAGACATATTTATGGTTGTGGTGGGAGTACGAATATGTCTTCTGGAAGCTTTCCCTGCTGTGATATCAGCAGGCTCTCCATTGTCCACTCTCTAAACTCCCAAACTTGTTAAACAGTTTGATAGGATTGCCAGCAGGCTGCTGCTCTTTTGGTGGGCCGGATTTAACTGATTTATCCGTTATGATCCTCCTGCCTGTATCTGGGGCAGACTGGTTTCCTTTTGCAGCCATCTTTGTGGTGGTCATATTTCTGGCAGTTGAAACACCACAAAGGATTAGGAATGAAATGGTCGACACGGATGCTCAAGAAACCCGCTTTGATTGATGTAGGCAAAGTGACGCAGCTGATCATCAGTATATAAGTGTTCATGGGAATCAACTTGCTGTTACAGCGAATGTCGATTCATTTCACTTGGGAGATATTCGAAGAGCTGAGATTTTCGAGCATCTCAGCCTCACTGTAGCCATCCAAATCTCTGAAGTGAACACCTCTTGATGAATTGAGAGATTTGTGTAGAAATACCTTAACAGGTTATCTCCACAAATAATTTTGTGCAAAGTATTATCGGAGTGAGCTTTGCAGCTACATTCCACAAGCAATTGGCCAGAACTAAGTTTTTTTTATAACTCTTCTTGGCTCTCCAGCTAAGCCTTGAAGTGCATTGGCTATCACAAAGGTGTTTAGTTTTGATTCTTATGATTGGATTCAATGATGAGAGATCTTGGCCAATTTCCCTGACTCAGACAAATTACATCATCCGAGTAGCTGGTTGAATTATTCCTGGTCCTTTTGAGACCAGGTCTCATGCTATTGGTTGTTTTGGTTCGTTTTTCCATAGTGGCATAATAAAAAATTTGTCATCCACACTCCCCACTCGCCTCGGACCCCAACAAGGGGACAGAGATATATACCAATATAATGCATTTCTCATTTCCTCAGAATTGTCACATTATAATTACCTTGTGAGTGGAAGTTTGAATTTCAGGTGATTTACATGTTTGAAGTCGTTTCCTTGTAAACTGTTTCATCGTTGCACAGTTTACATTTCGCTTTGTTTCTTTCTTTTACAAAATGCAAGAAATATATATTCAAAGACTGATATTTTCTTTTTAAATAATTCCAAAAAAGTATTCTGATTTGAATGTGTGGTTATTTGTTGCAGCTCTACAAGATTGCATAAGATCTGTTGAATGGTTTCTGAGCTATACTGGTTATAAGATTCTATGTTTTCAATCATACTGCACGACTTCAAACATAATGCATGACAGGGATGATTCTGCTATATTAATTAGGGTCACCTGGTGGCCCCAATTTCTGTTGGTGGGCCCAGAATTTTTATTTTGAAATATCCAAATAGAAAGTTGGCAAATCTGGCTTGCCAGAACTTTCCCTCATTCCATTCACATCTGTAATGTGTTATTATATCTGAACCATAATTTTATGTTTATCTTACCAGAAGTCATCTTAATCATACAAAAGCTTGACATTGCTTTTAAGCTCATTTAATTATAACAAGTCCAAGTCCAAGCTGGTTTTGTTTGGTTTTGTAAAGTTTAACACCATTTTTCAGTACGATATATGGCGGCCAGTATATATTTGGTGGAGGAAGTACCCGTAAAGAACCACCGACCCAAAGGAAGCATCTGGCAAGCTTTCTCACATACCCACATTGGTCGAGCAGACTCAAACTCATGCGGACAGAGGCGACATGTGTAAGTGATTTGTGAAGGCAAGTGCCTTGCACCACTCAGCCACCCAGGGCCCCATCCAAGCTGGACTCTAATATTTGGGCTAAATTACCTCTCTTCAACCAGAATAGGGTGAAGCTAGTGAAAATAGGGAGAAGCGAGTGTAGAAAGATCAAAATTGTCACTTTAATGTTTTTGCATACTTTCATGTCAGATTATTAAAATGATGATGAAACATTATTAAAAGTTTTTACAAATATTAAAACTTTTTTTATTTTACTTCACCACATTTGTTGTTATAACAGACAACGGCACAGTCAAATATTGGCAACAGATTCCACGATAGAAGTCCTCTTTTCGTATGTCAGTATGATGAAATATTGGATAAAGTGATTACTTTTATTAGTAATGGATGTGGATACATCCAGCAAGTCATAATTTGATTCAAAAAGTCAATTTTTGACTTTTTTTTCAAGGATCATGTGTGAATTTTCAATGAGAATTTCGAAGATATTACTGTAATTTCTAGTATTTATGATCATAAAATGAGTACCGAAATTGACTGCAGAACATAAGACTTCTTTTTCTTTCTTTCCACCTTCCTTCTTTTAAGGGTCAATTGACACAAAAGTGAACATTTTATTTTGATTATTTAATGCATGGTACTGAAACAAAATGGGTTGGAGGTAATCTGAAATCAATGCAAGCCAAAGTGAACTTCGCCTTTTGGGCCTATTTAGGTGAAATGACAGACTTTAAGGTTGCTATTTCGCCCAAATCAAATGTAGCATGGACCCTGTAATTATTTAGCTTCTTCAACATATGTGCATTGTCGAAAAGCTGACGAGACCAGACAGCTCCCATTTTCATAACAGACATGTAGTCCTTCTTTAATTGAAAATTTTTCTTTGCTGTTTGGATAACTGACTGTACATATTGGTAATGGAATATAGTTTTAAATAGTGGTCAATATTTTAGTTTGTTGACTTGTGTCTGCTTGGTAAATAAGCTGCGAAGATTCCTATGCTTTTAAAACACCAAACTTTAATTTGATGTGATCATAGGGCACCTTTATTCCAATCATACCTGAAGTAACAAACAGAATTATTATAATGCAGCATAAATTTATATTATGTTGAACGAATAAACAGACAAGTTTCATATTAAGGACTTGTTATTTTAAAAAATCCGTTTTTTTTTATACGAAGAACACAACAACAGCAATTTTTACTATGGCTACTATTTTAAAAGGCTACTTTTCTACAAAAGAAGAACAAAATTATGTAACTAATTTTGGTTTACAATATTATTTTTTTGGTTTGAAACAAGAAACCTGTGCTTTAAAAATTCCCCAAAATACTCGTTTCCCGATGAAAAATTCCCAATCTCAACATTACTTCTAACCATCATATGCATCACCAAATGTGAAAATCATTGTAGATTTACTGTTGTTCCAAATCTGATGTGCACATATTACTATATAAATTTACCATCTTCAATGCCATTTTTGACAGCTCTGAGTCCATCATGGATAGCATCCTTGATCTGGGTCAAGGTGTGTTTGTTAGGTCCTTTGAGTAGCAGGGTAACTGAATGAGGATTCTGGCAGTTCTCTATGAATGTGTACTTGTCCTCTCCCTGTAATTGATTACAAAAAAGAAGACTGATACAAGAGAGATACCAGAAACGTAATTGGGGTTGATGATTGTATGAAAAAACTAGATTGATTGAGAACAATATCTTAAAGAGAAAATTGCTAAAAAGGTAAATTCTGCACAATTAGAAATATTTTTCATTGGGACAGGAGCCCGTTATCGACCCATGGGGACCTATTAAAATAATCCTGAAGTCTATACCCTCTCCAATGTGCAATATGCAGACCTAACCATTGTAGTGAATCCGTCTTTCCATAGTAATAAATGCCCGTTGGGATTTCTATAATGTACATGCAGATGTGAAGTTCTATGACCCTATGCTAAATAATACTTGTAATAACATTATGGCGTGACTAGCATTTTCTTCACCATGATAGTTCACATATGTATAAATTCATAAATATGTCAGTTTAAATTTCTGCACATCAAATATTTTTGTGGGTGTCAATTATTTTCCTTTGATTATTAGTACACAACAGTTTCTCCCTGGTCTGAAACTCAAGACTTTCCAATTTGATGAAAATTACTTATAAAAAATCTAAAACAAAATCAAACATGATGGTTCTGCAAAGACTCACCAGTACATGTTCGTAAACTAGACCAGCATATCCCAGACAGTCGAGTGTCAGATCTTCAAAAGAATTCATAGCAGTTCCACCACAAGCCAGGGATAAACGTTCCATATTACGCCTCTTGGCCCGACGTAATGCCACAATCCCCTCCTTAGCGAGCATGTCTAAAGACAATGGATCAATACCCTGAAAACAGACACAGACATACATATAAATTTTATCTAATCCTAATTTTTCTCTTAAAGTGATTACTATTAGTGTAATTGTACCTGGTGAAATGGAATACGATAATTTAATTACTGTGCGAGCAGGTTAAGAAAAAGTGGAAAATTAGCCAGAGCATTTCTTTAAATTAGATGCAAATTTGCTAACAACAATGGATACATTAAAGCTATTACACGCACACACACACACACAGAGTTGGATATTTAGCATGGTTCTATTCTATAGTGTCAGTATTACATTTTTAAAATAAACTTACCTCCCCCAACTTCATTTTAATAGCAGTATATTACCTGTCACTATTGCCTTGCTGAATTTGCCAGTTTAGAGGGAGGCCGATGGCCTCAAGAAACTTGTATAAACTGATGCACTTACCTTTATGGTAGGAGTGTTTACTACTGTAATCTGGCAGAAGGCTTGGCCACTTTTTGAGCCATTACTAAAGGGTCTAATGAGAAAATGCCTTCACTCTGGTGCACTAAAGATCGAAGGTAAAAGGAAGAGAAAGTAGTGTGTGACCACTGAAACATGGCTCCCATAACATTCTCCAATAAAGAATTATCAAGATAGACCCAGGAAGTGGCAATAGCCCTAACTTCATAGTTTTTAATTCTCATGAAAGAAAGGTCCCTTTAAGTGAGAGACTGATAAGCCCTCTTGATAGCGAGGACAATCCACCAGGAGATGGTAGATGCCTAAAAATCAGCAGAGCTCCTAATATATAGGAAGAGATGCCTCCAACCCTTCCTTCTCCCTTTTGAAGCAGCCAAATAAAACAGTAAAGCTCTAACTGGATAGAGAAGCCTATCCTGATCAACCCCAACACAAATATGACTGAGACTGGGGATCTCAATAGAGAGTGGAGCCACCGAAGCTGGTTCTTTGCCAGAAACCCAGGTTCAAAAAGGAGAGAAACAGACTCATAATTACTGTTAAACAGTAAACAACCTTTTCTACGGACAAGGCATGAAGCTCACTCCTCCTTTCAGACACTAAGGAGAGCAGGAAGACAGCTTTAAGCGTAAGGTCCTCAAAGGAAGCTTCACTCGATGGTTCATAAGGGGGTTTGCGGTCAGCGATCCCCTCCGAAGCTAATCAATTGAGGAGGTTCCAAACCTCTATGCACTGAGAAGGAGTATGTGTACCTTCTTGTCCGAGGTACGCTACTACCAATGTGTTGTCGTCGGAGACCATCACACAATGACCCTTTAATTGGTTGATGCACCCCTGTACGGCTAAAACTACTACCCACATTTCCAAGTTGTTTATGTGGAGGGTAGCTTCTTCCCATGACCACAAGCCCTGAAGAAGTATCCCTTTTAGCTCCAGGTGAGCACCCCAACCCGAATCTGACATGTTGGTGTCCATATAGGAGTTGGGTTTGGGGGCATGCATTGGGACTCCGGTTAGAAACTGGTCCCAACTGGACCACCAACTCAGTGGTGATGAAAATCGAACCCCAGAGAGATTCAAGCTATGGGATCCTTACCTGGTCTCCAGTTTGTGAGAAGGAACTGGACAGGGCACACATGAAATCTTTCTAAAGGAACCAGGTTTACCGCAGAGTTCAAGGCCTCAAGGAGCGAAAGGTATAGGCAAGCTGACGAGGACTTGGCTTAGAGCGCCAACAAAAGAGACAGAACTCTGTCTATCCAGTCCAGTGGAACATGAACTCGCCCAAGGCTGGTGAGGAAGTTCATCCACATGTAAACAAAGTCCTGAGAAGGGATTAGATCTGATTTTTCTAGGTTTGGAATAAGCTCTAGCTCGATCACCGTGGACAGAGGGACAGATCTTGCAGGACGGACTCTGAAGACATCGTGCATCAACCATTTGTCAAAGTAGTGGAGGATGGGAATCCCTTGAGAACTCAGCTGGGCTGCAATTACTGCCATCACCCTGGTAAAAGCTCTGGGGCCGGAGGCTAGGCCGAATGGAAGAGCTCAATATTGAAAAACCTAAAACCAGAGGTATTTCCTGTGAGGAGGAAATGGGGATGTGAAGGTACGCATCCTGAAAATCGATAGGTATTACCCAGTTGCAGCGCCTTATGGCATTAAGGCAGTAGTCTCCATCTTAAATGATTCCTCCCGCAGGAATCTGTTTATAGTAGAAAGATCAAGGATAAGCTAGAGTGGCTGCAAATGACTGGTCCCTCAAATCCCAAGATGCCACCGATGGAACAAGACCTCTAAAGAGCGTCTCTGCGTCTAGAGAAGCAGCCCTTAGAAGGTTTTTACCTGGTCCAGCAAGACCTTTGAAGTCTCCAGAGCAACATCCCTGCGGAGGTGCAGCAGATCTGCCAATAGCACCATGAACATGGACAAGGCATGCCTCATTTTCACTACAGCCTCCAGCAGGTGCTGACGAGACAAATGTTTCCTCCTTCAGAAAACTGTAGGATGTCGCAAAAAGAAGATCGTCAGCCTCAAGCTCCAGTGCTTCCTGGGTTATGAACGGGAGGCAAGCCCAGGTCCTCACCAAGATCCCCACTTGTGATGCACCGGCATCTGGGGGGAGGAGCTTAAGGGGCCAGGCAGGAGATTGAACTCTATAGCTGGCCGCCGAAACCAGTGGTTGCAGAGTGTGTGTATGTGTGTGTGGGGGGGGGGGGGGGAGGTCACACCACCTCTTATGTTAGCCCCTATAAAACTTTTGGGAAAGCTCCCACACAATTGCAGAATGAGGGAGCAAGAGATCTGGGCATGATGCTGCCCCAGAGAATCTCCAAAATGGAAAGGATTTTTGTGTCCTCCAAGCCCAAAGGCAGCGGTAAACCTCATTAACTGCCTTATCAAACATCCAGATTTCTTCCTCCTCCAATACCTTTCACCAACAGGTGGGAGTAGACAGGGGACCTGAATGCAGGGAGGGACCATCTAAGCTGGTTCCTCATCAAACTTGTTAGAATCCATCATCACAGAAAGAACATCATTGTCCTGCGCTCGCTCCTAAGGGGAAGTAAGACTTTTCATCCCAACAATCCTCTGATGAGAGGAATGCTTGGGCATTAGGATATCCTTGTCCCTCAACTTCTCACGGGCAGTGATATGACTGCCCTTACTAGCAGCTCTCATAGGATAATGAGAATGCCCCTCATTCTTCCTACAACATCTAGAGGAAGAGGACCAGTCCCCCCCTTCTGTTTGTTTGGCTTCACTTGAGCAAATGTGGCAGGTCCATATCCAAATCTAATCTACATTGAGAGGCCTGCTCATGGGCATCCACGGCACCATGAAGGGGAAGGAGTATTCGCTTCCCCACATCCTTAACGAACATAGGGAAAGTAGGATGCCGATCCGACCCCTTTTCCCTAGTCAGATGGGTACATGCCGACTCCCTATCCCCATCAGGACTGATCATTAGTATAGATACAAGTGTAAGTGTGTGCGTGTGTGTGTGTGTGTATTGGCCCGTGTGTGGGTCTCCTTGGGACCTATTCTGAGTCCTCCTGGACTTGTAACACTTCTGCCCCATGTAAAAAGTACAAAAGATCCCAGACCATCCTGGGATCAGGGAGATCAGGAGGAAGAATAGCCTTTCTTCCTCCACCTACAAGTACATCGACCCTCTGCAAGGTCCCAAATTTAATCAGAGCACAGACAGCAAAATGGACAAACACATTTAATGCATGCCAAACAGGTGGGGTGATTATCCCAGTGTCTTTTTGTGCCCACATTTCCCCACTCTCCACAACATTTCACACTTAAATGGTAATCATTATAAAAATATTGGATTTAATACTTGTTCAAGTTGATTCTTCATTCAAGTGAAACTGTTGCCGAAAAATTTAAATCCTCGTAAAAGCATGTCTCATTTTATCCATGCATGCTTAATCCCAATGAACAACATGACTGTAAAATAATAGAACTATTGCTTGAAGCACAATTACTAATGAAACAATAGGTATATACACTAATTACTGCAGAGTATTGAAGCTTACACTTCTCCTAATTTTTGGACAAAACCACTGAATCAACTTTGTGTCAATCAAGTCTGTTGGTACATACAAATGTTTGTCAGGTAAATAATCCTGAAATTGTTAAATTAAACAAGTCCTGCATTCTCAAAGCCATGGGTAATTTGGTTTGATCTTTCACATATTTTCACGTGAGCTGCAATTATCCATTCAGCATGAATCAGCTTGATTGATAAGTTTAAAGTAAAGTCTATTGGTTAAAGTTGTTCGTATATGAGTCAGGCTCAAACAAATGAGTGATTCCATTGTTATTCAATTTAGCTAGCAACTTCGCACTTTGATGGGCTCGGAAAACATCAAATATTTACACTGCTTGCTAATACTGCATTCAGCAAGGGGCAGCTGGTCATGTGTTTGGTTCATATGTGGAATGATGACATTATCCGAACTGACGGGGATCTATGTTGAATTTTACCAATCTTAAGCCACTGTCTTAACGCCATGATCGTCAGAAAGTAACTGATGGTGTAACTTTATGGAAGGTGTTTTAAGGAAGAGATCATATATGTGTACTTTATTAACTGATTAAGTTAGTGATGCTGGCTGTGTCAGTTTCCTTTGATGTTGAGTATTGATGATCTTGACTGGTGTTTCGTTTGTGCTCATGCACATGGTAGTATTGTTTTAACCATTGAATCGACTGCTCTTTGTTGTCAGCATGGTTTTGTTCTTCTATATTCTTTATTTGGGGTATTTGTAGAGGTTAATCCACGAAATTAAATACCTACAAATATGCAAACTTTGACAGGCAAAACCACGGATTTAATTACCCATGAAAAATTTAAATAAAAAAAAATACAAAACCACGAAAATCTAGACAAATAAAAATAAATGATTCAACAATATAACAATTAGAAGAAAATAGGAAATAAAACTCCAGATGCAAAAAAGGGTAGCCAATACTTACCCTATCACCGGATAAGGGAAAGAGATCATTTTAATTGGGCAACACTTGCTAGGCATGGCACAATAAACTTCTTAAATCTATCAAGGGAGCTAAAATAATAATAAAAACTGCAAGGACTGAGGGGGTTATCACTCAATCACAATGGAAAATTACATTAAAATGCCAAAATACATCTTTGGAACACAAAAGGAAGGCAATTCTCCACAAGTGAATTTCCAAATGTGTACTGCGTTTAGTGTGCAAGGCAAAGAGGACGAGTAATCCACATGGGCGTTTGATGTGAGAATCAGATTGGATCTCTGTGTTCTAGAACTTTCCTTACTAACAGGAGGATGGAATTATGTGCTTGGATGAGAAGACTTGTATCCCAGAAGAATTAATTTATGTAGTAGTGTTGTACAGCATCTCAGCACAAAAGTGGCTATGTAGTGACAACAAAAGGTTAAGTTTAAAAAAATGTAAAATCGAACTACACAAAAATTTATGAAGATTAAGCCTTCCAAATAAATGTATAATTAAAGTACAAGATAAATATAAAACTTAAAGATGTTAACATTCTGTAAAATGTATATAAAATAACAGATAAAGGTAACACATGTAAAATCCTTAAAACATGATTTAAATTTGCTGCATAAACCACATTCCCTTCAAAAGTCCAACATTTTATCATGTGGCACATCCTCAGTTTCTTCAAGCAGTTCATGTCAAAGTACTTGTGCAAATCGACACACTCGACAAGAATGTGCTCTACTTTTATTGGAGACGGGCACGGTTCACCTTCAGGAGGTATGCATGTCCAATAAGCAAATGGCACAATACCACCTCCTCTCTTGGATTTGTTCTATATGAGGGATGACACTTGCTCTTTTGGAAAAGGTAAGCAAGGCAATGGTGACAGGTCTTGTATTACTGCTATTAAACTATATGTTTCTCAATTACTGCAATTGCAAGCCATCCACAGTTTGATCAAGGAACTTCCTCTAGAACAAAAGTTTTTCTGCAAAATCCATTTGTTTTTATCCATAATGACCTTGACCTCTGAGACCCTAATCAATAGGCCTCTTTCATACCTGAAGTGCAAGACCTCCACAAACACTGGACTACACACTGGGTCTAAAAGTCAAGTTATTATGCCAACCCATTTTAATTTCAGTCACAATGATTTTGACCTTTGACCCCAAAACATATAGACTTCTAAATCCCATGTGCAAGCCATCCAAAAAATTTGGTAAAGGTATGTGGTGTAGAACTAACTTATGTTGCAACAAGCACTTTAAGGGTAAACTGGTAAATAAAAATTGCATACTGTGCAGACCGCATTTTTATACGCGTGACTGAACTAATTTGCAGGAGTTCTCATGCATCACTGCTTTTCAAGTGTGCTGCTCAGACAGCTAATATTGCTTTCAAGTGTGTGAACTCTTACAAATTTTGTGTGATTTGTGCACCTTGGCAGCATTTCTGCTTATGGTAGGTGTATAACAAGAGTCCCTCGAAGGGACTGATACTCAACTTGATGAAAAGAATTTTCAGGAATTCAAGATAAGACCATTTCTTCTTTTTAACTTCTGAGTGTTGAAACCATCTCTGATAATCTTAAGCGATAAGATTTTCAAATCAGCCACTGTGGCAGCCATATTAGATGTAAGATGAGCACCATTTTCATTTAGAACAAACAAGACACCATTAGATTAGTTTTGGTGAAAAACCCATGTTGATATTACCATCCATTCAGGAGGAGTAAAGACAAAATTTTCAATATGTTCATTGTGTCAGCCATATTTGAAGTAAGATCAGCACCATTTTCAATGGTGAAAACCCCCCGTCAATATGACTTTCCATTTAGGAAGAGCAGCCATAACAAGATTATTAAGATGGATGCCATGGTGGTCATACTGGTTGTCAAATCAGTACCATTTTCATCTAGTACCAACTAGACATCTTAACAAGTGTTCTGGTGAAAACCCCATGTAAACGGGACTTTCCATTTTTTAATTTTTTTTATTTAGGACCAACTAGGCATCATAAGAAGTGTTCTGGTAAAAAAAACCAATGTCGATTCAACTTTACATTCAGAAGAAGTGATAAGATTTTAATTGGATGTCGGAGCAGCACCCTTTTCATTTAGGACCAAAGACATCATAAAAAGTCTTTTAGTGAAAACCCCATGTTGATATGACCATTGATTTAGGAGTAGTGGTGATAAGATTTTCAAGATGGCTGCTGTAGTGGCCATATTAGATGTCTGAGCAGCACCATTTTTATTTAGGACCAACTAGACCTTGGGATGAATATGTGTGTAAAGTTTCATGGCAATCATCCAAGTAGTTTAGAAGTAGCAATAACAAACTTGTGCTAATAGACAGAGACATACGAGAGACAGATGGCAGACAACTGGCCATCCCATGAGCTCTTTGGTCAATGACCAGTAGAGCTAAAAGCAGAGAATAGTCAAATACCTTTTGGTTGATAACAACAAATCCTTTGTTATTTCCATCACACACTTGTTTCTTCAAAGCAATGACCTTGCGAACCCTCTCGTCAATAAATTCTCTTTCTGCCTGAACTAGCTTCTCACGCTCCTGAGCACTCTTGTAGAAGAATCCGGAATTCACTTCACTGTTAAAAAAAATTCAACGATTTGGCTGTTTTATTTTTTACAAATATGAAAGAAACAGAGGATGAGAGAATTAATAAGCAAAGGTGTAAAACAAATGTAACAAGCAAATTCAAGGAAATGATGACCCTGCTTTTCATTGGAGTAGGGAAGTGTATTTTGTAGAGGAAATCATGTCCCCTGCTTTTCATAGGTGTAGGTGAGTTTGTTTTGTAAAGGAAACCATGTCCCCTACTTTTCATTGGAGTGGGTGTGGGGGTGTATTTTGTAGAGGAAACCCTGTCCGCTGCTTTTCATTGGTGTAGGCGAGTTTATTTTGTAAAGGAAACCATGTCCCCTGCTTTTCATTGGAGGCGGGTGTATTTGGTAGAGGAAATCATGAATCATGTCCCCTGCTTTTCATTGGTGTAGGTGAGTTTATTTTGTAAAGGAAACCATGTCTCCTGCTTTTCATTGGAGTGGGGGAGTGTATTTTGTAGAGGAAATGATGTCCAATGCTTTTCATTGGAGTAGGGGAGTTAATTTTTTAGATGAAATGATGTCCCCTACTTTTCACTTGTGTAGGGGAGTGTATTTTGTAGTAGAAATGATATCCCCCGTTTTTCACTGGAGTAGGAGGGTGTATTTTCTAGAGGAAAAGACTGTGACAATGTTGATATAGTAGACAAGTTAAGGTACATTTGAACGGAAAACACTACCGATGATGCAGAACACTGACAAATGAACCCAAGCAAGGTATCATCAATATAAAGCTGTAGACATCTCTTGGGACATCTGAGCAAAGGGAATCTTTGATAATGGGGGAGGGGTGCTAAACATGATCTAGTGACCCTCCAAGACAATGTGCAACACCAAATGGTCATCAGGGCATGGTTTCTTCCATCCCATGGTCAAGTGCTGAAGTCTTCTCCAACCAAGATGTCAGAAAAGGGTTGGGTGTGCATAACATTATTTCTAAAGAATGACAGGGGAGAGAAGCTGCGTTGAAACTGGTCCTGATCTCCCTATGTTCTGTCATCAACAACTCCCTGAAATGTGGCCCATGTTGAAGTAAAGGAGGCATAAGACAGTCTCCCTGATTGGAGTGTCTTGGAGGGGTCCTTCCTGTTCTCTGATCTCTCTTAGGAAACCTGGGCTGGGCTGGTCTCTGGTTCACTGCACCTGTGAGGTTTATCTTTTTGGTAGCCTGTCTCCTGAACCCCTTACTGTAACTGAAATAGGAGGTTGGAAGATGGCAGTTCCAGTCTGTGAATAGCACAGTCATGGTCTTTTACGAGTGCATACATGGAAGCAATACAACTCTTTCTGTGAGCTACTAGTTAATGAATACAGTTTCTGCATTGGATAGCAAGTCTTGAAGTGCTCTGTTAAGTACACAAGTCATCTGAGAGACTGACTCCAAGGTGTGATTGCTAGTGGGGTTCTTGATAGAAGGGTCTAGGCTGTGTTCAGACTGCTGAAATAGATGAGGATGATTCCTACAGCATTCACATTTCAAACCAGTTGATGCGCGACACTGTTGACATCTGCGATTTCCATTAAAACCTGGCGCTGTGTTTTGTCAAAAGCTGGATTCGAGTTTAATGGGAGTTATTGTTGTGAAAGGAAAGGCCTGTTAACACCTTGGACTTGGAACTACCTTTCAAACAATGTAGAATGTTAGTGACTCAACCAGACAGGAAACTGTTTGAAAGAAGGCTGGTTTCTTATTTTAGAGATTGAAAGAAGTGGGAATTCTGTAAGAGTTGACTGATGAAACAGGGGGATGATTTGGTTTGGTGTTTTTTGACACAGCAGCACAAATAGGTTATTTAGTACTAAGGCAAATGGACTAAAGTGCCTTGCCCAAGGACACACCTTGGTAGCCGACCCAGGCTGATCCGATGGCTTGATTCAAACCCCAAGCACAAAGAGGGTGAGCAGGAGGTGGAGGAGGACAGAAACTGGAGGCAGAAGCTGCAAAACTTTTTCCATGTATGCAAAGAAGGCTAAAGACCAGAATCAGCAGCATAAAGAAGACTGAACTGCAGAAACACCCATGATATGACACCTCCAGGCTCACGACTGTTGAGAAACAGCAGGAGTTCACCATTTCCCTCTCCAACAGATGCCAGACTCTTGCTGACCTTGAAGATGGCTCCATAGAAAAGAAGTGAGAAAGTTAAGTACATTCACGTCAACCTGTGAGGAGATGTTGGGATTCAGAGGACAGAAGCTCAAGAGCTGGCTGTCAGAAGATACATTCAAGAAGATTGAAGACAAAGATATCAAGCAGAGACTTGTACAGGTAAAGACCAGAGCACAGAAAAAGCGTCTTCAAGAGGAATACAAGACAAAGAATAGGAAGTCAAGAATAGCATGAGGAAAGATACGCGGGAACTTGACACAGATGCAAAGAAAGCTGCAAAAATAAATGACATGAGGAGCCTACACAACATCACACAGCAACTATCAGGGAGAAAAAACCAATTCAAAAAAGCCTGTATGCGGAAAGGATGGGAATATCCTGAGAAAGAACATTTCAGCAGGCTGAGAGAAGAAGCAAGATTCCAGGCTGGAAGGTCATGTACAGATCAGATAGCAACGTTGCGCATTATCATAGAACAGTCCATAGAATGGCAGTCACCCCTGTATGTAAATTTTGCCGACTTCAGGAAAACATCTGACATGGTGGATAGAAGTATCATCTGGAAAATCCCGAGATACTATGGCAGCCCAGAGATGACAAAGATACGACCCGTCATGTGATACACAACACAGGCTTGTCTCCTTCTTTCACTGTTGACACTGGAGTCAGGCAAGGATGCTTACTTTCACTGATGATCTTCTCACTAGTGATAGACTGGGTGATGAAGATGGCAATGGACAAACCATGAGGAATACAGTGGACCTTGACCCAAAAACTGGAAGATCTGGACTTTGCAGACGATATTGGACTGCTGTCACACACACTCAAGCACATCCTATTAAAGATACCGAGTCTATATACTGTAGCCTGAGCTACCAGACTGGAGATCAATACCGACAAGACAAAATGCCTGCAAGTCAATACAAACCAGGATGCACCTATACACTTAGAGTGACAAGCCATTGAGAATGTCAACAAAGTTGACATACCTTGGCAGGATTGTGGTCAAGTCGGGAGGAACAGATGAGGACATCAAGGCCAGAATTGCTAAGGCATGCCATACCTTTACCACTCTCAGACCAGTCTGTAGGAATGACAACATCTACCTGAAAACAAAGCTTAGACTGTTCAACTCCAAAGTCAGATCAGTGCTGCTCTATGGGTCAGAGACCTAGAGGCACACAAAGAATTTGGAACATAAGCTGCATGTCTTCATCAATACCTTTCTCTGACAGATCCTGCACATCAGATGGCCAAGGTGTATTCCCAACCAGGAGTTATGGCTGAGAATACAACAGAAACACATATCCAACACCATTAAGGAACGCAAGAGGAGATGGATTGGACATCCCCTATAGAGAGACCAGCCCAACATGGCTCACCATGCCCTGGATTGGAAACCTCGAGGCAAATGCAGAAGAGGACAACCAGTCATGAATTGGCGAAGAACCCTAAACACAGAACTTAAGACCATTCGCATGTCCTGGAGGGAGGCAAAACAGTTAGCCAAAGACTGTGACAAATGGACAGCTGCAGTGAAGGCCCTATGTTCCAGAAGGAATGAAGTGGAGTGATGATGACCAACTTGATATCATAAGTCTTCTGGTGAAAACTCGATGATGATACGACTTTCCATCAAGGATGAGTAGTACCAAGATTTTCAAGATGACCACCATTCATAAATCAGATTGGCACAATTTTTTTTCAAGACCAACTAGATACTATAACAAGTCTTCCAGTGAAAACCTCATGCTGATATTACTTTCCGTTCAGAAGGAATAGCAATAACAGGATTTTCAAGATGGTTGCTGCGGTGACTATATTGGTTGTCAGAATAGCACTATTTTCATTTAGGACCAACTACAAATTGTACTAAATCTTCTGGTGAAAACTCCATCCTAACATGACTTTCCATTCAGGAGTAGTGATAAAATTTTCAAGATGGCTGCCACATCAGCACCATTTTCATTTAGGACCAACTAGATTTTATAAAATTCTTTTAGTGAAAACTGTATGTTGATATGACCATCAATTCAGGAGGAGTAGCAATAACAAGATTTTTTAGACTGCCACTGTGATGGCCATATTGGATTTCAGAGCAGAACCATTGTCATTTAGGGCCAACTAGACATCATAAGAATTCTGTTAAAAACCTCATGTCGATATGACTTTCTGTTCAGTAGGAGTAGCAATAACAAGATTTCAAGATGGCCGATGAAGCTCAAAATACCTGATGAGATCAGAAAGGTGAGGGTCTGACCTAATGGCAGAACCCTCAGAGAACTTGCGAGTGTTAGAAAGGGCTTCCTATAGCCCTAATGGTAGAATAGAACATTTTCTTTTCTCACAAAGGATGAGAAGTCTGTTACTGCATTTAAAGGAGAAACAGCTAGGATCAATGCATTTCCTAGTGCACCAACTACAGAAGATTCTCCACTTTGCATTGTAAACTATGGAATCTGATTGCCTGCTAGCCTGAGCAAAGCAGATGGCAACCTTGCTCAAACACTGGCTTGGCAGATCGATCATTTGAGATGAGCTAAGCACGAAGGTGGAGAACCTGTGGGTTGTTGTGTAGTAGAGACCACTTGTGCTGCGACAGCAGGTCCCTCCTCTGTGGTAATCTCCTGCACTCATTGAACCACAAATGTTGGGGCCACAGGGGGGCTACCAGGATCTCCTCGGAGACTACCGATCAAAGAATGCTCCAGACTTCCAAGCCCCAAGGTACACTACTAATGACATGTCCGAGGCGATCAAAATGCAATGATGCCTTATTAGGTTGACGCAACCCTGGAGGGATAGACCAACACATTGTCCATGACGCCCTTCCAAGCCTCTGAAAAGAGGGCCAGGCAGGCATCCATTGGAAAGCATTGGGAAGAGGAAGGCGTGGCAAAAGACTGGCAGGAGAGTTCTGAATTGGCCCGCTTGTGAGCCTGACTCTGCCTCAAAAGGTGCAGCATTCACCAGGTTCTTGCAATCACCAGAGTGTGGGCCTTAAGCCCCAAGGTTTTAACTGGGAGACGAGCCTCAGATGATATCCCCACTTGTGATGGCCCAGAGTCTTAAGGGATGGGTGGTGGTGGTGGCTTATTGTGCCAAACCAAACAATGGAGAATGGACTCGATAGCTAGAGGTAGAAACCAATGGCATAAGCATAGAAGAGAGACAGACCACCCCTTCTGCTGCCTGGTGAATTCTTGTCTCTGGGGAAACTTCTGTGTAAGCTATCGGACCATCGCAGAGTGCAGGAGCAACAGAAGATCTGGACAAGATGATACCCCAGAAAGCCCCTCCAGACTGAAGAAAATCTTGTCCCCAGCGCCAGAAGGCTTAGGACACAAGTCCAAATTTCCTCCTATTCCAACAATTGGCCTGGCAGGTGGGAAGGAACAGGGAACCCCAATGGAGGAGGAGTGACCATCACCACCAGTTCTTCGGAGGACTTGTTTGATTCTACGATTAAGGAAATGACCTCATTGTCCTGAGCCAGTTCCTGAGGCAAGTCAGGACTATCCCTCCCAGTATTGTCTCCGGAGAGGTAACATTGAAATGGGGTTGCCGTCGCCCCGAAGCCACTCATGAGGGTGTGTGTATGATGTATGATGACACTAACCCTACCAGAGGGCCTTTGCTACAAATACTTTCAGTGTCTTCTCAAAGACACCAGGATATCTCCATCCTTTGCTACAAATGCCTTCAATGTCTTAAGTGTAAAACTAACCACGTGAAATATTCTCTTTGCTTGTCGCACAGAACAGCAATTAATAGTATAACACGATTCCCTGAGAAATGTTTTTTTATTGGATAACGCAATGCCATTTGATTAGCGATACATCATAATGCACTGTCATAATATCACTGACTTTGATGTGACATCATGATATATTTTGTTTTTGGCATAATACATCAAAATGCAGTTTCACTATTATGAAACATGCTAATTTCAAAGTTTCACACTAAATCATGTAATAAAACAATTATAGACATGTGTTTCAGTGAACATGAAGTTTTATGAACCAGCAAATTTCTGATACTGACCTCTGCTTCGCATCAACCAGTATGAGGTTTACTGGTTTGTAAAACTTTATACTCATCTCAACAAAAGTCAATAATTGTTTAACATTTGTGCTTCAAGCCTACCAAATCTATCAAGGCCATTTTCAATTGCTACAATTTTCATAGTATTATACCAAATTTACAACCATAGTCAATTATTCCCAAACTCCATTCATATTCCTATAAATAACATATCAATATTTTATTGTACTCCAGTGCAGTGCTCTAATGGATGATACTCACGTTTTCTCATACTCCAGAGAGACGTTGCAGGTCAGGATAAAAGCATCTTCCACTCTCTTCTTCATGTCCGGATGGCGGGCACCATGATCTAAAACCAAGCCCTTAATCAACCTGGAAATAGCATCGGAAATGTATGTGTATTATCTAGATGCGATTCAAATATGACAAATCTATACAATAAAACTTCAATTGTATGGATCTCACGTCTCCAGATCATACGGACTAATGAAGTGTCCCTTGAATACACAAGTTATTCTGTATAAATTTATCAGTTATCTACATTACCAATTATCTGATTTGGTCTGGTATATTACAGCACAGTAACACAAGTAGGTTATTTAGTGTTGAGGCAATGGAGTAAGGTGACTTGCTCAAGGATGCATTGTGGTAGCTAACCCATGATGATCCAGTGGTGGAATTCGAACCAGCACGCTTTCAATTGCAATTCCAACATGCTAACCACTGAGCCACTGGACTTCATGGTTCCATTAGTTGCTTCTTGCAACATGTGGAAGGGCGCATTGGGCTTATTCTACATCCCTGAGGTAGCAGGGGTGCCAATTATCTGGACAAAATTCATGTCTCCCAAAGGGTCTGGATAACCAATATTTTATTCTAACAATTACCATGTACAATGTTCAATTTGCCTATAACAACAAAACAATCAACTGAGCCTTCCCTACTTTATACACTTTTCAGCCCAAATTTTTCTTTTCGACTAAAGTGCTCAATTAAGCAAAGTAAATCCAACTAGAGCTATAGCTGTAGTGCTGGGTCCCACTATTTATAATTTGCTCAGCTGGGCTAACAGATAAATGTCTGTTTGAAAACCCAAGTTTGCAGAAGATGGGCACTCAAGGACAATAATTCTTGTAAATGATAATGTGGAATACTGGAAATCACACTCATTCAAGGTCTGATCAATATAAAAATGCACAATAACTTTGGCTGAAATGCAATAATTTTTAAAAGTTATCCTGTGGAAAGCCAAGTTAAGAGGATGGGCAATCAGGAGCAATATTTTTTCTATAACCACGCGGAACACTAGAAATTAAATTCATTCAAGGTCTCGTCAATATAAAGCTGAATGCAACTAAGCCTAGTAAAGTTATGCTGTGGAAACAGAAGTCAGCAGGACAGCATTCAGGGGCTATAACCCGTTTTAACTGCTGAGTGTTGACACCATATCTCATATTCTTGAGCAATAACAAGATTTTCAAATTAGCTGCTGTAGTGAACATAATAGATGTCAGATTGGCACCATTTTCATATAGGACCAACAAGAGATCATAAGAAGTCCTCTGGTGGAAACCCCATGTTGATATGACTTTTGATTTTTGAGAAATAATAACAAGATTTTCAACATGGCACCATTTTTATTTCCAACAAACTGAAAACCCCATGCTGATATGACCATTCGTTCAGGAGATGGTTGCTATAATGGCCATATTGGATGTCTGAGTAGCAGCATTTTCTTTTAGGACCAACTAGACATAAGACGTCATTTAGTAACAAGAGTACCTCAAATGGATTTGTGCTCTAATTGGTGAAATAATTTCCAGGAATTTAAGATAATACCTTTTCTTCCTTTTAACTGCCAAGTGTTGAAACCACCTCTGATATTCTTCAGCGATAACAAGATTTTCAACTTTGCTGCTGCAGTTGACATATTAGATGTCAGATTGGCACCATTTTCATTACGACCAAGAAGACATCTTTATAAGTCTTTTGGTGAAAACCCAATGTCAATATGATCATCCATTCAAGATGAGTAGCGACAGCAAGATTTTCAAGACAGCCATCGTGGCGGTCATATTGGATGTATAACTGGCACCATTTTCATTTATATGACCAACTAGACATCAGAAGAAGTCTTCTGGTGGAAACCTCATGTCAATATGGCTTTCTGTTCTTTAGAGTAGTGATAACAAGATTTTCAAAATGGCCACTGTGGTAGCTATATTGGACATTAGATTGATACCATTTTCATTTAGGACCAACTAGACATCATAAGAAGTCTTTTAGTGAAAACCCCATGTTCATATGACCATCCATTCACCATTCTTCTGGAGTAGCTATAACAAGACTTTCAAGATGACAATGTGGTGGCCATATTGGATGTTCGAGCAACACCATTTTAATTTAGAACCAACTAGACCATGGGATGAATGTGCGTACAAAATTTCACGGCAATCCTCCATAGGGGTGAAACGATACACCTGTGCTGCGTATCGATACGATTCACGATACACAGCCTACGATACGATACATTATTGATTCTCAGTTTGAAGAATAAGAAGGCGAACGACAAATAATTATTCATGACTGCTGAAGATTAAAGTAACATATATAGGGTAGATATCGTTTTGAATCAATTCTTCACCTCCTGTATCGATAAGTATCGATATATCGATGAATCGTTTCACCCCTAATTCTCCAGGTAGTTCAGGAGGAGTAGTGATAAACTTGTACTAATGGACAGATGGACCACAGACCATCCCATAAGCTCTTCTGGTCTATGACCAGTAGAACTAAATTGCGTTATTTACAAACTTTGTTTTTCTGCAAACTGTTGAAGTGAAAATATTTTTATCTGATAATTAGCTTACATTTCATAAAGAAGGAACCTTGTTGAGAAATTGGCTTCAGTCACCCAGAACAAACTTCATTCTTTGAGATTACACACAAGCACTTTAAAGCAAAGTCCCAGGACCATGGTCTTTTGTTACTACCAAATTTGTCATGCTTATGTCGACGAGATAAAAATAAATGTATATGTTGACAGAAGCCCTATGTCCCAACTTGAACAAATCCTTGTTTTCTAATTGTTTATGTCAAAAGGTTGACAGTTCCGACCCATTCTTTGTTCTACAATTAGTTGATGCTTCCGCCAGGCTTTAATGTTGCCTTCATACTAACAAATAGGCATTTTTGTTTGGTCTTTCACTGCAACTTCAATAACACATGCACCCTTCATCAAAGCAAGCTGGCTACAATCTTCAATAAAACAATGCACCCTTCATTAAAGGAAGTCATCACCAAACTTGAATAAAAGCAATGGATTATGCTATAGATAATAATCTGAATTATATGTATTACTCTGTATGTGTATTCTGGAATTTGTAAGTGTTTTACAAGTTCTACTTGTTCTTAATTAGGACTTTAAAAAAAAGTCATTAAATGTTTTGCAATCATGTCATTAACATTTTCATAATTTGTTCACAGGTTTTCATTTCCCTATGAATAGCCTCATCCCCTTGGTAGCCTCAGTAATATTATTATGTATGTTGCCTCAGTCAGACCAAAATCTAGGCTAATTTAATTAGCATGTAAATAACAACTATAAAGTCATGGGTTACTGGCAACAATGAGTATCGTTGTGAATTGTTTAGTCACATGTGTTGGTTGATAATAGGATATACATCAAACGAAGACTACCATTTTTTTTAATACAAGTGTTTTTTAACAGGATATGACCGATACATGAATTTTCTAACATGTGACCAATACTTGAATTCATGGATTTTTCATATACATGTACTTAACACATTATGGATTTAATTACACAAAGGTAACAGAAATGCAAGTTGTCAAAATACAAGTTTATTTCAGTTTATTTTCTCAAAGTGTAAATCCTACTCACTGACAACAGGTCACACCTTACATTTCACATGTATGAGGGTCAGAGAGAAGTTTGATTTTTTTCAGACCCCCCCCCTTCCGCAACACTTATCTTGACATCCGCTTATGTCGACAATATTACCTCAGCCTGAGGATGTCAAGATAAATGGGTAGGACTGTATTATATTTCTTTTACATAAAACCTCTTAACCTTTTGAATTTAAAAGATACAGAACTTGTTATTTCGTGAAAAGCATTTTTCTTCTTCCAGTCTTGGTGACCTTGACCTTTAACCCTAAAATGGATAGGCGCCTGTCTCTTGTCTCAAATGCAAGCCATCCACGAAGTTTGGTCATGGTGTGTGGCATAAGACTCAAGTTACTTTGTGGAAACTTTTTTCTTTCTTGGAGTACCTCTGACCATGACCTTTTAACCACAAAATCAATATGCTTCTTCCTTTTCTCCAATGCAACCCATCTACAAAGTTCAGGTAAGGCATGTGGCACAGAACTTAAGCAGTTTCCTGAAAATAATTTGTCCTTCTTTCACTCTCCATGAATTTGATCTTTTGACCTCTCATTTCCAAAATGAATAGGTGTCTTCCTCGTTTCAAATGCAAGTCATCCACAAAGTTTGGTCAATGTAGGTGATAAAGTATACAAAATATTATGTGGAAACCATTTTTCTTCTTGGTCTCAAATGCAAGCCATTTACAAAATTTGGTCAATGTATCTGGTAAACAAGTTAAGTTATTGTGTGGAGAAAATTCCCTTTCTTTCAGTCCCTGTGACTTTGACCTTTCAAATCTGAAATCAACAGATTTCTTCAGTGCCCCAAATGCAAGCTACTTACAAAGTTTTGTCATTATAGTTGCTCTAGAACTTGACTTATTGTGCAGAAACGAAATAGGGAACAGACAAATGGACAGAAATCATAACACGATTGTATGCCCGTCTTATGGCAGGCATAAAAAAAAAAAAAAAAAATGAAAAAATGTGTAAAATTGTATCTGGACAGATGGTAAACCTTTGGCGAAATGCAAAATTATGCTAAACCTGTGCCATCTCAGTCCTAATCAATTTCTATGCCAGTCGATTTTGCATATTTAAAATCAGAATTATTAGTCATATTTTTTATCTATTCCGAGAAAAGTCCCAATCAAAATTGAAAGTTGCCAAAAACAACCAAAATTTCCAGACATGGTTGCAAAAAGCTTAAAAGAAGATATCCCTGGAGATAGCTGATAGCTCTAATTTGAGTAATGATGCAAGCAGAAACTGAGGAAGCTATATTAATTGGAAGCAAAGTCTCTATTTAAATTCATAATCTACCTGAAAACTTTGTTATAATGCTTATGTGGAAACAACTCACTTGCTGTCCATATCAGTCTTGTGCTGCATCTCCATGATTTCTACCATATGCAGGTCAATTGGTTCCTTTTCCTTCCTAATGTTCAGCACTGCATCCACTACATGCTGCAAACACAAGGCAAAGACAGAGACCATAAAATTCATCAAGTCAACTGCATAATTTTTGCCACATTTATAAACAAGGATAAAATCAAATCAACATGTATCAGGAACACAGCATTTTAGCAATGAGCGCACACAAACTTGTATTCGACATTTACCGTATGTACTTGCTTTAAGTCAAGTCCAACTGCAAACAACACAGACCCTGTTCTGCCATTGTATAATGCACTGTAAGATCAGGGCCTGTGCTGTTTGTTCTACTGAGTACTACTAACAAACTGTATAGACCCAGCTCTGCCGGCGCATTATGTGACTGCAGATCTGGGTCTGTGCAGTTTGCAGATGGACTTGACTCATAAGCGAGTATCAGACATGATTTTGGTTCTTTAGAGAAAAAAATGAAATTGTGAAGGCAGGTCCTCCCCCAGCTGGGTCTCAAGGGGCAGTGCCCCATGGTCAGGTGTTCCAAGGGGCCGCTGACCACCGACCAAAAATGCATTTTAGGCTCTGGGAGCATATAAAACTGCTCCTGGTGGCCCTTATTATCAAAATTTTTTGCAAAAGTGTTACTTCATTCCAACAAAAAAAAAATCATCTGAAAAATAACAAACTTACCTAACTTTAAACAATACTTGAAGGATTTCACAATGTTCATTGTCACAAAAATTTGTTCTCAAATAATATTAGTGCTGAAGTTATTACATGTGCATGTCAGTGTTCACATAATAATTCAGTCACATTAATTTGTTAATTTTTGCAGCACATATTACATGTGTATCACACTTTTCTCTTCTCGTAACAAATGTTTTTTTTCTTTCATGGTAAATGTTTTTAATTTCATACATCAACTATATAAAAATATTCACATAAATTCACTTGTCTTTTGCCCCATTAGACACAACCTGTTGATACTGATGAGCTAGTATTGCTTTTTTCAACCTTGGCAATGATTTCTTTTGCTTTCCTTTTCGCATATTCTAACACAGGGTTGCTTCTGCCCTCTCATGTAAGAAATCTTTCTTAAAATACTGTATTGCACTTTTTCCTGATGCCCTCAGACCATATTTGATGTTCTGTACCTAGTTGTAGGTTTCTACATTTATCCTCCCTGATTTGGAATCAATAATATCATTCATGACATTGAAGGACGATTAAATTCAAACCATGTGAATCAAGGTAACAAACTCATTCTGTATATTATGAAACTAACCTTGAACTGAAACAGATGACATTTTCGACAACATGGAAACCACTAAAAAAAATAAGGCCCAAAAAGCTGCTAATATGTTCCTTACGTACTTGCATGTAAAAAAGGAAAATTCTGTATATTTTTTTTTTGCTAGCAAGGATGGAATGCAACCACAACTTTTGTTCTCTGACCTTTTGATCATGAATCACTGCCAGTCTTTCATATCCTCTGATGATAATGTATGAGAAGTCTGCATATAATTCACTGATACAATCAAGAAATATATTAACATAGAAAATTAGGTCGATACAATGTAATGATAGGTGGAAAACTAATGGGATAAGAATGACAAAATAACCACTCATATTTTGCTTCCTTTTCCTTGTGGACAGAAAGTCAAAAAAGGTCTTGTTACCTCGGTAAGTAAGTCTGCTAATTCCTGGTGGACCTTGGTTCTGAGGGAAGTGCGAGCAACCTCAATCAGAGTCCCACGGTCAATCTCTCGCTTTATCTTAATTTGCTCCAAAACCTTAACAGGAAGATTGCAAAAGTGGAAGTTTTAACTAAGGTAAAAATCACAGAAAACAAATATGGATACTACATAGTAATAGTGACGACTACCTGAATTACTTCTGCTACATACATTTCATGACAACAAAATTATGCTGAATCAGCTACCACATTATAAACTCGGTATGCTTCAAAATAATAATGGGATGAAATGGAAGAAGCACAAAGATATGAATTAGGTAAAGCTGCGCTAGCAAGTGAGATTAACTTAAAAGGCAGGCATCCAGTAAATTACATCTATATATTAAGATTTTTATATCATTAAATATTGCCATGAGCACATATTGCATAATTACTCAGGATAACCCTTACTATTACTAAGTAAATATACTGTAGAATTTAAAATAGCGACTAAAGATCCCTTTTTTCTACGAATTAAAGTTTTAAACACAACAATTACCTCCAGAGCCTTGATTTTGGCGAGATCAAACCCTTCAGTTATCAGTCTTGGGTGAAGTCCCTGTTGAGTAAAAAAAGAAAATGTATCTGCAATTAATGACTGCATGTCCTTCTACCCCAAAATGGAACAAAAGTACAGTGAATGGCACATGATACACCTGCCTTGCATCTAAAGGTCCTCTGTGTAGAAAAGTTAAATTTGTGTGCAGAAACCATTTTTCTTCTTTCAGTCGCAGTGACCTTGTCATTTGATCTTTTGATCACAAAATTGATAGGCTTCTTCCTTACCATAAGTGTAAGTCATCCACCACAAAGTTTGCTACAGGTCTGTGTTGCAAAAGTAATGTTATAGTGCAGAAACCATTTTTCTTCTTTCAGGCACAGTGACCTCGACCTTTGACTGCAAAATCAATAGGCTTTTTCCTTACTCCAAGTGCAAGCCAGCCACAAAGGTTGATCCTGGTATATGATGTAGAACTAGTGTTATTGTGTAGAAACTATTTTATTCTTTCAGTCACAGTGACCTTGTCATCAAACCTTTTGACCACAAAATTGATAGGTTTCTTTCTTACCACAAGTGCAAGCCATCCACAAACTTTGGTACAGGTCTGTGATCCAGAAGTAATGCTATTGTGCAGAAACCATATTTCTTGTTTCAGTCATAGTAACTTTGACCTTTTGACCCCAAAATCGACAGAATTCATCTTTACATCAAGTGCAAGCTATCCACAAAGTTGGTAACTGTTGATCATGGAGAACACGTTATTGTGCAGAAACCATTTTTCTACTTTCAGTCAGTGACCTTGACCTTTGAACTCCTTTAGAAGGAGCACAAGATTTTCAAGATGGTGGTCATCTTGGATGTCTGACCTGCACCAATTTAGGGCCAACTAGACATTGGAATGAATGTGTGTGTTAAGTTTCATGGCCATCCTCCAAATAGTTTAGGAGAAGTAGCAGTAACAAACTTGTGCTACCGGATGTTCAGACGGACAAAAGACAACAGGCCATCCCATAAACTCTTCTGGTCTTTTACTAATAGAGCTAAAAATCAAGATCAATAGAAGTCATCGAGAAAAAGTTCAGAGGAATGTTACATATCAATAATATCCCTTTTCACCGTCCCGTTCCTGAGAAACACCACCCAAGATCTTTTCAAATACCGGGTCAAAATAGCATTTCACAAATTTTAATCTGTCACTCACACACTGCAAGTTAGTCTTCCATGAAGTTACAAGGCTAACACTTTCCATTGCAGTCGACCAGAGAATTCCAAAGGATACCAACTTATCGAACAAGGTACAGCACATTTTGATTTCTGGGAAATTCCATTTTTAGCTCAGGAATTTTCAAATGCACAATCCATCTCTAGGATGCGAACAATTTATTATAATAATGACCATGCATTAGGAATTAATATTTGTGCCAACTATGGATATTTTATGCCACAAATGGCCCATACAACCAAAGATTTTCTATGTGTAACTAATGCAAAAACACACTAAATGCAAAATTGGTTTTAGAATTATGACCCCCCCTTCTGATTATGTGTGGCACGATTGAGGCAAGGGGAAGATGAATACTTGAAATAACAGCATGGGGACAGTCCTGTTCTGCTATGGATTTCTCATTGTGAATGCAATTAATACTCGCATTATTTAAGTACCTGTACTTGAGACTTCAACCACAACCACCACCATCCTCCTCATTTTTTAACCTCTGATTGACCCAAGGGCCTTTAATGGTTTGTATAAAAAAAAAGAAGCTCCATACCTCTGAAATGTACAGCTCTGCCTGCTTCAGTAGCTCACCAATGATGAGGACATTAGATGTTGTTCCATCCCCTGTGATATCATCCTGGGCAGTGGCCACACGTGCTATAAGTGAAGCTGTTGGGTGCTGGATTTGCTGTAAAAGAATTAAAAATGTAGACCCATTCCACTATTACTAAATAGATCCAGACTATGATCTGAGGATTTAGAGAAATAAGGTTATCAAAACACTGCATATATTAAAGGGAAATCTGACCTTCAAACTTCAACATCAGGCATTTTAGACTCTTCAGAGCCCAAAGAGGCATAATGCAAATTGTGGTTACAACTTTGACCCTTGAACTTCTCTGATAGATACAACAACTTCAGCTATTTGAGAGAGGAGGCTGCCAAGTGAAGCAAAATACAGATGGAATATGACTGGAGAGAAAACAATACACTAATCTGATACAAGAAGACACATGACTATTGATGGAATGTGACAACTGTGGGAGATTAAACTGCATTTTACTGAAGATTTTAACAAGAATGTTCGATTTAGGGAGGTCTTACCATCTCATGGAGCAGGACATTACCATCCTTGGTCAGCTTAATATCTCCTGACCCGGACACCAACCTGCAAATAAGTTTACACAATGAAATCCATTTGCCATAAAATATTAAATGCATTCTTTTATCTTACAATCTGATGAACTCGTGCATTCCACCAAGCAATCAATATTAGGGGTGAAACGATACACCTGTGCCGTGTATCGATACGATTCAAGATACACAGCCTACGATACGATACATTATTGATTCTCAGTTTAAATAATAAGAAGGCAAACAACAAATAATTATTCATGACTGCTGAAGATTAAAGTAACTTATATAGGGTAGATATCGTTTTGTATCGATTCTTCACCTCTTGTATCGATATGTGTATCGATATGGCAAAAGTATCGATGCATCGATATATCGATGAATCGTTTCACCCCTAATCAATATATTTTCATATATGTAAGTACGAAATCATGCATTCCACCAAGTCAATCAGTATTTTTTCATGTATGTAAGCATGAAATATAGACTATGGGCATTTGAGCTGTGTGTATACATTTCATCTACAGTAAAGACCGTTTCTTACGTTCTTATATAAAACATTTTCTCCATTAGAATGTTCAATTTCCCCCGTCATTTTCCTAATTGTTATATATTCCAAAGGCTTTGTTATAACATGAATTGGTTACAGTATTCAATTTGTGTGGTCCGTAAGAGAAAATTAGCTCAATTATAACATTTTCATCACCCGATGAGCTTAAGATATGTACACAATAGCAGTCATTTAAATAACAGCATGATAATCACACCCGATTCATCATCAAAAATTTTTGAATCACAGGTTGCTCGTTAAATGTAATTAAAGCATGAAAAGAAATGTTTTTATTTTGTACTTTTTTGACCAAATAATTTAGAAATATACTTTAGCTATCGCTCTATACCTGTAAGTTGAATAACCGAGTACAGCTTAGAGCGACACATAGGATATTCTTTATAAGCATTTGCATGTCAATGAAAAACATATTACAACAAATCACAGATTAATAAAAAAAACAACAGATGACTATGGACAATTTCTTTCCATCCAAATACATAAAGAACTAATTTACAGGTCGTTAAATTGTTGAACAGAGACGTTTTCACATAAAAGTGATTTTTATAATTCACCGGCTGCTACAGTTATATTTTTACACTTTCAGTGGATGGTAAAACTTACTGGTTTATCATTTTATTCACCATAACATGTGTTTTATACTAATGTATATCATTTGAAAATTTAATTACCACTATATACGAGTTCAAATAAATTTTTCAGACTAAAAATGTACCAGTATGATTTGCTTACTACATATATGTCCAACATCACCAACATGGTCATGTACATAAACATTTTGAAAAATAAACAATGAATTTGGATATAATGTTTCTGGTTACAACACTATAAAAGTCACACTTCCCTGTGAAACATTATAAACAATCTTTACTGTATTTGACATAAATAAGACTTGCAGTGTTCAATTGTTTTTCTAACCATTCCTATACCTCATGACTTAACACTTGGGTCATAAATGGAAACTACCGAGATCCTCCTTTTCAGTAGTTGCAAGCAAAAATGTTATATTAACAACTGCTCTGTTGAAATTATAGCACATCTTTTTATTTAATTCGGCACGTTATATTGGCAACAAGTTTTATTCTTTCTATGAAGGTGAAAAGTTTGCTGGTATATGGTGAGATGTTTTAATTCTGTCATTGTTTGGGGAGCTGTTGTAGCTCAGCTGGTAGAGAGTTGGACTTGTAATCCAAAGTTGCGAGTTTGATAGCTGCCCAGGCCAGTCCAGGTTGACTGCCTTAGTGTGTACTTGGAATAGGCACTTAGCTCCCATTTCCATGGCATTATATAGCTAATTGTGTGTTAAAAGCGCTGTTAAAACCAAATAAAATGAAATTGACCGTTATTGAGGATGAAAGAAAGCAGAGGAAAAAGAGCTTTTTGCTATTTCTGCAGCTAATCTGATTAGATGATGCAATATTCGTTGCATGAATTATATCCATATCATGCTGAATTATCTTATATGATTGACAGTGACATGTATATATGTAGTGGGCTTTGTGGTGCACACTGAATGCACATTTCAATCATTATATGTCAATGGCACAAATAATCAAACATGATTTTGGTCCTCCCTCAAAAAAACATAAAATGTGAAGGGGGGCTCTGGGGGTCCTCCCCCAGTGGGGTATGAAAGGGTGGTGCTCCTCATCAGGGGGTCCAAAAATGCATTTTAGACTCGTACAAAACATGCAAAACTGCTTCTGTTGGACCATATTATCATAATATATTGCAAAGTTTTTACTTCATTCCAACAAAATAATCATCTGAAAAAAATAACAAACTTACCAAAACTTTACACAATACTTGAAGAGTTTCACAATGTTCATTGTCACATCAACTTGTTCTCCAATAAAATTAGTGCTGAAGTTATTACATGTGCATGTCAGTGTTCACACAGTAATTCAGTCACAGTAATTTGTCAATTTTTGCAGCACATATTACACTTTTCTCTTTTCATAACAAATTTGTAAAAAAAAAAAAAAAAAAAAACACAACCCAAATACATCAACTATATACACATAATCACATAAATTCACTCGTCTTTTCCCCCACTGGACGCAACCTGTTGATATTGATATGCTAGTCTTGCGCTTTTTGCAGCCTTGGCAAAGATTTATTTTGCTTTTATTTTTTTCACCACTGACTTTTTGGCTCAATGTTCAATTTTGTCTTTTCATTATCAACAATGGTTTTTTCCTTTCAAGCTGCTCCTTGTATTGTCGATATGCAGTGCACATATTCTGACACAGGGTTACATCTGCTCTCTGGTGTAAGAAATCTTCCTTCTTAAAATAGTTTATTGGACTTTTTCCAGATGCCTTCAGGCCATATTTGATGTTCTGTACTGAGTTGTAGATTTCAATGTTTTATGCTCCAAACTCTTCCAGCCGCAATTGGCGTAGTTCAAATCTTTCTTGCAAAGATCACAAAATGCCAGCCCTCTAGCGTTCAGTTCTCTTATGAATTGACCAACTACATTTCCATCGACTTTCCACTCAAGCCATTCCCATTTCCACACATTTTTCAAACCTTTATCCAAACTTTTTGTGTCCAGGTCTGTCAATAACTCTAGACACCATGTTTTGCAAGCATTCTTCTTTTTTTCCATTTCCACCAGTTTCCGTTATGCAAAGATTCATTGGACAAGTAGAAACTTTTGAATAATCAGAATGCTCTTTACAACGATCGTCTGTTAAATAATACACAGAACAAATACTTGACAAGGATCGTTGCAGAATGGGACTGGACGGACCATTTTTTGTAAAAAACCAGAATGGAGACGATATAAAAAAACGGACTATATCGGAAAAAATTGGATTCAAGTCAGGAGAAAATTTGAATTCCGCGTTAAAACGGGGGAAAATCATGTCTGAATAATGCATCAGGGGATACATTGTAGTTGCATCATACCTGAAAATAACGTTAACGCATTCACAATCTTTACTCAGTTTTAAACATGTACTTATTTTGTCCCTCTTTCTGAGAGAGAGAGAGAGGGTCATGAGACAGGTAAAACGTACAAATTTCAGATGATGAAGAGTGCAGGGTCTACTCTACATCTGAAAATTTAGGGAGCAAGATATTCTTTGTAACCATTTTAAACCCTATTTAGATAATTGCTAATGGCCAGGTGTGTTATATATGTCTCTAGATGAACACTGTTTGACTGGACTTTTGTTCCAATTACTGGCATATTCCAATGACCATCCCTTAAGAACTAGGAAAGGGAAAGCATTCTGTTAGTATAAATAATATGACACAAGATGTTTTTCTTGACAAGTTTGGGTTGTATGGTCCCTCTAAAATCCCTTAACTCTCTTCTCCTCCCACCTCTCAGCAAAGCTCTTTGAAGTATAAGGGGAACAATTTTCAGATGCAGCTCAGGTTGATCTGTGACAATCTACATGGGCAAATCAGTCCGCCCGTCACACAAATTCATCACGGCCGTCTGATTCAGATTGAATTTCCTGTACATACCCATCTAAATACTCTTACTTAAATTACTATACTCTTACTTAAATTACTATCACCGATCTCACTAGTAATTGCTACAAATCTATTACTTCGAAAGCTATTCCAAGTTCACATTTTCTTCCAAATGGTACAAAATAGAATGCAATATAAATACAAGAAGCTGAACATGGCCTGCATGCCTGCCCCTGAGCTATTTGTAAATTGTTGTTGTACACATCTCGATGTATCCACATACCAAGTAACATGACTCCATGGCTATCTGTACTTCAGAAACTGACCACATAACAAAATATTTTCTTATATTGGAGTTAAAATGTTAACAAGATACCTGAAGTTCATTACAAAATTATTTATCATGGCCTTTGACCTTCAACCTGATATCATGGATAGAAGATCACTGAAACCTGTTTCAATGTCAAGATAGAACCCAATGCCAAGTTTGGTTCTGTTGGTAATGTTTTTGGGCAAAAAGTTATTAAAGTAGTATCATATGTGACTTTCCTAGAATTTCTGAAGTGTGACCCTCAGAATTTGGAAAATTGACACGAAAATGAGTTGAATAGAAATTATAAAAATTGGCATAGAGTAGTTGCTGATCAATGTTGTATAAATCTAGTGCTGAAAATTTGTTCTGCTTTCCCATAAAATAACTGCAATGAATATTTTCATTTTGATCAGTTCTTGTTTTTCACTTAGAAATGCATCAACTGGGAACAATGATTTTTGTTATTTTACTTGTTATCTGAATCTCCTAGTTCTTTTCAATTGGGAATGTTCTGGTCAAGATTGCGAAAATGTACATATTAAAGTCCTCCTCATGTTTGTCTTTAATGCATCCTGTCTACAACTGTTTAGTCCAGGGCAAACAATAGCCAACATATGTTGGTGCAGTCAACCACAATACACAACCAAGCACCAACTAATGCGGTAATAAAAAAAAAAATGTCACACTTGAATTTATAAAAAAATTAATTTACCCACCTAATAAAAAAATAAAAAATAATTGCTAATCAGTGTCAATCTCACAGCTTAAGCTTCTTTAAACCATTGGACAAATGCTTTATAAAAACATCATAAAACGCAAGCCGCCATCATGCATATGTGGCTTATATGTGTTGACAGGCAATCATCACACAATCTAATGACCAGTGAATCATGTCGCCACCCCCACCCCCAATTACTCCAGTTGTTCATTAACAATTATTCATGCTGTAGTCAAAGGAATTATGTATTGTGTTCCGATTCGTTTGGAATCTAGCAGAGAATATTTAAGTGGTTTTAAATTTATACAGACACCCACATAACAACCTTGACATGTAAATGTGCATACATCTTGAACAGTAATGTTCTTCATCTTTTCTTACTTTATTTTTGGCTTATTTTTTTGTAATGAGTTCACACCTTAATGGTCTATGATGAAATGATTTAAAATGTATGCTTCTTCATGCATATTATTTTATGGAATTATTATGGATTCACCATCATGGATGCAATGAGCTCAGACAGTGAGTAGTACATGTGTTGATACTTTAACTATTCACGCTATACAACTGTACCAATGCATGGTTCTCTGCTTCAAGTATTAAATATGCAATCAGTGCTTTCACTATTTCTTGTTTAATATACATTGATTTAATATGGTAACTGTGTCTGTGAAGCAAGTATCTTTGTGCCCACTTGTACCTCCCCCCCTCCAACAGCGGATACACATGCATCATTTTGTTCAGTTAAGTGACTCGTGACGCTATTCCATGATACATTACACAGCACAATAGTACTGTTTACCCCAAATGTTGTTATTGCAGAGTTTCAATGTATTAACACCCATTCAGGAGGAGTAGCAATAACAAGATTTTCAAGATGGCCAGTGTGGTGGCCATATTGGATGTTGGCAGAGCACCATTTTCATTTAGGACCAACTAGACATCATATATCTTTCAGTGAAAACCTCACGACAATATGCCCATCTGTTCAGGAGGATTAGCAATAATAAGAACTCCAAGGGGCACCATTTTCAGTTAGGAGCAACAAGACCGTGGGATGAATGTAGCTGTGTAAAGTTTCATGACAATCCTGCTAGCAGTAATGAATAGCAATAACAAACTTGTGTGAATCGATGGAATAACAGGCAGATGACAGCCCCATGGCACACACTCTTCTGGTCTATGACCAGTAGAGCTAAAATTGTATCCACTGCATGTTAACATAAAATGAGAATATTATATATTCATTTATTACGTAGTTATGGTGTGCTATAGGTCACTCTGTTCTGAATTGATTTATCAAAATATAATCATGCTTACAAATGCTAGACAGATAATTTAACTTCATTTTAAAAAAATAAATAAAAGGAAAGGGAAAGCATTCGGTTAGTGTGATTGATATCGACTTGAAGTGTTCTTTATCAGATTGGGATTTATGGCCACTATAAAATCCCTTAACTTTCTTCTCCTCCCACCTCTTGGCAAAGCTCTTTGAAGTGGAAGGGGAACAATTTTCAGATGCAGCTCAGGTTGATCTGTGACAATCTACATGGGCAAATCAGTCCGCCCGTCACACAAATTCATCACAGCCGTCCGATTCAGATTTAATTTCCTGTACATACCCATCTAAATACTCTTACTTAAATTACTATCACCGATCTCACTAGTAATTGCTACAAATCTATTACTTCGAAAGCTATTCCAAGTTCACATTTTCTTCCAAATGGTACAAAATAGAATGCAATATAAATACAAGAAGCTGAACATGGCCTGCATGCCTGCCCCTGAGCTATTTGTAAATTGTTGTTGTACACATCTCGATGTATCCATATACCAAGTAACATGACTCCATGGCTATCTGTACTTCAGAAACTTACCACATAAGAAAATATTTTCTTATGTTGGAGTTAAAATGTTAACAAGATACCTGAAGTTCATTACAAAATTATTTATCATGGCCTTTGACCTTCAACCTGATATGGATAGAAGATCACTGAAACCTGTTTCAATGTCAAGATAAAACCCAATGCCAAGTTTGGTTCTGTTGGTAATGTTTTTGGGCAAAAAGTTATTAAAGTAGTATCATATGTGACTTTCCTAGAATTTCTGAAGTGTGACCCTCAGAATTTGGAAAATTGACACGAAAATGAGTTGAATAGAAATTATAAAAATTGGCATAGAGTAGTTGCTGATCAATGTTGTATAAATCTAGTGCTGAAAATTTGTTCTGCTTTCCCATAAAATAACTGCAATGAATATTTTCATTTTGATCAGTTCTTGTTTTTCACTTAGAAATGCATCAACTGGGAACAATGATTTTTGTTATTTTACTTGTTATCTGAATCTCCTAGTTCTTTTCAATTGGGAATGTTCTGGTCAAGATTGCAAAAATGTACATATTAAAGTCCTCCTCATGTTTGTCTTTAATGCATCCTGTCTACAACTGTTTAGTCCAGGGCAAACAATAGCCAACATATGTTGGTGCAGTCAACCACAATACACAACCAAGCACCAACTAATGCGGTAATAAAAAAAAAAATGTCACACTTGAATTTATAAAAAAATTAATTTACCCACCTAATAAAAAAATAAAAAATAATCGCTAATCAGTGTCAATCTCACAGCTTAAGCTTCTTGAAACCATTGGACAAATGCTTTATAAAAACATCATAAAACGCAAGCCGCCATCATGCATATGTGGCTTATATGTGTTGACAGGCAATCATCACACAATCTAATGACCAGTGAATCATGTCGCCACCCCCACCCCCAATTACTCCAGTTGTTCATTAACAATTATTCATGCTGTAGTCAAAGGAATTATGTATTGTGTTCCGATTCGTTTGGAATCTAGCAGAGAATATTTAAGTGGTTTTAAATTTATACAGACACCCACATAACAACCTTGACATGTAAATGTGCATACATCTTGAACAGTAATGTTCTTCATCTTTTCTTACTTTATTTTTGGCTTATTTTTTTGTAATGAGTTCACACCTTAATGGTCTATGATGAAATGATTTAAAATGTATGCTTTCTTCATGCATATTATTTATTGAATTATTATGGATTCACCGTCATGGATGCAATGAGCTCAGACAGTGAGTAGTACATGTATCGATACAACTAACATCTTCATCTTATACAACTGTACCAATGCATGGTTCTCTGCTTCAAGTATTAAATATGCAATCAGTGCTTTCACTATTTTTTGTTTAATATACATTGATTTAATATGGTAACTGTGTCTGTGAAGCAAGTATCTTTGTGCCCACTCGTTTAATTTAATTTAACTTCATTTAAAAAAAATAAATAAAAGGAAAGGGAAAGCATTCGGTTCATGTGATTGATATGGACTTGAAGTGTTTTTTCTTTACCAGACTGGGATTTATGGCCACTCTAAAATCCCTCAACTCTCTTCTCCAGCCTTTCAGCTTAGCTCTTTAAGGCGGAAGGGAGAAATTTATCAGAGGCAGCTCAGGCTGATCTGTGACAATCTACATGGGTAAATCAGTCCGCCCGTCACATCATTGTCATCACAGCTGTCTGATTCAGATTGAATTTACTATAGATAACATTTTTAATACTCACCGATCTCACAAGCAACTGCTGTGAAACTGTCATTGGAAAAAGAATTTGAAGGTTTCATTTCTTCCAAAAGAGCCAGCAATATAATACAAAAAGCTGGCCACTGCCTGCATGTTGACACTGCCCATGGCTGATCAAATCTTTGAGCATGATGTCCTGGACTATACATTTTTTAAATTGGACAAGTAAAAGTTTCCAAGGAGCTATGTACGGGACAAGCGCTTTTTACCTATTTTAAAGGAAGTCTGGCAAGCGCTAATTTTCATACTTTAATTACTTAATCTGGCCATTCTTGCCCTCTGGGCATAATCAATATTCATTCACATCATGTGATACTACAGCAAGTAGTCACTCACGATTGCACAGGGCTTGTTACAAATGAAATTAAGAGTATCAGTAAATGGATAGAGGGCTGGGGGGAGGGGGGCCATATAACACAAAGGAAGACACGATACCTCACCACTCGGCATTTCCACCCTTGCTAGCTTGTCCTATTTTCATCTCCTAATGTAAAACTTGTGCCAGCTGTAATCAAGAATGGATCATAGTTCTGAACTTGCCTTTCCATCAAGGGTGAAATCCAAGACTATCCAAATGATAACGGCAACTGCCGTCCCGTTACTTTATAGGTCTTCTAAATCGGCCAACAAGTGTCAAATTTTCTCCAATATGTCATGAATTGAGTTGTTTTGAAAACAGATCCATTCTTGATTACAGCTGGCACAAGTTTTACATTAGGAGATGAAAATAGGACAAGCTAGCAGGGTTGGAAATCTCGAGGGTTGTGTAATCGTGTCATCCCTTGTGTTAAATTTCAAAAGGTTTGGACCCTCCAGCCCTCTATCCACTGACCGATACTCTTAATTTCATTTGTAATGAGCCTCTGTGTATAACTGTTGTTATGTGCGCAATTTCTATTACTACTTGACTGCATATTGGGCTAAGCGACCAAATTATCAGTCAATCAAAACAAATCGGGTATGATTAATTAGAAGTACTTTAAACGACCCAGTTATATTGTGTTTATTCAACACAGATACTCATGAGCGGATAACCCTTTGATTTCAATCCACCGAGTCAATGCAATGAAATTAATGTAAGGCATTTTATCAACATAAGTGTTCATTTCCTTTATGAACTGATTAAATGACATCAATAAAGTCTTTAATTTTTTTAATTGATTATACTGAGGACTGACTTCAATGTGCGGCATTGCGTTTGCAACAAAACAATTACACTAAAGCAGAGGTCAGTGTTTGAATGACAAAATGTATGTTATGATCACTTTCGCAGAAGTAGTTGTCAAATGAGGTGATCTTTTCTATATGGATGAAATGAGTTTACTAAATTATTTTTGCAAGGAAGGTCATAAGGAAGATTCAGAGAAGGAGTCTGAGGTAACTATTCCTCCAAAGACACAAGTCAGACCGGGGGAACAAAAAATGTCAAATATGACACAACTAAGAGACAAAGAAATGTTCAGCCACATTGGGTTGATAATTATCCATAGCTTGAATTCATCGACTCAGAAGGAAAGACGTTTTGCAGTTATTGCAACCAATATCCCAAACTGACACAGGTTGGAAATTCAGCCAGTGTATTTGTCAATGGAAATGACAAATTCAGGATTTAATTAACTCTTTCACTTCGACTGACGTGTATATCCGCTGCATAAATGTGCCTAGCATCACCAGTGACTGATAAATCCGCTTGTAAACAGAGCACTATTACTCCCGGTGACCGATATATCCGCTTGCCGGTTATGCTTCCTATACCCTAGTGACGGATAGATCCGCTCTGTATGTTCATGTTACAATCGGTCTTATTGGTCAATAATTGGAAGTAAAAGGATATTTAACCAATCAAAATAGAGTTAACAAATGATTGTTCTTACTAAATCCGGGGATTTTTTTCAAATTTGTACCACGTGTTTGTTAATACATGCATTTGTAGTTGACAGTGGAAACAATGGCGTTTGCTTACGATAGTGATTCGGATTCTGAATTTTCAGGTTTTTCTGAGGACGAATTTGACCATATTGAATTAACAAGTATTGGTAGTGACATTGATCTATCTTCTTTGTCAAGTCTGTCAGAAATTAAGACAGAATCCGATGATGAAGACGGCGAAGTGTGGACAAGAGATCCACATGCTCCGAAAGTCACAGAGTTTACGGAAAGCGTCGGTCCAACTTTGACTTTTGGACGAGGGGAAAAAGAAATAGATTTTTTCTTTAAACTGTTTCTCTAGATATCACGAGGAACTACTTAAGAAATAGTAGAACACAGTGACTAGATAACATTTTTAGTAATTACATGTATATATTTGACAAATAACTTTGTATAAAAGACTCACAGATAAATTTTAGTGTTTACAAACAATGTTTTGTGTTATATTCCTGGATTTTATATCAATCTTGTGGATGTCAGCAGAATAAAAGAATCAAACATATATAAGGTAGTTATAGCTTTTATATATGCATGGTTTTAGTCTATAAATCAGTCTATTATACAGAAAATAACTAACACAATTAGCCCATATCCCCACATCATCAGCTAAAAAGTTATGATTTGGCTGCAGCAGCATCAGGCTCTGGTAGTCAGCCCACAAATCAGCTGCAGTAGTGACCTCAGCAGCTAGGCATAGCAGTGAGCCACTACAGTAGCACTAGAAGTTAAAGAGTTAAGCAAATCTCGTGACAGTTTTGGAACTCATAAAGCCTGTGCAGCACAGTATATGCATGACACTAGCCAGCATGTGCAGAAAATGCCTGAAGTTAGAGCTGCTAACACTTCACTAGAAAAGGCCATTTTAAAACTAAATGAGAGTGAAATGAAAAACAATTAAAATGAAAGCTCCTTTAACATAGCATACACCCTAGCCCAATACGGAAAACCATCTTCTGATATGAAATTGCTGTGCACACTCCAGAAGAAGAACGGTCTTAAACTTGGTGCTAATTATAATAACAGACCCAGGGCAAGAGACTTTGTTCTGTCAATTGAACATGTCTTGAGAAGTTAGGGAAGGTCTGAATTCCAGTAAATTCATTTCCACTATTGCTGATGAAGTACTGATACCACCATATCTGAGCAAGAAATAGTATACAAAATACCCCAACAATAAAAAAAACTACAAAATTAAGCCCTTTGAAGAAATAAATAGGTTGTACATTTTTTCTTTTGTTTTTTTAAATGGATTAAAATGCATACATCCCGCCTAACCTAGGCCAGAGATTTAAATTTTGGTACAAGTGAAAATGTAGGTGGGAAAAGTGAATTGTCTGAAACCAATTGTCCCTGACAAGTGGTTGAAAAAAATATCTTATCAGCCCTGCTGCCCCTTAGCTTTTTGCAAATTGGTGTTGTACAAATCAAGATATACCCACATGCCAAGTAACATAACTTTACGGTCAACTGTACCTAAGAAACTGACCGCATAAACACTTTTAAGATTGGTTAATCTAGGGTGTAGATGGATGGACATATGGATGGAGATGCGCATGGACACCAAAGTGACTGCAAAGTTAAGCTTCTGCTAAGACGGCTGCAATGAAGGCATTGCTGCAATTTCCCCAACGCCACTTATATTTCAACAATTCCTTGTGAGAAGTGATGGGAAAGACACCAAGTTTCATTGTACAATATTTGTATTTGTCAATATTAAATTTGTACAAATTCTTATTTCCTGACAGCGCAGATATGTCATTTGAATTATAATCCCCTCACAGATTACTGTGTCAAATTTTACTTCATATGCTATGAACTCCAAATCTCAGCTATATCACTACATCCGAGATCATGGATAGAAACTCACCAAACTTGTCTTACACAATGTCAAGATCCACCCACATGCTAAGTTTGGTGAAATCAATAAGTAATATTTTGGGGCAAAAAAACCCACAAAGTTTTAAAGTTTATCATCAGGGATTTTCCTTCCATTTCCAAAGTGGAGCCCTTGGAATCAGTAAAAATGACCAAGTAAACAAACTAAATTAGGAATATATGGAATTGTCATGGAATTACTCAGCAATGTCATTCAATCCAACGCTGAAAATTTTGTCTCCTTTCCCATAACTGTGATGAAAACAATTTTTTTATTTTGATCACTTCTCATTTTTCATTTAGAAATGCATGAACTGGGAACAATGATTTTGCTATTTTACTTGTCCGATTCTCCAACCTACCTCCTCTCAATTGGGAATGTTTAGGTCAAAGATGGGGAAAATACAGTACAGCTCACGTGATTTTTCAAACCCCACACGTCGCGGTGGGCGAATTAATCCCATCCACTTTACCTCCGCAGTGGAGGCATAAATACCTACAAATCACCACAGCGTCTCGGCAGGCACGCCAATGTCAACTCCACAGTGGAGGGGGATGGTCGACATTACTGATTGACATTTGAACAGCCAATGAATGAAGACCACCTATGGAAGGACAAGATGTCAATAGTGGAAATTGAAAGAGTCAGTCATCTTTATTTCGACCATATTTGGACAATAAAAAATAACTTAAAAAGTCTTTATATTATCGAGACCACATCCACTCCACGGAGGTGATCTGATGCGACTCCGCAAGAAAGCGTGGTGTGCATGGCTATTCCCAGTGAGACACTGCAGCAACTCCATCATGACTCGTGGAGTGATGGTGGAGGGGTTTTTCTTAATCCTCTCCACCCCCACCGCGAAGCATGGGGTTCCGAAAAATCATGTGAGCTGTACTGTATACACATTGTATACACTGGGAATAGGGTCACAATTTTGCTCCAAAATAAGGTATAGACAAGTCCTGGATTATTCAAAATATTCTCCAAAATGCATGTGATCTGGTGACTCGACATGTGACAAGAGTTGATGTGCTAAAATTCAAATGCCAATTTCTGACATAAAAGGGTTATTTTTCTGATTATTTATGTAAATAATACACAACATACCTCCCATTTTGGTGTTGTGTTGTAACCATATGTAGTGTCACAGTCTAGATTTCTGAAACTTCGCATCGTAGTTTGGTTTCTTTTTTAGTGGTTCATGTAACCTGGCATCTGACATTGTTTTAGAATTATCGTCTTCTGTTTTGGCAAGAAACTCTACTTCATCCTTTACTTACTTTTTTCTGCCATTCACTCTGCACATTTGTGCAGCAGTGAATTGAAGTTTTTTTTTTGAAGTTGATTTGGACATACAAACACTGATTTACTGACTTGAAGTTGAACAGAAGCAGCAATTTTTTTCCCAGCCATTGACTATAATCGTACTTTCCAGAAACGGACCAAAGTTTGCGCATGCACAAATGTGAGGAAAATGCATCAATTATAGAACTCCTCTGGTACACATTTTTCTTTTGAAAATAATTAGTGGGATTTATTCATCTCCATCTGCATACTTTGGAATGGACATAAGTTTTTTCATCAAATAAGTATCCTAACTCTCAACAACTTTTTTATTAGTTTTAGAGTGTTTGGGGCAAGCTCAGATATTCCAAGGGCAAGTGCAATTTTCCAGCTTACTTGTATAAAATTTGTAAATCCCTGTTGCAAACACTGCAGTTTTACAATGTACATAGTGGTGTAGCAAATGCACTAACAAACCCTGCAACTGTAGGTGGGTGACCCAAATGAAAAAAAATTTAGGGGGGAGGGGGGGTGGGGGTGGGGGCTAGAATTTCTTGCTATGCCACTCAAGGCGAATCAGTTACAATTTTGAAAATTGTCCAAAAGAAGGTTTCAAATGTTGCTCTTTCTAAAAATGTGTAGAGCACGCATTTTGCAGATTAAGGGCTACTGGTAATGCCAATAAAATTTATAGGGTGCGTAGGTGATGTAATGAATTTACGAAACTAAATATCCATCTCTCCTTCTTCCTGCTCCACTCTGTTAGAGCTCTATTGAAATCAAAATCATTAAAAGATATCACCTCTACTTGTATAAGCATTAATCTGTCGATTCTTTCTGAGCTTAATCCGTTCCTTATCTGTGTATGAATATTGTTCTGTATTGAGAAGCCGCTTTCATAGTCTGCTGTCTAAAGGGCCATATGCATAGCTAGCTTTGCCAGCTTGAACAAGTTGGGAAACTGTTCTTTATGGTTGTTGTGTACAATTTTCCACATCTCATAGGTATTGCATCCTGGATATCTCTGCTCCAAAATAAGATTTTTCACCAACATGAGCTCTGATAAAGTTTCACTTTCTTGAATCAGTGCTTTGCTGAATATTAAACCAGATTCCTTACAAGTTCCATAGTGCTATACTAGGGTTTGAAGTCCAACAATGCCATAGTCTGCTTGTTCAGGCTGAGGTATTTTGATCAAATAAATATCCTTTGTAATTTCTTTTCAGATTCTCATTTATTCAATTTATCTTAACCCTTACTTTAAGGGTTATATAATTTTGTAGCATAAGATCCCTCAGGGATGAATTGTTTGTGAAAAAAAATGACAATTGCACTCTACTTTTAAATTGCCTGTATTTTAATTAGGCTTGGCATTCTCCCTTTTCTACATTTAATTTCAAAATACCACTGAATATCGAGGTTGACCGACATGCATCTGTTTGTGTTCACCCAGCAGGCAGCATGTATATCAGACTCGTATTCAACATCAATTTCGGGTTCAAAATCACTCACTGGTATTTCCAGTAACACTTTCCCAGCTCCAAAATCTGATATACTTCAAAACTTTAAAAATCACTGTAATCATTGCTATCATAGGCCAGTATTTGCCAAACTAAATCATCATATGAAGATGAACAACGTTTGGAGTCAGCCGTTTGGGGTTTTCTAGGTAGCACATCTTTTAAACAAGCATTTTTAAATCTTCTTTGATGCAAGGGTCAAACTAGAACAGAATGCTTGTTCCAGGGCCCAATGTGCCAATCAAATTTAGTTTAACAACCATTCATGTCAAGCCAAAGTACAAAGATGTGTAAACAGTTGCCTACCTGAAAAAAGATGTCATGGCAAGCGCTGCGAGACCTCTGGCATCGAGATATAATTGAGCGATTGTATTGTAATTATTGCGTTGCATAAAGAATAAAAAAGATGCAACGAGCATTAAATTTTGCATATACTTGGGGCTTTATGTACACTGCATGTGGCAGCATCCTGATGCAATGTAATGGAGGCTGCCAACTTGATCTTCTCGAGGATCAAATGCAATTTGGACACACCAACACTTATTTACTGACCTAAAATGAGTGCCAAATTTATCACAAGGCCATATGTGCAAGATTTGTGGTTTTTGCTATGCATAAAAACCCATAATTCTCTCAACTAAAAACTATGATGCAAAAATTAGATCTATTAAGTAACGAAACAAAGAAAAGTAACTAAACGAAGAAAAATATAATAATATTAATAAAAGCGATTATGCAACTTTGTTTCGTTTAAGAAACTTATCTCGTCGTTACCAACTTTGGCATTTCTTGGCTACCATTGCATTTCAACCAACTGAAATGTATGTCAATGGAACTTGAAAACATGTCTACCTGCCTGTGTCAGAAATGGATTCCATTAGAAAAATGCATCAGAATAAGTATAGTTGGACTAAGCAATTACACTTTAATTTCTGGAAAAGTGTCAATATTGGCTGCCAAGTGTGAGATATTCCTGAAAATTTGACCTCTAGTTGGATCACGCTACACAATGCCATTTATTTAAGCAGTAAGACATGCCAAACAACATAAACTATCAGGATAGATGTCTAACATTGTAGGACTCCCCCTAAACCACCACCCGTTTTTGCATAGCTATAATTAGGAACTACTCTCCATGTTTTTAAGACTAACATGTCCTTTACTTGCGAACTGTTTGCAAAATAACAGTTTATGTTCAATTTCTCAAAGTTTTATACAAAATCCACTGCTCATTGCCACAAAATGGATTATTGGTAAGTGTCTGTGACAATTTTTTAGTGCATAGAAACTCCATATTGATCTACATTTCCATCAAAGTGTGGATTTTAGTTGAAGCTAATTTCACATACTCACTTTTAAGTGTTACCAGATACTCTGCTGAAGCAAACAGGACATCACTATAAATACAATTTGTAGACATTTCTTCACAATCAGAGTGCCATCCCCCACCCACCTGTAGTGAATTATGCATCACTAACTGCCCTCAAGAGGATTAGCATAGCTACTGGGAACAACAATCAGAATTATTGTCATTAAAGAACCGACACTGAATTACAAAATAAACACATCAATTTTAGGTTTATAGAGCCCCAATCCCCAGCCCAAGCCGTTTTCTATATGGCAGGACTTGAGCAAGCACTAGCAAGCAAAAAGCACGTGTTTCTCGAACATTCCAATGCAATTTTTCCTTACATTTTAAGTGTTCCTTTCGGTCCAAGATTAGACTTGAGGACATCCTGAAGCCCTTTAGCCGCGCTGATATTCACTGCCAGCGCTTGGGCGGCCCTGGCGACTTCAGCTTTAGGATTTAAGGACTTCACTGCCGCCATCCTCTCTGAAAAGTCGGCAATGGAAATCTCGTAAACTCTCGACTCCGCTCTCGTCTCCGTTACCAGAAAAAAACAAAACATAGGTAATTATCGAATAGAAGCGAAACGACGCCACAGTATCGAAAAAAGCGAAATAGTAACAAAATGGATTGTTGGTAATAATTTCTAAGGGGGCGGGGGCAAAACAAAAACAAAAAACATTGGTTTAAAAAACCGCAAAAAAAAAACCAAACAAAAAAGCAGTATAAGCTGTAAAATTTCACCAAATACCGAAAATAAGTTTCTTTATACTACTTTGTTTTGGGGGTCGAAATGGGGAAGGACCATAATCAATTTCATTAATCAATATCGTATTATGGGTTGGAGAAATTTATTTAACGATGGCGCCGCTTTATATTGCGTAATTCAGAATAATTCGGGAAACAGAGCCTAAGAACCATACTCTAAACACATTTCATTACTGAAAAGCAAATGGTTTCGGAGTAACGAGAGAGAGAGAGAGAGAGAGAGAGAGAGAGAGAGAGAGAGAGAGAGAGAGAGAGAGAGAGAGAGAGAGAGAGAGGGAGAGAGAGAAAGAGAGAGAGAAGTCATCTAAGCGTGCCAAACGGTCCTTCAAATAATCTTTTCCTTTTTTCTTGATCTATTTAACAGCGACCATGTGATTCAAATGCTCATTTTCATTTACTCCATATAAAACACCTGTTTATGTATTGTGTTTTAAAATGGATCTTTTTTTAAAAAATATAAAAACATGTTGTTGGCATGTGATATAACAATGTAAGAATCTTCTACCGTCTATAAAAAAACCCAGCAAAATCGTAATGAAAACAAATGTAAAATATTTTAACCGAGTTTTCGATCGATCGATCAATCGAGTCAGAGACATGAACTAATAAAAGAAAACGAAGATAAAATGCAATAACTTTGATATTTTTTGATAAAATGACTTAATCCAAGTATTTACTTTTGCTTTTAGCGTCCATCTGAAAATAACGACATGCGAATTTGACAATATAACATTCTGTTAAATCTAGATCGATATGTATATGAAAGCTTCTGCACTTATGTGCACCAAAAATAACCCCAAAAATCTATAAAATTCTGTGCGGAAATAATATAACACAAAATGAAATTCAGATTATCTTTGACAAGTTATAAAAACAAACAACGCACTATATACATCGAAAACAAGTTCTTTTTGGGAAAGCTAATCCAAGTATATCTCAGATGACAAAATTCCTACATTTTTGTGGCGATATGTCCGTTTATGTTCCTTCTTCACTGAAACAAGTAAATGTTCTATATCATATAATGATAATTATATATATATATATATATATATATATATATATATATATATATATATATATATATATATATATATATATATATATATATATTGTTGTTGTGGACACCTCGCAGCCCCCCCCCCATTCCCCTCCTTTTACCGAAATTGAAAAGGCTTTTATATTTTTTATTCCCTGACCCTCTCTATGCGTATATTGTGTGTGTGTTTTTTTGTGGGGTTTTTTTTTTGCCTATTTAAACAAAAAATTAAAAATTGCAAACAGATTTTTTTTTTTTGATTTACCATAACTTGTAATGATTTTACATGGTCCCCTACATCGCCACCTGACGTACGAGTCATTACTTGAAATTGTTTTGCATCCTGACTTTACATATATTTGCTTACTTAAACACATTAAACACACCCACACTCTTGTATACACACACAGACGCATTCATTCATAAATATTGTACACAAAGACACACTCGCATACAATCCCCAAGGTATTATGAAATTGCCCTTTGATGTTTTTATTTTTTTAATTTTTTTAAAAATAAATGTAAATGTAATCTTTTTTCTTTACACACACACACACACACACACACACACACACACACACACACACACCAATATGAAAGTGTAAAACAGCTTTAAAAATAAGCAATTAAAAATAAATATCAAACAAAATCACATTAAAAAAAGTTGACAACAGGGTCCACTGTTTCTCAAGCCAATCTATTCTTTTGTTCATGTTGTTACGGAATTATGTGTCATTTCTTTTAAATAATGATAAAGTTTTATTAGTTTATGACCTCTGTATAATAGTTTAATAGCTGATGTTTTGCAGAGTACACATATAAGGTAATTTCAATGTAACCCAGTACATTGGTCCTGGGAAAATCAATATTTTGTTTGAAACTTTAGTCATGTCACGTGATCCAATGCGTGAGGGTTTGAACTTTTGAACTTCTGACCTGGATTTCGCAATATACAGAGAATGATTCATTTTGTTGACCAGAAGTTAGAATAAGATCGCAATAGTAAGATGTTGATTTGAGACGGAATAAGTAATGGGTTTTGTTTGTTTGTAAGTCGCAGATTAAGAAAACTATAAATAAGATGTAATCAGAGTTTTCGTCATTCTTCTTGATAGTACGTTCAGCCCGAGAGGTCATAAACGAGATTGGTTCATTTTGTGTGGTATTCTGCTTCAGAGATATACAGTACATTTTGGATTTAGTAATGCTACTTCAACTTTAAGAATTATTCAGCTCGGTTGGAATTATCGGAAACATTTCTAGAACTTGTGTGATATTCCATATTCACAAGGATTATTTGGAATTAATAATATCTGGATATAACTGATTCTTGTTAGTACATCAGCACAGTGGTATTTCCATTCGGAATATTCTCCATTTGGAATAATTTGGATTAACTTCCGGATCAGTGAACTTTAGAACAATTTAGGAGTTTTAAGGATATTCTATACTGTAAGTTATTTTTAATTCTTTCACTTTGATTGTTTGTTGAAATATTTTAATATTTTACGAAATTAAATATTTGTGTTTTAAATCTTGAAAGCTTGTTTGAGTCTTTTCTTTTGTTACATTTACCCCTAGTCGTAACAACGTTGGCTACATATTTTTCCAGTATTGTATATGATAAAAACAATTATTATCATAAGTGAGATTTGAGATTGTTTGATGCACAAAGTGATCTGTATATAACATATTTTGCAAGCAAATGTAGGATGTTAATAAGCTCAGCAAAATTTATATTTCCTATAGAAACATCTTTTCGTGTCATTGTAAAATAAGGGTCATTAAATTCGAAAACATTAAACAAATAATTTCCAAAAGTGTTCAGTAACTGGACAGACATAGAATAAATGGTAAATATGTTCCATTCCCTCCTCACAAAACGTGCATTTATCGTTAGCACTTAAATTAATTTTATCCAAAAACTGGTTTGTTGCAATATTTCTGTGTAGAAATCCAAAATTCAAACTAATCAGTTTGGTATCTATTGTACATATTTGAGCCCAAACCAAAGAATAGGTCAATTCATCTATACCAATCGCACACTCTAGCTGCCTGGACCGAATTTCATGTTTACCATTTAACCTTTGTATCTTAGTTCCTTTCAGATCCTTATAAATACAATGTATCATTTTATCTTACCCAAAGGATTGAAGTTTTGTCGAAAACTACATGAAACCTATTCCACTTGAAAAAAAAAGTAAACTTTGCCGTTTCCACTTGGATAATTTTTGGGAGATAAAACCAAAATATTAGATGATATTATTTGTTTGTGTTTTTTGCTTTATTTCATCAAAGACACTTGTACGTTAAAAAGATGTTGAATAAGTACAACATCAATTGTTCTCAATGTTGTGCATGATCTGAAAGTATTTATATTAACTAACTTAAGAATATAGTGAAACAAGTATTCTTGAACAGCAGATGGTTCATTTTTCCATAGTGATAAAGCATAAAAACATCAGGCAAACATGTATTTTTTTTATGGATTTTACAATCTCTTTCAATTTAATTTTTCACAACTTAAATAACTGTGTACCTCCAAGTTTTGCAAATATTTGTTCAGAAACCAGTTTTTGCCATAATAATCTTCGTTCGTTCACAAATATATATATATATATATATATATATATATATATATATATATATATATATATATATATATATATATATATATATATATATGTATGTATGTAGTAGAGTTTTACGGCACCTCAGCACAATAGTGTCTATACGGTCATGAAGTACAAGATACAATATAAAACGTAAAGATTTCAACATTCTGTAAAATGTACATACAATAAAAGATAAAGGTAACACATATCAAATCCTTAAAACATATGGTCAAATTCGTTATATAAACTGCAAATAGTATAAGATGCCACTAGGTAGACGGGTATCCTATGTTAAAAAGGGTTTGTGAATAATAGCCTCAAACAGGAAATGGAATGTTAAAAACGTCCATATGTTTAACATTATGGGGCACTTGGTTGTCAGGATGGGAACTCCTATTTGCAAAGTCTGTAGATTATAGGGTCAAACGGGAAATCATATATTAAAAACTGTCAATAGGTTTAATATTATGGGTATGTTTGACATGAAATGCAACATTGTAACAGTATGGGTCTGTTCGGCCTCTAATGGGAATTTAACATTGAAGCTATGCTATCTGGTTTCAAATATGTCACTCTAGACCACAAACTGACACTCTGGACCCAAAGGGGAATTTCACATGGGAATGGCACTATGACCTCTAAAGTGAATTTAACATGATGGGGATCACTGGTCTTTAACTGAACACATAATTTTAGAAACCCCCAAAGGTTTAGCCGACACTTTGACTGACCAATAACTACTGATCTACTATTCAGCACCCATGTATTTACTATCAACACCCCACACATACTATTCAGCACGCATTTTTTCATTATCCCCTATAACTTCCCTATGATCCCCTTATAAACAAAGTAAAATCTTTATCCCCTCTATAAGTTCATTACCATCCCATTTTGAAACAAAACACTTCCATTCTTTTTCCATCCTCATAATAGCTATAACCCTAGCAATATTATCACACAGGGAGTGAAAGAAGAGAAAAGACAGGATGGAAAGAAAAACAAACATAGGCACTTCAGTACAGAGAGATGACTTACTTTTTTACAATCTCAAACACAAGTATATATCCTTTATAAATACTGTATTGTAACCCAAGAAAGGGGAGGGAGTAAAACTTTCGTCTATCCTAAATCTAAGATTCTCACTAAAATCCTCTACCTATGTTACAGGCAGTATGTTTTATTTATAAAATACTTAGTGTCAAGTCAGGCAAATTTAATTCATCATTTTGCCCCCCCCCCCCCTCCATTGAAACAAAAATTTGAAAATGTTAGAACTTTGCCAACACTAGCACTGACTGACTTCGGTTTACGTTACATTGGTCATCCTGCTTAGTTGATAAGATGAGTGAGAATGTTGCTGTTTGTCGAGAGCGTTGCACCGACTACAATGTCACACATAATTTGGCATGTATGAAGCCCAAGTAGAGTTTACAATGTGTGTAATATTGTTTTTTCGCTTTTACCAACTCACTGGCAGTAAGTCTTGTTGCAAAATGTTTAATTGTCATATCAGCCAGATTGGATTCTTCAGCAGTTTGTCACGATTTTTGCAAAACATACATTTTTAGTAAAGAACTGTCCTCAGTTGAGAGAGAGAGAGAGAGAGAGAGAGAGAGAGAGAGAGAGAGAGAGAGAGAGAGAGAGAGAGAGAGAGAGAGAGAGAGAGAGAGAGAAAGAGAGAGAGAGAGAGAGAGAAACCCTCCCCTATTATCCTCATTTTAGACAAAACTACTATCCGTACCACTCTTATAATCCGTAAAACCCCAATAATAATATCACCTAATAATAATATCATACACGATGGAGTGAAAGAAGAGAAAAAAGTAGGAATGCATGCGCACATACACAAACATATATCCTTGTTCTAAATCCTGTATTGCAGTCAGGTGTGGGGTTTTCTGTTTGATATTACCAGTTCACTGGCAACAAATTTTGTAATACTGTATTTAGTTTTTGCAGTCTTAGATTTAAAATTTTTCACTAAACGCGACTACTCATTGTCGCTTGAAAAACATATTGTCAGCAAGTTCTGTTACAAAAACAGGCAGTGTCAGCTAGCGAGATATGGTTTTCACTTTTTGGGGGCAAATTCTATATTTTTAGTAAGCACTGACTGACCTAAGCTTATGTAATGTAACAAATGTTTTTTTGTTTTTTTTTTTTATTTTGGTGTCATCGATTTTAATCCGTTGTTGTAAATCCTGTATTGAAGCCTTACAACTTGTTTTAGTAATTTTCTAGGATTTTACCAATTCACTGGCAGAAAGTTTAATTACCAAATATATTGAGTGTCAGGTTACACAGATTTCGGTTTTTCATTCTGCAGTGTGTTACATTTTACCAAACCTAGATTTTGTGCACTGACCGACTTTACTCAAAGTTAGTTCTTTTTGTTTTGTTAGAAATTGTGATTATCGTCTTATGAATATGACCCAGTGTTAAATTTAACACAATATTAAACTTATGGTACAATTTGGCGTACTGAAGTCAAGATTTCTTGTAAGGTTGCAACATTTTCTGTTTAAGTTTTAAAACGGCAGATCCAATGTCAGTTTATTTCGTGACACATTAAACACCAAGCCCAAAAATTGAGAGAGAGAGAGAGAATATTTTGCAATAAAAGCATCAGGTTTGAAAACGGCACACCCCAATGTCAGTTTATTTCATTGACATGGCGTGAAGCTAAGCTTTTCTTGTAAGGTTGTGAGATTGTGTTATTTCTTCTTTTTTTTTTAAATGGTAAACTGAATGTATCTTACATGGAGTATTCGTACTTGTTATGACAATTTTTGTTAACCTGTTAGCTCTCTCTCGCGGTGGTCAACGGCAGCATCTATTGTTGCTTCAACTACGGAAACTTGGGTATGGAAAAGGTTTAAGGAAGTTGCAGCTAATGTTATAAAGTCTATAATTTGTTTAAAAACCCAATGCGGTACTTTTCAGAGCCTTCTTAGATCTCTTGGAAAACAGATACTATTCAAATGTAAACCAAATTAAACAAAAACCAAATCCCTCCAGAAGTGTATCTTCGAAAATGGTTGTAAATCTCTGACGTCAGGATGACACACACACACACACACACATACACACACACACACACACACACACACACACACACACACTTAAGATGCCCTTTTTCAGAGCCCGTCTAGAGCGTTTGAAAAGAGATACTACTCAAATGATTTCCAAATTAAACAAAAACCAAACACCTCGATTATAAAATTGCGCGTGTGTGAATATCTTATTCATACTTTTAAAAAAAATCAAGACATAGAGACACTTATGTTTTTTTATTGCTATATTTTCGCGAATAAGAATCACAATGAAATTTAAATAAAAACACATCACAAAATATCTATTTTTCTTCTTCACTTACTGTCTTTCTTTTTTTTAAAATTTCTTCACTGAAATGAGTTCTGCTGTTTCTTCTGCTTTGTCTAACTTTAAGTTTCTTTGCCGGAATGAGTTCTTCTTCTCTTTCACCATCTTGGGACACTCTGTAGACCAATGTAATTTTTCTTGACAATGATAACAGGCATCTTTATGTGTGTCTCGTTTTTCTCCTGTCTTAGAGGTTCCTTTTCTTTGAGGTTGTGGACATTCTGGAGCTCAAAGTCCTTTCTCTTGACAGACATAACAAGTATCTTGACCTTTATGTTGAGAAGAGTAGTCTGGAGTTTCTGCAGAAGTCTTTTTGTTAGCGTATTTTCGAATGACTCTTTCGAAATATCTGACCAGAAGAGTCATCTGTTGTGGCTCTTCCATCTTCACAGACATGGCATGTTTTATAACGTGTTCCAGAAGAGTCCTGACAAAAAGACAAAACATAAAAGAAATACTTTCAGTCTTCTGGCTTTTTCAGTCTCTGTGTTTTTAGACTGTTCAGATACCTTTCGTTCATAATTATGTCTCACAGTAAATAGTTCTTTGCGTTTCACTTGAATCTGTACAAAATCTCTGTGTCGGGGGTTGCGTCGCGAAAATAGATGTACTGAGAGTAATGGACCGTACAGAAATGTAACAATATAGTATTATATTTTATCCCCTTGGCTTCGACCACGCGTAATGAAATAAACACATGGAAATTTTTTTAGAAATGCAAATTTCAGATCTGTCATTATATATAGTACTCTAAATATACTGGACCAGTCAGATTCGAGATATTAATACGCAGATTAAAACCCAGTTATATACTATCGAACACCCAGTGATCTACTATCCAGCATGCTGTTTGTAGTGACCAGCACCCAGTGATCTACTATTCAACACCCACACTACACCATAAACAAACCGTTTGGAGTGACAATTACCCAGTTATTATGAAAATTCTATGTTTAAAATGTCCATATGTTTAACATATGGGAACTCTATGGCGTCTAACGGAAATTAACGTTGCGCCGTTTTATGTCCTCTAACGGGAATTAACATTACGCCATAGGCTTAACATGTGTGGGTCAATATGGCCTCTAATGGCAATTTAACATTACGCCTTTAATCCACAGGTTTAACATTATGGTTCTATATGTCGAAAAGAAAAAACGTAATGTTAAAAGTGTCCATCGGTTTAACATACCCTTTAACTGACCATTATCCAATTATCTACTATCCAACACCCACACTGTGCTATAAAAACGCAGTTTCGAGTGACCATCACCCAGTGCTCTACTATCCAGTACCCAATGCTCTACTATCTAACACCCATGCTATACCATCAACACGCCCTTTGAAGTCACCAGCACCCAGTGATCTACTATCCAACACCCAGTTACCAACTATCCAACAAGCCATTTGGATTGATCCAGTGATCTATTATCAAACACCCACACTATATCATCAACATGCCCTTGAGTAACCAATACCCAACTATCTAATATCGAACACCCTACACCTGCTATCTAACACGTATTTTGAAGTGACTAATATAATATCCTATCAAATACCAACACTATAACACCAACACAGTTGGAGTGACCAACAGTCAGTCATCTACTATCCAACACCCCACAGTTGCTATCCAAAAGGCCGTTAACAATAACTCACATCTACTAACCAAGGGTAGGATTAAAATAAGGGGGATGAAATAACATGCTATACCTTTAAATTTGTAATTTTTGATTGGTCATATCTTAATTTGTCATTTGTCATTTTTCATTTTCAATTTATAATTATAAAATTTAGTTTTGTCAATTTTCATTTTCAATCTTGGTTTTTCGAGCTTCATTTTCATTTTGGCTTTTAAATTTTCATTTAAATTTTAGTTTTAAAATTTATTTTTTTTTAGATTTAAATTATTTACTTTTCGTTCGTTTAATTTGAATTTGAATTTTTTTCTTCAATTTTCTATTTGGTATATTTTCATTTTCAATTTCCATTTTTAATTGTTAATTTTTAATTTTCATTTTCAAATTTGTTTTTTCAATTTTCATTTCTTAATTTTTACCTTCATTTTTAGGGTGGTGATGTTGCTTTGGATATAATTTTTGTGCCAATCCAAAGACTGACAGAAAGAGAAGGTAAACTTTTCTGGTTGAGATTGAAAACGGCAAAACAGCCTTATATAAGACATTGCACAGGATAGAGAGACATGATGTTATGCATCGTACATAGAGTGTTTGTACTTGTTAAGAAAATAAATTTCTGTCTGTAAAAATGCGAAGGGTAGGAGGGCTTACACACACTATACCCACAAACATACTTATATGCTATCACACAAGAGGGGTACGTGGTCTAAGTTTAAGTTTTTGTGGAAAACATAGACATACGCAGCCCTTTTCAGAGTCCACCTAGATCTCTTAGAATTAAAGAAAAAACATAAACTTTGCTTTTTAAAATGTAAATATGTTGTACCATGAAAGAGAAAACATGAATCTTGTTTTTTGGAACGAAAATTTGTTGTGCCATGAAAGAAAAAACACATGAACGTTGCTTTTTTGAAATGTAAATTTGTAGTACCATGAAAGAAAAACAATTTATAACTTTTTAATTTTCACTTTTAAAATTTTTTTCCTCAATTTTCATTTCTGAATTTTCATTTTCGATTTTCATTTTCAATTTTCGGTTGGTAATTTATTTGGGAAAGAATGTTTGTGCCAAGCCAAAGATTGAGAGAGAGAGAGAGAGAGAGAGAGAGAGAGAGAGAGAGAGAGAGAGAGAGAGAGAGAGAGAGAGAGAGAGAGAGAGAGTAAAATTTTCTGTTTGAGATTGAAAATGGCTAAACTGAAGTAACATAGCCTTATATAGACATTAAAACAGGACGGGGAGAAAGGAAGTAATGCATGTACATGGAGTGATTATACTTGTTAAAAAAAGAATTTTGTCAAAAATTATATTATTTTGAAATTGTGTTTCACGCCTGCCAACAGATTGAAATGCAATAAAGACATGTCTTGGTAATTGCTCAGATGCATTCGTAGTTACCCTCCGTGTATTTGGTAAAACATCAGCATTATATTGTTGCCCGTATGTATTTGTTAAAAACATAACCTATTATTGTAACCTGATGCCAATTTGCTTTCTAATTCCTTTGAAATGCTCATTGTTGGCTCTGCTTTGTGCATCCACAAGGATATATTGTCAATCCTGAAATGTCCATCTGCATGTGCAGCACCATCTCTCATAATAGTTATCTCTCTCAGCACGATCCAATATCAACCAGTGTTTAGCACCTCTCGTTACAGTGTCTCTGTCTCTGTAATAGCCAAATACTGAACTTAATGGTAGCATCATCCTTATTATTCTGTTTCCAGCTGTTAGTAAATTTCGTTTGGCAAAACCTAAATTATAAATGCGGTTTTTATACCAGCATTAAATGCTGCTCGAAATCTACCTCATGTTAATGTATGATCACTACTAGTATTAGAGGCAATTGTGATCCCGGATTTAAACTCTACTTTACCACCTGCACCTGTATTAGTATCAGGAAACCAAAACATAATTGCGGCTATTTATAGATTATAATCATTTGAAAAAAGACACTAAATTCATTACCGTACTTGCTTGGTGTAGTGTGACAATATATTTTCTATAATCAGATCTTCCAGAAAATACTGCACTGACTTAAATATATTCCAATCGTTGTTAATCAATGACATTGAGGCATGATAGCAAAAATCAGCACCATCATCAGCACGTATCAATTTACCACGTATTTCAAAATATTCTTTGTGTGGTAAAAGATACACATCGCGGTCTCTTGTTTCCATAATATGCTACCCATCTTTATCAATATTCATGTCTCTTGGAAGGTATTCAATATATACTCAAACTTGCGTATGCTGTCATCCTTCATAGTATCTTCATATTTTTTTATTTTATCCTCCAAGACCTCTTGTATTTTTGGATTATTATTTCATAACTCTTTTATATATAGATAGATAAATATAGTTTCTTTTTATCTCTGGCGTTAATTTAGGTGTTTTAATTGGATCAATGATTTTCACCATAACTTGTGACCCTAATTGTTCGGATTGTTGCTCAGTTTGGCTTGTATCACACTCAATAGATTTTGATGTAAGTTGTATAGCAATTGCTTTATCCCAGGTAATTAACTTAACACCAACAAGTTTAATCGCAAGAAATACATTTTCAAATATATTACCACCAATAATATCTTCTCGATATCTCTGGTTTTATAGAAACATGTTACACACACACACACACACACACACACACACACACACACACACACACACACACACACACACACACACACACGCACACACAAAAATTAACACACACACACACATATATATATATATATATATATAGTGAAATTATAATATAGAGACAAACAGTCACACATATAACTACATATTTCTATAATATATATATATACACACACATACATACACGTATATACACATATACACACATATATACACATACATACACAAACATATATATACATATATACATACATATACACACATATGTGTATATGTATGTATATATGTATATATATGTTTGTGTATGTATGTGTATATATATTATGTGTGTATATGTGTATATATGTGGATGTATTATATGTGTATGTATGTGTGTATGTATGTGTATATATATATATATATATATATATATATATATATATATATATATATATTAGCTATAGAAATATGTAGTTATATGTATGACTGTTTGTCTCTACATTATAATTTCACTATCAGTTTTCATTAGAGACTCGTGTATCGTTCTGATCCCGTTATACATATAATATTTTTATGATAAAACATATCATTTATGACGTTGTGTCAATGACGTAATTGTTTATAAATATATAGACGTCATCCGTTTCTTTCAAAAACATTTTGTGCCTGAAGAAGCATATAGTAAATGCGAAACTAGTCGCACAAATTTATCGTCGTTTGTGTTGTTTCTTTATTTCAAATCTCTCTCTCTCTCTCTCTCTCTCTCTCTCTCTCTCTCTCTCTGTATATATATATATATATATATATATATATATATATATATATATATATATATATATATATATATATATATATGCTCTTTTATCACTATATAATATGTTACTCTTTCAGGATTCAAATTAACCTCTTTATTATCTTGTGATGTTATTTGCATCGTCACAGAACTGGTTTCGTCGTATGTCATTCTTACTGATACAAATATCAATTCATTTAATGTTATATTCAGCAAAGAACCAGGGGGGCTATTTGGTGTGTAATGCAAAGATAGCATATGAACTTGTTCCATTAACATAAGAAAGGAATCTATGTCAAAACTACAATGGATACGTAATGCGTCTACGTCTATTATTTTCACTAAATTTTGCAATTATCTATTAATATTATTCTGCATGTTAATGTACCAATATTTGGCTCAGTTTTAATCACATCAGGTTTTGACCCGTTCGATATAAGAAGCCTTTGAATTGCATCGTTTATGTCTTCTATATCGTAAATCCCCGATGGCACCACAACATTTATTCATTTTGGCGCCATCATCACATCGGAAGTTACGACTTGCTGGTGTCAGGTTGAACCAACTGTACCACAACTTAGCAAAATCAAGAGTAATTTTATAATTCGTGTTTATATCAATCATTAATGATGTAGCAAACTATGTTGCGAAATTTTCTAAACAAGCATTTGACGCATGCTTTGAATAAAAAAAATATGGTTGTCTCAAGTACCATTGTTATATAATATACTTATACAATATTATATATAGTTGTCAAAAATATTTGTATACTCTGTCTTACTTATTGTGTTATCAACGTACAGTTTATTTAAAATTTCATCAATCTCATAATCAAAAAGTTTGATTTTATTACCTATATTTTTCCTACCGCATAACATTTGCAATCTTTCAACTATTTGGTTTGGGTCTTTATGATATCGTATATTACTTCCATTTTTTTAATGCTCTTACATTTTTTGATAGATTATTTTTTGCTACTAATCCAGATAAGCGATAGAATTAGTTTGAAGATATCTAATGCTTTGTCACTGTAATTCCTTTTGCTATTCCATCGTTTTAATAACAGAAACAAAAAACAGCCAACCTTCTTTGTTATAACACATTTGCCATAGTTATTATATGCTTCCAATTTTAGCTCAGATAGTTTATTAGGGTAAATATAAAATTTGCCAAAATGTCAATCAGTGCTTAGTTTATATGATTTAGCAGGAATATGATAAGGATTATTGTCAACTTCAATTTTCAATGGCACATCGTTGCCTCTTTTTTTTGTAATGCTCTTTATATATTTTTAAAGTAAAAGATTATTTATCAGCTCTTTCTGATTTTCTTCAGCTTGACTTATTATTTCTTCTATTTCAATTTCTCCCATAATTTGCATTTTTTCAGGAAAAGGAAGATTATGTTTCTTCACATTATTATGGCGTTCTATCTACGTGTGATGTTTCCTGGTACTTTTATCTGTTCACCTATTTGTTGCAATTTTTCTCAAATGTTAAATAATTCTTTGTTAGCAACCGTATTTTTTAACCGTTCGCCATATGGTATCAGTGTATGTCTACAAGGATCTGTTCTTCGAGTAGTTTGATTAAATGTAATGCTCTTTCTGCGTTAGCAGATATTTCCTCAACACTTGTGTTTGGCAACACTGAAGGCTTTTTTCATTTTTTGTTTCTTCTGCTAACATAGTGATATAAAGATTTCGATCTAAATCATACACTGTAGCTTCAGCTTTCTCTGTTTGTTGTATTGGTAACGTTGCTGGTTGAGGTAATATTTGGGGAGGTTATGCTTGCATGATCGGCAATTGATTTTGCTTAAGTTATTCAATCAGCTGATCTTGTCGTCGTTAAAACAGGCTCCGCTCGTGGTTTAGCTATCTCTTCTTGAAACTTTTGTTCCCCTATTTTTTTCTTCTTCTAAAATTTAGTCTTTCATTTTTTTTCTAGTCTCAAATACTAATAACTTTTTAAAAGGTCATTATCTATATTATTATATTATATAATATTTTTTGCAAGTATAGTGCAAAATAATGTAATTATAATGGCATTATAATGAAGCATATTACAAGCAATCATATTGGCAATATCTTGTTCCATACTGAAAGCGCCCCACCCTGATAGATAAAATGATTTAGTTTTGGTTCATGTATAAGACGCTTTAATTGAGATTTTTTAGCATTCTTTGATACAGATTTGTTTTACATTTTTTGATGTAGATTTGAAAAATTCTTTCATATAGATTTTAAAAATTCTTTAACATGGATTTTAAAAATTCTTTTGAAAAATCCCTCAGATTTTCAATCGTTTGTGGCAGACTTCTTCAAAGTCCTGTTGTAGTAGTGTGCAGTGTTTGCTTGGTTCTTTGTCGCATTTGTTTTCGCCTCGCTCAAATAAGTGCGCCAAAAGTGTCGAATTCACACTACTCACCTTTGGGCAAATAGTATTTTTAAAGAAAAAAATAAATAAAAAATACACCCACACATGAATGGGATCTGCAAGTGAAAAGTCAATTCATCTGGCCTGCTAAAAAAGCTAATCAAATCAGATGACAGGTATACCTTGACAATGGATTCTCTAACAATTAACATAAGATTACATCATTCATAAATGAGTGAACCTGACCCGTTCATTATTTCTTGTTGAAAAAAAGATACTGTACGAATGTGCCCTATAATCACTATGATCTCGCAATAGTTAAAGGTCTGTGACTCCTGAATAATTTCAAACACACAGAAGCGTAAATATTACACAGAGATGACCTTTTATATGTAGATTTAAAATAGCATTATACATTTTTTTAATTTTAAATTTAAGAGGACATGTTAGGACTTTCAATTAGATATAGTCTAACACTGCATCTGCTAAAGTTACATGGCATCTATATCAATATGTACACCTATTGCTGATCAAACAATTTGTTTTAAAAATTACACACATAAATGAATGGGAGCTGTGTTAGTCCGATAAATCATCCCCCAAACCTGTACTAAACCACCCATTAGTATCAGTACAAGTTTTGGGGTTGATTTATCGGACTAGAGCTGTGTGTGGAAAGCCATCTCATCTGACCCGCTCAGTAAAGCGTGCCAAATTAGGTGACTGGTACACTTTAACACTTGATTCTTTTGTCACTATGATCCTACGTAGTTGAAGACCCATAACCTTTCTCGCCAATACGATACTATGATGTGGACGACCTTAATGTAAAAGTAAATTAATCTCATCTGCAGTGGCGTAGCAAGGCAAAGTGCCGCCCAGGGCCAACTACCAAAATTACGCCACCACTCAATTGGTATTATTTGTGATATATACGGTACTCTTACCAAATTGCAGCCCCCTAGAAAGTGTCGCCCGGGGCCACCGCCTTCTTCGCCCCCCCCCCACCTCGCTACGACACTGCTCATCTGGTCTGCTAAGTATCAGATAGACAGATGCTGGGGGGGGGGGGCTTATTATATATCTCCCCACTGAAGCTACACCTCCTCTACACGTGGATGTCCATACATGAGTCGCTGACATCACATCGAATGATCTCCATAGGCGTCCACGTGAAATTTTCCGCGGGTGGGGGTGGGGGGAGCCAAAATCAAAGGAACGAGCCTTCAAAGTGATGCAAAAATGGTTAAGGGGAGAGGCAAACTCTCACAGTCGGATTTGGGTGGTTTAATATTTTGGGGCTTGTTTAAATCTTAATGCAGGCTTGCAGCTATATATACTGCACAATGGATTTTTTTTTAAATCCGAGGGGGGGGGGGGGGCTGACCCCCCCTTACCTCCCCTGCCCTGTGTACGCCGATGATGACATCCTATTCCATCTATGAAGATTGGTTGATGATCTGATGATGTCTGCCACGACTTATGACCTCAAATGAGGATTGGTATGGCGTCATGCCTTGGACATAGCGTAGAGTCAGTTGTATACAAAGAATGCTAGCTGATTTGGACCAAAACTGATTCAGACCGTGGCTGGTTTGGACCAACTTACGGGCTGATTCAGACCAAATGCCTCAGTTTCTTTGTTTTGTATATAAGTTTAATTTAGTACTATTAGAATATAATGCATTATACGTTATAAAGATAAATTCTACATAATTCTAATAAAAGCATTTACATACTAAAACCCAAAAATATTTAGATGAAATTTTTTTTTACTGCATGGGCCTTGTTTTCACGATTATTTTTCAATGTCAGTAAATGTATCATATCTAAATAAAATAAAGGAAACTATTTCACTTTGGCACAATGGTTAATGAGCTGCTTTTAAAATATTTCCTTGTTAAACTGGCAATACAAGATAAACAGTCTTACATTATTTCATTTGATTTGTATTCAGAACTACAATTATCTCACCTAAAATCGGGGTTTTGTTTTCTTAAATGCAGTTTGGAACTGCTGAAAATACCTGGTAAATAATAAGAAATATCATATTTTAAACAACTGTAAATATCACATTTACATCTTAGACGAAACTTAATAATATTTCACATGGCCCAAGTCAGCCCGTAATTAATATGGTCAGAATAAGACTGGTCCGAATCAGCTTGCATCCGTATGCTATTACCTAACCGTACACATACAATTGTGCAAGCTTGCATCCGTATGCTAATACCTAACCATATACATACAATTGTGCACTAGGTAGTTTAAAATGAATGGAAAGAGAAAATAATTAATTTCAATGTAATGTTGTTGATGTGATATTGAAGGAGACAAATTAAAGCTCATATAGATTTATTACTTCCGCGTTTCAGAATAAATTTCAATATAAAATTTCCTAATTAAGGTGCTACAGGTGCGGAAAACAATGTTACCTTTTCTCTGAAAAAATATGCTCTGGATTCAGTGGCGTAGCGAGGGCCGGGCGAAGGGTTTAACATGTAAACATATAAAATGGTTCAGCATTAAAAATGCTAGTGCGATTGTCAACAATGCATTGTTTACGTAGTTTCAACAGATCTATAAAAAAAAGTGTATTTTACGAGCGAAATGATTGTATACCTTTAACATCAATTGGGTACAGGGCCGCTTTAACCGTTAGGCAAACCAGGCGGTCGCCTAGGGCGGCAAAATTTGGGTGGCGGAAAAAAAATGAATGAATAACAAAAGAAAGAGAAATAGCGTAAAATAGAAGATAATAAACGTCTAAAAATAGAAAGAGAAAACAGATGCAGAATTTATATTCATACTAATGCACAATATTCATTTTCGAAAGTTAATGGGGGGGGGGGGGCGCAAGGCTGAATGTTCGCCTCGGGCACCAAATACCCTTGTGCCGGCCCTGATCGGGTAACGCCAGATAATGGCAAAACGATACCCAGAACCCACAGTACATTCAATACAGTAAATATGGGCGCCCTGACGTCATTACTAGTAGACTGGTTCCCCACTTCGTTTTAAACTGCAATGTACATAGGAATGATAGAAAAGAGACGTAGACGATAAACACACATAAGCATATTATGTAGAGGAAGCACAGATGATTTTTATAATAATTCTCTGATTTAAAGAAACAAAAATATCAACCCCACAAGAATAAGTGAACTTTGAAATAATCTACACCGTCAGAAGAGCGGGCTATATGAATTGCATAAGGTAAGAACTATCAGGTGCCCACTGTACGTGACCTGTGTCATGTAAGCTCTACGAATCGTAGTAACCTCGACCAGCCGACGAAGCAGGCAGGGGTACTATAATCTTAATACAGTTGCAAGGAGTGCTGTTCTTCATATGTTATAACCATTTAAAACGAAAATTGAGCCTTTTGGTTATTTTATTTTATTCCATCATATCTATAATAACGATTTGTATATATTCGCAATGACGGTCTTAATATTGACGTGTCCTATTTTCTGAGCCTGAGGTCAATAATTTGGGTTACTGGGGTGTTTATGATTATTGCTCAATTTGCACGTGGGGAGCCTATTCGTTATTTCACATGATGTAAGGTGATGTCATCAAGAGAGTTGGTTTCAAATATTGGTGTGCTAATGACTACATGCAGGTGTAAATTTAAACATTGATGATTGACTTGTTATAGAAGACAGAAGTATCTTCGGGGCCCAATTACAGCTACTGATTACATAGGTAGGCTTACAGGATATTATATAAATTTTCAGGAATTCAAGACCAGAGAAATATTTTTTAAAATAGAAACTTTAAATGAAAGAAGTAATGTTAAGTAAGCCTACTGGACCTGCTTGTTTATTTTATTGTTTTCCTTCTCTCCCCTCATATTTTCCCCTTTTTAGCAATTATTGCTTGGATTGCCATTGCCCTGAGGTATCATAATTTCAGCACTTGAGCCTCAAACTGAGAACGGTCTCACAATAAAGTGTGATAGTGTACTCAGTGGCCCTTGGACAGTGTTATAATATATACACACACACAAGTTCAGCCACATGAGAAAATGTCCATTAGGACCATATTACATCATTGTAGAACACTGATGTCGTACAAAAGAATTTGTAACATAACATTGTTTCATTATATCTCAGGGCTGAGCGAATTTTTTTTTCATCCACTAGTCCCGAACTAGCAACTTGGAAAATTTTCTTGCCCGACTTCAAAAATGAATAGCCCGGGACGTCGAGCTATGGGATTTGCTCAGCCCTGAAGATGATTAAGAAGAACCTGCAAGTCTTCCCTCCCATCTTTCAACAGAGCTGCCCTCTCATGAGGAAAGTGCCTCTAGTCAAATGCTCTAAAGCATCTCAAAGGTTCTGCTTATGTCTCTTTGGAGAAATAGCTACCGCACATTCAGTAGCAGTCTTACGTTTTATCCCTCCACTTTCACAAAATTTTTACTTCTCCGAATCGCCTTTATTACCTTCCTAAAAAAATAATTTACCAAACTCATTTTATCCACAGAGTAACTATCAGCTTGCTTGACAACTACTTCTAAAGTGATCATAACATACATTTTCTCTTTTAAATATGAACAGAGACAGCTCATTAATTAGCGTAATTGTTTCGCTTCAAATCCAATATCACACGTGGAAGTTAATCATCTGTATAATCAATTAAAAATTAACGAATCATTACTGTCATTTAAACAGTTCATAAAGGAAACCAACACTGATGTCGGTAAAGTACCTTTCATTAATTTAATTACACTGACTCGCTGGATCAAAATCACAGTGAGCCGCTCGTGAGGATCTGGCTTGAGTTTCAGTAAACACAATGCAACAAAGTCACTTAAAACACTGCTAATTGACTTTCTTTTGTTTGACGTGTTTTGATTTGCCGATAATTTAGTCACTTAGCTCAATATGCAGTCATGCGGTAACAGAACGTGTGCATATGCGAAAATTATCACTGACCACATTTATGTGTTATACAGAATGTAAATGTATACACGAAGAAGGGTTGAATCAAGTATTCAGTACGCCCGGAGGGCATGATTGGCCAAATAAAGGTAGATATAGTGATTAAAGCACGAAAATAAGGACTTGCCCGACTTTTTTAAAAAGCACTTGTCCCGGACTAGCGACTTGGAAATTTTACTTGCCCGGCTTCAAAAATGAATAGTCCAGGAAGTCGGGCTATGGGATTTGCTCAGCCCTGATATCTTGTAATATTCATGATATTTTCATGAAGTGGACTGCATTGTATTCCGGAAAGACTGCTTTTTTTAAAAACAATAAAATCTTAAGATCTCAGTGTTATGCCCAGTGTATACTCTACTGTATGCTCTAAATTAGCTGCTGTATTGAACTTAAGCTTTGGAATGATAGTGTAGTATTTTAACCTTTTATCCTTGAATGCTAGAATTTTCTTGTCTGTTACCACTGGATCGGCAGTGTCATTATTAAGATTCCGTGTCACAGTCATACATGTATATCTTTATCATCAGTTGCTGTGTTAAATATTCTTTGATGTTCCACCGATGAATTATTTTAATATTTGTTGTCTCCCCTATGTAAGCATGATCACAGGTGGTATTGGCATCAATTTAATGTTTTCTATTAAAACTTTTACAAGTCAGATATGGGAGGAATTGGTAGGTGTGGAATACATCAATACATTGATACAGGTGAGACACCTTACTTTACAGAAAAAATGTTTCAATCCTTCCTGGCTTTTTTCCATACAGATTCTAAAATAAGATCAAAGTCAAAACTTGCAGTTTCTTCAATAGTAGCAAGTGGTTCTTAAGTATTATTGAAAAATATTTGTCTTTCATCCATTCCTCTCATTTTAATTTGAGAGGGAGAGAGGGAGCAGATTATAACTCTGGAATATTTTAATGATCTAATCACCGTGCTGCCTTATACAATCACAATATCATTCACTCTAGTTCAGTAGTATGTTAATTGTGATACACACCCATGTCAACTATTGGTTAGAATCTGCCTGAGATGTGAAACTTACATACTTAAGGCGATTCACAACAGTTCATAGGAGAAGAATTGGGAAAAGATCAGAATAGCTCAGGTGGCTCCAAATGGAGTTGAAGCGGAAGAAACAGCTGTGAAGACCCAATTCATTATGTTAAGGTCTGTTACAACAGCTGTCAATAATACCCTCTAATCACTCTGTCACTATCCTCCAGCCAAAACATAAGCTTCTACAATATGAATATGTATATTGAATGTAAATAACAAAAATGATAATACTGATATGATTGATATTATTTTTATTTATTAAAAATGAACATAAAGGCAGCTACCATCAGTTTTCATGGGTGCAAGAACAGTCTTGCAATGAGGACAATTAAAAACAAAAATACCTTTATGTTAAAAAAAGAAAACAAATTCTTTCAATCCCTTCATTCTTCATCTTAGCTTTCTTTTCTTGTATTTTTTTGCAAAGATTATATATAGAGACTTGAGGGGCAAATATAAAATATATGTTGAAAATTGTAATGCAGGCACATGAAGATTTGCAAATGTAAATAAGGATTTTCGAGTTTTCTAGGTATAGTTTCTTCTATAGATACTTATTGTTAAATATTTGAAACTATTTCACTTTGTTTTTGTCAGTCCACTTATTCTCTCTCTCTCCCATTGAAGTACAGTATACAAGTATACGGGACTCTTTGAGTCTGCATCTCTCTGTGTTAGTTGGTCTGTCCATATTTATGTCTTCTATTTCTCGCTCTCTTTTTCTTACACTTGGTGATATCACTTGATTATTTAATTTTGTGATTTGTGTAGGTGTGCACATTGAAGCTCAACAAGTGTTGATCCATGCAAATCTAGCGTCTTTTACCCATCTCTTTCTCTCCCACTTCTCTGACTTCATGATTTAACTGGATTATTTAATGTTGTAATGTTTTGTGACGGCAACAGCATTTTCGTCATGCACCTACATTGGTTGTGTGTGTGTGCGTTTGTGTGTTTTTTATTTATTTCATCCAGCACTCAATAATCTCTCTCTCTTTTAATCATTAAGTGGATTATTTAATTTTGGGATTGTTTGTGAGCATACATTAAATTGAAATGGCCTTGTCCATCATCTTCCCACTGTACATTGATTGTGTATGCAGTTTTTAGCTCACCTGGCCGTAAGGGCAATGTGCACTTATGACCTGGTCCGTCTTACATTGTCTGTTACAATTGTTATTTACATCTTCACAAAAATTGCTCAGTAGAAGTTGACCAGATTTGCCCGTCCATCATCAAATATGGCCACCATTAGTAAAAATGGAAAAATCTTTAAACAACTTCTTCTCATCAAGAACACTCAACATAATGTGACCACATTTTAAACAAAGCATCCTAGCATGGAGCTCTTTCAGATTTTTTGAAGTGATGCTGACTTGCCATCATATATGGCCACCATTACTAAAACCAGAAAAAAAACTTGAAACCACTTCTTTTAAATAACTGCTCAACAGAATATGACCAAATTTGACAGAAAGTATTCTGGCATGAATGTCCATCAAATATGTTCAGTTGATACCAATCCATCATCAAATATGGGCACTGTTAGTAAAAATAAAAAAACCTTTAAAAGACTTTTTCTCATAAACTGCTCTAGAATTTGACCAAATTTGACAGCAAGCATCCGGGTATGAAGGTCGGTCAAATTTGTTTAAATGATGCCTATCCAATGTCAAATATGGCCACCATTAACAAAAATAGGAAAACTTTTAAATGCCTTCTCAAAAACCACTCACCATATTTTGATCAAATTTGACAGAAAGCACCCTGGCACAGATAGCTTTCAATTTATACAAAATGATAAACATCTGCATTCATATATGGCCACCATTACTAAAAATACAAAAACCTACAAAAATGAATTTTTTTCATAAACCGCCTATCAGAAATTGACCAAATTTAACAGAAAGCATCCTGGTTAAAATGGTGCTGAAATGGTATCAGATGTGGCTGCTGTTACTAGAAGTAAAAAACCTTAAAATAACGTTCTCCCAGAAACCTTTCAGCAGAATTTGTCCAGATTGACTGAGAGCATCCTGGCATAGATGGCTTTCAAATTTTATACAAATGATGTTGATCTGTCATCAAAATATGGCCACCATTGCTTAAAACTGAAAAATATTCTCAAACACCACTTAAAAGAAGTTTACAAAATTTGAAAGAAATCATTGTGACAGAAATGATTTTAAAGTTTGTACAGATGATGTTAAAATTAAATAAAATATGGTCACCATTACTGAATATAAAATGACCCTATTTTTTTTTTTTTAAATGACTTTGTCTCAGAAACTGCTCATAAGAATTTGACAAGAAACATTCTGGCATTAAGAGCTTTCAGATTTATGCAAATGATGCTGATTTGCATTTAATATGGCCACCATTAGTCAAAGTAGAAAATCATTTGAAAGACTTCTCAAAAATCACAAAAAAACTTTACCAAATTGGACAGAAAGCATCTTGCCATGAAGGGGTTTTTAATTTGTTGCCAATCTGCCATGAAATATGGTTGCTGCTACTGCTGCCGGACATTTAGTATGGCCACCAGAGTGGCCATCTTGAAAATCATGTTATTGCTACTCCACCTGAATGGATGGTCATTTCAACATGGGGTTTTCATTAAAAGACATCTTATGATGTACAGTCGGTCCTAAATGAAAATGGTGCTGATCTGACATCCAATATGACCACTACAGCAGCCATCTTGAATGGCAAGTCAGATATTGCTGCTCTTGAATGGAAAGTCAGATAAGCATGGTGTTTTAACCAGATGGCTTCCTTCAATATGGAGTCTAGTTTTGTCTTGAAAAAAATTGTGCCAATCTGCTGTCCAATATGGCCAACACAGCTGCCATCTTGAAAATCTTAATGCTACTCCGCGAGATGGAAAGTCATATCAACATTGGGTTTTCACCAGAAGACTTCTTATGATGTCTAGTTGGTACTGAATGAAAATGGTTCCAGTCTGACATCCACTGTGGCCACCATGGCAGCCAGTTAGACAATCTTGTTATTGCTACTCCTCCTAAATGGAAAGTCATATCAACATGGGGGTTTTGCCAGAATGCTAATTATTATATCTAGTTCTTCCTGAATGAAAATGGTGCCAATCTGACCTCAAATATAGATGTCACAATGAACATTTTGAAAATCTTGTCACTAATTCTCCAGAATGGATGACCATATCACCAAAATTTTTCTAATGGTGTCTAGTTTGTCCTAAATGAAAATGGTGCTGATCTTACAATCAGTATGACTACCACAGTTGCCAATTTGAAAATCTTATCGCTCAAGAATATCAAAGATGGTTTCAACATTCAGCAGTTAAAAAGAAGAAATGGTCTTTTCTTGAAATCCTTGAAATTCTTTTCAGACAGTAGAGTGTCAGTCCCTTCGAAGGACTAGTTTGTCCTGAAGAAAACAACAAAAAAACGTGTATTCTCTTTTACTTCTTTTTTATTACAGTGTTGTACTTTTGAATGATCACACAAAAATATATTTCAAAATTTCTACCACGAAAAACTAGTTTGGTTTGGTTAGTTGCTTTTGTTTTTACATTGGCCAGATTGCCCCAATCATCAATCAGAAACGAAGTATTGATTCCTTGGTACCCATCAACCAGTAACTAATCACTTATCTAATTCTTACTTGGGATCTAACAGTCATATTCTCATCTTCGAGTAACCACTTTCTGTTGTAAGTCTTCTTGAACAGAAATGTTGGATAGATCATAATGATGTAGTCAACAAAGTTTTCGTATTTAATCTTTATGAGATTTAGTGGAAAAATTGTTTTTCCACATTAAGTCATTCCTATAACTGTTATGTTATGAGTTTCCTTTAGGGACGTTTAACAATACCAAAAATATGAATTTGATTTCATAGATTGTTTTGAATGTTTATCTGAGCATCTGAAACAAAATAATATACATTTTGTGGGCATCTATATTTTCTTTTCTGTTTATCTGTTGGTAAATACCATGTTGAATGTAGCTAATATCTGACCACTACCATGCAATCTGTTATCATATGTACTCCTTAAATCATAGCTAATATCTGACCACTACCATGCAATCTCTTATCATATGTACTCCTTAAATCAAGGCTGATATCTGACCACTACCATGCAATCTCTTATCATATGCACTGCTTAAATCATAGCTAATAACAGACCACTACCATGCATTCTCTTATCATATGCACTCCTTAAATCAAGGTTGATATCTGACAACTACCATGCATTCTCTTATCATATGCACTCCTTAAATCAAGGCTGATATCTGACAACTACCATGCAATCTCTTATCATATGCACTCCTTAAATCAAGACTGATATCTGACCACTACCATGCAATCTCTTATCATATGCACTCCTTAAATCAAGGCTGATATCTGACCACTACCATACAATCTCTTATCATATGCACTCCTTAAATCATAGCTAATATCTGACCACTACCATGCAATCTCTTATCATATGCACTCCTTAAATCAAGTCTAATATCTGACCACTACCATGCAATCTCTTATCATATGCACTCCTTAAATCAAGGCTAATATCTGACCACTACCATGCAATCTCTTATCATGTACACTCCTTAAATCAAGGCTAATATCTGACCACTACCATGCAATCTCTTATCATATGCACTCTTTAAACCAAGGCTGATATCTGACCACTACCATGCAATCTCTTATCATAAGCACTCCTTAAATCAAGGCTGATATCTGACCACTACCATGCAGTCTCTTATCATATGCACTCCTTAAACCAAGGCTGATGCAATGGTTGCAAAAAATTACAGTTTGCTGTGAGAACAAAACTATTTAAAGCCTTATGTCATTTTTGAGTTTTATAAAGTGCTTTGTCAATATAGGAGGTTGATTACTGTAACATGATAGTTTTATTATGTGGTGATTATTAGTTCCTAGTACCTTATATAATCACATATAAGTTGAGTGCAGCTGCAAACAACATAGATCCTGATTAGAGTCTATATTGTAGGCTTTACTGATTACTCCTAGCAAATTACAGACACCCAGATCTGCTGGTGCATTATGCAATGGCAGATCTGGATCTGTGTAGTTTGAAGTTGGACTCAACTCATATGCAAGAATATATAGTACTTTGACTTCGAGTAGCTTCTGATACAGGAAATGGATTTACATTCTTTCTATTTTACCTGCCCTACGGTAACAATGATGATAGATCCATTTGAAATGTATTTGAATCCTATTTTGTTATGATTTTAGCTAGTATTAAATGATGTCTATATTGTACATAAGTAGTTTGTAGAGAAGACTAGAAGGGAGAAAGTGTTTTACCAACTGAATTACCTTCTTTTAAATTAATTATTAGTATTATTATTATTATTATTATTATTATTATTATTATTATTATAATGCTGTTATAAAAAAGTACTAGAAGGATTATCCGTTCGTGGCATGCTCTTTAAAGTTTTTAGATTCTTTTCTAGTACTGCTGTTGCCATCCTGCCCATCTGTCGAGGATTTTTGTGAGCTTCCAATAATTGATATTGAATATCAGCCTTTATCTGTTTTTCACTATAGTGGAGTGGTGATGCAATTTGGAATAGTGGGCATCATAGTTGTATTTTGAAAACAATTATTCTAAGCTTGTTAGAAAAAGTAACTTCTCATTGCTGAAGAGTAGTGCTTACGATATTTCACGAGTCCATTCTGGATTGTAGATGGAACTATTACAATGACCAGTTTCTGCATTGTTGACGGAACTAGTACAGTGACCAGTTTCTGCATTGTAGCTGGAACTATTACAGTGACCAGTTTCTGCATTTTTATTGAAAGAGACCAAATATTTTGGCCAGTATTGTGTACAAATTGACTCGACATCTGGTTTTACTGGCATATTGCATGATTTCACATACATTATGCAGTGTTTAGAAACCAATCATTTAATGGAGGCCTGGGATTTTTTTTTAAGCAGGATATTTTTGATTTCTTTACCTCAAGATAGTTAATTTTTTTAAATAATACAATGAATATAATTAGTTTTTTTCTTCTTCAACAAATCAGGGCAAGATTATTTTCTTCAAGCTATTTGGCCACTCTCCTTCCCCCTTAAAATGAAAAGGTTGGTCCCTTAGTATCATATTTCTTTTACTGAACTTTTAAATTTCTTCAGGTTAGCAATTCAAATGTAGATCCAGATTTTGTTGTTTTTGTAACATTGTATTATTTTGTACCAGTTCTTCATTTTGTTTAATTTCATGACAAATAGTACAGACCCTAGGAATACTACATTGTTGGAGATCAGTGGTTTGCCAGAACATTAGGGAAGAATCTGAACGGGGGTGGGGGGGGGGGGGGGGGGGGGGGGGGGGGGGGGGGCATCATGTAAAAATTCCAAAATTCCAAAACCACAAAAAGAATTATTTAAGATAAGTTTTGCATATTCAGGCACATTGATCTAGAATAGTTTTCTTTAAGATGTGAAAAAAAGCATCCTTATTAAATGCTTTTCATCAGAGAATAAGAAAATGGCTACATTGTTGTGACCCAACAAAATAGCGAGACAACAAAAGAGCTCCGACAAAAGAGCTTTAAAAATAGTGTATTACTGAACTTTTCTCCAGAGACATTGACCAAGGTGAAAGAGACAGCCAACAAGATGAGTATCTGGATGAACATGCTGTATGGCATTCTGCATTGCTTTTTCAAAATCAGACATAATGCTTGATGGTTGCAATGATGGTTGAAACTCTTGGAGTTTTTAGAAAACATGTCTGTATGTTGTTTCTGCTTTGTCTAGTTTGAGAGAGTAAATCAAAGACATGACCTTGTTATCAATCAAAGAATGAATTGTAAAAACCTGATTTAAAAAGAATTGGCGCCACTTTAAATGTCCCATCAACAAACCAATGTGTTCTGAACACCAAAATTCTGTTGTCATCAACTGGTCCTGAATCCCACAGCAAGAAAAACCCTCCTCTTGTTGTTTGCAGACTAACAGGTATATGGATGTCACTGAAGGTTCCTTTGGCATTCAATTGTGCGTTGTGATGCACAGTATGCTGGTAAATGACTCGCATCTTCCAACGATATGCCACTTGTAGTTTGTTGTATTATCTGCCTTGGGTTTTTCGACTCCTGCTGCTCGTCCCCGTATTGCTGACATGACATTCGACGCTTTGGTTTTTGCTGGATCAGGAGCTTGATTGTGTTCGGATAATGACAGGACATGTTGTACTGTATCTTCAGTCTTCCACAGCAGTCTTTTTTTTTTGCAGCATATCCAGGATGTACTCCCATCAGCATTTTCTCTGTCCTTGCAATATCTGTAACCGTCGACCAACAAAATAGACTTGCTTTTCTGGGAATCGATCTTCTCCGTGTTTAACTTTTTTCAAATATCGGAGGTTTTATACGCTTATATATGCCCAAAAATAAACTAACATATAGATTTCACAATTTGCTGATTTCTAATAAGTAATTAATAGGTTTCATATGAGATGCAACATCTTTTGCTCTCAGGTGAATTGACGTGTTTATAATATCTAAGTAATGTTCAAGTTTCATATGTGCTGCACTCTTGACAACACCCTTTTGTCGGGGTGAAATTGATTGTGCTGTTTTGTAGACGCTCTTTTTGTCGTAGCTCTTTTGTCGGCACCCTTTTCTTGTGTATTCTTTTGACAGTGCGCCCTACATGATACATCTGTATGAATAATAATTAATTACATCCTTTAATTTCTCCACATTTTCTTACCATTTCTTCTTTTCCTCACATGTTATATTTTCTTTTCCCACTTCAACTTCTCTTTTTTTATGAAATTGTAAATGCTGTAACACATCTTTGTACATTTATTTAACACATTATTTTTATTATTATTATTATTATTATTATTCAACAAATTAAATGCTATTACTTGGGTAATTCAGTGAACGACAATTCTCTAGCCCAACTAGCCTGAACAATTAAAAATTATTGTTGGACAAGTGAAATTTCATGAAACGTGCTCAATTTGTACATAGAAAAAATAAAATGCTGAATTTTGGGATAATATTCCTTGCATCATCATTAGGTCATAAATTGGAATTGTCACATCCTGTATATGTGGAGGCAACAGCTATGATTTAAGCTAATTCGATAAGTGATTGTTATCTTCTGTTAGTAAGGTGCATTTTTATTGGAAAAACAACACAAATTCAAGTAATTGAATTAATGTTTTATACTTTTTCTTACAGATCTCTCTAACAGTCCACTATGGCTGAAGAAAACATCCAGGCTGCTGAGGATGTGGGATCTGAGCCATATTTCTCCACTTTAGACTTCTTCATTCTGTCTCTCTTGGCAGGGGTTGCAATTTATTGGTATATCTTTAAGAATAAGAAGAAAGAACAACCAACATTCAAAAGATTAACTGTTGCGTAAGTGTCCTGACTCAATTATTTTGCATGATTCATTTTTTAAAATCACTTTTTATATGATGCAGGTAGATGTGAAAGGATTAGATAATAAATGTATGAAGCTGATACAAAACCTTCTTCCTTATAGTTTTCTATAAATGAAGATGTGTCTCAGATTTTACTCGTTGTTTAACATTGGTTTGAAGCTACCGGTATACTTTATCTTAGAGTATACAATTCTGTGTTGTATGTATATTATAAACACATTTTGTAAGTGCATGTTTGGACAGAGATATTATGCAATGTATTTTGGCCATATGATTTGAAAAGAGTACAGCAGAAATTATACGTTGTAATTAATTTTAACTGATAAGAATACCTAGATTACAGTATTATAATTGCAAGTTGGTAAAAATGCTTAATCAACTACCACTTAAACAAGAATTTTTTCTTTCTTTCTAAAACTTCACTAGAAAATGACAGTCAAGAACATTTCTAAACTAGTTTGAAACAACCCCTATAACATGTACATGAGAGCACATGCACAAGTGTCTTCATACCATTGTGTTCATCTATTCAAACCACAGTGGTCACTGATGTTACGGACGAGTAACCCGAACTTTACATCTGTATGTTTAGGATGGTAATTAAAAGTTAAATGTGAATCTTTAAACTGTCATTTTTTGGTGAAGTTTTAAAAAGTAGAAAAATTAAATTACTTGTTCTAATGGCAGTTGATTATTGTATATGCTCACTTATAAGTCGAGGTTTTTTACTGAAATTTGATTCATGCAGAGTAGGGGTCGTCTGATAGGCATGACATACAAAAAATGTGATAAATCTAGGGGTAATATTTGAAACTTTAGATGTTTGCAGTACATACAAATACTGTCAATTTGGATATTTTTACATTTTCATGCCACTATTCCCATTCAGAAATGCATATATGTTATGCACTGTGTTTATCCATTTCATGACGGTATTCATTACACAATACTTGTATCTACAGTTATTTGGATTCAAATAATTTGAAAATATTACTGCTAAATTAAATATTACCCACCACAAAGTGAAGTGTCCGTCAATTTTGTTTACCATGGGTGTTTACTAGTAAGTACATGTATATTGCTTCCATTTTCGTGCAAGTCCGAACAACCTGTATTTGTATTATATTTTGTGTTTTGCTCTATAAACACTGTTTGTGTTTGATGCAATCAAAGTTTTGATTTGATTTATAGTTTCCTTTTCCATAAGCCAGATCTAATTCCCAAGTGATATTTCCAAAGTTATCTGCCAGTGCATGTGGGTTGAGAAGGCCATTGGCTTGTAAAGGCAGCACCCACTTTGTTTTCAAGTTGACAATCCTTTGATCAAGCCGCAGATTTGATAGTTGTTCAGTGCTAAATAGAATCCTACAACTCCCTGGGCATGTTTGACCTTAATCCCTTAGCTTGTAAAGGTAGGACCTTCTTTGCTTTCCCACGAGACAACCTTTTGAGCCAGCCATGAATTTTATACTTGTTCAGTGCCAAGTAACAGAGGGTGGCAATTTGAACTCCCTGTGATCTTACCGCACAATTGACACCTGTTCAGTTGCATCCTTTAATAGATTTCACAGACTACGATCAAAGTGTCACTTACAGAGCTCAAGCTCAGTCTCCACATAAGCACCCGCATATGACAGTAAAGATGTGGAATTGGTCTTGGACAATATTTACAATGACCAGATGATGATGGAGAATTTCAGAACTTTATTTGGTGACTTGGACGATGAGGATGAATTCAGAACTTTATTTGGTGACTTGGACGATGAGGATGAATTCTTGGGCTTTGTACCAGATGACATTAGACAGTGACATTTATAGGATACTGTGAATCACAAAAGTGTGGACTTGACTTTCATTGTTTATTTGTATTATGGGATATTGTTCATTTGGATCATTCTGGGCTACTATTTTTATACCGATATGTGACCTATAATAGAATTCATGGATTTATCGTATAAATGGGTTTAAAATGGCAAGCATTATGGATTTCTATGGATTTTATTATGAAGATGGACAAAATGTAAGTTGTCCATTTATTTGTGACATATTCCACTCAGTAATATAATTATATTTTACACTAGTTTTGTCTTTATTTTTCATATCTATCTATCTATCGATCCAGTTTGGCTGGTTTATTTATCCCAAGTGCAGTTCTGATTAACTGATGACAAGTCAACCCTTCAGTCAGATCTGACTTGCAAAATACACCCCAACTTATTGGAGGGTCAAAGAGAAATGAGCTTTTTGCAGCCCTGAAAAGGGGGGAGGGGGGGGGTCACTTATAGTTGAGTCGACTTATAATCGAGTATATACGGTAACTATTTATACCTATTTGTAATTACAATGATGTAATCTATGTACTCTTATGAGTTAGAATTAATTACAATATATAGTTTCTAATGATGTGCTCATGTGAAGTCATATGGCCAAAAATACATGGCGTAGAGATCAAGAAGGGAACATAATAACATCAAAACTTTAACGTTTAATTTCATTGTTGCCGATAAAACATTACCATAACTATTCATCGATGACAATCTGAAGCAATAAAGTTGATATATGAATGAACTAGATCCTTCTTTCCAACCGAATTGGCACACAGCTAAGAACAGATATAGCGCCACGCATGCCATGTGGGTGCATCTGTTTTTAGAAAGAGGTATTTTCTTAATATGACCACTCACTTTCTAGATATGATTGCAGATTTATGGTTTTAATATTTGTCTACGTACTCGTAATAACGTGTATTGGTTAGATATTATTTGCTTCACTACTTTTTTCGTATTTTCACAAAAATGAGTGATGTGAGAAAGCAACATTGACCTTACAGCACTTCTCGAATTCCACAACATAGCATTGTCCCATACTTTTCTGACCTACATATATTTATTTTTAGGCTAAATCTTCTATCACATAATATTTAGACTTTACTTTCTATCAGTCATATATATTTTCCTTAATTTATTTGATTTACGAAAACCGACAATCTAATGAAGAGGTACTTCCTAGACACAGCGATGTCCACCATTATTACCCCTTGACAGGTTCATTTACAGGCATGTGCAACTTCCTCCAGGGCACGTGCCAGATAAGCGATTTTTAAAGCCACACCCTATGATGTAAATAAGCGGATAAAACCAGGCGACAGCTGTAGGTTGCACATGCCTGACTTATGGTTTCAAACTAATTTTGTGAAGAAAACAATACAAACACGGCAGTTAAAATCTTCCCAAAAAATATATTTAGAAAGTGCTTTTCACCAATTCTATTCTTAAAACACAAATTGCTATTTACATAATGATGTTTTAAGTTTTGAAACTCAAGTTGGTATGTTTTCATCATCAAATGATAACTTGCGGAAGTTGGGCAGTGATAACTTGCTTGGGAAAGGGTTAATGGTCAATCAGCTATTAAAACACATGCCTGTGAATGTGCAAGAGTTTGTTTGTAGGTGCAATTGATATCAACACCAGCTATTGCTGCATACAATACATTTTGCCTTGGGAGATAACACAACACCGTAACTACCCGGCTGGGTCAAGGGAGGATCTCAAAAATCATAAACTACTGACACTAAGTGTGCATCTAAAAAATCACAGGGTGAAGTCGTTTTCGTTTTCCTAACAGAAGAAGGCAAAGTTAAATTTGTTAGGTGACTTAGTCGCCCACTTCGCCTGGTAGTGTGACCCCTGTTATACTTAACCCTTTTCCTGCAAGTTAATATCTGATAACAATCAAATCTGCTGTAAAAGATGATGCAGGTACAGAGAAATTTAAAACACTATCACAAGTTTTAACTACAGGTTTTTTGTACTTTTACTGGCCTAGAATATGTTCGGTAACTTCTGACTTTGAATATTGTTAATAATGAATACCAGATATGTGTAAATTCCCCTGTTGTTTCATTTGTTCAAATTTCTCATCTTGAAAATGTTGTATGTTTTATTTATTTATTTTGTTATTTTTCTATTCTGTATCTGCAGTAAAACTTTGATAACTTAAACATCAGTCAATGAAATACTTGCAATCAATTGAATGAGTAACACTTGTTCAGACCAGGAGTAACGCCTTCCCCCACCCCTTCCCCACAACACCCACTGGAAAAAGAAGGACACAGGAAAACCTCTAAACAAGCTTCCAAAAATCTAAACAAGCTTCAAAAAATTGGGCCATCTGCACTTTCAGTTTTTTAAAGTTTAAGCTGTATTTTATTTCACTTGAATGAGGGTACTTCCTTTTTTTTTTATTTGATCAATAATGTTAGAATACAGGAGACATACCAGCATAATATACAATACAGCTGATCTGAAGGAATAAAGTAATTTGACATATATTGTATAAACCAACATTTTAAGATTAAATTACATTCCTTAAACGTATACTCTCTTATAAGTAGAGTCAAACTGCAAATAACATAGACCCTTATCTGCCATTGCATTCATGCTCTGGCAGATCAGGGTCTATATTGTTTGTTCTACTGATACTCCTAACAAACTGCATATACCCAGATCTGCCAGTGCTTTATACGACAGCAGATCTGGGTCTGTACAGTTTACTGTTGGACTCAACTTATAAATGAGTATCGATGGTAATTGGACTGATCTGTGTGTATCTTGTTAATTTTAACCTTTGTCTTTAATTACATCCATGTAGAGATTCCATTGAGAATATCATGATGTGAAAAATCTTGTATTCATAAAACACGGTTCAGATATATATATATATATATATATATATATATATATATATATATATATATATATATATATATATATATATATATACGTATACAGATGCTCTCATTTAAAACAATAAAACTGCATTGTCAGTATTTTTTATTCTTATATTTCTTGCTGAAATTCACACAGTCTCTTTGAATTTCATAAATGGAGCCTTTTGCAAATTTTGAGTGATAACCATACATGCTTTATTGATACTGAGGCAGATTAGTGCTAATGAGGTGGGGGCCACCTGATTAGTGAAGCCGGTGTTGTCTGCTTCCAAACTGGCTACTTTCATATTTGTGCATCAGCACCAAATCTATCTTCAAAACAAATATACCTTAAAACAATCATTATGATGTGAAATCATGTCTTTGTTGACATAATTTTCCCATGGTAGTTGCCAATATATTTACGTATGTTCGTTTTCATTCATTCTGTTTCAACTATTTGCATATTTGGAAATCCCTGAATAGACTGTAATAATTGAGAAATCTAAAAATTCTTTGAGAATAAATGGGCTTGAAACTCATTTATTTGTTAACCAATGTTACTGAAAATTTTTGAAATGACTAATTCAAGTGAGTCAAATAAATTGTTAAGATTTGAGCCAATTCTAAACTTATGAAAATTGCAGACATTGCAGCTTTAAAGATCACACCAGCTGGACATATCAGCCAAAAGAGATTAATATTCTAGGTAAGTCGAGTACAACAGCAAACTGCACTGTACCAGATCTGCTGTTGCATAATGCATCAGCAGATCTGGGTCTATACAGGTTGTTAGGAGTGATCAGTAGAACAAACAACATACACCCTGATCTGCCAGTGCATTATGGCAGATCAGGGTCTATGTTGTTTGCAGTTGGACTTGACTTATAAGCGACTATAGAAAGTACTTTATTAATGTTTCATGTTGTTTACTTTGCAGCCCCATGACAAACAAATCCAGTGACACTAGTTTCATAGGCAAAATGAAATCTTCAGTAAGTAATGTCTTCAACTGTATTGAAGAGTAACATTATACAGTCAAACTTCCATTAGCTGGCCCCTTTGTGGCCAAACCCTTTCTGCAGACTGGTAAAATTTTTCTAATACTAATCAAGTCATTTTTACTGACCAGTTCTGTAAATTGTCCAAAATTTGGGATTCTGACTGTGTCTGGTTTAGGGAAGTTTTGCTTTTATCTTCTAGGACTACATGTTTACTTTTATTTGGAAGGGTTGATTTTCTGGAAGTTTTTAGCAATTTTTAGCTGAAACAGCCATGAAACCAAGTGAGCTTATGGTCCGTTCAGAGGCATAGCAACTGCCCACACAACCCCTGCAACTGCGGGGGGTTGGGGGGGTAGGGGGGTGCCAAATTCCCATCAAACAACTTTTTTTTATTGGGAGGGAGCCCCAAAATTAATTTTTGCAGGGCCCAGAATTTATTGCTACATCACTGGGTCTGTTGTGTGCAGTGCATTGTCAGCAATTTATATTTTAAGCTTCTTCTAAAAATCCACTCAACCAATTTTGACCAAATCTGGCAGAGATCATTCTGGCTTTAAGGGTTTTCAGACTTTACAAATGATGCTGATCCACCTTCAAATATAGCCATCTTTACTAGAAACAGAAAAATCTTTAAATAACTTCTCAAAAACCGCTTAACAGAATTTGTCGGAAAGCATCCTGACATGAAGGGCTTTCAAGTTTGTACAAATAATACTGATCTGCCATCAATTATGGCTGCCATTACTAAAAAATTTTTTTAAAAACTTAACTTTTAATCTAATCAGCACTTTTTATCCAGGATTGTGCTGACATGCGGTTAAACTCTGTACATACTGTATCATTAGATAGCATTGTGCGGACATACAGTTAAACCCTGTACATACATACTATATCAATAATTAGCATTGTGCTGACGTGCAGTTAAACCCTGTACATACTGTATCATTAGTTAGCATTGTGCTGATGTAAAGATTAAACCCTGTACATACTTTATTATTAGTTAGCATTGTGCTGACATAAAAATTAAACCCTGTACATACTGTATTATTAGTTAGCATTGTGCTGATGTAAAGATTAAACCCTGTACATACTGTATTATTAGTTAGCATTGTGCTGATGTAAAGATTAAACCCTGTACATACTTTATTATTAGTTAGCATTGTGCTGATGTAAAGATTAAACCCTGTACATACTGTATTATTAGTTAGCATTGTGCTGACATACAGTTAAACCCTGTACATACTGTATCATTAATTAGCATTGTGCTGACATGCATTTAAACCTTGTACATACTGTGTCATTAGTTAGCATTGTGCAGATGTATGGTTAAACCCTGTACACACATACTGTATCATTAGTTAGCATTGTGCTGATGTGCAGTTAAAATATGTACAAACTGTATCATTAGCATTGTGCTAATGTGCAGTTAAACCCTGTACATACTGTATCATTAGTTAGCATTGTGCTGACGTGCAGTTAAACCCTGTACATACAGTATCATTAGTTAGCATTTGTGCTGATGTGCAGTTAAACCCTGTACATACATACTGTATCATTAATTGGCATTGTGCTGACGTGCAGTTAAACCCTGTACATACATACTGTATCATTAATTAGCATTGTGCTGGCGTGCAGTTAAACCATATACATACATACTGTATCGTTAGTTAGCATTGTGCTGATGTGCAGTTAAACCCTGTACATACATACTTTATCATGAGTTAGCATTGTTCTGATGTGCAGTTAAACTCTGTACATACTGTGTCGTTAGTTAGCATTGTGCAGATGTACAGTTAAACTCTGTACATATATACTGCATCATTAATTAGCATTGTGCTGATGTGCAGTTAAACCCTGTACATACTGCATCATTAGTTAATATTGTGCTGATGTGCAGTTAAACCCTGTACATACTGCATCATTAGTTAGCATTGTGCTGATGTGCAGTTAAACCCTGTACATACATTCTGTATCATTAGTTAGCATTGTGCTGACGTGCAGTTAAACCCTGTACATACATACTGTATCATTAGTAAGCTTGTCTTCTTCAGATGTTTAAAAACTTGTGCTAAATCCATTGTGGACAACATTGTATCACTAGACAAATAAATCATTCCAGTTGGATAAGAAACTTGATGTTTGCCATAAATACCAAAAGGCTCAGCACTGTTCCATTGATATTACTGGGATTGGCCAGTGTCAGTTTGCAAGAAAAGTATAGCAGAATCAGTTAAACTGAATTCAGTTTTAGCTGTACTGGTCATAGAACAGAAGAGCTTATGGGATGGCCTGTTGTCTGTCGTCCATCGTCCGATGTCCATTTGTTAGCACAAGTTTGGTATCGCTGCTCCTCCTAAACTAGTTGGATGATTACCATGAAACGTTACACACTCATTCATCCCAAGGTCTTGTTAGTCCTAAATGAAAATGGTGCTGCTCAAATGTCTGTCATCTTGAAAATCTTGTTATCGCTACTCCTCCCGAATGGATGGTCATTTCAACATAGGGTTTTCACTTAAAGACTTATTATGATATATAGTTGCTCCTAAATGAAAATGGTGCTGATCTGAGATCCAGTATGGCCGCTATGGTATATATCTTGAAAATCTTGCTATCACTACTTTTCCTTGACTGGAAAGTCATATCAGCATGGTTTTTTCACCAGAAGACTTGTTATGGTGTCTAGTTGGTTCTAAATGAAAATGGTTCTGCTTATACATCCAATATGGCCACCATAGTGGACATCTTGAAAATCTTATTATTGCTACTCCTCCTGAATGGATGGTCATATAAACATGGGGTTTTCACTGAAAGACATCTCATGATGCTTAGATGGTCCTAAATGAAAATAGTGTCAATCTGAGATCCAATATGGCCACCACAGCAGTCATCTTGAAAATCTTTTTATTGCTACTCCTTCTGAACGGAAAGTCATATCAGCATGGAGTTTTCATCAGAAGACTTCTTATTGTGCCTAGTTGGTCTTAAATAAAATTGTGCTGATCTGGAATTCGATATGGCCATCTTGAAAATCTTATTGCTACTCTGCCTAGTTGGTACTAAATAAAAATGGTGCCAATCTGACATTCAGTATTTAGACATCTTGAAAATCTTTTTATTGCCACTCTTCCTAAATGGAAAGTTATATCAACATGGGGTTTTGATCAGAAGACTAATTATGATATCTAGTTGGACCTAAAAGAAAAAGGTGCCAATCTGACCTCAAATATGACTGCCATTGCAGCCGTCTTGAAAATCTTGTCACTACACCTCCTAAATGTAAAGTTATATTGACATGTGCTTTCACCAGAACACTTCTTATGGTGTCAAGTTGGTCCTGAATGAAAATTATGCCGATCTGACATCCAATAGCCACCCTGGTGGCCATCTTGAAAATCTTGTTATTGCTACTTCTCTAGAATTGTTGGTCATATCAACATAGGGTTTTCACCAAAAGGCTTCTTATGATATCTAGTTGGACCTAATTGAAAATGGTGCCCCGCAGACAGAAGAAATGGTCTTATATTAAATTCCTGGAAATTTATATCTTACAATAGAGTGTCATTCCCTCTGAGGGACTCTTGTTTGAATGGGCCTCTAATATGACCAATGCAAATATGGCAATTTTTTTTCTTCTCCAAGAGCAATATTAATATATACTTGGCCTATCAAATTGTCTTAATGTCCCTCAATTTTCAAATCATGACCCATCATGAGAGCTCATTGTTTTTCTTTGGTGGTTCGAACCCTGCTGGTCCACCAATATTGGGTTTCTATTACTGAATTCAATTAATTATGGTGATCTAACTTTTGGTGTATACCTGTATATCATTGTCATGGTTAGAGTCATAGATACATGCAAACTTTTAAGCAGAGTTTGTATGTGCCAACAGATCTGAGTCTATGGTGTTTGCATTGAGATGTGCTTTCACTGTTAGTTTAAACTTACATCTTAGAGGCTCTGTATTGGAATGTGCTAGCCCTATAATAATCTTCCTGTCTGTATGTGCATAACCAAAAATTAAGTAAATCTGACTTATATTTTGTTTGATTCGTATGCTTAAGTTTAAAAGTGGACACACACACACACAACCTTGTTTTGTTTGACTAGTACGACCCACTCCCTCCAACCCCCCTCACTTGCCTCACCCTTCATTTTAGTGTCCAGGGATATTGTGATGCCCACCATCTGTCTGTGACTTTATCTCTTCTAAAACTGCTGTGTGGAAATTCACCAGACTCTGTACATTTGTTGACCATGTAGTAATCAAGTGCAGTAGGGTTATAATTTGTGTGCTCTCTCTCCTTGAGTTCTTGTAAGAGCATCAAAACTTATGTCAAATGTAGAAAATAATTAAGTTATAGTGCTCCTTTGATTATTATATAACACTTTGTAAATGGAGTCATAGCTGGAAACCTTATTTAGAGACTGTGGGCTACTAACCCTGCATTGGTCACTGTTGGAGGGGTGATGGAATGTAATGATACATGTACTAATAATAATTATAATAATAATGATAAAGACAGGTAATAGTAATATGTAATGAAGTGGGGGGGGGGGGATTTTCAATGATATGCCATTGAAGTTACTGTAGTTTAGGGAGTTACATATTCTCATATAACATACAAAGATTGAAATTATTCAACAAGTTTCATTTGAAGTGAGCACAAATGTAAGATTCTATGTATCACATAAATAAAAATACTGATTTTATTTGACCAAACTGCAAAATATTGTATTAATAAGACTTTGAAATACATTCAGATGCCTCGGCTGTTACACCTTTCCTGTGCATGACATTATGATGTCATTTGTGACATGTGTTTAATAAATGAAAATTATGATATGCATATATTAACGTAAATAACACAGTAGTCATGTGATAAGTATCATTCTGTTTCAGGGCAGAAATGTGGTAGTATTTTATGGGTCCCAGACAGGCACAGCTGAGGAGTTTGGAGGACGATTAGCCAAAGATGCCATTAATTATGGCATGAAGGGGATGGTAGCTGACCCGGAAGAATGTGACATCGTATGTGAACCAATAGTCCATCAATTTTGTCACATATAAGTGTTTTATTTTACACACCCCAGCAATTGGAATCTTCCAGACTAAAACTTTATCATCGCAAGTACTTGTATTTCTAAAACATTGATTTCCTACAAGACTTTTCCTCATACTTTTATGCCTGAAAGATTAGTGTTGGGGATTTATTTAAATTTCAAGATCAGTCTTTAGTTACCTTTAATTGAACCATGATTGATTAATGCTCTTTCAGTTTTTATTAACCAGTCTTAAGTCTGGCATATTATGTTATTGCGTGGTCCATCTGTACTTCCATCTGTTAACATTTGCTTGTCTGATTGATTACTTTGTTACACGATGGAGAGATTTTCATGATACTTTGCCCAAGTATATATCATGACTTGATGGTGTGTCACATTGCATAGCTATGCCCCATGTCTCAGGGTCTAGGTCATGACAAGGAAAATTGTAATTCTGTGACCGGTATACTTCTTGAGGGCAAAGATACAAGACATTTTGGATTTTGCTGAATTATTATGAATTTTTTGTAAATATTCCACATTTAGAATTTAAAAAATTGTATGTATAACATTTTTGAATGTCATTTTTCTATGTATAAACAGGTAGTGAGAAAAGTTTGGGTTGGTTTGCCATTTTATGGCACAGCAACATATAATCAGTCATATAGTCTAGAGTTAGTTGAAGTAAAGTGCCTTGCCCAAGGGCACACAATGGCAGCTGACCTAGGACCTGGTCTGATCTGGTGGTGGGATTTGAACCCGCTCCCTTTTGGTTGCGAGTTTGGCATGCTAATTACTGAGCCACAGTGACTCCTCAAGTACTTGAACACCATCTTCGACTGGTACATATAGTTTCTGATTGTAAAAGGAATGTAAATAAGAAAAAAAAAGAGTTGATTAGACTATAAATAGGCGAAAAATGGTAGCAGAGATGAAGAGAAAAGAAAGATGCAGATAATTCATGACAAAAACTAATGTTACTAGTTATTGTTTTGCCAAACAATTAAAGGGATTCAAGGCACTGGAATTGGGGGAACACATGGATATACATATATATGCTCATTGGACATAACTGTGTATGTATAGATTCTTAGGAAGATGCAGTATGCTTGAACAGAAGTTTCTTTCTTTAAAAAATGTACTATCCATTCCAGACGGCTGCCAACAGTACAGCTAGTGCGATTTTTCATTTCTCCACGCATCACAGTAGGGCATTTAATACCCTCCAAGCTTGCTCTGCAATGAAGCTCCGCGATGGAGTGGTAAATATCTACAGATCACTGCTGCGACTTGGCAGGCATGTCTTGTACTTCTCCACTGTGGAGGGGCAGGTCAACATTACTGATTGACATTTGAATAGCCAATTCATGAAGACCACTCATGGAAAGACTGAGACATCAGTGATTTTCGTGAAGGAAGGTGACCTAAAATGACAGGCAGCCAATTTTTTTTTTTTTGTAAAGTGGTCTGAACAAATGGAATGATGATAAGAAATAAAAGTGCCAGTGTATTTGTTCATACCTTGATTATTTTAAATTGAATTTATTATTTGAATTGATTCTGTAGACTACATTCTACTCTTGTGTGAATTCACAATCTTGAACAATGACAAACATGATCAGAATATAAGATAGTAATGTGAATCACACCCGTACAGAATACGAAATAGTAATGTGAATCACACCCATACAGAATATGAGATAGTAATGTGAATCACACCCATATAGAATACGAGATAGTAATGTGAATCACACCCTTACAGAATATGAGATAGTAATGTGAATCACACCTTTACAAGCCATGTTCTGAAATCAGCATTGAACTCAGTTAACATATTTCTTAGCATCATTATTCATTTTTTTCCATTTGAAGAATTATTTTAATATACAACTTCAAAGTGTCCTCTGCAATAGAGAAAGCTGTAGACTAGATCTTGGCCCACAATTGGCCTTAACACGGACAAAAAAAATTAATTGCAGCAGTTCTCAAAGAAATATTAATAGAAGAAAGGATTATATTCTGTGCTTGTGATTTTTAGTCTGCTTTTAATGCAATGACATGTATAAAATCATGTGAATAAAAAAGATTAAAATTTTGGAGATCTATTTACTGTAAACCGAAAGGAACCTCATAAGGCCACATGCTATCTATATATAGTATTTTGCCTATCACTTAGTAATGAAGTTTCAGTGGTGTAAAGGAAAAAAGGATTGTTGGTTTGAGGTTAACTTGGAGCTTTTCTTTTTTCTTATTGTATATAAATAAGCGTCCTTTTATTTTTTTTCCCTTCTGTGTTTCATGCTTATTCCTGTTACACTATTTCTTTCTTTCTATCTTTCTTTCTCATGTTATAGATTTTTTATAAATAACTGGAACTGTTGTCTGTCCTAAGGTTTGAATTAGAAGCTTAAATGTAACTTTGAAAGCATTTTGTGTTAAAATACTGATTTCATCTGGTTGCTTACATGATCAATATTGTCTAGTTCAGATTAACTAGCTCATTTCTTTTTTGACAAAAAGCATCCAGGCATAGATGGCTTTCAGTTCTATATATATGATGCCAATCTGTTGTCAAATATGGCCAGCATTACTAAAAGTAGAAAAACCTAAAAATGACTTCTCAACAAACACTGCTCAACAAAATTTGACCAAATTAGACAGCATACTGGAATAAAGAGCTTAAAAATTTATACAAATGGTGCTAATCCACCATCAAATATGGTTGCCATTACTAAAATTAGACAAAACTTTAAATAAACAACTTCTCAGAAACTGATTGGCAGAAATTGACCAAATTTTACAGCAAGCATTTTGGTAACCAGGGCTTTCAAAATTTATTCAAATGATGATAAATTCCCCATCAAAAATGGCCACCATTACTAAGAATGGATTGTGGAGAGCACTACTAACAATGGAATATTCCTTTCACAACTCTTCAAAAACTACTGGAATTAATTTGACCAAATTTTACAGAAAGCATTCTAAGCTTATACAAATGATGCCAATCTTGCATCAAAGATGGGTGCTGTTACAAAAATAGAAAAACCATTAGCTTCATCTAAAACTTTGATCAAAGGGCTGAGTTTACTTTTGACTAAAATGGGCTCTGTGTCAGATTTAATGATGTTTTTTTGAATGTATGTGCTATGTTGGTACTTCATTGAACAGTTTTGTTTTTGACTTAGGTATTAGTCTTTACTCTCTATTTAATTTGAAATGATTATTACGTCATATATAGTAGAAAATGTCAATCAATGTGTGTCAATATTCCATATACTAATGATGAATTTTGTTTGTGTACTGCAGTGTATACATAGTTGTAAAAAATGAAGAAGTTCATATTCCCTATTTCTTTAAGTATTGATGTATATTTATTAAAACTGATATGTGGTTATATATAAAAAAAAGATTCTTCAGTATGACAGATTCTCATATTCGTTACAATGATTTTAGCATCAGATGCTGACAATTCTCATTTGTATCATTATATATTTTTATTTATTTCACAGGATGGGTATCTTTTTTACACAAATCAAAAATAATTGCCCTTAAAAGTATGATTTAATATTCGAAAATTACTGGCGGCATAGAGTATTATTGAAAATTGTGTAAAATATGTAATTTATTAATATTTCTTAACATTACAATGATTAGATATTCATACTTGATTATTCTTTCTCAATTTATTTTTAGAAATCTCCACATTTTTTGTGCTCCTAAGATCATCTTTTGTAAGATCATTGAAGAATGATTATCTCATTTTTAATATAGATTGCATCGACGAACCAACCTAGTTTTTTCACATTACGTCTCTATTAGCCTCAACTACCATATGACAATATCACGGTGAGTGATGCATGCTCTCTATGTTAAATATCATCCAGAAAGGGTATATATCTTATTAAAATTACATTTTTAGTGTCCCGCTAACATTTCAGCATATGACATCACGACATCAGCACCTGCGTATGATGTCATATGGGTAACCATTTAAACTCTTATTGTATTATAACATCTTATGACAAAATATTCCATGAAAATTTATTTTTTTCCAGATTTTAGGGCTGTTTAGAGTTTAAAGTGAACCTAGTCCTTGGACAGAAAGAGTCCTAGCTTAAATGCCTTTCATATTTAGACAGATGATGATGATCCACCATCAAAATATTTCTGCTGTTAGTAAAAGCAGAAAAATATTTACACAACTTTATCTTCAAATAATTCCAGACAGAATTTGACCTTTTTTGATGCAAAGTATCATGGCATAGGGGCCTTTTAATGTTAATGATACTGAAGTGCCTTCAGATATTGATGAATATACAAAACCTTGAGAAACCTTTGAACAATTATTTTAATAAAATATGGAAGCGTTCACCTGTACAGGTTCAATACATGTGGAAATTTTCATTGACAAGCTGACATATGTTCACTACCCATGTGAATGATATCAGGTCCACTTGGACCTCTTGTTAGGACATGTCTTTATCACAGGTTTGCTCACAAAGGTCAGAATATGAAAGTTGATAGATTGCAACATTCCTCATCAGTGAAAACATTTTGGTTAAAAATTAGTTTCTGAGTTATTCACACTGTTAGAGTTCAGCAATGTGGAGTGGCAATTTTTCATTTCTTGTTACAGGAAGATCTACCAAAACTGGCAGAAATAGAGAATTCCCTGGCCATATTCTGCATGGCTACATACGGAGAGGGAGACCCAACTGACAATGCCCAAGAGTTTCATGAATGGCTTCAAAATGGTGAAGCATCATTAAATGGTGTGCGCTATGCTGTGAGTTTCCTTTACATGAGTTTCTGATCAAAATATACTCTGATTTTTGAGAGGTAATGAATAGAACTTAAACAACAGTCAATGTTGATGCACAGTTTGCATAGGATTTTATGATCTCTCTGGTAATTAATTACTGTATATACTCGTGTACAAGTCAGATCCAACTGCAGATTGCACAGACTCAGATCTGCCATAGCATAATGCACTAACAGATCTGGGTCTGCAGTTTGTTAGGAGTAATCAGTAGAACAAACAACATAGACCCTGATTTCCCAGTGCATTATACAGTGGCAGATCAGGGTCTATGTTATTTGCAGTTGGACTCAATTTATAAGCAAGTATATATGGTATATTTTATCTCTTTGTCTAAAAGTGAGAATTATGTCTGAAGATAGGGATTAAATATGGAGAATTTATTGTCAGGCTTCCTACAAAATATTGGAGATTTTGTGATACCGTACATTCATCTATCTGTCTGTCAGTAAGTCTATTTTCTTCAAAACCACAGGGTGGGGATTCACCCAACTTGGTACATGTTGATGCAGATTACTGTGACATGTGGTGTCTATGTATAAGAGCAATGCTTCAAGTAGCTATCGGACATTAATAGTCAAAGTGCAACCTGCTTGAAAATTATAGTGGCCATTTCAAATTTTAAGTTGCCAAGCCCAGATAATTTGATCACCATAGACATTAAGAGAAGAAATGATTTGTGTGCAAGAATTAATGGTAGAAGGTGCCAATGAGTGATGGTTTTTATTAAGGCAAATTAAAGAGTATTTATTAAAAAAAAGAATCAGGTTATTTTTTTTTAATAGTATGTATAGATCTCTCTGACAACAGTCAACAGTCATTATCTGCTTCAACTATCTGCTTCAACCTTGGGTCCAATATTGAATTTTATGACTTGTAGCTCTTTAAATCATGACTCTACATATTGCCTGGTCTCATATTTAGTGATAAAGTGTCTATACCTAAGTTTTCTTTTGATGAAAGTTTCTATTATTAAAGCCTTAACTATAACTGCTTTTATGAAAGTTCAACTGACAGTTATTTTATTGCAGAATCAATTTTCCATATTTGTTTCCATATCAACATTTTTCTATATCTGTACCATTTTCTGAGGTTGACTGTACAGGTCATGTATTAGACTGGCCATTTATAGGCAGTGAGCCAAACTAGTCACATGTAAAGATAGCAACTTAATGTAGGAACTGACAGTTTTACAATCCAAATGGGATTATACTGTGAATTAAATTGCATGTACCAACTGTTTTTAGCGTATAATGTGGTATACACATGTAATTAGAAAGTGTTGTTGTCATTAGCTCATCTAGGAAGTAGAAGAGAACTATTGTACTACCCCCGCACAGATAAAGCATATATATATTATACAGCCTCACTGAATCTCAAACATTCATTCTTCATAGGCCCAAGGCAACATTTTGGAGTCAGTTTCATAGCACCTATCTCCTGGGAAGGGGCTGCAGTGGTTAATTTTGTACATACATTTACATTAGCTGCACATTCTTGGTTAAGTTTTTGCTTTTAACTCTGTATTAATAGTGTTATACCTGCAATAATGAAACTTGGTGAGGGGATGTATCTTGACCAATACTACACCATTATCACAAAATTAGGTCACTGTGACCCATATTTCATGCATCCCAGTTCAGTTTTGTGTTTTAAGTTTGTTTCTCAATGTCTGTTCATACTAGCATCATCAAACTAGGTGATTGTATACATCTCTGTTGGTACCACACCATTACCACTAAAGAATATCACTTAACCTGCATTTCACAATTTCCTGGCTTAGGTTAAGTTTTTGCATTTAGCTCCTGACCAAATAGTTTTTTTGTACATTGTACATATACAGTAAAACCTGTCATGAGAGACCGCCCCTTCTGCCAGCAAAAAGCGGTCTCTCAAGACAGGTGGTCTCTCATAACAGGTTTGTACAAAAAGACCAGTTTACAAGGTCGAAATTCAGCATTGTTTAAGAGGGAACAATAAGCACAATCATTGTATTCTTTGTTCACAGTTCTTGTTAAAATATTGCATGCATTAATCTGAAAATAATTTTAAATAGTAATGAAGATATAAATTTATCATTAAACATGAATCACATTTATATTTGAAGATCACACGTACATGTACTAGTATTAGCATATTAGTTCGTTTCTAATTTACTCCTTGTCTTTTATAACACTCTAAATTTGAGTTTTACTGATGTTTCAAGTGGCTGCTACATTGCAAACGGTCTTGCGTTTTGATCTTCTTTCAATTACATTAATTCTTTCCTCCAATGTTAGATTTTGTCTCTTTTTCATTGGAGGTTCTGCCTTTGTTATTAAAGTGCTAGGTGTTAATGTTATAATGGATCAACTGTAGCAGTTTTGATCAGGCTTTGGGGAAATATGGAATACATATACAATGTATATGTACCAATGAATGAAATAAAAAGACAATTAATTTATCCAGAAACAGAATAAATTTATTTAGAGACAACACTCAAAGACTTTATTCACCAACGATACAAAGGGATTAACTTTATAAACAGAGGCTGTAACCGAAGTCACTAAGATGAACATATGGCGGTTTGGTGTGTTACTGTAATCACTGTAACATCAAAAACACCCCAACAAACAACACAAGCCTTTCACAATGACAATCGAATCCGGAAAACGATTCTCACCTACTGGTATTAAAGACAAAGACCTCATTCACCCCAGGCATTACGGATTAACTCCAAACACAAATGATGTATGCGACCGCTATATTGACTTTGGCACTATAATAGCAGTTAGTGACATGTACTTTAGTCTGGTTTACAGTCTAGAACAAAGGAAACTACATGCATGACCTGCAAAAGTTAAAAACCGGTAGCCAGTCTAATTTGTTTTTATAATTTTTTTTTAGAACAGTCTTTACTTTGGAAGCGGTCGTTGTTACAATGGATAATAAAAACGTCAGTGGTGTTTGTCTCGGTTCTCGCGATAGGGTCGTTCATAGCAGTATTATTTTAGAAGAAGCTGCCATACGCAAATTCGCGGGAAATCCTATGGATCATACTTTAGTCTCGCAGAAATAGCCGAGATATTTCCGAATAAGCAATCGGCATGTACTCTAGTCTGGTTTACAATCTATAACATATAACACTACATTCATGACCTGTACAATTCAAGAAACCGGTAGCCACCCTAATTTATTTTTAAGTTTTTGATTTTGTTTTTAACGTATTTGCTTTTTAAGCGGTCGTGGTTACAAAGAGTTAAATAAAGTTCAGTTGTGTTTATCTCTGTTTTTGTGATGCGGTCATTCATAGCAGTGTCGAAATGCATATTTTGCCAAGAAATCGCGGTTGCTGGTCGCGTTTTGCAGGTGGTCGCTCACGACAGTGCTTTTATATAATAAAATCGATCGGTACATTACAATTGTGGTCGCTCATGACAGGTGGTCGCTCATAGCAGAGGTCGCTCACGACAGGTTTTACTGTATTGTTATACCTTGAGGAAACTTGGTGAGGAATACATTTTGATATAATCATCACAAAAGTGGGTCACAGTGACACATATTTCACTTCACTGACTTTGGTTACATTTTGTGTTTTAGGGTTTTTTTCAGGCTCTGTTCATGTTTACTGGCTTTGCTTAAAGGTTTTTGCATATAGCTCATGACCACATAGGTTTTTTTGCACCCTGTATACGTACTGTTTTAACTAGAATCATGAAACATGATGGAGAGATGCATCTTGATGAGTATAACACCCTCATCACAAAAGTAGGTCACTGTGACCCATATTTCATGCTTCACTGAACTTGGGTTTAGTCTCAAATACTGTTTATTCCAGAATCATCAGACTAGATGATTGTAGGCATCTCTGTTAGTAATACACCCTTACAATAAAAGAAGTTCACCTACATTTCACATTTTACTGGCTGAGGTTAAGTTTTTTTGCATTTAGCTTATAACCATATAGGTTTTTTTATCTCATGTATAATACTGTTAAACCTGGATTCATGAAACTTAATAAGATGATACATGTTGATGAGTACTACACTCTTATCTTAAAAGTTTGTCACCATGACCCATATTTCACACATCTCAAATTTTGGTTAAATGTTGCGATTTTACTATTCATGTTTGAATCATTAAACTAGATGATTTGTATACATTTGTCACACACATACAAAAAAGGTCACTGTACCTACATTTCATATTTTAATGGCTTAAGTTAAGGTTTTGCAATTAGCTCATGATCGCATAGGTTTCTTGCATGCTTTGTACATACGGTCATATCTAGAATGATGAAACTTGATGAGGGGATGCATCTTGATACTCTTACAACAAAAGAAGCTCATTGTGACTTAGATTTAATCTTTTACTGGCTCTGGTAAAGTTTTTGTACTTAGCTTATGACCACATGAGTTTTTGTTATGCTATATGCATACTGTTCTATGGATGCATCTTAATAAGGTCTGCATCCTTATTGCAAAAAGAGGTTTATGTGACCTATATTTCATGCTTCAGTGATTTTGTTTACATTTTTTGTTCAAAGTTCATTTACTGGGTGGTGTTTATGTTTGAATCATGAAACTTTATAATTGGAGGCATTTCTTTTTATGCAACACCATTCCAACCAAAGAAGGTAACTGTGACCTAAATTTTCATATTGTGCTTTACTAATATGGGTTAAGCATTGTTTTTAAGACAAAATAGATTCCTCTATGCTATATACATTCTAGTCAACTCAAAAGGCCCTTTCTGACCAGTGCAGTTGAAGCAGGAATAAATATGTTTATTCAGTGGTGTATTCTCCATATTAATGTCTGTACATTGTATATTGTGATTGGTTACCCTCAACAGGCTGACTCTGTACTATACTTGTGAATGAGTATAGAAATTAGATGAGAGCACTGCATGCTTATCATGTGAAGCCTCATCTGTAGTGGTTAATCAAGATAATTATTGATACATGAACTATGCTTGTAATATTAGCTGTGACTCCAATGTTATTCAAAGCCTGTGACTTTCACTCAGTAAAATTTGGCTTCTAGCAGTGGACAATGATAATAGCTTCTGAAGCACATTTTAAGAATAATGATTTAAAATAAAAAATAATACAAAAACAACATAACTCTTTGGATCTTATCAGGTCATTACAGTACCTCTATTTTGATTTGATTTTTATTGTTTTCTGTCTTTTATTCTCTGTCACTGTGTCTATGTATGTAGTTTAATGGTATATCAGCACAATACTGGCTCTATTTTGTGCCAATTAAAAGTTAAAATTTGAAAGTTTTAAAAAAGATTAAAAGTTAAAATGTACAGAGAAAAAATTGCAAGAAATTTTAATTAGAAAAGGGCCAAATATTTTGTCAGAATCACTTTTGTCTGAAATTATTTTCTGCCTGATAATTAATGTTTATAGTGGCTACTGGAGACTACTAAAAGCTTCATTGAGGTGAGCAATGTAATCGTTGATTACACTCTGTATTTTTAGTTGCCGCATTATGATTCTTAAGGTCACCAGATGGTGATCAGTTTTACATTTTCTACTTGCCAATTCGGAATTTTTCGTTGCAGATGCAACCATTTTAGTTGCAACTTGGAGCACTCAAGAGGGTTGTAACTTTTGGGAAGGGATCAAGGAGTCAAATGTACAAAAATGTCAGTTACCGTAATTTTGGACATTTTTTTTTACAAAACTTGATCTATGCCATCATTGCAGGAAGGCAAACAATATATATAGTGCACATTGGGTTTATGACCCCTGGGTCAAGGTGAGAGAGAGTTGGTAGATGTCTGAAATGTCTGTTTCAGTCTAGGCAGTATGTGAAAGGTATAGAAATTTGCAATGGGAAGGTATCAGAATTGCTCTATTTTCCTTAATAGAAATTATGCAAAGGCCAAATTACATTAGAAGAAAATAGTGTACACTGATAGAGGAATATATGGATAAAACATTTCCTGCATTATGATGCCATGAAAGTAAATCTTGCTATATCATGAATTCATGAGACATTCATGTGGATACCAAAACAGTCTGACCAGGACAATGAGACCAAGACAAAAAAAAAAAGCAAGGATTACAAATCTGCAAGATTGGCTGTCACATAGGTGAGATATATATATGTTTCTGGCCAAGACATTGTTTTGTTGTCAACAATTGTAAGAGATTTTTGTTATTGTTTTTGAAAGTTATGTAAGAAACATGAAAATTTTGGGGGAAGGCTTTATTAGAGTGTTCTGGAACTTTTCTATATGCATAGTAACACCTTACTTTTTATGTATTGCAGGTGTTTGGACTGGGTAACAAGACCTATGAACATTATAATGCTATGGGAAAATATGTGGACAAACGCCTTGAAGAATTGGGTGCAGAGAGAGTGTTTGAATTAGGAATGGGAGATGATGATGGGAAGTGAGTTATCAGATTTTCCTGTTTTATTTTTTTCTTGGAAATTTGTTATGAAAGGATTGTATTCATTATGGATAAAGTGATGAATGAAGATTTGCACTTTATTTCATTTATTTGCCGCATATTGGACATAATCCAGTAGTGGTTTATCATTAATCTTCATGGTATTTCAGAGATGTAGATAAGAATTTAATAAATTGTGTATTTAACTTCCTTGTTTGGAACTAATTGTGTTTTCTAAAATTTGATGGGGTGTTTTGTGAACATTAGAAAACAACCTATGAGACCAGACTGAACCCTAATCAACAAGACATTTATAATGCCTTTTAGAATTGGAGTGATCCAAAGTGTCAAATGGCTTAATAACTAAGACTAATTAATTTAGGATGAATTTGATATGCTACTGTTGGAGTGAGTGTTCTCACATTTATGAATTACTGTCATTTCAAACATTCACAAAATGTCCAGAACTTATCCCTTTAGCATAGTTTGTATTGATTGAATGCACCATCATAAAACATAGACTTTGATTGAATGCGCTATCATAAAACATAGACTTTGATCGAATGCACCATCATAAAACATAGACTTTGATTGAATGCACCATCATAAAACAGACTTTGATTGAATGCACCATCATAAAACATAGACTTTGATTATGGCAGAAGCAATATGCTGACAACTTTGGATCAAATGCTGAAGACAATATTGTTTTATATAATTTGAACGTATTTTAAAACTTGTTCGTGTTTTTAGTCAATTTATAAGCATAAAATATGAAAGTGTGCTGGTTATATAGGGCTCTGGTATATTTAACACTGGTAAAGTTCACATAGAAGAAAAGTAGGTATGATAACCAGATGCATTCTGTTGGTATTTATCTAGGGCTCTGGTATATTTAACACTGGTAACATTGTCACATAAGAAAAGTAGGTATGATAGTCAAATGCATTCTGTTGGTACTTATTTCACTTATTATTCTAGAAAAGACTGCACACATTAATTACTTATTTGACTTTAAATAACAATGCATCACTAATACTTGTATGAAAATTTACATAGAAAGTTTTGTTAAACAATATTGCCATGTTGAATTGTTGGTTTAGGAGTCCTTCCACTTCCTCACAAATCCAGCCCTCCCAAGCAAAAAAATAAAGGTTACCACATCTTTGGCTTTATTTGAGCTATTAAAGTGCTAAAACATTGTCTGCTTACTGAGACAGAAATCAGAAGAGAGTGGTCCCCCTCTGGATAGAGGGATTGGTGTCAAATCTTAATTCAAGAGTTACTACTGCCACTTGTGCCTAGTCAGCTTGCTTATTCAAGAGGCCATGCAAATATGTTTCATTTTTTGCTCTTTCTCAATTCTGAGTGGTCCATTGAGTTTTCTCATCACAAGGGAAGTTTACTCATCACACTTTAGAACCGCCTCCACATCTCTGATAAAGTGGTTCCATCTTTTAAGGCCACCCCTTCTGCACCAGGAAAATGGCCTTATTAGAGTGGTCCCCTTTCTAGAGGGGACTCGCACAGATGCAAGTAATAATTACATATAAAGTATGAATGGCGTATCAAATTTTTAAAAATATGTAATATTTTCATTTAAAAAATCAGTCATGTTATGGTATCAATGTAATAAAACTTATATTAATGTTATTTAAAATAATTATGAATAATCATCAATTGTGGTGCAAAAGGACATTTTTCAGTAAAATCGGCATGTTGGAACAAATGTCAGTGTGCTGAATTTGAAATTAACAAATATTCGTGAGATTTCTGTTTGTAAAACTCAATATGTGACTGCTTGTGAGGGGTGAATTTTGATGTTTGTTGCACTAATATATTGGCTGCGTTAGAAAGGTGGATGTCCTAGAGGGTAACTTTTGAACACAAACTCGTCGGTGCCAAGGGATTCTAGCCATATAAAGTGGCTGGTCAGTGGTTGGGGATCCCAGAGGGGGACCACTGTATTGAATTACCTGGACAACATTCTCCAAAAGCACAAAGTGTACATCCTTTTGTACAAAGACGTGAAATTCCTTCTTTCTCTCCTGCTTTGCCTCAGATTCCTTGTCAATAAGGACAAATCAGATCTCATTCCATCCCATCACTTCATTCATCTGGGCATCAAGTTCAAAACCTTTCTGACTTGAGTTTGCCTTCCTTGGGAACATGCTTTGAATATTGTCTCCTTGGCGTCTATCCCTCCATTAGGAGAGTAAAAAATTTCAGCCAGGAAATTTGTTTGTTTCCTGGTCTTCTCAGTGTGGATGCGTATCTTTTTTTTTTGTGCCACTTGTTCATGAGACCCATGCATATAACCTTTCAATCCCAGTGGTGGCTGAAACTTTGCCAACCAGACCAAATGATCAGAGTTTCTGATTACATGAGGCTCCATCTCAACAAATAGGAGGACCTGTCTTGGCTTACAACAGGCATTCTACTACTGGAAATCACAATTTGCATGGATGCCAGCACAACTGACACGGTCCTGATCTCCCACCCTTCTTTCAGGAAGGTGAGTGGGGTTTCGTTTTTTGAGGAGATGTCCATAACCATCAACCTCCTGGAAATGAAAGACATAGCAAATGCCTTTTGATCATTGATGGAGATGCTATCTGGAAAGGGTATTCTGATTCATTCTGACAACTCTGCTGTTAGTTATCTCCAAAGGCAAGGGGGAACCTTATCCCCAGATCTCTGCCTTCTTGTTTGGTATTTTCTCAGGGGGTGTTACAATCAACAAATCTACATTCAAGTCCACCACATCCTAGGCAGGCTTAATGTTTTAGTGGACTTGCTGTCTAGATGGAAATCAGCCAATTCACATAGAAATGTACATCTGCCCATCAATCTTCTGGATAAACGATCTTTTGAATCTAGCTGGAGAGATTCCCAGGAAAATCCTGCCATCTCTGTGCCCAAAGAAACAACTGTGCTTGCAGGTTTCCATCGCAACCCAGAGATGCTGAACCTGCATGCCTGGCTCATATCAAACAAGCCCTCAAAAAGAAACATTACTGTGAACAGGTGGTGCACAGAATTGCTTTGGCAAGAAGGTCCACCTCTTTGAAAGCCTATGAGGGAAAACGGAGAGTCTTCAGTCAGTGGTGTCGGCAGAGAAACATCACTCTTCAGTAATTCAGATAGCTAATTCCCACTTTAGACTTTTTGTGAAGTTAGCCCAATGCACTGACTTGCCTCATGAATAGGACCTGCTTTCTAGTTTTTTAGCAAGCAGAATCAATGAAATTCATGCCTTAGTGATTGACCTGAATAATTGCAGTTACATCACAGATCTCAGTTTCTCTCCCATTTGTCCCTGGTTTGATGGACCAAAACAGGTGCAAGCTAATGGTAAATCAGTCTTTTGTCTTGAAACTTGCTTTAAATGGACCCTTCTTTCCAATGGCATCTTAAGGACCCATGTCAGGGGATTGCAGTGGTACCTGAAACATACTGAGCCAATCAAAAGGAGATCTCACTTGTTCTTACCACTCAAAGAAGGAAGGAATGATATTTCCACTGAGGCTCTTTCATCCTGGATTTATTGGGTTATCTGCTCAGCCTACAAGGAATTAACCCAAAACCATATGGATTTCTTATGCATATCAGCTCATAAGGATAAGGCAGTCTCTACCAGCCTAGCATCCAAGCAGAATTGCTCTCTGACTGACATTCTTCAACTTCTATTTGAGGGACCTTTCATCTCAAAAGGCACAATTTGACCAGGTGGAGTCTATATCAGCAGTGCAGCGAGATATCTTTCCAGGTCAGCAGCTTCATAATGATGCAGGTTACTCTACATGTGATGGATTTGTGGGACGGACATTTTTTTCCTGAAGGCCGCCTCTCTTCAATGATCAGTGCTACACTGTATCCTTTGCCTGTTTCTCATATGTTAGGAGAACAGAGCCAGGGTGAACTCTGGTTAAAGGAATGAAACTCTGTCCATCTCTTTCTTATTCTCCTAACATATTTTGATGAGGGAATGTATTTGAAGTAGAAACCAATTTTTGGAGTAAAATATGTTTCTTTGATAATACTTACCTATCATAATGGGGGTACTCCATCCTAAGCCCCCCCCCCCCCCCAAAAAAAAAAAACAACAAAACATAAACACTCACAGAGTTACACATCCCTCAAAGAGTGTGCACATCTACCCCAGTAGTGTGTAACTGATTATGGGATTTGGCACCAATCTTTCCATCCAAGGGGAAATCACTCTTGCCTGACTTCAGTCTTGGTAAACAGATGACCTTTTAACACTTTTGTTGTTACAACAAGCCAAAGACATGATTAATGTCTTCTTTCACATGGAAGGCTGAACTTGTGAGGTAGTGGAAGGACTCCTAACATATTTTGGGCAGGTAAGACTTATTTAAAAATAAAAAAAAAAATTACTCCAAAAATCGATTTTACCAATGCCATAACCATTTTTACAGTATAGAGGAGGACTTTGTAACCTGGCGAGAAAAGTTTTGGCCAGCTGTGTGTGAGTTCTATGGTGTTCAAGCTGTTGGAGATCAAATCAGGTACAAAGTGATGAAGAGCCAGTTGCCAGTGGTTACTACTAGATTTTAATTAAAATAAAAAATATTTTGATCATACTCATTTCCAAGGTTGTCAGTTCAGATTAAAAAAATGTCCAACTTCTATGTATATTTTATATGGCTAAAAAAAATATTCATCGTGATACCATTTATAAGCCAGGTATAATTTTGAGTGGGTATAAACTTCAGGATAGTATTTTGCTCTCCAGTGAAACTGTTTTGTTGGTCCAATTGTACCTTTGCACCATATCTGTGATCACTTGTTCCAAACACAAGATGCAAAGGAGTACAAAAAGATCATTATTGTCTCACCAATAAAAATATTGTTTTAAATTTTTTTTAACTAGTACATAAAAAGACTTTGAAAACACAACAGCACATATTGAAAGGAAAATAAATTATTGAAAATGGAGAGCAATCATGTGTAAAACAAGCACCTGCTGATAAATTGTTAGAGTAATTGACAGAATAAAATAGCTGTGTTTTCAATTCAGCAATGATGTTGATAACTAGATTTTTTTTCTTCATGGAAAACAATGTATTTTAGCTAATGATACTGATTCTTGTGAAAAATTAAGATTCTGACATTAAATAATTTTGCAAAAAAATAGTTGTCACAGCAGTCACAAAAATATTTAGAAGTCATTGTTTCAGCGGGAAGTAAATATCAATCTGAACTTGAAGTAACTCAAAATCATTATTTATTTATGTATTTATTTATTCTAATTTTTAGCTATAAATATTAGTAACTGATATATTTACACTTACCATGATTCATGGTTTTCAGAAATCTGCTTAAAATCTAATTTTTTCTTTTTATATTTGATAATGATAATCAGAATCCTTGCAGCAAAATGTTTTACTTGAAATGAGTAGCCTTGCGTTGTATTTTTCTGTACATTAATATCCAGTTGTCAAGTAGGAAAGCGGGTTAGCATCCTTCTCACTTCTCTTTATAACAGATACACACTCCTCAGTGACCGTGTTGAGGAATTCCTCATATACTAGTAAATTATTTTATTTCAGTGCATCTGCTGCATAATACTATGATGTTCATTTGAAGGTTTTCCTCCTCTTTATCAGCTATTCAAGTATATTACACATAACAATTTCACTGGTGAAATGATTATTATATTATTTTTTAAGAGAATACTAGGTAATGGTCTGCTGAAAGTCTGGTTCAATTAAAAATAATAAATTGATGTCCTAGATGTAGAACAGTTAAATCAATAAAATCTGTAACATGCATAAATTAGGCCTTACATTCTCAGTTTGTGTTTTAGTTTCAGTTGTAAAAAATTTTAAAAAATTAAAAGTAATAATATCAGTTATGATAAAGATCTTAAAAACATACTGGTATTGCTGAATCTCTGGCGTGACGGTTATATTTAGAATGTTTTAAGTACATAGATTCTTTCCATAAATGAAAAGCTGAAAGATTCATTTTTATATTTTAAAAAACTTGAAAATGAATTGATTGAAAACTCTGGAGCAGTATGATAAACTGCACTAACACAGACCAGAGTCACTAAAGTCTTCAGTATGTAACATTCATATTTCAGTATACTATCTCACTGCCTATTCAGGAACACATTTATTTTCAGCATTTAATTTAATTTTTTATTTGTCTCGATCTATGGAATCCAAAAATGTAAGATTGCAAACTAATCAACTTTGTTTTTATATGACAATAATCCATAAATCCCATTGCAGTTGGTGATATTTTTGTATTTTATTCATTCATTTTCAATACAATATTGAATATGTATGTAAATGATGTCTATTTTTAGCTCTACTAGTCATAGACCATAAGAGCTTATGCAATGGCCGCCTGTTGTTCTTTTTCTGGTATTGTGTGAATTGCCATGAAACTTTACAAACACATTCATCCCAACGACTAGTTGGTCGTAAATGAAAATGTTGCTCCTCAGACATCCAATATTGCCACCATGGCAGCCATCTTGAAAATCTTGTTATCGTTACTCCTCCTGACGGGATGGTCATATTGACATGTGGTTTCCACAGTATAGCTACCTTGGCAGCCATCTTTAAAATTTTGTTAATGCTAGTCCTTCTGAACGGATGGTTGTATAACTGGGGTTTTCATTGAAAGACTTTTTATGATGTCTAGTTGGTCCTAAATGAAACCCATGGACAAGACATTTTACTCCAATTGCCTCAGCACTCAATAACTTCCATGTGTTACTATGCTGGAAAAGACCAAACCAAACCAGAACCTAAATAAAAATGGTGCCCCTCAGACATCCAATATTGCCACCAGAGCAGCCATCTTGAAAATCTTGTTATCACTACTTATCCTGAATGGATGTTTATATTTACATGTGTATTTCACTGAAAGACTTCTTATGATGTCTAGTTGGTCCTAAATGACAATGGTGCCACTCTGACGTCCAATCTGGATGCCATGGTGAGGTTCATGAAAAGTTTGTTATCGCTACTCCTTCTGAACGGATGGTTGTATTAGCATGGGGTTTTGGCTACAAGACTTCTTATCATTGGTCGTAGATGCCCCTCAGACATAAAAAATGGCCAGCATGGTGTTAATCTTGAAAATTTTGTTGATATTACTCCTTCTGAATGGATGGTCATATTTACATAGGGTTTTCAATAAAAGACCTCATATGATGTCTGGTTGGTCCTAAATCAATACGGTGTCAATTGACATCCAATATGGCCACCACAGCAGCCATCTTGAAAATCTTGTTATCGCTACTCTTCCAGAAAAGGTGGTCATATCAACATGTGGTTTTTACTAAAAGACTTCGTATAATGTTTAGTTGCGCATGAATGGAAATGGTGCCTGTCGGTCATGCCCTCAGATATCAAATTTGGCCACCATGGTGGCCATCTTGAAAGTCTTGTTATCACTATTCATGCTACAAGGATGGTCATATCGACAATGAGTTTTCACTAAAAGACTTCATATGATGTTTAGTTTGTCCTAATGAAAATGGTGCCGATCTGACATTCAGTATGGCTGCTATCGTGGCCATCTTGAAAATAGCTTTGCTGTGCCCATTCATGTAGAGTGTAATATTTTCAAGGTTATGACTTCATAAATCCTGTATAACGGGCATGTGCAACTTTCTTTAGGGCGCAGGCTGGATAAGCGGTTTTGAAAGCCACACCCTATGATATAAATAAACACATAAAACCAGATCGCAGGCCAGATCCGGCCCATTTACCATAGGTTGCACATGCCTGCTGTAAAATATGAAGTTCAGTTTTTAAGTGAATTTTGGCCAGACTTTGTATTTGGTTGCATTCCAGTGAACAAGTTGATAGTCAGGGCTTAAACGTTGATTTTTAGTTCTACTGGTCATAGGTCAGAAGAGCTTATGGAATGGTCTGTTGTCTGTCGTCCATCAGTCCATTAGCACAATTTCATTATCACTACTCCTAAACTACCTGGAGGATTGCCATGAAACTTTAAAAACACACATTCATCCCATGGTCTAGTTGGTCCTAAATGGTGCTGCTCGGATATTTAGTATAGCCACCACAGCAGCCATCTTGAAAATCTTGTTATCACTACTCCTCCTGAATGGATGGTCATATCAGCATGGGTTTTTTATGAAATGACTTCTTATGATGTCTAGTTGGTCCTGAATGAAAATGGTGCTGCTCAGACATTCAGTATGGCCACCACAGTGGTCATCTTGAAAATCTTGTTGTCACTACTCATGAATGAATTGTCATATCAGCATGGGGTTTTCACTGAAAGACTTCTTATGATGTCTAGTTGGTCCTAAATGGAAAATGGTGCCAATCTGATATCCAATATGGCCAATATGTCAGCCATCTTGAAAATCGAGTTATTGTTACTTCTCAAAAACAGAAAGTCATATCAACATTGGGTTTCCAACAGAAGAATTCTTATGAATTGTTGGTCCTAGATGAAAATGGTGCCAATATGTCCACCACAGCAGCTAATATGAAAATCCTGTTATTACTGAAGAATATCAAAGATGATTTCAACACTCAGCAGTTAAAAGGAAAAAAGGGTCTTATCTTGAATTCCTGTAAGTTATTTTCAGCCAGTAGGGCATCAGTCCCGTCGAGGGACTCCTTAGGTCAGAGGTCTTGACTTTGGTTTTTAGCTGTACTGGCTTGTAAACCTGATAACAAAAACAAGTATGTATGGATTTTTATCATATAACCCAGTTTGTGGATATATGATACCACGTCAATAACTTTGTTTTTTTCACCATCCCCCCCAACAATTATAGATTTAATCGCACTTAGCATGTGGGTATATCTTGAACTTGTCTGAAATAAGTTCAGTGATCTTCAGGCCATGATATCAGGTTGAAGGTCAAAGGCCATGATAAAGATTTTTGTACTGCACTTACAGGTATTTTGTGAACATGTTACCAGAAACAGAAGAAAAAAAGCTTTGTTAACAGATTTGGCTGTTGGAGTTCTAAAGAATATCAGAGATGGTTTCAATACTTGGAAGTTAAAAAGAAGGAACTTATTTGGGATTCCTGGAAATTCTTTAAGCCAGTAGAGTGCCAGTCCCTTTGTCTTACAATCAGTGGTTCCTGATGCACCTATAACCCTAACCTTGGGAGCAGGTGGTTGAAAACATATTGATTGGATACTGTGTTTGAAATCCATTTAGAAGATTTGTGTTCACAATGTTCATTGAGAGAAATGAGGATGGAATAATTGTACCAAAAACAATACAGGGAACAATATTGGAGGAAACTTAATATAGGTAAAATATGATTCATATCACACAGCATCTGCTTTGGAGAGTGGAGAGAGGGTGGAATTGACCCATATATTGCCCCCCCCCCCAATGAAGTAAGTTTATCATACAAAAGATGATCATGTGATCCCCCCACCTCTGCCATGCCATGTGAAGTAAATGCTTGCTTAAGGGAAGCATTGAATGAAAAAGTAAGTGTTACCTGAACAAACTAGAATCATTCACACTGGATTTTGTTCCAAAAGGTTATTTTGTGACATACCTTTAATGGTATGCATAAGACAAAAATTATTGAGTTTGTTTGTGAGATATTATCACCAGGGTGGCAATTGATACATGGTGAGAACTGGTCCCTTGCCTGTATTGCCATATAATGTGGCTTGAGGTATAGTCTGACCACTGTTCTCATTTATTCAAATAAAGTAAACAGTTAAATTTTGTTATTCATGCCAACAAATTAAATAGAATAAATGCTAACTATAGATCTCCTTCAGCTGGATGTTATTTATCTAATTCTCCATGTTACACATTTATATAAAGTACAAACTAAGAATTTTTTTTTGCATAAATGATCAGCAACAAAATTGTTGTAATGGAGGCTAAGTTTAATGGAAGCATTCAGAAATATAATTGTTTTTTGTAAAGTATTCATTAAGTTAATAGTGACAGTTAATGAATGGATATTGACAGATAATGTAGGCATGGATCTTCCAATTTCATTATTTGCGACATAAACAACACTTCAAAGAGGATAGAGAAGATTGCTGTGAAGTTGCATGTGAATTTACTGCAAAGTAGCATACAAATGTTCTATTGATTGATTGATTCTTTTACTTTAAATTCAGTATTCGGCAGTACACTCTCACGGTACATGATGACCTACCAGGTGAAAAAATTTACAAGGGAGAGATAGCCAGGCTGGGGTCCTTCAGAAACCAAAGGCCGTAAGTGTAATGTGGTCATTAATCCAGTACATCTGCTAATATATAATTAAGAAATATAGTATAAATTGTTTGTAGAGAACAGCTATGGACGATTTTAATGTGATTTATAAAGAGTATAATCTCTTGATACACAAAAAAATGCACTTAGGACTTGTTTTAGACCCAAATCGGTTATGGTAAATCTGTATTATTGTAAATTTTTGCTATAAATGTAACATAAGTACTGTGAATTCATTTATTTTTTTCAGGAATAATTTTTAATATCTCAGACAGAAATGGCATTTATAGCAAACACATTTTATGTTAAATATAAAAATTTGTAGTTTATAAGACAACACAAAATCCCCCAAAATTTAGTATTACATGAATGAAAATGAAGTATTAGAACATGTAAGTGTGCTAGTAATACTAACTAGAGCATGTAAGTGTGCTAGTAATACTAACTAGAGCATGTAAGTGTGCTTGCAATACTAACTAGAGCATGTAAGTGTGCTAGCAATACTAACTAGAGCATGTAAGTGTGCTAGCAATACTAACCAAAACACTAATATTATTGAGACCGCATACTGAGAAGTCATTTATTTTTGTGGGTATCAATTTTCGTGGTTTTTCCAAAAATGACATTTTTGTTGGTACTTAAATTCATGGATTTGTGAAGGGTCCTACAGTTTATATTAAAGGATCCTTCAGTTTCTATTAAAGGGTCCTACAGTTTCTGTAGAAGGGTTCTACAGTTTCTATAGAAGGGTCCTACAGTTTCTTTAGAAAGGTCCTACAGTTTCTATAGAAGGGTTCTATGGTTTCTATGGTAGAATCATTGTTCATTTGGTCTTTAAATTAAAGGATTTGTGAAGGGTCCTACAGATTCTATAGAAGGGTTCTACAGTTTCTATAGAAGGGTCCTACAGTTTCTATAGAAGGGTCCTACAGTTTCTATAGAAGGGTTCTGTGGTCAATAGTAGAATCATTGTTCATTTGGTTTTTAAATTAAAGGATTCGTGAAGGGTCCTACAGATTCTATAGAAGGGTTCTACAGTTTCTATAGAATGATCATTGTTCATTTGGTCTTTAAATTCGTGGTTCATGGTAACCACAAAATCCATGAAAATTGGTACACTGTGAAAACTAGTGAATTCACATGGAAAATACAGTTGTATAGATTATATCTTTCAAGACCATAAAACAGTTTTTCAAGGAGAAAGAATTGATCGATTGGTTAGGTTACTTCATGTTTGTCAGAAATTTCTTTGTGAACTATGAATTAGTTATTGCTGTTGATTCATTTCATTTTGATTTTCCTCGTTTGGTGAAAGCTGATGTTTTCATCAGTACTTAATTTTATGGATTGGGAAAAGGCTAAAATTATTTTCACTCTTCGTTGGATCTTTAATTTTGTGGTTTGTGGTAACCATAAAATCCATGACAACAGGTACCCAACAAATTATGGTGAATAAGCATTTTTGTGGTTTTCAGGGATGAATTTAACCATAGCTTTGAAGTCAATATGAACAGTGAACAATGATGCCATTTATCACCACCCCTTTAAATTGCACTAAAAATATCATAAAATTAATCATTTTAATTATAGCAGTAACATAGGATTAAACTTATTTGCTTGCACTTGTATGGGATTAAGTGTCTGTCCTATATTTTATTCAGGAAGTTTGCATCAATGCTTGATATTCTTTGTATTGATTATTTTCAAATGACAGCTCTACAAAAATGAATTAGTCATAATAATGGCTTTTTTAACTGAACTTTGAAATTAGATACTTATATTTTTATGTGATTCAGAGTACTTTTCTTTGGTCGTATTAGCTGGTGCAGTCTAGTGCACACATTTTAAAAGATCTGTATTCTTTCTTTCAGACCATTTGATGCCAAGAACCCATATCTAGCCCCAGTAAAAGTGAACAGGGAACTACACAAAGGTGGAGATAGGTCATGCATGCACATAGAGTTTGATATTTCTGGCTCCAAAATCAGGTAAGATTAAGTGTGTCTTAAATAACATAAAATAAATTGAGATTAATGCTACCAAGTGAACTACACTTACCATATATACTAGCTTATAAGTCGAGTACAACTGCAAACAACATAGACAGTGATCTGCCATTGCATAATGTGCCAGTAGATCATGGTCCATATTGGTTGTTCTGCTGATTACTCCTAACAAACTGCATAGACCCAGATCTGCCAGCTCATTATGTGACAGCAGATCAGGGTCTGTGCAGTTTGTAGTTGGACTAGACATAAAAGCGAGTATATATGGTGCATGTGTAAGTCTTTGACTGCTTAAACTTACTTTTAAATCATCATGGTGACACTTCTTGACAAATAGTACTTGAAAACGTTATATTACTTTCTGCATGTGTGACCAATAGCTTTCTTACTATAGTACGATTAGGACAAAGTTGGAATCCACCATGAAGCTTCTGGTCAGCTACAATTATTGGGATATTTTAGAAGATAAATCATGAATCACTATATGTGCTATGGAAAGAGTTATCTTTATCATCAGGAGAAAGGTTTGGTTTAAACCCTATTTGTAGAGTCTTGGTTTGTTTCTTTCATGAAGATTAGCAATAGATAGTCCACAAAGATTAGAAATCGATAGTCCACACAGATTAGCAATATGTAGTCCAGAAAGATTAGCAATAGATAGTCCATCAAAATTAGCAATATATAGTCCACAAAGATTAGGATTAGATAGTCCACAAAGATTACCAATAGATAGTCCACAAAGATTACCAATAGATAGTCCACAAAGATTAGCAATAGATAGTCCATCAAGATTAGCAATAGATAGTCTACGAAGATTATCAATAGATAGTCCAGAAAGATTAACCTACAATTATGTACCAGAAATTAAATCAGTGGTGCAATATCAGTTATTGTGATTCAAAATAAACATTGCTTTTGGCAGGAAATGACTTGTGGTTTTTGAATTTGTTATTTATTTTTGTAAATGCCATTTATTTAAATCATCAGCATGAAAATAGGAACAAAGTAAACATAAATTACATTACTGCTATGTGCCAGACATAAGCATACATCAAGCATACATCAACCAGAAGTTCAGTCACATGTTAATAGCTCAAAATGGACACCTGCTTGGCACAAGGAAGGCAGAACAGTATATTTTAGTAGTCAGTCTGCTGTTTCCATTTTGTTCCCATGATATGGAATTTTACATCAAAGTGAGGGATTACATAATATCCATCGTCAAAATAAGGATGTTTACATGCAGTAGAACATGACTTTACAGATGATAATGCAACCAGGTCTGACTGAGGTGTTAATTAATATTTTTAAGCTGAGTTTGGGAAGATTTAAAATTATACTTGCATACATTTAAGTGATACTCACCACAAATATACAACCACTGATGTGTCTTTTTTATAGCAGATGCTAAAACAAAAAAATTAGCATGCAAAGTGAAAATTAGTAGACAGTCAGGATAACTGGTACATTGTGACAGTTTGTTGCCATTCAGTAGCCGTGACAACTGGTAGCCATTCAGTAGCCAATATAACACAAAAAAAATAAACAAAACCCCAAACAGTTGTAAGATTCATTTGAATTTTAGCAATAGTACATTTTCTCTCGTACAGTTATGCTCAGAAAAAGATACAAACACATGCTGTGCTAGTCAGTGTATGTTTAATGGATATTACTAGTATATCTTGCTGTTAAGTACAATAAAGTAGATGATCAGTCTATACTACAAAATCAGGACATATAAAATAAGCAGACCATCTGAATCGCACTATGCTAAATATTTGCCCATGTCATAAAAGTTTAACATACATTCTTGTCGACTCTGTCCATCAGATGTTTCTATATTTAGGTCTGCTTATCATAGACCAGAAGAGCTTATGGGATGGTCTGTTGTCCATTGTCCATCTGTCCATTAGCACAAGTTTGTTATCGCTACTCTTCCTAAAATACTTCTAGGACTGCCATGAAACTTTACTCAAACATTCATCCCAGGGTCTAGTTAGTCCTAAATGAAAATGGTGCCGCGCAGACACCCAATATAACCGCTATAATGTCCCTCTTCGAAATCTTGTTATTACTACTACTCCTGAATGGATTGTCCTATCAACATGGGGTATTCACCAAAAGACTTCTTATGATGTCTAGTTGGTCCTAAATGAAAATGGTGCTGATCTGATGTCCAGTATGAAAATCTTTTTATCACTAGTACTCCTGAATGGATGGTTGTATCAACATTGGGTTTTTAATAAATGACATCTTATGATGTCTAGTTAGTCGTAAATGAAAATGGTGCTTTTCAGACATCCAGTATGGTTCCACAGTGGCCATCTTGAAAATCTCGTTATTGCTACTCCTCCTGAATGCATGGTCATGTCAACCTGGGGTTTTCACTAAAAGACTTCTTATGATGTCTTGTTGGTTGTAAATGAAAATGGTGCCGATCTGACTTCCAGTATATCTTGAAAATATTGTTATTGCCTCTTTTCCTATATGGCGGGTCATATTGAAATTGTGCTTTTATCAAAAGACTTCCAATGCTGTATAGTTGGTTCTAAATGGTAATGGTGCCAATCTAATGTACAATATGGCCTCCATGGCAGCCATCTTGAAAATCTTGTTATAGTTACCCCTTCAAAATGTGAAGACATATCAGCATGGGGTTTCCACCAGAAGATTTCTTATGATGTCCTGTTGGTCCAAAATGAAAATGGTGCCAATCTGACATCCAATATGTCCACCACAGCATCTGATTTGAAGATCTTGTTATAGGTTTCAACACTCAGTAGTTAAAAGGAAGAAATAGTCTTATCTTTAATTCCTGGAAATTCTTTTCAGCCAGTAGAGCATCAATCCCTTCGATTGGTTTTCTCAAGAATACAGAATATTGCTGCAATTTATTGTTTTCCATAAGTAATCAGAATGCTGCTGTCATTTGCACCTGTGAGAAATCATGGGTCCTAGCCAAGTTGATATATATGTTTATTATAAAACAAGAATGTACTTTGCAGCATGATACTACTAAAACAAAATTCACCTCTCTTTTGATAACTCGTGCACAACGGGGTCCAATAACACAGACTGCAGTATAAGTAAGGGCATGAGTTACCGAGGGACCTCTGAAAAGTTAGGAACGATATGCCATCCTGGCTGGATATCGACAATGAAAAGACGGGGGGGGGGGGGGGGGTACTGTTTAATAGTTTCATACTCATTTTATAATTGTGTTGGGAATAATTGTCAACAAGATGCTTTTTCTAATGAAGTATTTTTTCTAATGAAATATTTTTTCAAGATAACCAACCTTTAAAAGATCGTTAAAATCATTATGATGTTACAACACTCACATGTGCACCTTTGGAAAAATTGTATATTACATCAGTGCTTTTTGCATGTGAATGTGGATATATTTGAGTGTTATTGTTGATGCACAACAAAATAAGATTTCCTTTTTTTCAAAAACAGGACACTTAATTCGTGAAACAACAGCCGACAATGTGAAAACTGGATTTTCTTTTATTGTTCTATTAGTAAAGTATTGATGCTGTGATTTCATTGCCAGTAATAGTGAAATTTCTGTCCTTGAGCATACTTCTGAGTATTGGGAATTTTAAGTTGACTACAGATTTTGGAACTCCTTTCTCCATAATGAACAGTACCTGTGAAACAAAGCTTTTCAAGCACAGACTACTCCTTTCACTTGCTTCCCTTGCTATCCTTGATCACATTTGCTAATTAGTAGGATAAACCACTGATTAATGTTAGATACTTTCATTATCTTACCGACATAATAATATTTATAACAGTGTTTAATTAGTCAATTGAAATGATTTGATCTGGCACACTACCATGACTGCAAGCTATTAAGTGGGTAGGATTTGCATGCCTTTTAACTTTTTTTTATATATTCCACCCCCATTATTTGATTTGATACAAAAGATGTAATTAGCATGATAATACAAAGCAGGACTACTTTTAATTGATTGTAACAATGCAAATGTACTGTATTGACATTGTAATGTACTTGCGATGAGAATTGTACAGGTGTCTATACATGTAAACTGCCTGAACCCAGCATGGGAGTAAACCATTCAATTGTATGGGTACACAGTGAGTTCCATAAAAACAGTTGAGTCATTCTCTGAAAGACAGAGGAAAAAATAAACCCAATATTCATTGAAACTTTTCTTTATAACTATGACTTTGCTTCTCTGCAGAGCAAAAGCGGGAGTAGAATGTCTGATTATATTAGCTGATCACTCCACGCCTTCAACTTAAATGGTTCTCTTCCAATCAGTGCTAACACTGGAAGGACAGTTTTCATGTGTATATGTGAATCATCTGAAGCTAGAAAATAGAAAGGGTTAAGATGAAGGGGGGGGGGGGTACATGTGCATGGCAGTGACCAAAGCTGCTCCTGTCAATTTGGGCCATAAACTTGTTTCAGCGGGCGTGTATGACGATTGATTGAGCAGGCTTTGATAGTCTGTTGTTTTCCCTTAAAAAGGTAGTTAAATTAATTGATTTATAAATTCGGGTAAGAAACTTTTTCAGTCCACCACATTGTTTGCTTGACTTGTGAACATCTAAATCTCGAAGCTAATTGCATTTGTTTATCTCCGGACTTAATCCTGCCCAGGGCTTCAACCTTCTCTTTAACAGTAAAAGCTTCACGTTTCTGTATCCCATTATCTTGTAAATACCCACTAATTAACACTCTGACACCTATTTGTTTAAACGACTACAGCAAGAATAATTAAGGAGCAACGGCGTCATTTGTATAGGGAATGCATGATATTATTCACTGGTCAGTTGATTGTGTGACAATTGTCTGATAACACCACAAAGCCACATATGCGTGTTGCTTTTTTTTTTTTTTTTTTTTTTTTTTTAAATAAATATTTTTATAAATCATTGCCCCATAATTTGGACAACCTTTAGCAGTGAGATTGACTTTGATGATTAGCAATTACTTAAATTAATTGATTTATAAATTTGGATGAGAATCTTCTTTCTTTTGAGCAGCAGTTGTACACAGAATGCTTTGAAGAAAATCACAAAGAAGACTTACTGACTTTATTGTTCATAATTCAATAATAATAAGATTAACACTTTTTAATGAGCTGACATCTTTCAGAAATAAGCTGAGATCAAAATGGAGTGTTGACTATATGCACATTTGAAATGAATATTCACAAATAGAAACATTTAACATCTTTATTCATATAAAGAAAGATGCAATCATAAGACACTTTATTCTTCAAGAATATAATACATCTTGCCAAATTATTAAATCAAACTTTTGTTTATTTTGGCACAAAACTTTGTAGTACTTCAAGAAATTTGTGAATTATTGTAAAATTTTGGGAGCCACGCCACGATCATGTTATATCCGAATTCATACATGATCTCTAACCCAAAATGATAATTTTTTACACATTATTTTTCGTTCTTTGAAACAAATATTTATTTTTTCATGTATAAAAAAATATATGAAATGTCAGGAGCGATGCCATGATATCGTGTTATATCCGAATTCATGCTATAACGAAGCATGCCATAGAAGGGTTATATATATATGTGTGTGTGTGTGTTTTGGGTTATTTTACTTGTGTCTTCTGTTTCTCATTATATTTCATTATTATATGTCATCTCAGACTTATATGTCGGCTTATGCATGGGTCATGCACTTTTAATGTTTTTACCTCTTCAGTTTGGGGGGGGATCGGCTTATACGCAGATGGGATTATATGCGAGTATATACGGTGGTCCCTTTGAGGGACTTGTGTTTCATTCAGTTTTGGGTGCTAGCAGATTTTATATTTGCATCTGTAGGCCCAATGCGCCCTTCTGCATGTCATTAGAGGCAATTAATAGAGGCAACCTCTTTCCCCTGAGATGCATCCTATGATGATGTTCATGCTAAGATGATCTTGGACTTTTTAAAAGAGTTAGGTTTATATAAAAAAAATTGACTTTGTAATTTAATGATTTTACAATTTTTGGGCCTTTATTTGCTGTCTTGTCTTGTGTATCTGTAAACAGTTATTTTTTTAAACTTCTCAAAAACCATTTTGAACAAATTATGCACAGAGCATCATGGCATGAAGGGCTTTCAAATTTATACTAATGATGCTGATCTACCATCAAATATCTCTGTCATTACTAAAAGTAGTAATAACACTTTAAACAACTTCTCAAAAACCGCTGAACAAAATCGGATCAAATTCGAGAAAATCATCCTAGTAGGTAGACCTTTAAAGTTTGTAAAAATGATGATGATCTGCCTTCAAATATGGCTGATGTTATTAAAATTAGAAAGCCACTATAATTACTAAAAATAATTTATTTTTAAAAGGACTTCTCCTCCAAAACCATTGAGTAGAATTGGAACAAACTTTTACAGAAAGCATCCTAGCATAAAGACCTTTCAGATTTTTACAAATAATGCTGATCTGCCTTCAAATATGGCCACAATTACTAAAAATATAAAAATCTTAAAACTACTTCTTTTCAAAAACTGCCAAACAGAATTTGACCAAATTTTATGCAAAGCATCTTGGCATAGTGGGCTCTTCAATCTACACAACAAATGCTGATCTCCCATTAAATATGACCACTGTTAACACAGATAGAAAAACCTTTAATTGACTTCTCCAAAACTGCTGAACACGTTTGATCATATTTTACAGAAGTTTATTGGTATGAAAACCTAATTTTTACAAATGATGCTAATCTGCCTTCAAATATAAGTGCTGTTACCAAAAAATAGAAAAACCTTGAAATGTCAACTTATCCAAAACTGATGTACAGAATTGGATCATATTTGACAGTAAGTATTCTGGCATGAAGACCTTTCAGATTTTACAAAAAATGCCGATCCATCATCAAATATGGCCACTGCTACTAAAAATAGATAAACCTTTAAACAATTTCTTCTCAAATATCGCTTAAAAGAATTTGACTAAATTTAACAGAAAGCATACTGGCATAGATCTCTTTTAAATTTGCACAACTGATACTGATCTGCCATCAAATGTGGCTGCTATTACTTAAAATAGAAAAACCTTGAAATGACTTCTCCAAAACTGTTGAATAAAATATGACAGAAAGCATTTTGGCATGAAGACCATTCACATTTAACAAAAGATTCCAATCTGATATCTATCTACCATAGCATTTGACCAATCTTGATACAAAACAATCCTGGCATGAAAACCTTTCAAATGTATACATACAATACCAATCTGTCATCAAATATAGCCACCGTTAATAAAAATAGAGAAACATTTTAGCAACGTCTCAAAAACCGCTAAGCTGAATTTGACAAAATTTGAGAGGGAGCATCCTAGTATAGAGTTTATTAAAATATTTACAAATGATGTCAATCTACCTCTAAAAGTAAAAAAAAATTTGCACAATTTTTTTTCTAAAAAGCTGCTTAGTAGAATTTGACCAACTTTGACATAAAGTGTCCTGACATAGGGGCCTTTCAATATTGAACAGATGATGCTAATCTTCCATCAGATGTGGATGAAGATAAAAAACTATTGAAATCTTGAAACAGATGTTTTCATAGCATATGTTGTCAGCAGCATTGAAGAAATTTTAACAGACAGCATCCTACTGGTCCAGATTTCTTACCAACTGCTCTTGCATTTGGCTATTAGGCAGATGCCAGTCAGGTGAGTGATTTCAGGCCCACTTGGGCCTCTTGTGTTTGTTTTGTATGCCTTTGTTGTGGATGCCTAAACTTCTTTGGCTCTATATAACCAGGGTTGTGCTAATGTACCAGTACACCCTATACATACATACATACATACATACATACATACATACATACATACATACATACATACATACATACATACATACATACACACACACAGACACACACACACACATACATACATACATACATACATACATACATACATACATACATACATACATACATACATACATACATACATACATACATACATACATACATGCATACATATCATATTTTCTGTATGTTTTTGGACACCATAATTTTTTTTGCGTAAATGATATTTAAATGCCTTGTAATTTTCAGATGATGCTTTGGTATAAAAAAAATTTCTTCTAGAACTTATGTTTTTGCACACAATCTAGGAAGATCTGATGTGTGTTTTCAAATAAAAGTCTCTGTTGGTAATTTAACAGAGACGAAGTTCGCTTCATTAGGTCAGCAATAAATATTTAATGTAATCATGAACTTTAAATAACTTAAATAATTTTAAATCCTTTGTTTCAATTGTCATGAAAAATTCCCAGATTGTTCATGTAAATTCCCAATTGTACAGGGTATATTCTAGGATGCGCCATTGCAGGTTCATGCTAATTTCTAAAAAATAGTACTGAAAAAATCAATTAAATGCATGAAAAAAGTTTATATTTTCATGCCCTGTCTTTATTTCTTTGTTAAATTGTTTGTGTCAATTCTGATGAAAAATTCCCAGCATGGGGATCATATGTGTATGATAGTGAATGCACAGTGATGGTGGGAAGATTTCATTTGATGTGTTACCGGTATATAATGTTGTATATTTTTCCCCTTTCAAAACTAATAAATGCTCAGTTTTCAGGTCAAGAATTCATTAAACTTTTTAAGCAAGAGATTAGAATTTTAATAGTTACTTATTTGATACCTGGTTTTTCTCTATACTTGAGAGGTAGAAATTATAGTCAGAGCTTAAAAGTTTTAAGGCAGTTACCACCAATAGCACCATAATTATTGTATATTTATATTTGATGTAAATTCAGTCTTACAGGGTCTATTCTTGCATGTGCAATTGCTTGATTCACACTAATATTTTTTTTAAAAATCACACAGAAAAATCAGCTAAATGTGTGAAAATCACATTATATTTTCAAGCACAACATTTACTGTAGTATCATTTATTTTAGTGGGGCTCAATTTTTATGGTTTTGTAATATTTAAAAAAAACATTTTCGTGGGTACTTAAATTCATGGTTTTGCCTGTCAAAGTTTGCATATTAGTAAGTATTTAATGTTGTGGTTTAACCTCTACAAATACCCAAAATAAAGAATAAAAAAGAATAAAATTATGCAGACGCAAACAGTGATCACTTGAATGTGTGAAACAATATTACACATGTATGAGCACAAATCAAAGACCTGACAAGTTCAATACTTACACTGTATTTTCATCCAAGAGGATAACGTCAATGGAAGCAGACATAGCCAACAACATTGAAACATTACTACCACCTCTATGAACACATATAAAACACCTGTCAAGATCAATCACTTACACCGTGTTTTAGTCTGAGTGCTCAACATCAAAGGAAGCCAACGTGGCCAACAACACTAAGTCAGTTGGTTATTAAAGTACATCTGTATGACCTTACTTAAACCACTGTCCATAAAGTGAACAAGACACGTGACTGGCTGCCCCTTGCTCAATGCAAATCAGCAGGCAGTGGCAATATTTTATGTGTTTAGAGCCCACCAAAGTGTGAAGATGCTAACTAAATTGAAAGACAATGGAATCTCTCATTTGTTTGAGCCTGCCTCATGTACAGACCAACTTCAACCACTAGACTTGACAATAAATAAAGAGTACAAAGAAGAATTAAAATCACACTTCCACAACTGGTATGCTAAACAGGTCATGGAGGCAATCATGGAAAAGGAAGATGTTACCGATGATGATCAGTGCACTGTATTAGTGAACTTTGCAATCTCATTGATAAAGCCAATTCACACTGAATGGATAATTGCAACTCACACGTCAATGAGTGAAAGATCGGACCTTATATCAGTGGTTTTGACAAAGCTGGACTTGTTTAAAATTTGGGGATTATTTACCTGACAAGCATGTGTGTGACAGGAGTTTTGATTGAAAGAATGTTGATACAGTGGCTTTGTCCGAAAATCAGTGAAGTGTGAGCTTTAATACTCTGCTTTAATTAGTGTACATACATAGTGTTACATTAATAATAGTGCTTCAAGCAATAGTTCTAGTATTTTACAGGCTTTGTTGTTCTTTTTGGATTAAAAATGCATGGATAAAATGAAATATGCTTCCAGGAGAATTTAAATTTTTCAACAACAGTACTCAAATGAAGGATCAGTTTGAATAAGTATTAAATTTAATTTTCATATATTAGTATTTTTTATTCTTTCTTTCATTTTCAGTATTACTAGTGTTTGAATACTTTATGCTTTTTCTCGTTTCTCTCTATTCTTACTTATGTTACATATCAATTTAAGGCAGGGAGTGGAAATTACAGCTATCGGATACCTTATCTATATGTGTGCATTGAAACAATATAAAATGCTGTATAATTCTTTTTTCAAAGGGTTAAAATAAAATAAACACTTGTAAAAGCTAATATTTTATTGCCAGATTACAGTATTGACATTGATTTATCAAATACTAGTAGCTTTGTTAATCTCTAGGAATGAAACAATATACAAACATGGGTGTGGGGGGTCATCATCATACGTAGCTAATTGTTCGTTGGGTCATTAAATTCGTGGTTCGGGGCAACAACAAAAACGATGACAATTGGTTCCCCACTAAAATTGCTGATACTACAGTATTTCCTCTCTAAATCCCTCCTATATTTAGGAAATTCTTCACTTTTTTTCAAATAGACGGGAGAATTTCCCTGTAAATTTTCAGGTTTGTCATCAAGAGCATCTTTCTTCACAGGCGATTCTTTTTGTGATGTATCCTTAGAATCATTACTTCGAGAATGCTTCTGTGGACAGCCTACTGGTCCCTTTGGAGATGATTTTGAAAGGTAAACCTGCATACAGAGGTCACCTGTGTACAAAGGTCACCTTTGCTTTTTCCCATGGGTGACCACTATTGGCAGGTTTGACTTTATTAACATATAAACCACTCCGAATTATATATTGCAACTTGTTTGTGATATTTACTTGTACCATTCCTAAGGTGCATACAACTCAAGCCCCAGAGAACCCTCTCACTCTTGTTGCTAAAGGACTCATGATACTAATTAAATTCACATAGTAAATTTATCGAAACACCATGATATAACAAATTCAGTAACTTCACATTTCTAAATGCCCATGATCAAACCTATATTTCTCAGTATAGACTCATCCTTGATGCAATCTTCTGTGTCGAGAAAACCGTATGTCCCATGGCATTTTCTTGATCTACATTTGCATGAAATGTGTTATCAGGTGCTACTTTCATTAATGAGTGTTCCTAAGTCTGTGAAAATAATAAAATCGCATCAATAGAATCTTGTCTCAATTTTTTTTTCCAGTTACATATAGGATAAACTATCAAAAGATTTTGTTACTAAAATTTTACTTATTATTTTTAACTAATTATGGAACACCAAACATGTATACACTTAAATTATGTTAAGCCATGTGTATACTGGTTCCCATTTTTCCATATAATTAGTACCATTAATCCTAAAAGACTGACTCTCAATATAAATTATACATGGGTTTTTCTTTAAAAAATATGTTCAGAATCATAATTGCAAAATCTTTTTTTTTTATAGTTTGTTTGCATTTCTGATTTACATAGAAATAAAGCTTGCATGTGTTTGTAAGGTAGATTTTGATGATAACTGATTAATAGAAGGTTAAACAGTGGAGTTGTGAGATTACTAACATAGCAGTTCTTCTGGAAAATACACATACAATTGGGGCTTTAATACATGTATGGCTGCATTTTCTGGTGTATGGTCATGTATCATATAGACAAAAATAGGCAAGCAGTGTTTATTTTCATTCATTACCCTACATGTAAAGATAGAAAAAAGCTTGTTTTACTTTAAGGTAGCACATCATCATAGGTGCTAACTTTGTTAATAGGAGTGGGGTGATATTTGTCTTCTGCTGTTTGTTTTCTGACACCAAATTAAAAAGCTTCATATGTCTTCAGATGGCCAAAAAAGTAATTATTTTTTTGTCATCTGAAAATATGCAGACAATATGGTACATACATGCATGCATACAGACAGACAGACAGATATGTCTCATAATTGTTTTGTTCATTTCTGTATCTAGGTATGAAGCCGGTGACCATGTCGCTGTATATCCTGTTAATGATCCAGGGATTGTCAATGGGATTGGAAAGAGTCTGAATGTAGACCTGGACCAAGTCTTCACATTGACTAATATAGATGGTAAAGTACCATAATTTCATACAGTTGTTGCCTTCTGTCTATGAAATAGATCTAACAGAAAATGTAGTGGTTGCATTGACTGTCTTTCGATCTGTTGTCAACTTCTGGTTAAAATATTTTTGTAAAACAGGTTGATATTTTCTTCTTTTCTTTGCTTATATTTGCTTTCCATGGGATATATAAGATCCGTTGTGACACAAGGGATGAAAGCTGAAATGTCAAGGTCAGGTGGGGTATTGATTGTAGCATAGTGTACTATAATATTCAGTTTATATTGGCTAATTGGCTGTCTTAATGCTGTTATGACTCTAGATCTTAAAATAATGTAACAGTAAGAAAGAGAAACCAACAATTTATGTAAAATCAACAAACAATTTATTTCTCTGTAATTAAAAATGAAAATTCAAAAGACACTTACAATTTGTGAATTAAATTCCAAATACACCTCTCCCATGATAACTCACACACAACAGTATCCAAAAACATAGACTGCACTATAAGCGAGGGCGCGAGTTACCGAGGGACCTGAATTTTTTTTTAGAAGGGAATGCCATCCCTGCTGCCAGCGGCACTGGACATCAAGAAAATCACAGTGTGTGTGTGTGTGGGTAACGGGGCTGTTTAATGGCTGAATACTCGTTTTATAATTGCATTGGGAATAATTGTCAATAAAGAGCTTTTTTCTAATGTAGTTGTTTGCTATTTTGTATCAGTTACCTTTATTTTCAAGATACCCAACTACTGAGAGATCATTAACAACATTAGTCCAAGTGGTTTCAACAACACGTGTACGTGAATACATTGTGTATTACGTCACTGCTTTTTGTTGTTGTTGTTTCACAACAAAACAAGATTCCTTTTTTACAACAACTAGGGACATATATTTCGCTAAACAACCATTAACATTGAAACTCGATTTATTTATTGCTCTATTAATAAAATATGGATGCCATGATTTCATTGCAAGTAATAGTGAAACATTTTCTCATCCCTGAGGAAATCTCTGAGTGGCAATTTAAAAATTTTAAGTTCACTGCAAACTCTGGAACTCGCTTCTTCCCTAATGAACCGTATCTGTGAAACAAAGCTTTTTATTTACCAAGTACTCATTTTGCTTGGTTACCTTACTGTCTTTGATCACATTTGTGAATGAGTATGCTAATTTAAGGTACTTGAATTATATTGCTTACATAATAATATTTATAACAGTGTTTGATTGATCAATTGAAATGAGTTGACCTGACACACAGCCATAACCGCTAGCTCTTAAACAGGTAGGATTTGCACGCCTTTTAACTTTTCTTTTATTGCACCACCTTTATTTGATTTCATACAAAAGACGTAATTAACGTGATAATACAAAGCAGGCCTGCTTTTAATTGAGTGTAACAACAACAAATACTTCCGCTAGTCGCAGATAAAAAGAACGGTCGGCACTTAATTAGTTTCTCATGGAAACGCTCGCGGACATAGCTGTGATGGTTGAATGATATTTTTCACGTTTGAATACTAGAGGGCATATTGCATTTATGATGATTACACAGAAACCAAATTAAAAGATAGAACTAAAACACAAATTTCATTTGATTGGTATTTTTTAAAGTGTTTACACCAGTAGGCATTAGTGACATTTTCATTGATCGAAATTTCGTTGAATATTGTTATTTACAGTGTACTGAGAATGTTGTTTTGAATGAAAATTGAAAAAATATATGACTTCTTATTAAAAGTTAAGAATTTCAGGACATTGATTAAAATTTCTGGGTACTAACTACTGTTTTCGACGTTAAAACAAGTGATATATCAAGGTTGCATTTACCAATTTTGACAATTAACAAATAGGGGCCAATGTGTTTGGCATTTTCTAGTATAAAAAAAATAGGATCCATGCATTACCCTGCGTTATAAGCAAGTTCGCGAGTTATCCGGGCACAAGTTATCGAGGGAGTGGTGTAATCCTAAATGTCCTCAACACAAATCAGAAATTATAAAATGTTCTGAATGTTCTGAATGAATGTTCTGAATGAATGAATAGTCTTGAATGTCCTGATATACCACAAGAATAGTCTTGAATGTAATGATGTACCACAGTGATACAATCTAGAATATCTTTGAGAATGTCCACAAATATCCAAAAGTTAATATTTAAATCCAAAGGTTAATGAGCACTTTATGGTAGCTCCAATGAATGTTCAGATAAAGAATTCTTTTTGAATTATGTCTACAGCATTACAGCACTACAGCACAAATAAAATTCCAAACAGTCTGATGATTCCAAACAGACTGATTAAAAAAAAACAGGAATGTTTTTAAAACAGGATTTAAAATTGGAATGATTACAATGTGTATCAAGTCTGTATGTATACACATTTTCTAATAACCCACAATGCACGGGAACATGCATCGATTTAGTGTAAAATCCCCAAATTAGTTATGAATAATTGTCAACAAGACTGGCTTTCAACTCAAATACCAATAAATACCTTGTTGACATCTTAACCAAACTTAAAGTGTGACTTACTATTTGAATGTATTTTAAAGTACAGTAATAAACCAAAAGCTTAGGCACTCATTATAGATTCTATATACATAACAATGCAACTACTTTTAAGTATTGTCTGATATATGTTATACAGAAACTGTCGTTCTGTTTGTTCATGGAGGTCAAACTGCCAAGTAATGTTCCAGTTGCTCCATGAATATATATATTGCATTAATGTTAGAAATTAACCTCTTGAATCCAGTCTTTCCCAAAAGACTAAAACATTTGACTTTTCCGTTGGTACACAATATAGACTACAAAATTAATATCTCATCAGTCAGTGGCTATCTGTATACTGCATGCTCATTAGTTTCAGCTTTTACTCAACACAGGCAACATTGTATCAGTATACCTTCTGAAATCCATTCTATTTCTCTGGAAATAGCAGCTATCCATCTGCAAAGTTGGTATTGTGTTATTGAATTATCTTTGCTATAAGCATTGATGACCTTACAAACATGAGAATTCGAACTTATATTAGACATATTAGTTGCCTCATGTCAGGAAGGTTTGGCTTGGTTTGGAGTTTATGGCACAGCAACATAGGTAGGTTATTTAGTGCAGAGGCAATTGGAGAAAAGTGCCTTGCCCATGGACACCACAGTAGCCAAACTAGGCTGATCTGATGGTAAGATTACATATTTGCTGTTTACATTCCATAGTAATGTTTATATAAATGGTGTGCGCTGTTGAATTTCTTTTCATTTTCATAATTTAAAGCGTCATTGCTTTAAGTTGTGTTTAGTTTTCATTACATTACTTTGTCATTTTTAACTCTACTGGTCATAGACCAAAAGAGCTTATGGGATAACCTGTTGTCTGTTGTGCGACATCTATCCATCCATTAGCACAAATTTGTCATCGCTACTGCTTCTAAAATACTTGGAGGATTACTATGAAATTTAAAAAATTTTTTTATTGCTATTACTCCTAAGCTATTTGGAAGAGTACCATAAACTTTACACGCACATTCATTCCAAGGTCTAGTTGGTCCTAAATGGTGCTGCTTAGACGTGCAATATGGCCACCACAGCAGTCATGTTGAAAATCTTGTTATCACTACACCTCCTGAATGGATGGTCATATCAACATAGGGTTTTCACTCAAAGACTCCTTATGATGTCTAGTTGGTCATAAATGAAAATGGTGCTGATCTGATGTCCAATAAAATGGCAGCCATCTTTAAAATGTTGTTATTGCTACTCCTCCTGAACAGAAAAAGTGATATTGACATGAGGTTTTTTCACCAGAAGACTTCTTATGAAGTCTGTTTTGTCCTAATGAAAATGGTTCCACTTGGACATCCAATATGGCTGCCACAGTGGCCATGTTTAAAATCTTTTTAACACTGCTCCTTCTGAATGGATGGTCATATCAACATGGGGTTTTCAGTAAAAGACTTTTTATGATGTCTGGTTGGTCCTAAATGAAAATACTGCTGGCTGGACTTTCATTATTTCCACCACAGTGGCCATCTTGTAAATCTTGTTATCACTACTCCACCAAAATGGATGGTCATATCAACATGGGGTTTTCACTGGAAGACTTCTTATGGTGTCTAGTTGGTCTTAAATAAAAATTGTGCCAATCTGATATCCAATATTGCCACCACAATGGCCATCTTATTGCTACTCCTCCTAGATGGAAAGTCATATCAGCATTGGGCTTTCACCAGAAGATTTCTGATGATGTCATAGTTTGTACTAAATGAAAATGGTGCAGATCTGACACACAGTGTGGCAGCCATGGCAGCCATCTTGAAAATCTTGTTATTGCTCCTCCTCCTAAATGGGAAGTCATATAAACATGGAGTTTTCACCAGAAGACTAATTATGATATCTGGTTGGTCCTGAATGAAAATGGTGCCAATCTGGTGCTAATCTGACGTCAAATATAGCTGCTACAAAGAACGTATTGAAAATCTTGTCACTAATTCTCCTGAAAGGATGGTCATATCAACATGGGGTTTTCACCAAAAGTCATCTAATGGTGTCTAGTTTGTCCTGAATGAAATGGTGCTGATCTTACATCCAATATGGCTTCAGAAGTATAAAACAGAAAATTTGAAGAAATGTGGTGTGGTTTAACATATCAAATGTAGTGATTGTGAGAATGACTATATTGGTGAAACAGGCAGAGTGTTAGAAACAAGGATTAAAGAACACATCAGTAGAGGGTCATCTGCAATATATGAACATTGCAGCAATATGTGACATTCCATCATTCCCAATCAGACCAAGGTCATCACAGCTGAAGACAACTTATGGAAAAGGAAGGAGGCCAACACTAAACAGGGACGAGGGGCTTCAACTACCATCTATCTACTCCAGTCTGCTCGTATCACGTGACCATTACAAGTCACGTGATCAACAGTAGTCGCTGATGAAGGCAGTGTGATATTGCCGAAAATTTGGAACTAGAACACATTTATGCTCTGAGTAAAGGAAATTCCTAGTAATCATTACTATGGCTTGATTGTGTATGGATTAGCAGCTCGCAAATCTTACTTCCAGATGCTTGACTCAATACAAAGTCAGGGACTTAGACTTTGTCTGAGAGTATTTAGGACTTCCCCTTCAAAATGCCTCTGTTGCGGCAAATGAATAATAACTTTATCTCAGATGAATGAAAATGGCTCTTCATTATACTACCAGACTATCTTCAAATCCCTCATATAATGTTGTCTTTAGACCCTAATATTAGACCTTGTTTGATGAGAAACAAAAATTGAATTCCACCTTTTGGTATACGACTTTGTCCCCATCTAGGAGCAGCAAATATCAATCATGCCAATCCTGAAAAACTCCCAAATTTCCACCTTGGTTATCAAAACGTTTTAATCCCTGAAAATAATATTTGATCTTTGCCATTACAAAATGCCCTTTGCCAAACCTCCTGTTTTTCAGAGTCAATTCAAGGAAATGAAGCCTCATATTATTGGCTGTACATCCCTGTATACAGATGGCTTGAAAGGAGACAAGGTCGCAGCTGCTGTTGCAATGCATCATGGCACCATCTTGACCAGATAAACCTCCATTTATACCACAGAGCAGTGGTGTACTGGCCGTCGGGCATACCGGGACAAATCCCGGTGGGCTGCCGCATCGGTGAGCCGTAAAAAAAATCCGTTTTTACCGGTATTTTACTGGTGTGAGCAAAACACTGGGCCTGTCCTGGCAGATAAGTCCAGGGCCGAGTTGCTTATCCAGTACACCCCTGCCACAGAGGTTATAGCCATACTAAAATCTTTGAACTACATCAAAACCTCTCAAAAACAAATTTTTCATCATAATTTTGGATTTCCTTTCCACACCGAAAGCCTTGCAAAACTGTAAAATTTGACAACCGATTATATCCCATATTTTACAGAAACATGATCTGCTCTTACAGTCTGGAGAAAATATTTTGTGCTGATGGCTGCCTAGTCACATTGGTATTGAAGTGCGAATAAAACTGCCCTGCAGACAGTTTCTGAATATAAGACTCCATATACTAACATCATATATTTTAAAAATCAGCATGTTCCATATACTTGGCACAATCTGTGGAATGAAAACTCTTCAAACAAGCTTTGGAACATCAAACCCATCATTCGAAAGTGGCATTCTTCATTTTTATATAGAACAAATCACAGAGATGAGGTGCTCAACCACAGTGCATACCTTGCCAGTGTCCACTGACAGTGGAACACATTCCTGTCAAGTGTATCAACATAACCCTTTAAGAGAGAAGTCTTTTTTATGTGAACTCAGTTTAGAAGCTTTCTGATGATATACCACAGGAGAATATCTTGGACTTTTTGAAAGAATGCTGTTTATATAAGAACATTTTGACATTGTATTTTAAGGATTTTATATTTATTCACTTTATCATTTATTTTATACACCTTTTAAAGAATTTAAGCATCTTTATCTTTTATCTTGTAGGACTAGATGTTTACTTTTATTTGGAAGGTTTTATCTTCCTAAAGTTTGTTCCTTCAATTTTGATCTGACATCTAATATGGCCACCATGGCAGTCATCTTGAGAATCTTGTTATTTTTATTTTCCAAAATGTAAGGCATATCGACATTGGGTATTCACCAGAAGACTTTTGATGAAGTCTAGTTAGTCCTAAATGAAAATAGTGTCAATCAGACCTCCAATACAGTCACCAAAATGCCAGTCCAACTTGAAAATCTTGTTATCATGACTCCTTGAAAATCATGTTATCACTACTCCTCCAGAATTGAAGACAAATTTATACATGCAACTGATGTTGACCCTGGGGTCCATCCTTACCCCCAATGATGTAGACCCTGGATCACAGCTTGAAAACTAATGAGATCCCTGCCCTATTAACATACTTGTTAGGCATGAGAAGAAAAATGCACATACCCAACTGATATTTGGCCATGGGACAGTCCTTACACAAATGGACCTACTCAAGATGCTAAAACTTTGTGGTGGAGGTCAAAATAGGGAAGATTTCTAATTTAGATAATGCATTTGATATAATGCCTACACTGTGAGCTTTACAAAATATTGATCTTACAAAGTTCAGTGGTAAACAAGACACCAGGCATGCATAGTGACCCAATAAGGGGTTTGTGCACTTACTGAAGCACTTGTAGGTATTACATTGAATATGGTATATGGAAAGTTCTGAGTTCCTTTAGGTATTCTGAAGCAATTTCAATGCCATACATCTTATTGCAGAAGAGGCCAGTAAGAAGCATCCCTTCCCTTGCCCATGTACTTACCGCACAGCTCTCTCCCATTACTTGGATGTGACCAGCAGTCCACGGACACATATTCTCAGGGAGCTTGCTGAATGTGCAGATGAAAAGGACAAGGAATTTCTTTTGAAACTGACATCAACAACTCCAGAGGGGAAGGTAGGAATAGTCTGTCATTCCATCATGCAGAAAAGTTTGTTGTTGCACCCAGTTGGAGCCTGAATCAGCTTATGGTATTACCCAGCATCTGTCATGAATTAATTTAATGTATTTCCATACTTGTTACCTATGAAACTCCATTGACATGGATTTTGTATCAGCAAAGTAGACAAGTAAAATACTTAAATCTGATCAGATAGTTTGATCTATATGGATACTTTGCTCGTGATGCTGTAATTATATAATTAGATTTTGCTAAAACTTTGAACACTGGCTAATAGGAACCAGACTTATGATCATCTGGGAATAAGCATTTACTTGTAATAAGTACAAATAAAAAAATAAATTTTGAACTATTTAATCATTTGATGATATTAGATGTGCAAGCATTTATCAGATAACAGTGAGCAAGTGACTGATGAATAAAATTCCATTACTTCATGAAAATAACTCCAGATATCAATACAAACAATAATATCTTAGAAATGTTGCTATAAAACTATGCACTTGTGAGGAAATCAAATGCAATACAAGGGATTGACATGCAGGTCCTCGCAATGTCAAGGTTATGCCTATTGGAGTTTTTATACCTCCACTTTTGTAGGCAGTACACAATCTTGTTATCACAACTAGTCTTGCACTTTTTGATGCATTGCCATGAAACTTCGTAAACATTATGGTCATCATCTGAAGATGTGCATATGAACAAATCACTTTGCTTCTGCAATTTGTTTATGGAATTATTGCTTTTTTTATGTAGCAGTGCATGATGCGTTAGTGCAACTAGTCTCATAGTTTTTGATGGATTGCCATAAAACTTCATAAATATTTTATCCATCACCTGAAGATGTGCATATTGACAAATCACTTTGCTCTTGCAAATTTTGTTTTGAGTTATTGACCATTTTTAAGTTTAATGCTCTGTATCACAGTCTTGTTAGCACAACTAGTCTCATAGCTTTTGATGGATTGCCATGAAACCTAGTAAATATTATGATCACCAGAATATGCGTATATCAACAAATCGCTTTGATCCCAAAATTGTTGTCAGAGTTATTGCTTATTTTGTCATGAAGCTTAATGCAATGTATGACATTATCTCATTAGTTCAACAATTCTCCCCATTTTTGATGGACTGCCATGAAACTTGGTAAATTTTGTAGTCATCCCCAGAAGATAACTGTGTCCCACAATTTTTAGTTCACCTGGCCATAAGGCAAAGCGAACTGAGGGCATGGTCTGCATCCATTGTGCGTCACCCATCATCTGTCATCCATCAGTCAATAATTGCTTGTTATTGCTCTGGAGTCCAAATTTCTGATTCGATTTCAATCAAATTTGGAATATGGGCTTTTGTCATCAAAATCTCAGACTAGTTGATAAAGAGCAAGATCTATGTATATTAATGAGATTATCTTGGATATGATTGTCTGAGCTTCTTAATAATGGAGAGAGAATTTTTGACTGGATTTTAAACAGACTGGTATATAGGTTAATATTGTCAAGATGTTGGATCATTTTTATTATGAGTGAGACCCGTGCATATTTTTGAGGTTACCTTGCACCTGATTGGCTGTTTTTTTACCACTCTAGAGACTGTTTTTTCAATAGGACTTTGATCAAACTTTGTAAATAGGCCTGTGTCATCAAGATCTTGCTTGAGAATGATTATGAGTAAAATTCATGCAAGCTTGTCAACACTCTTGGAACTATATTTCTAATCAGATTCTGATCAAACTTATTAAATAGTTTTATTATCAAAATGTTGGATGAGTTTGATTATATTATCACTGTCATAGATAGGTTTTTTAATAAGTGTGCATATTAATAAGATACCTTGCATCTGATTGGTTCAGCTTATTTTCTCGCTAAATCTGTAGACTATATTTCTCATCGATTTTGTATAAAACTTGGCAAATGGGTTGATATCATCAAGATCTTGGATGACTTAGATTATGAGAAAAAGATTATGCCAATTAATTTTTTTCAGTATATGGTACAGTAGGTAAAATCAACATGATATAAAGTTTGTGAGATAGTTTACATAGGTTATGTTCTTACAATACTACATAAGCCTGCTTAGTGAAATGGTCAGCTGTTAAGTTATATAAGCCAGGTGAGTGATGTCAGGTCCAGGCAATGTTTTCTTATTAGAGTTTGGGCCCTTTTTTTCTTGTAGCTGAATGCACTGTGTGATAGAATCTTCTGAACACAACTGTTCTCTCAGATTTCAGTGGTTCACCTGGAAAATTGTGGAGTATTTTGATCACCATATAATGATGCACATATCAACAAATTAGTGTTCTTTGATAATTATTGCTCTTTTTTACTTGCAGCTGGATGTAGTTATATGACAGAATCTTGTGAACACAACTAGTCTGACAGCGTTCTTTGGATCACCATGAAACTTTGTACATGTTATGGTCATCATGTGAAGATGTGCAAATCACTCTGCTCTCACAATTTTTGTTAGAGTTATGGCCCTTTATGTCTCGCAGCTGAATGTAGTGTATGATAAAATCTTGTTTTGTGAACACAACTTGTATTGCAGTTTTTTTATGGCTTGCTGTGAAACTTGGTACATATTATGGTCATTATCTAAAGATGCACCTGTTGACAAATCTTTGTGCTCCTGTGATTTTTGTAAGAGTTATTGCCCTTTTTTGTCTTAACAGCTGGATGCAATATAAGACAGAATTTTGTAAATGTAGCCTCTCGCAGTTTTTTGTAAATTGATGTGAAACTTAGTACAGATTTTGCTCATCATCAGAAAATATGTATGTTGACCAATCATTTTACTTGTACTGTTTTCAGAAGAGTTATGGACTTTTTTTTACTATAGAGTGATCTCCATCATGAGGTAGTGGTGGTATGCAGAGGGTTGGGGTGTATTTATATATTTACTTTAATAAATAGTTAATATTCTTTGTCAGCCTAGCATAAATGTAACATTTTTTTCACAAGTATATTTCTTACTCGCACCTTCAGGCACTGATTTGAGTAACCCCAAATGTTGTATAACTACCAAATGGAACAACTTTGTTAACTTTGCAAATCTTGTGGTGATCCAAGACATCAGTTTTGATATGCATGGGAAAAATCTTCATCTTGATCTAATATTATTATTCTTTGTAGAGTTTATACAATGAATGGATAATTAAAGATAGGCGTAACATTTTGGCAGTCCTGGAAGATCTTCCATCATTGAAACCTCCAATAGATCACATCTGTGAGTTGCTGCCACGCCTCCAGGCTCGCTATTACTCCATCTCCTCATCACCAAAAGTGAGTAACAGTGTTCTGTGCTGCATTTGTTGGGACATTTAAACATTATAGATCTAATTTAACAATATATTTTTTTAAAGTAATGAGATCATTTTTTTCAATGCTTCTTGTGCACAAATTCAGCAGAGCTAGCTTTACATCAACATGACAAAATGTCAGAGTGAATATACATGTTGCGATTAAAATCACAAGGTCAAAATATAACAAAATCCCAGTTTTGATCCATGTCTGCATTACAAAATTAGCAGATAATATTATCAGACATCTAATTTATAAAATTGCCACGATAAATTGCATTGCTAACTGTTTGGGACAGTTTCAGTTTGCTTCTTTTATCTTAGCTTTACCTTCGTGTGTGTGCATGCGTGCGTGCGTGCATAGCCTCACTGCATATCAACCATTCTTTCTTCCTAGGTCGTAACAGTTTGGATTGAGTTTCATACCACCTCCCCCCTGAGGATGGGGCTACGATGTCTAACTTTGTACATACATGTACATTAGTTGTACATTCTTGGTGTTGTTTTTGCATTTAGCTCATGTATTTTGCACTCAGTATACATACTGATGCACATGGAATCATGAAACGTGGTGAGGGGATGCATCTTGATAAATACTATACTATCATCACAAAAGTAGGTCACTGTGAACCGTATTTTATGCCTCCTGATTTGGGTTAAATGTTCTGTTGTATGTTTATTTCTCAAGCGCTATTCATGCCAGAATCATCTAAGTAGATGATTGCATGCATCACCATTGTTGCCAACCCTTACAACAAAAGATGGTCATCATGACCTACATTTCACATTTTGCTTACTTAGGTTATGTTTTTGCTCATGATCTCATAGGTTTTTCGCATACTATGTACATACTTTCCAATCTAGAGTCATAAAACTTGGTGCGAGAATGCATCTTGATGAGCTCTAGTTCCTCATTGCAGAAGTAGGTCATTGTAGCCCACATTCTGTGCTTCACTCACTTGGGTTACCTTTTGTGTTTGACATTTTTTCAGGCACTGTACATGCTAGAATCATGAAATTGATGATGATATGATGATATGCATCACTGTTAGTACCACTCCCTTACAACAAAGCATGCTAACAGTGTATTTTTTACTGGCTTTGGTTAAGTTTTGCATTCATGACCACATGAGTTTTTGGCATGCTATATACCTACCTATAACCATGAAACTTGGTGGGGGAATGCATCTAGATAAGTACTAAACCCTAAGTGCAAAAAGAGATTTCTTTGACCTATATTTCATGCTATACTGACTTTGTTGAAATTTTGTCATTAAAGTTTATTGATTGTGTGCTGTTTATGTTAGAATCATGAAACTTGATAATTGGATGCATGTCTGCTAATACTTCACCTTACAACTAGAGAAGGTCACAAGATGTTATGCTATAGGTTAAGTATTTGTGTTTAGCTCATGAGCACATACATTTTTCATTGCTGTATAGATCCTAGTCTACACAGAAGGCCCTTTCTCACCAGTGCAGTTGGAAGTAGAATAAATATGTTTGTTCAGTGGTAAACTTTCCATATTAATGAGTATACAGTGTATGTTGTGAAAGGTTACCCTCGAAAAGTTAACTGTATATTGTGCATGTGAATGAGTAGGAATTAAATGAGTAGACTACATGCATTTTATGTGAGACCTCAGCTGTAGTGTCTGATCAAAAGCAATAACCGATGCACGGACTAAGCTTCTAATAGTGGTCATTCTGGCTGTCACTCCATACTTATTCAAAACATGTGACTTCCACTCAAAAAAAATCTTCTAGGGGTGGACAATAATAATTGCTTTTTGCTTTTGAAGCAGACTTTAAGAACATTAATTTAAAAAAGAAAAAAAAATTACCATTTTCTGGGTTTATCAACTCGATACTTCTAATATGATATCGTAAAAAATGTTATCACTTATTGTTTTATGTCTTTTATGCCCTGTCACAGTGGTCAGTATTTCATAGGTCAATGAAACTTTAGTCAGAATTTATTTTCTGCATGATGATTAGTGTTTACAAAGGCTGATGTCTCCATCGCTACTACTTCATAGAGACAAGCTATGTAATCATTCCAAAACACTTTTCAGGTTTGTTGTATTAGAGATTTTTAGTAATATTTAATGGGGGGAAGAGCCTTCAGAACTTTTTTGATTTTTGCAAATTTCATAAACATTAAATAATTAAAATTAAATGAATAATCTGCAAATTTAGTTTCCCTGTGTCTTTGTCAATTAAACCTACAGTAGAACTTACAGAACTCAGTGCTAGGGAATAAATTTTTAGCTTGTTATGACACTATGGTCTAAGAAAAATGTAACAGAAAGAAAGTGAAACCAACAAATCAAGTAAAAAATCAACAAGCAATTTATTACTAGATAATTAAAATGAAAAATCAAAAAAGTCACTTACAGTAATGTGTTTTGAAATCCTAATAATCCAATAAGAATGATTGTTCTAATCACAAGTCCTAAATATAGAATGTTCCGAATTCATGGCTGTGTCCTTGAATGTTATGATGTGCTAATGGTCTCCAAAGTCCTGATGTACTAGTAATCTTGATGTGCTGATGTCAAAATGAAGTATTCCAAAATATCTGAATAAGTTCACTTAAATTCCAAAATCATCAATTAAAAATCCAAAATCCAAAAGTTTATGAGCACTGTTATAATCCAATGAATATTTAAAATAATTCCTCTCTTAGAATTTGGAATGAATTTTCACAACTGTAATAGCTCTTTACAAGACTGATGGTAATGTCAAAACTGAATAAATGTCCACCAAACATGGCATATATAAAGATTGGTCACATGACAGAATGTTCTAGAATATGAGTCATCTTAATGTAATTTTACTTGTAAACAAAATTCAACCTTGACCTTCAAATTGAGAAAACATATTGATCAAAACAACCTAATTCAAGGACACTAGTTAAACATGTTTTTCCTGATAACATTAAGATTTAAGCAAATATTAAAGTGAAGAAACATTTATAATTTCCTAATATATTAATAATATTATATAAACATCATACATAACAAGCTCACATGGTTATTGACTGGAAGAGCTTATGGGATGACTTGTTGTGTGTTGTCGATTGTTTGATGTCTGTTCGTCCATTAGCAAAAGTTTGTTATTGCTACACCTTCTAAACTACTTGGAGGATTGCCATGAAACTTACAAACACATTGATCTAAAGGTGTAGTTGTTCCTAATTGAAATTGGCTTAGCTCAGACATATAATATGACCACCACAACAGCCATCTTTAAAATCTTGTTATCGCTTCTCAATGGATGATCATATCTACATGGGGATTTTACTGAAAGACTTTTTATGATGTCTAGTTGGACCTAAATGAATATGGTGCTGATTTGTCCAGTATGGCCACCACAGCAGCCATCTTGAAAATCATGTTATTGCTACTTCTCTTGAACAGAAAGTCATATTGATGTGGGGTTTTCACCAGAAAACTTCTTATAATGTCTAGTTTGTCCTAAATGAAAAATGGTTCCTCTCGGACATCCAATATGGCTGCAAGAGAGGCCATGTTGAAAATCTTCTTGTTGCTGCTTCACCTGACTGGATACTTATATCAACATGGGGTTTCAGTAAAAGGCTTCTTATGATATCTACATGGTCCTATATAAAAGGGGCCCTGGGTGGCTGAGTGGTCTAAAGCACTTGCCTCTGCAGATCACTCACACATCTCACCTCTGTTCGCTCGAGTTTGAGTCTTGGCTTGATCAACATGGGCATGTGAGAAAGCTTGCCAGTAGCTTCCCATGGGTCTGTGGATCTTCCCATGGTTTTCCTGGGTTCTTCCTCCACCAAATATACTGGCTGCCATATATAGCCTATCATGTGCTGAAAAATGGCAATAAACCCCACAGAGCCAAAGTGCCGATCTGACGTCCAATATGGCCACCATCTTGAAAATTTTGTTATCTCTACTCATGAACAGAATGTCATATTGGCATGGTGATTTTCAGCAGAAGACTTCTTATGATGTCTAGTTAGTCCTAAGTGAAAATTGTCCTGCCCGGAAAATCCAATATGGCCACCACATTGGCCATCTTGTAAGTCTTGTTATCTTTTATATGCCTGAATGGATCATGATATCAGCATGGGGTTTTCACTAAAAGATTTCTCACGATGTCTAGCTGGTCCTAAATGAAAATGTTGCAGATCTGCCAGCCAGTATGGCCACCACAGCAGCCATCTTGATAATCATGTTGTTGATACTCTTCCTGATCGGAAAGTCATATCAGCAAGGTGTTTTCACTGGAAGACTTCATATGGTGTCTAGTTGGTCTTAATTCAAAATTGTGCCGATCTGATATCCAATATAGCCATCACTGCGGCCATCTTGAAAATCTTGTCGATACTCCTCCTAGATGGAAAGTCATATCAACATTGGGTTTTCACCAGAAGACTTCTTATGATGTCATAGTTTGTACTTAGTGAAAATAGTGCCAATCTGACATGCAGTATGGCTACCATTGCAGCCATCTTGAAAATCTTGTTATTGCTTCTCCTTCTAAATGAAAAGTATATCGACATGGGATTTTCACCAGAAGAGTAATTATGACATCTAGTTGGTCTTGAATGAAAATGGTGCTGCTCTGACCTCAAATATGGCTGCCACAATGAACATATTGAAAATACCTGTCACTAATTTACCTGAATGGATGCTCACATCAACATGGGGTTTTCACCAAACGTCTTCTAATGATGTTTTGTTTGTCCTAAATGAAAATGGTACCAATCTTACATCAAACATGGCTGCCACAGTGGCTAATTTGAAATCTTGTCATTCAAGAATATTGTAGATGGTTTCAACACTCAGCAGTTTGAAAGAAGAAATGGTCTTACCTTGAATTTCTGGAGAAAAAAAAATTACAAGTAGAGCATTACCATATTTAGCTGTGTATAACGCGCACTGATGTATAACATGCACCCCGATTTTCGACCCAGAATGAGTGGAAAAAACGTAGTTCTGCCATATAATGCGCATGTGATACAATACATTTCAAAATCGTGACTATATCGCTCCGTTTTCATAGTGCGACAACAGTCGGCCATTTTGGATAGTGAATGAAAAAGTGGCAATATTGAAATTATATCTTTCCGATTTTATGGTTGACCCTTAAAAGGGCCCTTTAAAGGTTCGCCTAGTTGATGGAGTTCAATCTATTGCATCAAATCCCTCAAATTCCTCTTCGTCGTCATCACTCTCGAAAAGTCGCTGTATGTCATCATCTGTCATCATTCCTGGTGTTGCTGCATAATAGCTTTCATCTTCGTCTTCGTCCTCGCTCTCTGAGTGGTCTTCACGCTTAGCATTGTCCTCCCACAAGATGTCATCCTCTGTGCCATCCATTTTATTTGAGATGCAGCACTTTTTGGGCATGGATGATGATGCATGGCAAGTCGTGCTGTCGTAAAAATGCATAGGCCCAGCTCACAGACCCCTTGTAGTCGTCTATTTTCTTCTGTTTTGCAATCAATATTGCCTGAAAGTGAATCTCTGTCGTGGATACTGAGATTCCCTGTCTTCTTCTATCCATGACACATTCAAGGACTCCACTCTCTACGGCCGGATACTTTGCACTTGTCCCTCTGTCTGCCTGTTTTGTTCTCGGTATTTTCTTCAGTCTTTCTTTCATTCTTCTCTACTCCCTAACAGAGGACTCTCCTACATTAAACTCCCTCCCAGCAGCTCTGTTACCATGTGTTTCTGCATAGGCAATGATGGTTAGCTTGTCTTTCGCATTTGACGAATTTCTTATATGACCCATGTTGATAGTTTGACTATATTCGTTCAGATTCAAGATTGAACACAATATGCTATGTGAAAGTTTAGGTCCGGTATTTATAGTTATTTGGATTATCATTACACCTCTAAAATATATCTCCATGTCCAAGCTAGAATTTACCAAGGCAATGGATTGTACTTATGTTTGTCCCATCAAAGCTTTAGCTGGTGCTGAATACCTTTAAAAACACCACACTGAGTCAATTAAACACTGCTCACTGTATTGTAGCAAAGAACTACCGTATCAAATACTTTTGTTTAAAATGAGAAATAAAACAAAGAAACAAGTTTATTTTCTGAAGAAAAGTAAATACATTGCAAATTTACCTAGACAAAGCAACGTGACTATTTTTAGCACATCAAAGCTTTAGCCGGTGCCGATTACCTTGAAAAGATCACACTGAGTCAATGAAGCACTGATCACCATTAAGAACACCACACTGAATCAATTAAATATTGCTCACCGAGACAAAGCATTGTAACTGTGTTGAGCGCATCAAAGCTTACCTGGCGCCGATTACCATGAAAAGGCCACACTGAGTCAATGAAGCATTGATTACTGTATAGTCGCAAGATATCTCAAATACTATGATTTAAGATGAGAAATAAAACTAAGAAACAAGTTTATTTTCCAAAGTAAAAAAAAATGTTTTCCGACTTCATACATTAATGCTGTGTCAATGTTACCGTAACAGGATAACCGTAGTCACGAAAAAAAATGAGAACATTAACACTGCTTGAATTCTAAATATTATATTTGAATTCAAACACGAATAAATGAAGACAAAATTAATTAGATCCACAGTTATCGAATATTGAACATTTACAGGTACGTAATCATATATTTGTTCCGCTGATAACCTTGAAAAGACCACACTTAGACAATGAAACATTGATCACTCTATAGTCAGAAATAAATACACAATACTATCATTTACGATGAGAAATAAAAACTAAGAACCAAGTTTATTTTCCAAAGAAAAAAATATCTTCCGACTTCGTACATTAATTGATTGTCAGTGTTACCGTAAGAAAGAAACCGTAGTCGCAAAAAATGTCCCCTAAAGGTGCCTCTTATGAGAACATTAACACTGCTTGAATTCTACACATATTATATTTCAATTCAACCAAGAATAAATGAAGAAAAAATGTATTAGATCAACAGTTATGGAATACTGAACATTTACGGAACAAGTACGGTAATCCTCACAGTCGTATTTGTTCCGCTCCAATGCGGCACTTTGCACAGCTTTTGAACAAGTTGCCAGTCATTATGTACATGTATTTCCGGTCGAGGCACAGAACAAAATGCTACACAGTGATGTGAAATGAAACCAGTTTATTAACATAAGCAATCAAAGAACAAGACTATTTGTAAGCATTATTTATTTCTTTAATGCTGCTAGTACCGGTAAACAATTTAGTTACATGCAATGTACAACGGATTTAATATTTCATAAGGAGTGAATGTGACACATGTAGGCGGCTATAGTGCATTCATCCTCTCATCAGATCGACCTGGAACAAATCTTTTTTTTTTAGTTCTTGTGCAAAACGCACACCTCCTACTTAAGATAAGAAAATTAGGTGAAAAAGTGCGTGTTATAAACAGCTAAATACGGTAGTCCCGTCAAGGGATTCTTGTTTTTATTTGAGTTTTTGGCTGTTTCAAGACTTGCTCCAGAAACAAGCAAGCAATTTAAGTGGTGCCAGGTATTCAATTTCTGTTAAAAGGTTTGAATTTTTTTTATGATTTGATTGCTTTTTAAAATATTCTTGTCTGAACATGCGTGAAATGCAATAGTTTTTAGAGATTTTTCACATTAATTTCAACAGGCACACCCAGACAGCATTCACATCACAGCAGTGGTAGTCAATTACCAGACCAGGGCAGGGAGGACTATGAAGGGTGTTGCCACAAATTGGTTGGCCCTGAAGAAACCAGACAATGGTGATAAACAAACAGTACCTATCTATGTTCGCAAGTCACAGTTCAGGCTACCATTCAAGACAAACACTCCCATCATCATGGTGGGACCAGGGACAGGGCTTGCCCCATTTAGAGGGTTCCTACAGGAAAGAGACTTTATTAAGAAAGAGGGTAAGTTGGATTTTGATTCAATCATTCATTCATATTGTGTGTTTATGTATATTATTTTAGGATTACATTTTTTTAAAACAAATATTTGTATACAGCTGCCATAAAGCAGAGCATATTATGTTACGGGTTGTCCATCTGTTTCTTATTTCATTTCTGCACAATAACTTGAGTTCTCCACTGTCTACAATTAACAAACTTTGTGGATGGTTTGCACTTGGAGTAAGGAAGAAGCTTATCAATTTGGGTGAATAGGTCAGTGGTCAATATCACTGTAACTGAAAGAAGAAAAATGGTTTCTGCACAGTAACTTCAGTTATCCATCATCTACAGTTGCCAAACTTTGTGGATGGCTTGTATTTGAACCCTGTCGATTTTGGTGTCAGAAGGTCAAAGGTCAAGGTCACTGACTGAAAGAATAAAAATGTGTTTTACACAATAACTCGAGTTCTCTATCATCTACAGTTACCCAACTGTGTGGATGGCTTGCACTTGGGGTAAGGAAGAATCCTGTTGATTTTGGGGTCCAATGTCAAGGTCACTCTGACTGAAAGAATAAAAAAGGTTTCCACACAATAGCATTAGTTCTACATCACAGACCTGGACCAAACATTGTGGATGGCATGCACTTGCAACAAGGAAGCCTATCAATTTTGAGATAAAATGTTCAAAGGTCAAGGTCATTGACTGAAGGAAGAAAAATGGTTTCTGCACAAAACTTTCAGTTATCTACATAGAGGACTGTTAAACACATGATGGGCATGCTGTTCATGGTACTCCTGTTTAACCCCTGTAAAGACAGCAGTATAGCAATATCTAAGCTGTCACGAGTACTTAATCTGTATATGCATATTGTAGAAATTTGATGTGTAATAAACTGAAACTTGTCTATATAGGACACTCTGTGTGGACCACAAAGTTGTCCTGCCATGGATGATTGTTCTTTATATGGGGGTAAAATTTGTTTTTAAAATTAATAAATGTCCTTTATGAGCAAGCTTGTATTCTCAAAGCTTTTTGAGCACAGAACTCAGGCTTAAAATCTGAAAACTTTTGTTTACAGTGTGTAACTTCGATAGGAATAATGTTTGAATCATAGAACTTTCAGAATTTTATATGCCCATCTTAAGTCAGGGGTATAATTATGTCACTGTCTATCTGTTCCTCCATCCATTAACATTATAATTATGTTATGTCACTGTCTATCTGTCCCTCCATCCATTAACATTTCACTTGTTTATCCCATAACTTTGTAATGATTGAAGAGATTTTCATGAATATTTTCCGAAGTATATATCATGACTAGACTCGACAGTGTCACATACCATAGTCATGCCCCATACCTCAAGGGCAAGGCAAGGGAAAATGTAATTATGTGACTTGTATCCTTGTTCTGTGTATAACTATTGACACAGTGAAGATACTTTAAGGAAACTTTAGGCAATTATATATCATGACTAGACAGTGTGTCACATACCATATTCACACACCCCTGCCTCATGGTCAAGTTCATGGAAAGGGAAAAGGTAATTTTGTGACTTGTAATCTTGTCTGGAGTATAACATTTGAACCACTGAAAATAATTTAATGAAACTTTGCCCAAATATATGTCATGACTAGATGGTGTGTCACATAGCATATCCACAAGGTGAAGGTCACAGCAAAGGAAAATGTAACTGACTTGAATGCTAATCCAGAGTATAACTTTTGAATCACTTTTAATAATTTAATGAAACTTGAACCAGTTGTATATAATGACAAGATATTGTGGCACATACAATAGCCATGTTCTCTGCCTCAAGATCAAGGTCATGGAAAATATAAATTAGTGACCTCTATCCATGTATGGGCATAACCTTTGAACCAATGAAGATATTTGAATGAAACTGCCTGTTGTAGATCTTGACTTGACAGTTCCTCGCATATTTGCAGTCATATACATGGACTCAAGGTCAAAGACACAACAAGGGATTATGTAAGTTAGTAGCCTGTTTCCTTATCTAGGTTGTCACTTTTTAACCTCTATAGATATTTCGATGAAACTTTACCCAGGTCTACACCATTATCATACAATAGTCAAGTCCCTAGCTCAAGGATCAAGTCATTAGTAGGAAAAAGGTCACCAAATAGATGTATCATGTGCTCGTTACCTTCATTTTAACTTAAGTCCCTCTATCATATCTCAGAATTTCAATGACATATATGTACTTCAAGCATCACATCTAATTGTGGCATTTTGAGCTTGAGTTCATGGTCAATTATAGGACGTGCAATTGCAAGATTCATGCTAATTTCTAAAAAGTCATGTTGAAAAATTAACAATGTGCAAAAATCGCACACCATATTTCCAAGCTCTACCTTTATTTCTTCATTAAATCTCTCCTATTTTCAGGAAATGCCTGCCTTTTTTCAAACGGGTGGTGGGATTTCTCCCCTAAATTTTCACTTCTACAGTAAACTCTGTTGAGTTATGTGCTCAAAATGTTTTGGGAATATGGGGCCATGTGTTCTTTATATGGAAATATCTGCAACGAATGTTTCACTTTAAATGGAAAATAAATTTAAAATAGTGTAATTGTTTCAGCAGCAATATTTTAAATGTAAATTCCAGGCAAGCCAGTGGGAGACACAGTGTTGTATTTTGGCTGCCGTTCTAAAGCTCACGACTACTTATATGAGGAAGAATTGGAAGGATTTATAAAAGATGGAACTTTGACGCATTTTCATGTTGCGTTCTCCCGCGACCAGAACGAGAAGGTCTATGTCCAGCATATACTGAAGAACAACAAGGAGGAAACATGGAAAATTCTGGAAAATGGGGGTCATATTTATGTTTGTGGGTAAGTACCTTTGTTAACCTGTTATAACTTGGAGAAATACATTATTGTGGCTTGCTCTCAAAATTAAGGTGTAAATCCATTGTGAAGTTGCATTCAGTCTGTAAGGGCAGATCCAGAAACCAGAAATCATTCATTTGTGAAAAATATGAAAATATTATGTTCTTAATTAGTGGAATGTATTGTATTCTCAACAATTTAATTATGGCCAAAAAAAATATGCTCAGCAATATCTTGCACATCATTAATGCATGTCATAGTATGTATCTTTTTACATCCAGTCATGAATGTGGAAGTGACATTTAGTTTTACTCTTGTAAATTTGCTGTCCTTCCATTCCGCCTTGGTTAAATTTAGCCTTTTTTTAAGATTCTCAAAAATTGCTGGCTGTAGAGTCATGCAGCTCTCTGAGAATGCATCTTGACGAGTAGGTCACTGTGACCTTATTTCATGCCATAGTCATTCCAGTTATGTTTTGCATTTTGGTTTGTTTCTCAAGGATTGTTGGCTGTAAAATCATGCAACGATGTGTTGATGTGCCTATAGTTTATATAAATCTGCAGTGTATTTTACCATTTTACCAATACAAGACAAGATAACAAGATAAAATAGGACAAATCTTTAAGGTCCATGTTATCCTTCATGACTGATTGTTTAATACAAGATCTTTCTGATTTTCCTTCTAGATGGACTAGATTTTTATAGCACTAGTTTTAATGTTGAAATGACAGAAATACAGACTGGTTAATGGACTTATGAGGGTGTATATCATATTATAAAAATATACCTTGAAACTATTATAAACTTATGACCTTACATCCTTGAAAATTCAACACTGAAACTTATGTTGAAAAGATCAAACTTCATCCACCAAAAAAATATTTAATTACCTTAATCTTAATACCAAGCATTAATAGAGGGCTACAGCGACCAGAAAAGGTTAGTCATATTTTTGTCTTACTATCTAGTTTTACTAGCTCTACTGGTCATAGACCAGAAGAGGGTATTGGATGGTCTGTTGTCCATCGTCCATCTGTCCGTTAGTACAAGTTAGTTATTGATACTCCTCCTAAACTACATGAAGGATTGCCATGAAACTTTACACACACATTCATCCCATGGTCTGGTTGGTCCTAAATGAAAATGGTGTCACTTGGACTTCCAGAATGATCACCACAGTGGCCATCTTGAAAATCGTGTTATTGCTCCTCCTCCAGAATGGATGGTCATATTAACATAGGGTTTTCACTAAAAGACTTCTTATGATGTCTAGTTGGTCATAAATGAAAATGGGGCCAATGTGATGTCCAATATGGCTGCCACAGTGGCCATGTAGAAAATCTTGTTATTGCTAATTCTCTTGAATGAAATTTAATATTGCTATGGCATTTTCACCAGAAGACTTCTTATGATGTCTAGTTGGTCCTAATGAAATAGTGCTGATCTGATGTCCAGTATGGCTGCAACAGTGACTATCTTGAAAATATTATTGCTAATCCTCCTAAATGAAAAGTAATATTGTATTGGGGTTTTCACCAGACGAGTGGTCTAAATTTTGTTATCACTGAAGAATATCAAAGACGGTTTCAACACTCTGCAGTTAAAAAGAAGAAATGGTCTTATCTTGAATTCCTGGAAAATTCTTTTCAGCCAGTGGAGCACGAGTCCCTTTGAGGGACTCTTGTTTTGTTAAAGTGCTAAACTTTGCTGCACATCTTTAAAGGCACATACTGTAAATAAGGTCACTATGGCAGGGCATTTGTATTACAAGATAACGTATCTGGTTTCTATATACTATTAACATTGAGAGCAGCTGAAGAGATCTAGTTATTGGTCATCCTAATGTGAGTTGATATGACTTTTTTTTCAGGGATGCTAGGAACATGGCTAGAGATGTGCATGATACTCTTGTGTCTATCTTAATGGAATGTGGCAACATGGACCAGGAAAAGGCTGCAGAATATGTTAAGAAAATGCAGAACAAGGGGCGCTACTCATGTGATGTGTGGAGTTAATGCTTTATTTCTTTATGGACTTTTTGTATTAGGAAAAGTGTAGTTTAAAAATGGGCTTAAAGACCTATGGAATGACTGCTTGAGTTTTCAGATATAAAAGTCTTTCATAAAAAGTAAATTTTGAAATGTTTGATTTATTTTACAAAAGAGTTTTACAGCCCAGTTGATTCCAATGATAATGGACAGTGGTGGATGAAAATGTTCATATTTTTTATTCCAGCAGTAATAATGACTTGTTGCTATCATGCACTGAGGACTTGAATTAGCATACAGTTGTTTTGTGGAGGAGTTTATAGGAAGAATTACCTGTATGAATCTCTTTCACTAGACAAAGGTCTTAAGGAATTTTATAAAAAGTCTTTTGAAAAGTTAACTTGAACCCTGGCACTTGCAATCCGTCAAACATGGTTGACAACATGCTGACATCCAGAGTATTATTGACTGTGCCACTGTTAATATTTAGCCATGAATTCTAATGAGGTCAGAGGTTGTATGGAAGTGTTTGTTTTGTGGATATATATGTGTATGTATGAATACAAGCAAACCTTTCCTAGGCAGCCACATGTGAAAGTGACCTCTGATGACATGTACCGTATGTACTTGGTTGTAAGTCATGTCAACTGCAAATAACATTGACCCTGATCTGCCATCACATAGTGTGCCAGCAGATCAGGGTCTGAGTTGTTTGTTCTACTGATTGCTCCTAACAAACTGCATAGACCCAGATCTGCTGGCACTCTATGCAATAACAGATCTGGATCTGTGCAGTTTGCAGTTGGACTTTACTTATAAACGAGTATATACAGTAGTTGCTTAATACTGGTTCATTTCTTCAGTATTTTTGGTTCATGGAATTTTGAAAACTGACTGTTTAAGAGAGGCAGTTGAATTAATACCGGTGATCCTTAGAGGCAGATTTGATGATATTACTGAGTTTCAGATAACTTATTCAGATTTTAGTCACTTATCAAAATAATTATGTACTAAAGCAATGAGAAAAGGTCAAGTAGTTTTATAGGTAATCATATGTTCTTTGCATCTATTCAAGGAAAAACAAACTTGTTTTTGCACCTGAATATTTACAAAAGACTTGACCTCCTGACCTCAGACCTGACCATTGGTTTGTTGTTGGATTGTAATATTATCATTTTTGTTGCAGTTGAAGAAATTGGAGTGAATAATTATCTTATTAATATGTATTGGTCAAATTGGAATTGATCACAGAAAAGTGTTTCCTTTTTATAACAATCTCTCTTTGGCTATTCCAGCATATCCTGTTTTGGACGCTTAATGACATGCCAGTTTTTATAGCAACATAGTGATAGGAAACACTTCATACAACAAACATATTATATGAATGGACCCTTTTCACATTGTTACTTCCCATCATCACTACTCTGCACTTCTTGTAGATGAATGAATGAATGATTGAATAAATTAATGAAATGAATGAATGAATTGATAAATTAATGATTCGTTGAAACTATGATTGAATAAAAATATACTTGTAAAAGAAAAGTAGAAAGGTGTGAGCAGTTGTTAACCTGCAGCATTAAATGCATTCAAAGTGATGCTTTATCTCATTAAAAGAAATATATTTCTGGCTGAAATTATGTTGTTTAGTGAAATTGAGGTTGGTAAAATATTTCATCTAAGTAAGTCATATAAAAAAGTTTTTTAAAAAACTTTGATGGTTCATTTGATGAACAATTAATACTCCTTGTGAAGAAGAGTTGCAAAGAAAATTGATGTTGTTCTCACTATTATTTCGTTAAGGCTGTACCTAATAGAAACATTTTACAATGTTGATTTTAGAGCATCCATAAGAATCCCATCACCACTACATTCACCATATATTTTAATATGGCATTATTCATGGATAAAATTAAGGTTATGTTTGTAAAAAGAAAGAATTAAAAAAAGAAGAAAAAAAGATAGAAATTATATGAATTTGTTCAGAGAAATTTCTTAGCCTACAGGCTCAAATGACATTCTGAACATTATATGATTTTTCACAAGAATTTATTGTAATTTTGTATTTTCACAAAAATTCTTTACATTAGATTATAAAGAGAAAATCAAAAATTTTGTGCTTGATGTCTCTGCCCTTTTTAGACCAGAAGAGCTTATAGGATGGTCTGTTGTCCGTCATCCATCCATCCATCCATTAATCCATTAGCACAAGTTTGTTATCGCTACTCCTAAACTACTTGGAGAATTGCCATAAAACTTGAAACACACATTCATCTAAAGGTCCAGTTGGTCCTAAATGAAAATGTTGCCGCTCAGACATCCAATATGGCCACCACAACAGCCATTTCGAAAATCTTGTTATCGCTACTCCACCTGAATAGCTGGTCATATCAACATGGGATTTTTACCGAAAGACTTTTTATGATGCCTAGTTGGTCCTAAATGAAAATGGTGCCATTGCAGCGGTCATGAAAATCTTGTTATCACTACTTCCTGGAAAGTTGTATCAACATGGGGTTTTCACTGAAAGAGTGAACATTGTGCTGATCTTATGTCCAATATGGCCACCACTGTGGCCATCTTGAAATCTTCTCATCGCTTTAGAATATCAGAGATGGTTTCAACTCTCGGCAGTTAAAAAGATGAAACAGTCTTATCTTGGATTCCTGGAAATTCTTTTCAGACAGTAGCGCATTGTTCCCTTCAAGGGAATCTTGTTTTAATTTTAAGCATTTCATGCAAAAATTACTTTGAGAAAAAGACAAAAAGTCTTTGATCCTTCCATTGCTGGTGCAGTTTTAAAATTAAATCTGATGTATATTTGGTAGTTCTTTTCTTTCCACGACTGAAGGATAATTTTTGTTATTACTTTCTATGTTAAGATATTTATGACTGATTTTTTTCTGTGAGGCTTTGATATCAGTTTATTAAAATAACATGTAATTGGCAATTTCACCATTCAGCCTTTTAGTGTGTAAACTAGGTATGAATACAACAATGAAGAAACAAATAAACAGACTAATTGCAGTTGATGAAACATCTGTGAAATGATTAAAATGATTTTGTTTTCATATTGCTGAATATTATATATCATGGCAACAAATAAAACCTTACAAAAGTGCTGCATTCCTGCTTTTCATACAAATTTCTTTGAATGTAAACTGATTTGATTTTTGTATCAAAGTAGATGCATCTATTTGTGTTTATACCAGTTTTTCACAGTTAGAAAAATGGACAAATGGTAAAGTCCAATTACATAAAAAAACAGTAAATTCTAAAATAATAGCTTTACAATTTTAATAATGGTCCTACTAGTAACCACATAAAAACATATTTACTAAATTTTCTTTATTGCACTGGTTGGTTTGATATTTTGCAATGTATTTGCAGTGTATATAATTCATGATTTCATATACTTTTATTTATTGAGGGTCACAAGTGAGGTCAGTTTTTGTACTAATTGTATTACCTGCATTATTATTATTATTATTATTTTTATTATATTCTTTCACATGCAGAGTCGTGCATAGTGCACATGTCCACAAAGTCAGAATTCATAACCTTCAGTTATGCATATGAATTGATTGTGCAAAGCTGACATTGTGTACTTATTTACAATAATGCAAGTGTCTAGAATTTAGACCAAAGCAAGTAATAAGAATTCTGGCCAATTCACATTTTTAAATGTTTTTGAAAAGAATGACCAGATATTTTTACATTTTTACACTCAAAAGTAATTACACAGAAAATGACACATTATTTCTAGTCATCACTCTAAACATACCTTGCTTAATATGTACATGTGCATTATTTTAGCAATACATCAGTTCTTATGTATATCCTGTATTTAAAAATGTTTCTTAACCTGTACATCTTCTATAAATGTTTAAGAAACAATGTGATATAATCATTTTAAAACTCTAGGCTCTCATGCAGCCAAACCGCAGAAGAATTTTCACACAACTTTTTATGATATCATTGTCAGAATTATCTACAGGCAATCATTAAAGGTTTTACTGCCATTTCCAAATAAACCAGTATTTCCTAAAAGTGATTTATTAATATATAATTGGATGTGTATCTACATAAACAGATGTTTTCAAACATATGTACTTGAATTTAGATACGTATGGATTTGGTCTTTCCAACATCTCTTAAGATTAGTACTTTTAATCAACCCATGTCATTTTGGTTCCATTCCATTCTGCAATTACAGAAATGACTCTGTCAAGTACAGTGGTCTTTTTGCTAAGGTATACCTTGTTATCATGATATGCTGTATAAACTTTTTGAATCCAACTTCAAACTGCATAGATCTAGATCTGCCTTCACATAATATAATTTATTGGCAGATGCAGATCTGGGTCTATACAGTTTGTTAAGATTAATCAGTAAAACAAACAACAGTGTCCAGCATGTCAAGTTAGCAATCAGTCATTTGACATTTTGAGCTCATTTGTTGGACATGTCTGGCAAATATGGCAATTTTAGGATCTCTGATATAGACACAGTGAAACCCCAATTTAGCATGAATGTCGGAGTCCACAGAGTACCATCGTACTGTGTACTGTATCATGCAATATCCAACAAAGTCAGTTGACTGAAGACATTTTTGCATGTGTATTCTCTTAAATATCCAAGATTGGGGGGGGGGGGCTGCGCTAAAATATGGACTTCAATGATCCATTTACCAATTTGATGCATATTAAATGATAGATACTTTAAATACTGGAAACAGTTGTTAGGTATTTAATATTTATTTTTTGGCAGAGAACCATTTATTGGTACATACACATGTATAACAAAATTGGCAACAGAAGTGTAAATAGTTGGAATATGTGTACTTGCCAGCCAAATTCATTGTATCCACAGTAGTAATTCCATCAAAAATGTGCACAAAGAAACATAATTTCTAGAATTTCTCTGCTAGATTCCATTCAAATCCAAATACTTGGTAATACACTCACACTAACTTATGAAACACTGTATTTTCTGAAACATTCATATTTAATGGACATGTCAAAATGGTCTTATTTTTGACTGACAGTAGAATGCATAAATCAGATACTGAGAGATTCAAGAAAGAAACTTGTGTTTAGGCTTGAAAAATATCTTAACTGAAATTCATACAGAAGGTCTAGGTATTGACCTTGTAATGTACTTGAGATGAACAATTTAACAAGTGTGTATACACTGCCTGGATGAAGCTTGGGAGTAAACCATTCAATTTCATAGGTAAAGAGTAATCTCCATAAAAACAGTTTAGTAATTTTCTAAAAGACAGGAAAACGTATATTCAATGAAACTTATGTTTATAACTATGACTTTGCACTACTGCAGAGCAAAAACGGGGATTAGAATGTTTGAATATAATAACAAATCCCTCCACCTCATCAACTTAAATGGTTGTGTTCTAGTCAATGGTCGACAACAGTACAGTTATACAGTACATGTATAACACATGTAACTGTAGGATTACAGTGACAAGGAAGCCCTTCTTGTTTATATGGAAGTAATTTTGAACTGCTGTGTGCATTTATGACTCTAAAATAAAAAGGATTAAGATGAATGGGGGGTGGGGGTTATGTGGCAATAAACTTGTTTCAGCAGGTGTGTATAACAGTTAATTGAGTACTTGAGGTCTACTGTTTTCCATTACATTGAATTATAAATTCGGGTAATACATTCTTTGCTATGTCTGAATTTGTGTTATAGGGGAGTTTCACGATATTGTGTCCATACATAATATACACTATTATGATAACATCTTAGAAAAATAAACAATTTTATTGACCTCTAATTGTTTAGCAAGGGACCATAAATTGGGTTGTTTCAGGGTGACCTGCTTGCATATGTTTGCCTAAAAAAAATAAAAAATACATTCTTTGATTTTCGCATTTGGAATTGTCCCATCACCTAGAATTTACCAATGAAGTTATCTGGCAATGTTGCATGTCTGCTTATTGAGCCATCTTTGTTCTTCCTCACTCCTTCAATCATAGTCTGAGATTTCAGCCAGATAACACAGTTTGTTAGCCACATTTTTGGGGGTTTGGGTGAGAAATTTCAACAAGAACATTGTTCATGTGCCAAGAACAGTCTCACTCAAAGATGCTCCAGGTTCTGTGTATTATAGTGACTCTGCTGCTTTCCACTTCAAAACCTACTCAGTGAATTTCATAATTGTATGTGACAAGTATGAATCCAGAATGTCCATTTCAAATGTACAAAAAGAGAAATATGTACTTAACTCATAGAACTGTAGAACATTATGTTGATAGAAGCATGTTAATTTGTATGTTATGTATACAGAATATGGCCTGCTTTTTTCAGCAAGAATAAAAAGTCAATAGATCTGGTAAACAGAAGTTAGATCCAATCAGTTTAGGACAATATAAAGGATTGTGGAGTATCCTTTGATTAATCAATGTTAGTATATTGTGTGAGTAAATTGTTATGAATAAGCAACAGATAAATGCAGGTTATCAGTACAGTAACTTGATCTTGGTGCTTGTATCGCATTAATTTTGTTAGCAGAAAGACATCAGACCTCCTGAGTTAATCAACTGATTATGTGTTTATTATGCACACTAAGCAATTACTTCATAGTAAAAAAAAAGTTTTTTATGTTGTTTATGTTGTTGATGATCTTTTACTTTGCTTCTATCCATCTACTCACATTGTACATTGGATCTAAATATAGTATATTTTTTAGTGAACATTGTTAGGTGGCATCATTCTTGACAGCAAGGAATCTGTATCAAGGTTACAGATCAGCCTTGGGAAAAGTAGTTTTTTTCATGAGTTGTATAATGATGGTTATATAATAAAAGTTGCTATTACATGTATTGTTTCAACACTCTGAAAACATTTTTCCTAGAAAATAATACATTTGAGAGATTATGCTTATATATATATATGTATATGTATGTATGTATTCCGTATTTTTCCAAAACTAGTAACTTAGTTTTTATTCAGATTTTTATGTATAGTCAGACACGCTATGTTGTGGACATAGACTAGTTAAATTTGAACTATGTCATTTTCAGATAGGTAATTTTCAAGTGTAGCTGCATAACACAAAAATATGCATGGTGCATATTGTTCACATAGACCCTTCTAAAACTTAGAGAGATAACAGAATCCACTGCTCTGAATATTAAAAAACATGCCCATGACAACTCTTTTGTCAAATTATTTATATTTTTATATGATAAATGTATATTTTTTATTGCATGAACTTGCATGAGTGCAGATGTAAATTTTGATTGTCGTGTCATCTATATTCAGCTTGTCTTATTCCTTTTTAGATAATGATTACAGATATTTAGTTCTACAGTTCATTAACTTAATCTTGCGTGATTGATCTTGTGTTCAATACAGATGTTCAGTCCATATTCTTGTAAAGCACAGATAGACTGTAATTATTTTTGGTGTTTTCACTGATGCTTGCCAGTTGAGATCCTTAATTGCACTGAATCCAGCTTTTATAAATTCCAATATGCTTTGAATTCCATTCACACTGTACATCAAAAAATATTTGGAAAGTATAAAAGAGAGTTATGTAACAAATACAACATCATATTCAAGTTTTTTCTGAGTCGGGGGAAAGAACTCATTTGATCTGGCATATGAATAACATAGAGGCTGTTAGGTTTCAACATATCTCTTTGCCATATCAAACCTGTTTTTTCCCGCTGATTCATAATAAAACATGTAGTTTTGTGTATGAATTCTTGCATGTGTTCATTTATAAAACAGGTCAAAGTCCGTCATTCCAATTTTTTTATGTAAAATTTTTTTTTTTTAAATCCGCAAATAAAGTTATTGTTGAGCATGGTTTTCTCTGTTAAAGATAAGTGGTACAATTTATTTAGTTTGAGTGTAACATCGTATGTGGTTGTCCAACATGATATGTACAACTCCTGATGACTTCAGCAGCTGATTTGGTGGCTGTAGCGCAATTCAGTACTTCAATACATTTATACACAAAGACCCTAAAAACTGGTCCTAGTAGATTTGGAATGTATTTGTGCAAGTGCAGGCAAACTAGACAAGTCTTTTGTAATTGTTATGCTTTTACTCGTAAACAATACATGACCAGTTCTTAGAAGTCAGATACAGTCAGACACAGTAGTCTTTAAGTGCCTTGTTTGGATTTTGTGCAGAACTGAACATGAGCAAGAACTTGCCATATTAATGAGGTAATCTTGTATCTGATTGGCTAAGCTTGTTACCACTCAGGAGACCGAATTGTATCAGATTTTGCTCCACCTTAGTAAATAAGCTTATCCAATCATTGTTGTTGAAAGGTTCTGTAAGAAGTGAGATCTGTGGATATTAATGAGATACCTTGCATCTGATTGGCTGAGCTTGTTACCTCTCTAGATCTAGAGACAATCTTTCTCATACAATTTCTGTACAGCTTTGTAAATGGGTTTATATCATCAAGATCTTTGATGACTTTTGATTATGAACAAGATGCATTTCACTTATGCCTTTATCTTTAGAAAGAATTAATATCTGGATATAGTAAAATAGGAAAAGTCAAAATGATTTATAGTTTGGGAGATGGTTTACAAAGCTTATGTTCTGACAATACTACATAAACCTGCTTAGTGAAATGGTCAGCTGTGTAAGTCAGGTGAGCAGTACCAGGCCTACTTGGATATTTTGTTCTGAATGTGTTTTCCAGGGTTGCTGCCCATAAGGGATATGGATAGCACAGTGGTGGCATGCTTGATTTTCACCTCTGTGACCTCAAGTTCATTATCTGAAGCTGATGTATGTGGTTGGTGTTTTCCCCAACAAGGGTGTTTCCTTTACTGCAATGACCACTTCATACCATCACCTTGGCCTGCAAGAGTATCAATATACCTGAATTCTATGCTATGAATATATGGGATTAGGGCATACTATGTGATGGATGCTTTGTATGCATTGCTAATTTTTAGCACTTATTGTCAAAGACCAGAAGAGCTTATGTGATGGTCCTGCATCCATTGAGCAATTCTTTGTTATTGATGTTCCTCCAAAACTACTTGAAGAAAGTCATGAAACTTGGCACACAGTTTCATCCTGAGGTGGTCCTTAGATATCCAATATGGCTGCCATGGTGGTCATTTTGAAAATCTTTATTTATTGTCACTCCTTTTGGATGGATAGTCATTTTTGTGATGGGATTTCGCTAAAACACTTCATATGGCATGTAGTTGGTCATAAATAAAAAATGATGCCGATCTGACATGTAACATGGCCCTGCATGCTGTTCCCTATTTGAAGCTTGGTGTATGATGTAAGGGTAAACATTATGACATCATTAATGAAATTTTTTTTTGCATGCATCCAATCACAGCAATGGTTACACAGAGACATAACAGATGTACTGGGTTTGCCCAGTTTTCTGGTACAGACTATTTTTTCTTGCATTCAAACAAGAGGCTTCACACAGAATGGACATAAAAATAGTAACTGATCGAATACAGGTATGACATTTCTTACCCCATTGTACTTAATGCAGTTGAAAATGTATTTGCATCTAGAGCATTAAACAAAATCTGTGTTGCTGAAAAGCTTTATGTACATCATGCAACTCCTAGGGCACAAGATCTTAATATTCAAGGGTTACTTGTTATAGATTTAATTTGCAGAATCTGTTCAATAAAAATTCTGATTTTTTTTCATCTATTTTTAACTTTAATGCATGCTTTGTATGATGTTAATATATAAATGAATGAAATAGGATTTTGATCAATATATAATAAAATTTTACATCATGAACTTGTTTCTCTTTTATTTGCTTGCCTGTACAAAGTAGAGAAGAGCTATTGTACTACCCCTGACATCAGTGTCAGCATCTGCACATATAAATGCATATACATATGTACAGCCTCACTGCATCTCAAACATTCTTTCTTACTAGGTTCTGGACAACAATTTGGAGTGGGTTTCATAGCACCTACCCCCATGGAGAGGGGACTAACTTTGTACATAACAAGTATATAATTCGTACATTCTTGGTTAATTTTTACATTTGGCTTGGTTATTTTGTACCCTGTATAATACTGTTATACATAGAATTGTGAAACTTAATGAGGATCCCTCATATAAAAAAATCACAGAGATGAGGTGGTATTGTGCCAATTGTGTATCAGATGCACATACCTGACTCATGCATATCTTCTGAAGAGTGAACTTCGACCTGAGTGCATACCATGCCAATGTCCACTGACAGTGGAACATGTTCTAGTCAAGTGTCCATTTCCACCACATGATGGAAGTATTTTTATGTCAACTGCATTAAGAAACTTTATAATGATGTACCACCAGTGAAAATCTTGGACTTTTTGAGGGATTGTGGTTTTTTTGAGGGATTGTGGTTTATATAAAAAAATTTGATCATGTTTTAAGGATTTTACATGTGTTACCTTTTATTTTGTATACACTTTACAGAATTGAAACATCTTTAGATTTTATATTTTTTATCTTGTTGTACATTGTATTTACATTTATTTGGAAGGGTTTATCTTCTTAAATTGTTGTGCAACTCAATAATATACATTTTTGTGAACTTTACTTTTAGTGTGCACCATATAGCCACTATTGTGCTGAGGTGCAGTAAAATGCTACTACATACATACATACATACATATGCATCTTGACAAGAACTACACCCTCATCACAAAAGTTGGTCATTGTGACATTTCATGCTCCAGTGACATGGGTTCATCTTTTATTTCTCAAGCACTGTTCATGCTAGAATCATCAAATCAGACAATTGTATGCATCTCTATTAGTACCACATTCTTACAATAAAAGAAGGTCACTGTGACCTACACTGAACATTTTACTGGCTTAGGTTAAAGGTCAAGTTTTGTTAAATTTTAGGAAGTAAAATTTGCGACATAACACCATTCAAATTATATTAAACACATTCAGTTGTTCATTTGGTTTATTAAATGTGAAATAGTTTTATGATGATTTTATATAGTGAACCCATGAGGAAAATGTAACTGAGTTTCAGTAAAGATGAAAAGCGGTATTGTTCTTAGCATGACATGATTGGTGTTACTCTTCATACAGCAATATCACTGCTTATCTCAACCATTAATGATGTCAACTTACTTTCAGGACATTTGTTGTAAATAGAAGGCTACGATTTTACATACTTAAAAAATATTTACACTAATTTAACCCTTACCATTTACTCCCATTTTATTGTCATGCCCACTTTAGTGGCAAGTGAGGCAGCAGTCACTTTTCCAATGGTGGAAGAGGGAACAGTTCAAATTTTAGTTAAAGTTTTTCATACATTTCCTAAAGTCCTTGATTGATTCTCATCATACTTGGCATTAATCATTAGGAATCTAAGGCATTTCATTGTATGAAATGGTTGCTCACCCCTTTTACCTTGGAGTCAAGGTCACAGTCATAGAATGAGGTGTTATGGTCTTGACTAATGTTTTTCATTTGGTTATCTTTCCTAAACCCTTGATAGTTTTTTTTCACACTTGGGATGAATCATTGTTTTAAACATATTTTATTGTCACAATATGATACAATGGGATTTTGGATGCTTGACCCTTCGACTTGGTGGTCAAGGTCACAGAAAATGTCTGTTAAAGTTTTTTCATTTGCTTATATTTTCTAAACCCAGAGATGGATTTTATTCTACTTGGAATGAATAATTATGAAGCTAAAACAATTTATTTGGTGACATGCACACTTGGTCCTTTTACCTTGGGATCAAGGTTATAGTAATAGAAAATTTACATTAAGGTTTTGGTTACAGTGTTTAGCTCGACTGGTCTTAGACCAGAAGAGCTTATGGGGCAGCCAGTTGTCCATCATCTGTCATCCAGCAGTCCATTAGGACACGTTTGTTATCAAAATTCCTCCTAAACTATATGAAGGATTGCCATGAAACTTTACACACATATTCATCCATGGTCTAGTGGGTCCTAAATGAAAATGGTGCCACTCAGACATCCAATATGGCTACCACAGTGGCCATCTTGAAAATCTTATTGTTATTCCTCCTGAATGGATGGTCATATCAACATGGGGTTTTCACTAAAGACTTCTTATGATGTCTAGTTGGTCCTAAATGAAAATGGTGCTGATCTGACATCCAATAAAGATGCCACAGTGGCTATCTTGAAAATAATTATCATTACTCCTCATGAATGGAAAGTTATATCAACATGGCCTTTTCACCAGATGACTTATTATGATGTCTAGTTGGTCCCAAGCGAAAACGCTGCCACCAAATATGGCCATCACAGTACCATCTTGAAAACCTTGTTATAGCTACAGCTCTTGAATGAATGGTCACATTGACATAGAGTTTTCACCAGAAGACTTCTTATGATGCCTAGTTGATCCTAAATGAAAATGGTGCCACTTGGACATCAAATATGGCCATCACAGTGGACATCTTGAAAATCTTATTATTACTACTACTCCGAAATGGATGGTCATATCAACATTGGGTTTTCACTTAAAGACTTTTCATGACATCAAGTTGATCCTAAAGGAAAATTGTGTTGATCTGATGTCTGATATTGCCACCAGTTTGAAAATCTTGTTATTGCTACTCCTCCTGAATGGAAAGTCATATCAACATGAGGTTTTCACTGAAAGATTTCTTAAGATGTCTACTTGGTCCTAAATGAAAATGGTGCTGAACCGCCATTCAATATTGCCACTAATGCAGCCATCTTGAAAATCGTTATTGCAGGTGCCAATCTGACATACAATAATGCCACCATGGCAGCCATCTTGAAAATTGTTATTGCAGGTGCCAATCTGACATACAATAATGCCACCATGGCTGCTGTCTTGAAAATCTTGTTATTGCTGCTCCTACATCGAAAGTCACATCAACATGGGGTTTTCATGATAACACTTCTTATGATGTCAAGTTGGGCCTATATGAACATTCTTATCGACATGGGATTTTCACCAGAAAAGAATGGTGGCCATCTTGAAAATCTTGTTATTGCTACTCCTGATGAATGGATGGTCATATTCATATGGAATTTTCAGCAAAAGACTTTCAATGATGTCTTCTTGGCCCTAACTAAATCAATGATGTCATTCTTACATCCAATATGGCTGCCACAGCAGCTGATTTTGAAAATATTGTTATTGCTAAAAACATATCAGAGATGGTTTCAACACTCAGAAGTTAAAAAAAAAAAGTGGCCATATCTTATATTCCTAGAAATTTTGTTCTGTCATTGCCTTGGAGGGACTCATTTGCTTACACTTTCTAAACCCTTTGATTGATTTTTTTTGGGATGAATCCTTATGAAGCTAAGAGAATTTATTCCATGACATTCTCTTGTCCCTTTGATCTTGGGGGTCAACGTCTCAATCATAGAAAACTTGCATTTTAATTTTCATTAACTTTTTTTCTTATGTTTATACCCGTTTTTCCTAAAACCCTGGATGGATTTTGTTCATACATTTGGAGGAATTATTATGAAGTTAAGACAATTTATTCTGTGCCATGCTCAGTCTCCCATTTTGACCCTGTGACACATTTTACAGCAGTTTTCATCATAGTCTTGACATGCAGGCCCTAGTCTTCTTTTTTTAAACACAGGAAAATACATATCTAAGTTGTCATTCAATTCAATTTCTTATTTAAACACAGGAAAATATGCATCGAAGTTGTCATTAAATTCAATATTTTTAAACACAGGAAAATACACATCTAAGTTGTCATTAAATTCAATATTTTTAAACACAGGAAAATACACATCTAAGTTGTCATTAAATTCAATATTTTTAAACACAGGAAAATACGCATTTAAGTTGTCATTCAATTCAATATTTTTAAACACAGGAAAATACGCATCTAAGTTGTCATTCAATTCAATATTTTTAAACACAGGAAAATACGCATCTAAGTTGTCATTCAATTCAATATTTTAAACACAGGAAAATACGCATCTAAGTTGTCATTCAATTAAATATTTTTAATATAATCTTACACTTGTAATGTTCATATAATCTTACACTCTTGTAATGTTCATTTATTGCTTGTTCATTTGTTTGTACATTCCTTTTTAAAATTCATATTAATTTAAAGAATGACTGGTGAAATCACAGTTTGAATTAATTAGCCCATTAAGGCAATCTAAGTTAAAATAATTTATGAAAAAAACAATTGTCAGTAAAACCTTAATGTACATTGCGATAATTGATACTTCCTTCATGGAAGAAGACTTGCTGAAGAATGTTTCATGGAAAATAATATGCACAAGGAATTAGAAAATCTCAAACTGTCTTTTTAAAAATTTTGCACAAATGCCTCCCCATGCTGTCTCTCCACAATCAACCATGTTTATCCTGACCAACTATCATGTCTTATTTCTAAAAATTTTCTTTCTCTAAATGAAAATTGTTTTTGCAACTAAAGATGATTTCTTGCAACAAATGATAGAGGTAGTTGAGAAGATTTAGAAGGCCACAAAATGGCATGACAAATTCAATCATTTTATTTTCTTTAAAAGAATTAAGAGAACATTCATTGCCTCTATTAAGATTAATATTAAAGTGCAATTTATGGTCACTTTATTGATCAAGTGTTTTGAAACTTTCCTAGCAATGTAAAATATTAGTGACAAAACAAACGCAGTAGTCTTTGCAGCTTTTCTTTATGAGTCACATCATTCATCAAATAAATGGTGGACAATTTTTTCCAAGATTCTTAATATCATGCAACTGAGGTGAAAAATCACTTTTAGTTTACTGAAACTTTGAACACATATTCCAATTACATTCCGGTTTCATGCATGTTAAAGTTGATTGCTTGTGAAATGTTGGAATATTAAACTTTTTTAAAAATTGATATTTTTACATAGCTAAAGTCTAAACCAAACCAAAATCATGTATGTATGTATGTATGTATGTATGTATGTATGTATGTATGTATGTATGTATGTATGTATGATCAAATCTGCACAAATCAAAGATCAAAGACTCCTCTTATCAAATACAGAAAGAAAAGTGTATGTTGGTGAGTGATTTTTTTTCAGGATGACACAATTATTGAGATCACATCGGTCTCCTGCAACTGAAAGCCTGCGTTGTCAATTTTATGGCAGGTCATAAATTGCTAATGATTTCCCAAAGTCATGTACACTTTTTGTTGACTTGATCATTTTCTTTCACAGGACATTTATTGCAATTATTAAAACTGTATAAGCATTTTTTTTCTTCATTATTTACAAAGATGTATGTCATGGCCACATAATTAAATGTTCAATCTCTCACCAAGTTTATAGCGCTACAATACACTTCGATAACAAGTGACATCATAATATTTTTGATTATGTCATATTGATGACATCATAATTTATTGATCATGTCATATTGATGACATTTTTGATCATGTCATATTGATGACATCATACTGTATTGATCATGTCATATTGATGACATCATAATGTATTGATCATGTCATACTGATGACATCATATTTTTGATCATGTCATATTGATGACATCATAATGTATTGATCATGTCATATTGATGACATCATAATGTATTGATCATGTCATTTAGCGCTGCATGGTAAACACTGATTTTACAAAAGTGGACATCCTTAAAGGAAAATCAAGTTCATTGGTATAGTTCATATTACTTTTCTTTTTCGTCTTTAAAATGCCTTTCAGGTTCTATGGTCTTTGATATCATAGTTTTGAAGTTGGCATTAAAACCCGGAGTGGGTACTCCCATAGACTGGTATTTTGTTTGTGTGTGTGGGTGCATCTGCTTATTTTGGGGATATAACATTTTGGATGCTTTCTGTAAAATCTTATGTAAATTGGTTATGTGATTTTTGAAAAGGAGTCATAAATAAATGTGAACAGACTGCATAGATGACATATACCATAAGCTCACTTGGCCAGGTGAACTAAAAATGTCGAAGTGACCTACTTTAAATGCACTAATAATCTCAACTAGTTTTTGTATCATTACGATGTAAGCCAGAAAAACATAGCATTCCATATTCTTTTTGCTTTATCAACAGTTATGACAAAGATGAAATTTCACCAACCATCGAAGGTTACTGGTGTTTTTAAAAAGGATACTTATAAAATCTGTTAAAATGTTTCAAGTGATGGTCAAATATAACAAACTTTGTTCAAGTGAGAAATTTTATTGGCACAATCTTGACTGTAATTTTCTACAAATCATAGGACTTTTCATGCAATGTCAATCTGCAACAGTGCACAAACCGCAAGAATTCATTGTTGCATTTAGTAGCAAAACAGTAAAACATTGTTTACATTAAGTAGTGAAACATTAAAACATTAAATTAAATGTTCCATAAAATCATATAGCATCTTATAAGTATGATGATAATTGTAAAAACTGAACATGAAAGACTTCTGTTTTTTTTTTTTTTTTTTTAAAACAAATATAAGTAGCGGCCAGTTTCGACATAATACAGAGGAGACTATTCTGTAGACTTATGTAAATATCAATTTTACCAGGCTTTTGTTTTCATATTCAGTATTACAGCACTCTATCACTATAAGACCCTTCATTATAACATGGTTTGTTGCATAAGGTGAGTATGGTCATGGATACCATTTCATTAAGTAGTAGTAAAATTGTATGTATGATTAAATGTACTTCATTATATGGAAGTTTCACTATAAGTTGGTATACTCCATGGCTCCTAAAGACAGAGTTATAATTAGAGAGTACTATTTATTTACAGTAAAGTGGATTATCCAGACATCAGCTATCCAGACATATCGACCGGACTGATGGAGAATTTCCCTGGCACACAATTATTCAGTCAAAATCCATGTATGCCAATGGGTTTGGGTAACTGATATTTTACTTTCCTTGCTTGCAAATCTTAGTGTTATTGATGCAGAAATAATTTACATGAATTAAGAATGTTAGGAGGTTTTTATGAGATTCTGTGTTGCATGCATCAACTCAAAGATGAACTCCATGCACATCTTAATGCACATGGTAAACTCATCCTCTTGACCTTTAATTTGCCATTATTTTATGGCCAGATAGTTAACAGTCTATTCTATGAACGACATGAATCAATGAATCAGTCCATTGTCACTGCTTTTGTTTCTGTTGTTCCCACTGCTCAGGGGTGAGAGTCTTCATTTGGAAAGCATGAATGTTCTTCAGTTCCACTGCCAAGGCTGTGTTGACTAACCTGTATGTAGTAAAGGAGTTTACAACTTATTACGAGCAATTAAAATACAGAGAATTTGTTATATTTGATGGGATAAACAAATTTCCATGAATTTCATAGCCACTACAAACCATTAATGTAAAGACCCAATGAAAGATGATTCTTCTGTGGAAACAATAAGAACCTCTTACCCAAGCCATAAATTCAAGTACTAATGAAACTGACAATAAAATAAATAAAAAACCATAAAATTTGAAAGCCATTAAAATAAATCAAATCAGTATACCTGAGAGTGCGCATGCAAATCCTTACTTACCTGCCCATGGATTTAATCAGGACAGAAATGATTACCTGGATTACCATCAATGATTTAAGTAATGGTGATAACCGATAACAAAATTGTGGTCACCGGTTAACTGATGCATCCTCCCCATTGTCTTGTAACACCAAGTTTATTTAGTAATCTGAGCAGATGTGTAAGCAAATTGAAAATGTCAATAAAAACTTCTCAATCCCAGCTTTTTCTTCAAAAACAAGCTTTCCACGTGAATAAAAACACTGGAACACACTTGCCCCAGATGTAGCCGAGTGCTAAAGATATACTGTAATCTGCTATTCTAAGATATGACACAGAATAATACTAATACCATCTGTGCTCAAACTTTATGCAACATGTACACACAAATACACAAACCCTATTTTATTCATCTGACAGTTCAGGCGTCTTATAATTTTGAACCCATAACATTTTTAAGCAAGCAATACACAAGTTTAACACTTAGAGTTTGAGTGATCCTGACAATTGGCATGATTGGTACAGATTACTGCATGAAATGGTGGATAATATCCTGACAATTGGCATGATTGGTACAGATTACTGCATGAAATGGTGGATAATATCCTGACAATTGGCATGATTGGTACTGATTACTGCATGAAATGGCGAATAATATCCTGACAATTGGCATGATTGGTACTGATTACTGCATGAAATGGTGGATAATATCTTGACAATTGGCATGATTGGTACTGATTACTGCATGAAATGGCAAATAATATCCTGACAATTGGCATGATTGGTACATGTACTGATTACTGCATGAAATGGCGGATAATATCCTGACAATTGGCATGACTGGTACTGATTACTGCATGAAATGACAAATAATATCCTGACAATTGGCATGATTGGTACTGATTACTGCATGAAATGACGGATAATATCCTGACAATTGGCATGATTGGTACTGATTACTGCATGAAATGGCGGATAATATCCTGACAATTGGCATGATTGGTACTGATTACTGCATGAAATGGCGGATAATATCCTGACAATTGGCATGATTGGTACTGATTACTGCATGAAATGGTGAATAATATCCTGACAATTGGCATGATTGGTACTGATTCCTGCATGAAATGGTGGATTATATCCTGACAATTGGCATGATTGGTACTGATTACTGCATGAAATGGTGGATAATATCCTGACAATTGGCATGATTGGTACTGATTACTGCATGAAATGGCAGATAATATCCTGACAATTGGCTGTGGTAACTGTTTGGTTCATGTATTAAGGGCCATGGATGATTCTACTATAATAATAAGGGCTGCCTGGCAGCTCCAATTTTCATTGGTAGCCCCAGAATTTTTATTTTGATATATCCCAATTGAAAATTATACAATTTTGTTTGCCTGAATTTTTCCCTTGTTCTATTCATATATGCAACATATGTTAATTTTACCATTTTCATAACTGGAAGTCATCTTGATCATACAAAACTTGTCGTTGCTTTTTTTATTTGCATTTTAGGCATAATATGTATACAAATTCTCAAATGGTTTGAACATGATTGAACAGCTGACAAGCAAGCAGACAGCTCCTCTATTTTTATTGTGATGGATATGTATTCCTTCCTTAATTAGGTAGAACGTATTTTTTGACTAGCTGTTTGAATAATTGACAATACATACTGACGGGTTGAAAAATCCATTGTCCAGCACACCAAGGCAACTAAATTTCAGCTTTGGGCAACCATGTGTATCACAGTCACATCCTCTTTGGGCAACTAGACTTTGATGGTTATGGTTTGTAATGAGTTTGATTACTTTGATGAAAAATCAATTTTTATTGGCAACATATCAGTCTGCTAGTTGTAATTTATGTGTTGTGCTTGGAATTAATTCACTCTGCACCATTGCTGCTAAGTTAGTGCAAACATCAGAACTTATGAAGTTTAAGAATTGCTTAAATTGAACCCAGGGCCTGAGATGTGATTGGCAAGGTATACTTAAAGTGTACACGGTCTATCATGAAATGCTAAATTGCTTTTTAAACAACTTCTAATGAACCTAATTAAAACCTAATGTTTTAAAAAAAAATTTTTATAACGTTCTATTTTATGGTTTTTATTGAAAAGGGAATATAGTTTGTAATATTGTTCAATATTCTAGTTTGTTGACTTGGGTTTACTTAGTAAATATGCTACACAAAATTCCTGTCCTTTAGAACACAATAAAACTTTATTCTGGTGTGAAACTAATGAAAGGCAACATAGGATTATAAAGCACTTTAATTCTAGCAACACCTGCAAGTAATGCAGCCTAAATTTATATTATGTTAGATGAATAAACAGATACAGTCATTAGTTACAGATCATCAGTTTCATAGTAAGTCTGTTATAAAAAAGTTTGAAAAAAAAAATAAAGAACACAGTAGCAACAACTACTACTACTTGTACTACAAAAAAAGGCATCTTCTCTACAAGACAAGAACAAAATTATATCACAAATTTTGATTTACACTATAAACAAATCCTTATAATAAATTTAAAATCTGCTATAAAGGGACATATACAAAAAATTGCAACTAAAATTGCAGGACGAAGGACAGGTTTGAAACACCAGATGCATGTGTGTTAAAATTCCCCAAAGTAATCATTTCACAATAAAAAAGTCCTAATTCTAGGGAAGGGGGCCCCCAAAACTGTATTGCTGGAATCATCCCTGAAGGCAACCGGTTAAGGAATTTTACTAACTGTTCCAGTCCTAAATTTTATCTTTAAAATCAGCTCCCGAACACTTTGCTTATGTTTATATATTCATACAAATAAGAAAGACTCAGAGTCTCAGTTAGTCTACTAGAATGCTAACAGTTAGTCTACTAGAATGCTAACAGCCTTCGATACTATATTGTCCAATAGTGTAACCATGGTTTTATTCTGCAAAAATATTTAAAGAATAAAGTGCAACTTATGTTAAGACTGCACTCTGCCATATATAAAAAAATCTACCACATACTCATTTTGGCAAAATGTTTTTGGGAAATACAATTTTTTGTACTGGTAGCCATGATGGGATTACCTGTGTCTCTGCAGCAAAGCTTTTCCTTCAAATTCTGGCGATACAATCAGAGCTTGGAACTTGGCCCCACAACCATCAGATACATCAATTATTTCCTGCAAAGAGTTAAAATAATGTATGTCCCTTTTTGCGACAGGTATCAAACCAATGTAACATTACAATAACACTTGAAATATTGGTCCCTCCAGCTTTATAAGAAATGGTTGACAAACCATTGCTTCTCAATAGCAACAGGCACCACTACTAGAGAATGCTGGAGATCACAATTAACGATTTTCTCAAGATGGCACCTCATTACACCTGGTATTTTCTCCGCTTTCGTATGTAAAAATCTACAGTTCTACATCCAAATGTATTCATGATTGAAAGGTCAACTGCCCATATTTGGCATATATGAGATGGGGATTTTCCACAACATATTTGGTGATAATAAATGTCAACTAAATTTTTCACAAAGCAGAAAAATGAAGTAAATGACCAGATGTGCTGATTTATACCAGCATTTTAAACAGTTTGGAGTTTTTTTTACAAAAATCAGGATGAAATATATATGAATATTTGCGTAAACCCCCCAAATTATGTCTTTTTTAAAGGTCAGCCATGACTGCAAGAATGGAATCTCTCGCAGCATGTGTCTACTCAAAATGTAAACAAAAAACTGACAAAGATGACAGTATGATATAAACTGGGTTAAAAAAACACTTGTTTTTTTTTAAAAGTAGATGTTCATATCAAGTGATCAGAATATAAAAACATATTGTCATTATTATACTATATTTATTACAAAATTTGGTATCACTTTTGTGGTGTAATATATTTTCAGGGTTGAACCCTTCATATAGATGGCTGTGATATCTCGCAGAAGGATACCTAAAACTGAACCAATTCAGCAAACAATTAATTGCAAGAAGATAAAAAGGGAATGAACATTTTAATATTTAACACATTTAAAAGTTAAATCATTCTACAGAATTTTGAAGAAAAACTAAAAGAAAATGGATTAAGACTTTATTAATAAGAATATGAACAGAAAATCAATCTGCAGTCTAATGTTCCTCTGTTTAAAAAACATCATCAGATGGTCAGAATTATGAAGAAAATGGCATAAAAATAAAAAATATTAGGGACTTTAAAAATTTAATGTTGAAACTTCTAAAAGTACACTCTATAAGTCCTGACTTCCTATAAAGAAAACGAGATGAAAAATTTGATAAACTGAAGTGGAAATATTCAAAATAAGTTAGTTATTTTATTTTTTTTGGTCACAGATTTTATTTTTAAAAAATGAAAATTTATCAAAAATATCTGGTCATAACTTGTTATTTACTAAATTGTGAATTAACATCAATGTACAAGAACATTGTAATTAGTTTTAAGTGTAACATATAATTTCAGCTTGCGTATGATTCAAGAATGGTGTATTTCATATACAGAAATTGTTTGGGGGCGCTTTATATGATTCAAGAATGAAGTATTTCATGCAGAAATTTTAAGCGGGTGATTTGTAAAAATGCACAGAAAGGCTTGAGAAGTAATTGGAAAACAGAGAAAGTCAATTTATTCTTAAAGCTGAATGCTCACAAAACATTCCATTATAGTCATATGTAAGAAATATGCAAATATCAGCATGAAATACCATGAAGTCAGGAATTTGAAAACAATGTTACAAAAGACAAATATTAAAAATCATGGACAGTGCATGTGTTTGAATGTTTCCTGTGAATTGATATAAAAAGTTACCATAAAGATGAGTTTAATTTTTAAATCTGCATATTCAAATTATGCATAAAACATTCCATTTTTATATATTTATAATTCTACAAAAATCATGTCCTGTCGCTATATTCCCCCGTTTCAAATACCGAAAACAGGTTAATATAACAAATCTTTGCTTTATGACCTAGGTTCGTCTAATTTGTACACATTTAATGGAAATGATCAGTAAATAATATGATGATATGAATTACAAGTATACTTAGATCGAAATGATATATCTATCGCGTTGGTCGTAATCATTAATGCCCGAAAGTGTTCAATATCGGAAATTGGTGACGACTGAAAATTCATCTTCTAAGATATTTTAGGGAAGGAAAAAAAACTGTATTAGACAAAAAAATATTTATCAATATTTCATACTCACTAAATGAGTTGCTGATACTTCCTTTCTTAATTTTTCTTCCAGATATTCTGCTGTAATTGACATTTTCATGTATTGTTATTAAAGTATCTCATGGGTGAAAATGAAACCGGAAGCACATGTTGGGAAATGCAAAATACTTAAAAAGATGGAACAAATCCTTTTGTTTGAGCTGTACTTTTATACTTTCATAGATTGTTGCTTATTTTATGCTTAGCACTGGTAATAAATTTTACTATCATATTTAGCATAATAAAATTGTATTATATACAGTAAAATAATGATTGTTAATAATATTCGTTTCGGGATATTTTATTTGGAGGTTCTATGCACACACCACGACAACACAATATGCAAGCTGTCAAGCTGAATTTTGTTGTCTTTTTCGTTTACCTTTATACGACACGTGTCAACAGTTTTGAAGAATATTGCAGAATTCCAAAGAACCTATTTTATTCAATTAGAGAAACACAATCTGACATTTGTCTGGCCAATGGCAAACATTCAAAGTATCTCCATTCATCTTTGACAACCTGGAGGTTTTCGAGTTATCAACTTCTGGCATCAACATTTCCTATTGATACTGAGACTAAAAACTACGTGCGCCAAGTCAAAGATGCAGTTTTTTCCTGTGTGAAACCTATTCCATTGAAAACCACACCACGGCTTGCCGCCAAATCAAATGAAGTGTTTGTAGAACTGCTAGATTTGGACCCAAGTATTTCATTTTCCAAACAGTTTGTTGATTTTGCCACGGGCAATATTGTCCTCTCTGGTTCATTTCCATTGTCACATAGGTAAACAATAGATAATAGTTGAATCTTGAATGCATATGAATTATAGGCTTATAAAGGCTCCAAACCTTAACCACACAGTTTATATATTAGAGTAAGGACATTCATAGGAGAGCTTTCTGAACCTTGAGTCTAACTGAACAAGGGGTTAGTAGGTATCAGGATTTGTACCTACTGTATAAATGAACAATCACTTTATAGTGCTTAAAGAAATTAAGAAATTATTTTTGCAGACACAGGCACAGGGCAAGTGACTTTAAAAACAACCACATCTTGACTTAAATCTGCTTGCCCAACTGGGACATATTTGTTTCCTATTATCCCCCCCCCCCCCCCACCCACAAACACCACTCTGAAAAATTAAATGATCGGTCTCTTAAACTTGTGATATTGTTCATGAGACCCTCATTCACATTCTCCAGTAGACTGGGCCTCACAACAACTAATGTGATTTCCAACAATTTCTGCATGTTCAGGTGTGGAATTCTGAATAATTGTGGCATTCACATCTGCTCTTGCAATCTCTGGCTGTCTTCAGCTTTACCTTCAGGTTAGTGTACAGTCTGTGTATTGCATCATGATCTGTCAGGAAGAATATTCAGAGGCCTTGGAGTAGTTTTCTTTTCTGAACACTGCAGAAATCTCCCATGTTTCTTGATCAAAGTTGAAATTAGATATGAAGTCGATGAGGCATTGGTATTTTTTTGTATCAGTAAAAACAGTAGCTTCAAGCAGAGATATTAATATATGCTTCATAATTAATTCATGTCAAAGTACTGTGGATGTCATAATTACAGAAAATACTCACTCCGTATATGAATAGAATCAGCGACTACCAACGCTTTGAATTCAATGGATTAAAATATAATATGATTATCTCAGTTCCTTTAGGGCGAAAAACATTGTAATGGAGGCTTTTATGATCCCTTAACTTAATTTTCAAACACTTGCATAGGTGTGATTATACACAATGTATTCATGGGTGGGCACTACTATTAGACTCTACTATTTTGTACATAAGGGTTAGTCTCATTTCTCTTGAACAGCATCTGAAGGTATTCCATTCAATTATCTTCATCATGTTTATCACACTACTCCTCCTGCTGCAGTCATTGCATATGAATCATACAACTCGGAGCTGAACAGTTTCCAGTTGGTTAATGTCACTCTCCAATTAAAATGAGTGTCCCAAATGGTTGAGCTATATTCCAGGACTGAGTGTACTTAGTAATTTGTATGCAGTGTCTTTGAGGTCAAGTGGACAGGATTTAAAGTTTTTCATGCGTAGATGCAAAATACCGGTTTTAGAATTCCCCCCCCCACACACACACACTCCTCAACCCCCCACCACCACCCCCAGGGGGCTGGGGCTGCTAAAACCAGGGAACCACTATTTTGCAGATACCCCAGGGCACAGACCACTAAACATGAGCAATAACGGTTGTCAAAAACAGCAATTGTCCTGGGAAAAATTTACCTCTAGTAAGTTCCATTAATTGTAGACCATCAATGTCACACTATGACAAGATCGACCAAAATTTTGGCCTAATAACACCAGATTGACAGAAATTTTGGCATAATAAATCCTATTACAGAGTTTTGTGACTAAAATACAGTTCAGAAATGTGTTAATCATCTGATTGCATCACCCATATGTTTACTGCTTTTAGTCATGTATGTGATCAATATGCATGGGTAGACTCTGCTGCTGTATTTTCCTCACTATGAAAACAAGTCCTTTTGAAGTTAGTGTGATTAAACCACAGATGGCATATACATGACTGTTAAAATCACTATGCACATAGGATACTAATAAGCCAAAAAGCTTATTTACCAAAATTAACTGTTGTTTCAAATAAGAGTGGCAAGTCCATATATTGATTGTTATTGATTTAGATGTGCTAACAATCTGGATGTACTCATTCAGGCATGATGTCTATTAGTCCACATGCGCTGTCTAGATGAAATGAAGCAAAAGTAATGTGGGACATTTACAACAGATTTCAGTACTTTTTTGGTCTTAGCTGTACATAAAATGTTATGATTTAGAATTTTCCCATATTTAACATTGGCAAAGTGAAATGTGTATGGGTTACTTTATTATTGATACATTTGTCCTGCTAACAGTATTAACAATTACAATATTACTTATTGTGTGGGTTGGATTTTAGGAAGTGACAAATAAAGATGCTGCTACTAACACTGATGGTGCATGGCCTGCTGCTGCAGATAAGACCATACCAAAGGATGGCCATGGAATGTGAGGCTGCCATTGTTCTTTATGGGATGCTTGCACAAGCACTAAAAAAACATGTTGAGGAAGTTGTGGTGTTTATCCCAGAGTGATAATGTACTCCAGAAAGTTATACAGATGTTTGAGCATGTCGGCTGTTAGTGGATAGCCCATATTTCTTACCAAGTGTGTTGTGGCTCATGGAAGGGGCAGGGCAGTGCTTTTTGCAAACAAGATAATTAACTCCATTCCATGTTGTGAGTCTCTCCAGGTTTCTGGTGACCAATTGGTACTATGCTGCGGAAGCCAGGGCTTTTTCAGTGTATGCTGCATCACTTACTGAGTGCATACATACTCAAAACTACCCTGGTAACCCCATGTTGTATATAAGCTGAAAAAAAGCAGTAAAATTATTACTTTTTTTTGCTGTGAAGCAGCATGTTAAGTGGACAAATTTAATATATTTGTTTACTGTGAAGCGGCACGGTAAGGTGAACACAGTGCATCATACGGTGGTGGTGGTGTGTTTGGGTGAGGCCTCGTGCTTCATTCTTCCATACCAGTGTAGTGATAGCAAGAAAGTTGTTGTTTCAGCTGTTCTGTCATCTTTGCTGTTTCAGTTGTTATGACGGTTTGTCATTCTGACAGATACCACACAGCTCATATTTATGCTGAATTTCCAGTGACGTTTTCATGATTGTTTCACATTCTTCTGCTTTTGCATGGGCTATCACTTCATTATTTGCAACCTCATTGATAATGAATGAATCATTCTCCTTTTGTGTGCTCATTCAAATCGGTTCTTTGTATGATGTGCACATTTTAGTTTGAACTCATCCTCTGATATTGCAATGTCTTGAAGTGCTATAGATACGTGATTGAGTGGATGTCCACTAGCCAAAAAGTGGACATCCAATAGATGTAGTGGACACTTAATCCCTTGCCCCCAGTGTCCATGTCCACCATATTGAGTCAGCAATCTGAAATCCATGATGTGTATGTCTGCATCTACAATTATCATATCACGGTCCTGAGATTCCTCGGATGGCAATGTTTAACCAGTGCTGGATTATTTGTGAAGTAGAGATCTAATATGTTGTTAATCCTTGTTGGGGTTTTCTGTTTTGAGTTAGCAAATGTTCATACATATTAATATGTAACTCTGTTCTCTAGATATGGAGGCCATCAGTTTGGGTATTGGGCAGGTCAGTTGGGAGATGGCAGGGCAGTGATGCTCGGAGAGTATGTGAACCAGAAGGGTGAGAGATGGGAGCTCCAGCTGAAGGGATCAGGTCTGACCCCATATTCCAGGAAAGGGGATGGGAGAGCAGTTATCAGGTCATCTGTCAGAGAGTTCCTGTGTAGTGAGGCCATGCACCATCTTGGTGAGTTAGGAAAATGTTCATCAAGAAATTGCTAGCATATCTGTCCTCGGTTTTACATAAATTCTCAAAATTTCTCCACAGATTGAGATTTTACATTATCATGTTTATGGTTTTTCAGACAATATCAATATTTTTTTCAGCAGTAGAGATGGAGGAAAGGATGGAAATAATGTTTTATTTTTAAAAGTTAACACATGAAAACATTTTTATTCTTGAAAAAAGAGTTGAGCAAGACTCCTTTAAGGAACACTCAAGATTTTATGACTGTATTGTAATCTATTTGTCTGTTGAACATTTTCAGAAAAAAAATTATTGTTACCAAGTAAACAATAAGAAAGACATTATAAAATCTCTATTTGAGAAAGAAAATCTTGAGGTATTTATTGAACTGGGGCCTGAATTTGTGGAAACCTGCCAGTGATACTTTCAGGGTACCAGGCTGTGAGATTTAACTTTCAGAGTTCCAGACTGTGAGATTTAACTTTCACAGAACCAGACTGTGAGATTTAATTTTCAGAGTATCAAACTGTGCAATTTAATTTTCAGAGCATCAGACTGTTAGATTTAACTTTTAGAGCATCAGACTGTGTAATTTAACTTTCAGAGCATCAGACTGTGAGATTTAACTTTCAGAGTATCAGACTGTTAGATTTAACTTTCAGAGCATCAGACTGTGCAATTTAACTTTCAGAGAACCAGACTGTGAGATTTAACTTTCAGGGTACCAGACTGTGAGATTTAACTTTCAGAGCATCAGACTGTTAGATTTAACTTTCAGAGCATCAGACTGTTAGATTTAACTTTCAGAGACTCAGACTGTGCAATTTAACTTTCAGAGATTCAGACTGTGCAATTTAACTTTCAGAGTACCAGTCTGTTAGATTTAACTTTCAGAGTACCAGACTGTGAGATTTAACAAAATATTCTATGAGACTGACTTAAATTCTTTGAGATATACATTTTTCCTGAGGTCATCCATGTGCATTGATACAAAAGGCAAACAAATTGTCCTTCGGGTTCACTTTTATCAATGTTAATAAGTTGCAGATTACATTGAATATGCATACAATGAAGATTGATATAATCCTTGTTACATTCCATCATTAGGTTTACTTAACATGCAATTTAATTGTGAAAATACTTTGGAAGGTATGCTTCACTAGTTCAAGATATTACCAGGAATGATCTTAACATAAAATATGTATTTTTCTATGAAAACTTGAACTCATGGGGTGAGACTGATTAAGTGAGATTTTTTCTCACACTGTGAGACATCACAGGTGAGCAGAAGATAAGAGAATTGCTCTATTTACATGTTTTTGTTTTGTTCTTTCATTTTTTGCCCTCTAAAAAATTACTGGTCTGTTATATTTTTCTGTCACATATTTAATGAATATTGAGCTATAATAGTTTGTTAACTTTTCAATTTCTAATCAGAATCTTTAGTATATATTTTAAGTAAAGAATGAAAAAGAATTAAATATACATGCATGGTCCATGCTGGACTCTGATATTTGGGCAAATGACCTCTCTCCAGCCAGAATTGGGTGAAGTTGGCAAAAATAGGGAGAAGTAAGACAATGTAGCATGTTCAAAATTTATTATGTTATGAATAGTTACTTTAAGCTTCGGGTTTTGCATATTTTCATGTCAGGTGATGAAAATACTAATGAAATACTATTAAAACTTAAAAAAAAATATTTTGCTTTAACGTATTTTTTTTTAACCTTGAAAATAAGTTAGAGTCGAAAATGTGCAGTGGTTTCCATAGTAGCAGCCACCTTTTCATTCATTTATTGGATGAAATATTGGATAACATGATTAATTGTATTAGTAATGAACCTGGATACGTCCACTGAATCATAATTCGCTTCCAATTAGACTAAAAAAATCACCTTTTTCTCTTGTTTTTCAAGGATAATGTGCGAATTATTGACATGAATTCCATAGATAGTAATGTAATTTCTGGCATATATGATTATCAAATTAACACCAAAATTGACTACAGAGCACAAAGCTTATTTTTCTAACTTTCCAACTTCCTCTTTGAAGGGAAAATAGATGACAAAGTCTACATTTTACTTTATGAATGCATTTTACTGAAACAAAAGGCAGGGGTGAGTGGCATGAAATCAAGGCAAGATGATGTGATCTCTGCATTTTGTATACACCTGCCAAAAAAGGCAGAGCATATATTATGTCTGTTCATCGTGTATATTATGTCTGACTATTCATGTGTCTGTCCCACCAAATGTTACATTTTTGTTTCTACACAATAGTTAATTTTACATCATCAGCCTTTATAAAACTTTATGCACAGCTTTCATTTGAGGCTGGAAGCCTATTGATTTGCATTTTAGAGGTCAAGGTCACGGACTGAAAGAAGAAAATTTTCTACATAATAACTTTTGTTCTACATCACAGACCTGGACTAAACTTTGTGGATAGTTTGCATTTGAAGCGAGGAAGAATTGCTTGATTTAGGGGTCAAAAGTCAAGGTCACAGTTGCTGAAAAATGAAAAATGGTGTCTGTACAACAATTTAAATTGATCGTGTTACTACTTCACCAGAGTTTGTGGCTAGCTTACACTTTGGGTAGGAAAGAAGTCTATTGATTTGAGGTCAAAGGTTAAGGTCACTGTGACTAAAAGAAGAAAAACATTCTTTGCATAATAATGTTAGTTATAGGCCACAAACCGTGACTAAAGCTTGTGGAGGGCTTGAATTTAAGGTAAGAAAGAGGCTTGTTGATTTGGGGGTCAAAAGGTCAAATTTCAAGGTCATTGAGGCTAAAATAAAAATGGATTTTGCACAGTAACCTTTGGTCTTGAGTAAGTTCCTTCATCATACTTTGTGGATGTTTTGCATTTAGGGTAAGAAAGAAACCTATAGATTTTTTGGTCAATGGTCAAGGTCATGGTAAGTCTATTTAGAAAATAATAGTTTCTGCACAGTAAGTTTAGTTTAACTTTGGTTTGGTTTTGTGGGGTTTAACACCATTTTTCATCACATGATAGGCTATACATGGAGGTCATTATATTTGGTGGAGGAAGACCCTGGAAATATCCAGAGAAGAACCACCAACCCACGGAAAGCTACTGGCAAGCTTTCTCACATACCCACATTCTTCAATTTGAGACTCAAAACTCACATGGACAGAGGTGAGATGTGTGAGTAATTTGTAAAGGCGAGTGCCTTAGACCACTCCGCCACCCGGGGCCCCAAGTTTAGTTTAAAACCTCATACATTGACCAAAGGTCAAGGTCATTGGGACCCATTGGTCAATAATCTCCAGAGTCAACCATGCTCTATTAGTTTAACTACTATTTCAAGATAACAATACTTTATTCTTTAATTATTATACAGCAAAATTATGTGTACATGTACATCATATTCATGGGTTTGTGTATTACCTTTTGACAGGTATACCTACAAGTCGGGCAGCAACACTTGTAGTAAGTGATGATCCAGTAATTCGAGACAAGTTCTACAATGGGAATATCAGAACAGAGCATGCAGCAGTGGTTCTTAGACTTGCCAAGTCTTGGTTTCGGATTGGTTCCCTAGAAATTCTTTCACAAGAGAGAGAAATCAATTTACTCAGGAAGCTTACAGATTTTGTTATAGTTCAGTATTTTCCAATGATAAACTCATCAGACCCAAATAGATACCTTGATTTCTTCAATGAAGTTGTGATACAAACTGCAGACTTAATCGCAGCATGGCAGAGTGTTGGTTTCGTTCATGGGGTGTGTAATACTGACAATTTTAGCTTGCTATCCATTACAATTGATTATGGGCCATTTGGATTTATAGATGGATATGATCCCAAGTTTGTTCCAAATACATCAGATGATGATGGACGATACAGTTATGAAAATCAACCTGATGTTGGGTTGTTCAACTTAGACAAATTAAGAATTGCACTTTTACCTCTTTTGAATGAAAATCAGTCCAAGCAGATGTATAACATATTGAATGGTTATGCAAATAGGTATAAACAAATGTTCATGAAGATTTTTAGAAAGAAATTAGGTCTGAAAATTGATGATGAAGGTGATGAACAATTAGTATCCATTTTACTAAAAATGATGGAGGAAGTTAAAGCTGACTTTACAATGACATTTAGAGAAATGTCTGAAGTTTCTGAAATTGAATTGTATGATATTATCACCAAAAATGAGGTAAGTGATAGTTTGTGGGCTTTAAAAAGACTTTCAGCACATAAGTGGTTTTTCGATTGGCTTAAGGTTTATTTGAAAAGATCTGATTTTGAGGAGTATTTAGATAACCAGAGGAGAGAAATTATGACAAAAACAAATCCAAGGTACGTATTACGGAACTGGATAGCTCAGGCAGCCATTGACAGAGCTGAGAAGAGTGACTTTGCTGTGATTGAAATGGTACTTAATGTGTTGAAGAATCCGTATCAATATTCTGAGGTAGCTGAGGAAGCTGGATTTGCCTCCCCTCCCCCAGATTGGGCCAGTACGTTACGAGTCAGTTGTTCATCTTAAACATTTAATTGCCAGAGTAATTTATAATGAGAATTTTTTATATCCCTGATTCTCACTTTGTCCATCCAAGTGAGAGTCCATCCATCCATTCATCAATCTGTCATCTTGGTGCGAGCTTTAACTTCTATTTTAGCACACCTAGATTTCAATTTAAGTGCATTACATTATTGGGTTTATTCAACATTACTTATCACAGGTAACTGTTGTGATGGTACATATATTATAGAAAGTAACCATTTTAATAGTTCCAATACCAACTAGAGGAATGGTGAGCAATTTTCTCCCATAAATATACTTCACCACTACCCACATGATGGGAATCAGTCTGTAGTAAAAAAAAGTGCATAACTCTTCTGACAATAGTGTGAGTACATTGATAGGTCAACATGGATATCTTTTGATCATGACCATAATATGTGCTGAGTTTCACAGCCATCCACTGAAAACTTTAAGAGTAGCTGTACTCACAAAATTCTGTCATATGTTGCATCCAGCTGCAAGTTAGAAAGGACAAAAACTCTTAATAAATTCATGGGAGTACAAAGATTTGGCAATATGTGCATCTTTAGATGATGACCATAATATGTGACAAATTTCTAAGTGATCTATAAAAACTGCAAGACAAGATACATTCACAAGATTCTGTGTTGCTTTGCATTCAGTTTCAGGACAGAAACAGGCAATAACTCAAATAAATATTGCAAGAGCACAGTGATTTGTCAATATGAACACCTTCAGATGATGACCATAACATCTACACAATTTCATGGCTAATCCTTTGAAAACTGTAAGACTATCTTACACTACATCCAGCTCCAAGTCAAAACAAGCAATAATAAAAATTGAAGGAGCACAGTAATTTGTTGATATGCAGATCTTCAGATGATGATCATGGTATGTACCAAGTTTCAGAGCTATCTATCATAAACTACAAGGCTAGTTGCATACACAAGATTCTGTCATACATTGTATTGAGCTGCAAGACATAATAGGCAATAACTCTGACAAAATTGCTGGAGGACAGAAGTCTGTCGATATGAGCATCTTCAAATGATGACTATAACACATAGAAAGTTTCATGGTGATCCATTTATAACTAAGACTAGTTGCATTCACAAGATTCTGTCATGCACTTCATCAGGCTGCAAGTAAAAAAGGGCAATAATGCTACAAAAAAAAGTGTAGGAGCACAGTGGTTTGTCAATATGCATATCTTCAGATGATTACCATGACATTTCCCATGTTTCATGGCAATGCATTTAAATCACAGACTCTTTGCATTCACAAGATTCTGTTATACACTGCATCAATCTGCAAGTCAATGAGGGCAATAATTCTGACAAAAATTGCGGGAGCACAGTGATGTGTTGATATGAAAAACTTAATTATGGTAACCATAATATGTACAAAGTTTCACAGTAATACATCAAAAACTCTGAGACTAGTTGATTCTATCATACACTGCTTTCATCTGCAAGACAAAAAGGACTGTAATTCTAAAACAGATTGCTGGAGCAAAATGATTCATTGAAAAAGACATATTCATATTTGGACCATAACATATACCAAGTCAGAAACCGATACAAGTTGTTGCACTCACAAGATTTTGCCATACACTGCATTTAGCTTATAGTCAAAAAGGGCAATAACTCTTATAAAAATAACATGAGCAAGGTGATTTGTCAATATATGCAACTTCAGATGATAACCATAATATTTACCATGTTCATTGCAATCCATCAAAAACTTTGCGACTAGTTACACTAACAGGATTATGTGCTGGACAGATACACTGTATTCATCTGCGAGACAAAAAGGGCAATAACTAACAATAATTGCGGGAGCAAAGTGATTTGTCGGTATGCGCTGACCGTAGTATTTCCCCAAGTTTTTCGGTATGGGTTGACCATAGTATTTCCCAAGTTTCTTGGCGATATTGTGAAAACTGTGAAACTAGTTATGTTTACAAAATTGTACCACACACTGCATTCAGCTGCATATCAAAAAAGGCAATAACTTATAAACATTGCATTGGCAAAGTGATTTGTTGAAAAGATATCTTCTTCAGGTGATGACCATAATATTTACCAAGTTTCATGGCGAGCCATCAATGAGTCCACAAGAATATTTTTCAGCATAAATTCAATAACCTATTTATTATATTATTATATACTTTAAACCAAATACAGACATACAGCCATCCTTGAAATATACACCAAACAAAATGTAATAACTAAATAATTCAGTGTTTCATCTTCATGCAGATGAATTTATAATATCCCACACATTGTAAATTCTCAATAAATTACTCAGTTTTTTATGAAGTTGCATAATAGCAATGATGCAAATGTGTTGCTGGTAAAGTATTCAAGGCGGCAAAAACAGGTACCTTTTGTTATTAATCATTTTCTACCATTGTTTAAACATATTCATTTGCTTGCAAATAGTGGATCTTGGTGTTTTTGGTACAAAATCAACTCTAGATTGTGCAAAATATGTGTCTCTCTCCTTTCAAGCTGCATTTCTACAGATTTTTGCAATTTAATATTTTCTTGTACAGAAATTGATAACGAGGTGGTTACTTGGTTAACACCCATATTCCTCTCTGCTGTTTGCAATTGCCACTATATCACCTACACTGGCAGTGCTTAGAAAATGTCTTCCAAAATCTCAAACATTGCGATTTTGGTTACCCTGCCATCGACTTCTATGTAAATCATATTTCTGTAAAATAAAGTCATCCTACATTATTGATTATCAACTAGTCTGTGTACATGAGTATAATACTTTAGTGATGGTAACACATAATTGCATCTCATTTATTGATGCCATTTTGATGACATGATTGTATACATATAATAAACATCATCTATGTAAACATCAAGTATCTGCTAAAGCAGACTGTTTGCAACACTAGTTTCAATTAATATGGTTGTGTTTTATATCCCCACCATAAAGTGGAGCATATTATGTTGTGATGTCATCCATCAATCTTTTACAAATTTCGTTTCCCACAATCACTCAAGTTCTCCACCATCTACAGCTACCAAACTTTGTGGATGGCTTGCACTTGGTGTAAGGAAGAACTGATCAATTTTGAGGTTTGGGGCAAAAAGTCAAGGTTACTGTGACTGAAAGAAGAAATGCGGTTTCCACACAATAACTTGAGTTCTCCACCATCTACAGATATCACACTTTGTGGATGGCTTGCACTTGGGGTAAGGTAACTCTAATGACTTTTGGCTAAGTCCATGGTTGAGGATGTATCCTCTCACCTTTGAAGCTACCCAATATCCAAATAAAGCTCCATTTTCAGATTTATAAGAGAATGGAGAAACCAAATCAGTAAAAAGATTGGCAGAACAAAGCTGATCCTTCTGTGATTTCTCCCTTTATAGTTACACCCCCCATCCGCATCTCGTATTAACCACACAAAGAACCTATACTAAACAAAATCGGAGATATTTCCAATATAATGCAGTCACAGTTGCATCCCAAATATTACTTTCATGGAGAAAAAAGTGGACTATAAATGGACCAATTTCCCACAAAATCATGATGAAAATTATGGTGACCACTTAAAAACAGAGCTGAGAGAAACTAGGCAATGGCCAATGCATACTGTTGGGCAAAACTTAATCTTGAAACATGCTAGCACAAATGTGTTTCTGCTCTAGAATCGTCCCCTTGTGCATACATGACATCATGCATTCTTGACACTACTGTAAATGAGGGAGAAACATGGAAATAAAGTATGGATGTCTCTTCCCAAAAAATTTGACCCCATGGCCAATCATATGAAAACTGTTGAGTGGTACGTAAGGAAGAACACTGTTGTTGGGGTCAAGGTCACTTACTGGAAGAAGAAAAATGGTTTCTGCACAATAACCCAAGTTCTCCACCATCTACAGTTACCAAGCTTTGTGAACGGCTTGCACTTGAGGTAAGGAAAATGCCTATTGATGCCAGGGTCAAAATGTCAAAGTAACTGAATGAAAGAACAAAAATTGTATCCACACAATAACTTAAGTTCTTCACTATCTACAGTCACCAAGCTTTGTGGATAGCTTGCACATGGGGTTTTGTGTGTAAAGTTCCTGTGTATGAACTATGGACATGGAGTGTATGAACTATGGACATGGAGTGTATGAACTATGGACATGGAGTGTATGAACTATGGACATGGAGTGTATGAACTATGGACATGGAGTGTATGAACTATGGACATGGAGTGGGCATACAGTGTTTATAGTACTCTTGTTTTAATACTATTATTCAACACGACTTAAAAATACAAACTCTTGCAATACATGCAGGGATATCTTGTAAGCTCACTAATTCTAATTTTTGTTGCATAAACACTAATGATGGTATATTTGGCAAATTCAAGTGGGAAAAAGAGAAAAACTGCATGTATTATTTTTATTACCATATTTCCAATACCAGGCAGATAGACTGATGAATAAATATTACTCAAGAGATAATTGTGTAGATTTGTGTTTTAGAAAAGATTGGGAATAAAATGTTGACATAAAATTTCTTCCTTTTTAACATGAAAAGTGAATGATATCATGTAGCCAAATGAACCACAGTGACTACCATAAGTTTTCTTTGTATTTCTAAGTATTTATGACAATGAATGTGATCTCTTTGTAAGAAATTGCATTTAACATTTTAACTGCTATTTCATGGAAATTTAATTTTAAATTGATGTTGTTGCAACACAGGTTTTTAACAATTGAGCATATGTCTTTTTTGTAATGAAAATATTAGGATTTGCAGACATTCGTGACAATAGTGTTCTTGAATATACCAAAATGAAAATCAGATATGTAACCTGCCAGAAGAGTAAAAAGAACAGTCTTCTTGGTCTTTTCTTTTTTCCAATTAACTTCTTATCCCAGACACTGCTCATGGTTACAGGTAGAATTGTACAATAGGAACTTGAGAGGAAATGCATCTGTGTGGGTGCACTTAACATATTGCCATATATCACTCAATCCCCAATGTGCTGACACCTATGGACCACCAATCAATACCATCGCTGGCAAAGGTGTGAGCACCATGTGATTTACAGGTACACTGGCAGCTTGTCAGACTTTCAGGCCTAATGTCTGTCACTTATCAGACTGCCACTATATATCATATGCAAATTCAAATTGTTGTAACTTAAACATTTTAAAACTATTTTTCAAAAATTTTCTGTATGTACTAAAAAATGAGCACTAATTCACACTGGGTAAGTATCAATACAAAATACTTTGATTTTATATGATGTGCTATACTAATGAGTAGGGTGTGGTTATCTCTGCTCTGGGTCAATTACTACATTACCGGTATTATGGTACATCAAAAGTAGGTCAGTTACATTTATTTCATGCTTCACTGACTTTGGCTAGCATTGTGTGTGATTTTCTTTCTCTGGGAGTTCTGGTGGCAGAGTTTAATTTAGTTACAGAATGCATCTTTAAAATTTTTGTCTTGCCCAAAGGTGAAAATCTCTAACCACATGAATCAGTGACTTGCATTTGTGCAACTGATGCTGGGATAGACAGGTTTCAGTATGTGCATTGTAACCTTAGTGGACACCTCCATGCAGTAGACACCTGTTCATAACATACACTTGTGGGGATCCCAATGAAAATCCTTCTTTAAATGTCCTTTATATATAGGGTAGCCACTGACAGAACTCGAGAATAAAGTACACTCCCCTGCAAACCCCCACTCACACAAAAATGGTCACGTTAAAGCCAGGCAGAATTGAGGTCACCAAGTGTATGATGTCATCCTGACCCAACCTATGAAGGATGTGCACACGGATAGGTCTGATAGGATCTTTGCATTCGCAGGACCAATATAATTGTGATCTTAAATAAATGAAACATATATTAACCAATGAAGATAAACAATGTGACATTAAATTGTGGTTCTTAAGGCTGGGAGTTTCAAAATAAAAATACTGGACATAAGGCATCCGGTGCCGTATCAGTACCAGAAAACTGGACTGTCTGGTATAAAACCAGATGAAATGCCACCCTATTTATATAGCAGACACCTGTCTAAAATGGATAGTGTTTTGGGGTCAACAAATATGTATATAACAGACATTATGACATTACATGTGCATGGATTTGCCTCCCTTGCAGCTCAACCCAGGTGCTGTCAAATATGCACAGATTTGTAAATCCCAGGTTCTTTTGACAATAGACTACTCATTGGACAAGGGCCATTTTCCACTAGGTCTCGTTACCATCTATACTTGCTTATAAGTCAAGTGCAACTGCAAACAACATAGACCCCGATCTGCTGTCACATAATGTGTGGGCAGATCAGGGTCTATGTTGTTTTGTTCTACTAATTACTCCTAACAAATTGCACCGACACATTATGCAAAGGCAGATCTGGATCTGTGCAGTTTGCATTTGAACTTAACTTATAAGTGAGTATATAAGGTACATCTGATGGAAATTTTCTGTAGTGTCACTACAATGGGGGATTTATCAAGCTTGGATGTTAAAGCTTGCCTGGCCCAAAACAGTACACTACAGTCGAGTTCTCTTCATTTTATACAACACTAGGAGTCATAACTGTATGAGCTGTAAAACAGAGTCCTGTCCTTGTATATAAAGGACACCTGTCTAAGCACATTACTAGTTTTCATTAGCATTGGTCAAGACTGAAGAATTTACTGGTTGATAACTAGTGAATCATGCATGAAGTTAATCTGTTCTATATGTCAGCAATAAAATAGAGTATAGGGTGTACATATTTCAAATCTGGTCTCAACTACCGTATATACTCGTGTATAATCCAGGTTCAAATGCAAACAACATAGACACTGATCTGCCGTCACATAATGCGTCGGCAGATCTGGGTCTATGCAGTTTGTAAGGACTAATCGGTAGAACAAACATAGACCCTGATCTGCTGGTGCATTATGCGATGGCAGATCAGGGTCTATATTCTTTGCATTTGGACCGTGCTTTTACACAAGTATATACGGTGCCTATACTGATACCTAAAAGGAGAGCAGACACATACTAGAGCATGGGTATTCACTGGAATATATTGTCCACCTCTAACAAATTCTTTGCAATTACCTCAAAATTACTTCTTATGATGTCTGCTTTGGCCTAAATGAAAATGGTGCCAATCTGACATCCAATATGTTCACCATCAAAGCAAATTTAAAAATCTTATTGTTGCTCAGAAATATTGGAGATGGTTCCAACATTCAGCAGTTCAAAGAAAGAAATGGTATTAACTGTTTGATTCAAGGGACTCTTAATGTCCTCATAAAGTTATTTTGTATTTCTTTTTTTGTTCAGTCCATTTTAAGAGATTCAAAAGCATTAAAAAGAGAGGAAAGTGATGATCAAAATCTGTGTACAATTTAGAGTTTTATGGGAAAATGTTTTAATGTATTCTTGCTAACAAGTGTTTGACACTGATCTGTAAAATTCTAAACTTAATAAAGGGACATAACTGCAGCAAAACTGCCAGTAAAAAAAAGGTGAAAATACTATCAGATGATTGACATGTGAACATCATCATGTGTGTATAGTTTCACTATTATATGTGATATAATTTTTTGTAAACAAACTTTGAAATAGATTAGTAAAAAGATGGATGAGCAGATGCCACTCAAGATGCCACCACTGCTGGAGACAGAAAAATATCAATAATAAATTATATTTAAATTGACACAAACCTAAAACATGGATAGAATTAAAATACATTTAGCTCTTCCCCTCAAAGTTGGTGACATGTTTAAAATTTACCATTATCAGTTAGAGTGAAGAGTCCTATATATAATAGGTTGGATGGACTGGGAAATATCACATGTCCCAACATTTTTAAGTGGTGCAGGATAAGAAAGGAAATAAAAATTGAAGAGGGTTGAAGATGAGATTTATTTTCCAAAGTTATCTAATTTTGTGTAAATATGTAGTTCAGTAACACACTTTAAAGCCAGTAATTAATAGCAAACCATGTTTACTTCCAAAGAATTTTAGGCTATTACATGCACAAAGGACTATATTGAAAGGGGGGGGGGGGCAGAAAATAGCCTTTGTTCAGTATACTGTAGTATCATTTATTTTCATGGGTCTCGATTTTCGAGGTTTTGTAAATCAAAAAGACATTTTCATGGGTACTTAAATTCATGGTTTTGCCTGTCAAAGTTTAAATGTTTGTCAGTATTTACTTCGTGGATTAACCTCTACAAATACCCCAAATAAAGAATACAAAATACCAAAACCATGCTGACAACAAATAGCGGTTGCTTCAGTGGTTAAAACAATACCATCACCTGTATGAGCACAAATTAAACACCTGTCAAGATCAATCACTTACACTCAACATCAAAGGGAGCCAACGTAGCCAACAAAACTAATCTAACCGGTTATTACAGTACATTTGTATGATCTCTTTCTTCAAACACTGTCCATAAAGTTGCAACATCAATTACTTTCTGATGACCATGGCATTAACACAGTGACTTTAGAGTGGTAAAATTCAACTTAGATCCTTGTCAGTTCGGATAATGTCATTATTCCACATGTGAACCAAAGACGTGACCAGCTGCCCCTTGCTCAATGCAGTTAGCAAGCAGTGTCAACATTTTATCTGTTCAGAGCCCATCAAAGTCTGAAGATGCTAATTAAATTGGAAAACAATGGAATTACTCCATTGTTTCAGTCTGCCTCATTTACGAACCAACTTCAACCACTAGACTGTTTTTAAATCTTTATCAATCGAGCTGATTCATGCTGAATAGATTAATGTGGTGCACGCGAACAAGTGTGAATAATCAGACCTAATTATCTGTGGCTTTGAGAAACCTGGACTTGTTTAATTCAACAATTTCAGGATTTATTTACCCGGCAAACATGTACCAGTAGACTTGATTGACCCGATCTTGATTCAATGGTTTTGTCTGAAAATCAGTAAAGTGTGGGCTTCAATACTCTGCAGTAATTAGTGTATACCTGGTGTTTCATTAGTAACTGCGCTTCTAGCAATAGTTTTAGTATTTTACATTTAAATGGGATTAAGCATGCATGGAATAAAAGCGACATGCTTTCACGAGGATTTAAAATTTTCGACAACAGTTTCACTTGAATGAAGAATCTATTTAAATAAGTATTAAATCTAATTTTCATATACTAGTATCATTTATTATTCTTTCTTTCATTTTCAATGACACTAGTGTTTGCATGTCTTATGCTTTTTCTCGTTTCTTTCTATCTTATGTCACAATATATCGTTTTAAAGTGGTGAATGGAAATTACAGCTACCGGATACCATATAGATATGTATCCATTGAAACAATATAAAATGCATTATAATTTTTTTTTTAAAGGGTTAAAATAAAAGAAACACATGTAAAAGATAATATTTTATTACAGATTACATAAATGACATTGATGCATCAAATAGCTTTGTTGATCTCTAGGAATGAAACACAGTAAGAAAATTGGGGGGAGGGGGCTTCTTTATCAAAGGTGGCTAATTTTTTGTTGGGTCTTTAAATTTGTGGTTTGTGGCAACAACAAAATCCATGAAAATTGGTGATAATACAGTAGGCCTTTGACCACTGTTTGCTGCACATCGACTTGAACCTTAATTCAGAGTTTACGAAACTCAGAAGATACAAAATGTGGAAAAACAATCATCTGTTGTAAAGAACAACAAAACTGCCACAAAAAACCTAAACCAAAACCTGTTGAAAAGGTATAGGGTTTAATGGCACATCAGCACAATTATGGCTATATAGTAACAAGTTTAGATATACCTAAAAAAAAGCATGCAAAACAAAGATAAAGGCAAAAAGGGTAAAATCAGTAAAATACAGTCAAATTTGTGATATAACCGTAACTCTTAAAATGCCCAAGACCTTTGTAACGTGAACATCATGAACATCCCAGACCAAAATGGCTGCCTCCATTAGTTGACTCTTACAACATGCAGGAGGGTACATCAAGCTTATTCTATATCCCCAAGCCCATAGGGGGGAAAAAAACAGTTGAAACAAATCTTGTAAAAAAACAAATAAAACAACAAAAATGATGAAAATGATCATGTACATCAAATATTTATAACAGTAAAACATCTGTTATGTAGATGGTCATCTGGAATTGTCAATGATACATACTACTAATGGAGTGTACTGCAGAGCACAATTTGTATTGCGCATAAAATTATTAGCTATTCAAACAACCAATTATATGGACAAAGCCCGTGGTTCCAGATAACAGAAATATTACTGTATTGTGAAATCAAATGCAATATGATTTTGCACAATGGCATGATTTTTTCCCTCAGAGGGTTCATTCTACAATGATTGTTGTGAAAAAATACAACCAGCACGATAGTCTGATAATTCAGCCCCCGAACCTGTATTGGTATGTGGGTGGTTTTGGGGTCTGATTTTACCAATTGATAAAACATTGTAATTACTGCAGACATATTTGTTCGCAACACATCAATGCACATGTCAAAGTCTGGTAATTCAAAGAGGCTACTATCTATTGGGAATGTGCAATTTTATGTGGATTTAAAAGTTGTCAAACATTGGATGCGATTCAAAAATATCCTGTATAGATAACTGACAGTTCCCTTCACCCGACTGTAAGTCAAGAGCCGCAAGAAATACTGGTCAGTGTCAAATAATGGTCAATATATGCACTGATGTGGTGTGGTAAACTCTTTCTGCAATAATTGCAATGTTTTATGAATAGGTGAGATCAGATCCCAAAGCAAAAGCTTGGGGGCTTATTTATCAGACTACTACCGTGATAGCTCTCCATAATATGAAGAATGGAATGAAATTATATTATATACAAGTTTACAAACCACCTAAGAAGGATTCTAAACTAGACAATTAGCAAAGGTAATAAATGTCCATACACTGCCCTGAATGTGACATACTTTAAAGTGAAGAGGGACATCTTTCACAAAATCCAAGTCAAAAAGGGTGCCAAAACTGTGTTGAATTTAGACTGGATATTATAATTATTTTCATTCGGCCGAGATTTTGAAATGCACATACGCCACATCCTTATGGCAATGTATGCACCAAAATTTACAGTTCCATACTGTATGTGTATAAAATTCGGTAAATCATCATAACAACTTTAAATATCTGAATGAGCATCAGCATGTGCATAAAATAAAATGCAAACAATTTTAAAAACTAAAGAGAAAATTCATGTTCATAACCCAAAAGTAAGAGGTGGTGACAGTGGTACTTGATTCTTCAAGTACTTTGTCCGCCAAGTTCCCACAGTGCTTTGCACAACTAAATTTTGGAGTCTTACTGCTGTACGAGGTTTTTCTGTTATGAAGATTGTGCATATACTACAGTGTAGCACTAACCAAATGAGCATTTGCTAAGAATATTTCAAAAGAACTAGCACTAACAAAATAAGCTCAGTAAAAATATGAACAGAAAGTGCATAATGAAATTCAGGATCAATTTTGAAACATGACATTATGTTCCAATGATCTGTCTGTCAACAAAATTAAACAGTACTAAGAATGCAAGATTTTGCCAAATGATGGATATTCAAGGGGCCACAAAAAAATTGTCCTTAATACAGACTTTGAAAATTAGTCTGAATATAAAATGGACTGATAAATATTGTTCTCTAAGAGCAAGAGACCTTTATGACTGGTTTCACTGAAGTTCATTTTGAGATTGTAATGAAAGGGTTTTTTGTTGCTACAAAATTATTTGCACCTCAATTTTCCATTGCAAATCCATGTGGAATGAATCATTTGTTAAGCAACATTTTCCTGAAGTCCTCATTACTCATTGCACCACTAGATTTAGTAGAATCTGGATTTGTCTCTGTTTTTACTGTACTTGTACTTGTTGCTGGTTCTTTGTCTGCTCCTTTTGGAGCTGTTGCTGGTGCCTTGGTCTTTAGAGCCCTTGGTAAAAGTTGTATCTGTGTCCTTGCAATACCATGTCTGAAAGAAAAATGATGATAAATTGATATACACTCTGATACGGAATTGTGTCTGTATGCAAAGAACAAAGAATTTACACCCCATGCAGCCTGAACATTGTGACATGTATTAAAATCTCTGCAGAGCTGACTCAAAATTTTCAATACTCTATACATTGTGTGTGTGCGTGTGGTTTGGTTTGATATTTTACAGTACAGCAACACCAGTGGGCTATTTAGTGCTGAGGCAATTGGACTAAAAAGCCTTACCTAAGGACATGCCAAGGTAGTCAGCCTAGGCTGATCCAATGGTAGGATTTGAACCCACACCATTTCAGTCATGAGTCTGGCATGCTAATCATGGGTATGTGTGTTATAACACTGAGTGTCTGCATTATACCACTGGGTGTACGTTATACAGTGGAACTCAAAACAGCGATTACATTCCTGGTTGATCTGAGGAGACAAGTAGCTAAGTTTCATGTATGCATATTAAACCTATTCAAGATAAAATGAGAAATACTCTGAACAGTTTGTAGTTTAGGAGGAGTAGTGATAACGAACTTGTGATAATGGATAGACAGATAACAGACACAGGCTATCCCACAAGCACCTCTGGTCTATGACCAGTAGAAGTAAAAAAGTGCATAACTCTTCTGAAAATAGTGTGAGTAGAATGATTTATTTGCATGCATATCTTCTGCTGATGCACAAAATATGTACCAAGTTTCACAGCAATGTACTAAAAACTGCAAGAGAAGTTGCATTCACATAGTTCTACTATATTGCATCCAGCTGTTAAGTTAAACAAATGGCAATAACTCTTACAAAAATCGAGGAAACATAAAGACTTGTCAATATGTGCATCGTCAGGTGATGACCATAATATGTACAGAGTCTCACAGCAGTCCATAAAAAACTGCAAGACAAATTGCACTGCTAGTTGCACTAACAAGACTGTGTCATACATGGCATTAAGTTACAAAACAAAAAGGGCAATAACTCTAACAAACAGACCAGATTGTAATCAACGATTACACAGCTCACCTCTAGGAAGCTATTAGTTCTCTCCAGTAGCCACTGTAAATATTAATTATCATGCATAAAGTAAGTTCAGATTAAAGCAACCGTGACAACAAAATGTTGGCCCCTTTTCTATTTAAAGTTTTTGATTTTGCAAATTTTATCTTTACATTTTAACTTTTAATTTGTTTATTTTCTTAAATTTAAAATGTTACCTTTTAATTGGCACTATAAACTTAAGCCAGTACAGTCCTGACATACTATTAAACCAACCAACCAACCAATCTACCTACTGTGACTGGGATATTAACGAGTTGTCAGATTTAAGATTCTAAAAGACTTTCAATGTGGAAAGGGAAATAAAGGGAGACAAATAAATACTACGAATGTTTTCATATCATTTGGATTATTACAAACACGTAAGTAGTTATGGGGGATAATACGAGATATAGGTCACACTATGGGGATCTGTGGGGATTAATATTAAGTATGACCCTATGGGATTGATGGAAATTTAACATTAAGCATGACCCTTTAGGAATCTATGGGAATTTAACATTAAATATGACCCTATGCCCTATGGGTTCTATTGAAAATGTTAAAAATGTATATAGGTAAATAAACAATATGACCTCATGGTCCATATTTGGATTTAGCAAGGTGGAACTCTTGACTGACCAAGACTTATCCTGATTCACCAACACCTACATCTACAAACTATAAATTAAAATACAAATGGACATGTAAGGAGGGGGGAGTAAAGTAGGAGGTTGGGTCATGTATAGTATCACTTATTGATCATGCACACCCACCTTCACTATCCAACACTCACCCTTTACAAACCAAACAGAGAAGGGAATGTAGGAATAGGTAATGCTCACTCGCACACTTCTGGACTATCCAACATATCATGTTACAACCATACCATCAATTGTAAGTAGAAAATGGGCTGCATTTGCTGAGCCACTATGACATACCAAGAAACAGCCTTATTTCATTTTTTAAAAACCAGTACCTTACCCCCTCCCCAGATGAAACAAAATAATGACAATCATAAGCCAAAGGTTACAGCCACAACTTTTTTCTAAAACCCAAAACCTTACCACGTATTAACTGAACCCCTGACATATCCACAAACAGCCTTATTTTCATGTTAAAAAATTAACACCCAACACCATGAGACAAAAATCTTTTCTTCAAAAACCAACACTACTATCCACAATAAATTTTAGCTCTACTGGTCATAGACCAGAAGAGCTTTTGGGATGTTTTTTTGGACGTAGTATATTTCTGTTGTCCGTCCATCTGTTAGCACAAGTTTGTTATTGCTACTCCCCCAAAACTACTTGGAGGGTTGCCATGTAACTTTATGCACACATTTATCCCATGGTCTAGCTGGTCCCTAAATGAAAATGGTTGCCACTTGGACATCCAATATGGCTGCCACAAAAGCCATCTTGAAAAGTCATATCAACATGGGGTTTTCACCAATGGACTTATGATACCTAGTTGCTCCTAAATGAAAATGGTGCCAATCATACATATAATATGGCTGTCTTGAAAATATTTCTGAATGGATGGTCATAATGACATGGAGTTTTCACCATTAGACTTCTAATGATTTCTACTTAGTCCTAAATGAAAATGGTGCAATCTGACATCCAATATGTCCACCACAGCAGCTAATTTGAAAATCTTTTTATTGCTGAAGAATATCAGAGATGGTTTCAACACTTAGCAGTTAAAAGGAAGAAATAGTCTTATCTTGAATTCTTGGACATTCTTTTCATCAGTAGAGTGTCAGTCCCTTCGAGGGACACTTATTTTTAGATGGTATGATTTCTAGGCAAGTCACAAATCACCATATTTTAAAAAACCAACACCCTATCCCCATGAAACAAACATAAATTAATATCAACAAAATTCAGAAAAATGGCATGCAGGAATCATGGAACAAATTCAAAACTGTGAAATATGGCTCCACGGGGCGATGGAATCAGTCCTTTAGACCTTTAATACCTTCCAAATATTCTTTTTATGCCACAACTCCCTTCAAAGCCTTTTCTACCTTTAAATTAATCTTTTTTAAGGACTAAATTCCACAAAACAGCATGCAGGCATCATGCAAAAACCAAACTTCATAACTTCACTGGGCAATAGTAACAGTCGCTTTAGATCTTTAATACCTTCCAAATATTCTTTTTATGCCGAAATTGCTAAAAATGGTATGCATGGATCATGCAACAACTCGGAATAGGTTTCATAACTGTGAAACATGGCTCCACAGGTCGATAACAACAGTCTTATTTACGACTTTCCAACCTTCATAATATCCTTTTTAGGCCCAAAATGCTCAAAAATAACTAATGCAGTTTAAGAAATAAATAAAAAAAGAAACAACACACACACACAAACACAATATCTTCAAAATATTCTTTTTGGGCTTATATTCCCCAAAATGGCATACACACATCATGCAGTAATTTAAAATGCGCTGAGGATGTTGACATTGTGTAACAGGCCACATTTTTGCCTTCGAAAAGGACAAATGATCACTATGGACTTGCCACCAAAAGTCAGAAAAATATCAACATTTTCATGTGTCTAATGTGATAAATTTAATAATTTATATCATGCTAAGCATAAATTATTCCTGTACACCGATGAAAATCTCTAAAGATGCTTTCTTATCAAGTTTGACTTTAAAACACACCAAAAACCTCACCATGCAATTTCTTGAGATAGAGCACAACAATCTGGAATTCCAATTTGTTTCGTAGAATTTCTCAAGAAAAGGCTTATTCCAAGTTGTTGCCCAACAGTGCCATGGGGTCTTGCAGTGGCAGCTAGATGTTCTCATAGACTCTGGGAAAGGTATTCTGTACTGTTGGCTGCCTAGCCACATTGGTACAAAGGGCAATGAAAGGGCAAATAAAGCAGCCAAAGCTAACCTGCAGTCACATTTGGCAAAATATGTGACACGAAAACTCCACAAACAAACTTAAGAACATCAAACCCACTATTGGATAGTGGCATCCTTCATATAGAACAAATCAGTGAGATGAGGTGATATTGTACCGATTGCGTATTGGACACACATACTGGACTCGTGCATACCTCCTGAAGGATGAACCTCTTCTTCAGTGTGTACCCTGCCAGTGTCCACTGACAGTGGAGCACATTCTTGTCTTGGACTTTTTATGGAATGCAGTTTATACAACAAATTTTTTAATAATTTTTTTAATGTTTTTACATGTGTTACCTTTATATGTTATTTTATATACATTTTACAGAATTTTAACATCCTTACATTTTATATTTTATCTTGCTGTACTTAATTAAACATTTATTTGGAAGGTTTTATCTTGATGCATTTTTGTGCAATTCAATTTAACATTTTTCAAATTTAACCTTTTGGTGGCACTACATAGCTATTTTTGTGCTGAGGCACCGTAAAACACTATTACATATATACATACTGTGACATGGCATAAAAGAACATACATTTATTGTGATATCAAAGTAGAGGTACTATAATGAGTTGATAACAACCTGAGATTAATGTTATTTTTGTATTATTTTTTCAGGCATATATATATATTGACACGTACTATCAAACAGGTTAGAGAATTATAATTTGTTCCAAACAGAAACTGAACCTGTGCTGCAAGTAACAGAACCCATCACCTAGTGAAACGAGATCGAAGGAAAGGGCTTGATGTGCATGGGAACTTGCTTGCTAGGCAAGCAGAAATTACCACTCGGCTAAATCCACTAACCCAATGGATTCCTATTTAGAAATGCATGGTATATAAATGAAATTATTATTAGAAATTGACACCTTTACACCAAACAGACAGGAAAGTGTTTACCCCTGGAACCACACTGTACAGATGCATCATTACTATCACAGAAATTTCTAGATAATGACAAATATAATCAAGCAGGTTAGTAAGTTATAATTCGTTTCAAGCATATATAGATATACTGCAAGTCCTGAACATCACAAAATTGAATTCTTGCACAGAAAAATCTAAGATTTGTAATTTACAGATTTATTGATAATTTTAAAATGGAGTCTGTGGATTCTCTGTAAAGTTCATGTGGTCACTCTGGAATAACAGCCTACTTTGTCTATTGAGCCATTAGAAATGTCAAATTCATATTTACATCACAAAGAAAATGATACATGACTAATAAAATGGCACTAAATTAGTAAAATGCTGAACATACTGTTCGGTTTGCTTCTTTCCTCCACCAAGGGTGGGAACAAAGGGAGAAGACTCCTCTCTCTGTCCTAGAGGAGTTTTCCGAGCTGGGGGGTTGCTAATGGCAACAGAGATAGCATTTTCCCCGATCACAAGTCCATCAGTCTTCAACACTGCCTGAGATGCAGCTGCCTGAGGTTAAAGTATAAGGCAATGAACAGAAAATAAAAGATTCTCTTTTTCACCAACAGAAAATAACATTTACCTTCAATAATAAATAATAATCTAGTATTATCAAAACATGAGAGAAATACAGCAAAAATGTAATATACAACAATAGTACCATGAATGGCACGTTATACACCCAGCTGTGTTAAATAGCCCTCTATGTAGGCACTAGTAAGGCATGGTTGACTCTGGAGATTATTGTTTAACTGGGTCTCAATCACCTGTATCTTTGTTCAAGGTATATGGTCTTGAACTAAAGTTACTGTGCAGAAACCATTATTTTCTTATTAGGCTTACCATAACTATAACCTCTGACCTTTTGATCCCAGAATCTATAGTTTTTTTATTACCCTCATTGCAAGCTATACACAAAGTTTTGTCAAGAAACTTACTCTAGAACAAAAGTTATTCTGCAAAACCCATTTTTCTTCGAGCACAATTACCTGACCTTTGACCTTTTGATCTGCAAATCATTGGGTCCCTTCCATATCTTAAGTGCAAGCTCTCCACAAACTTTGGCCAAGGTATGTGGTCAAGAACTAAATTTATTATGCCAAAAACCAATTTGTTCCTTCAGTCACAGTGACCATGACTTTTGACCCCAAATTAACAGGCACCTTGCTTACCCAACATGCAAGTCATCCATAGATGTTGGTGAAAGTACATGATTGAGAACTTAAATTTTTGTGGGAAAAAGCCCATTTGTCTTCTTTCAGTCACAGTGACCATGACCATTTATCTTTTGACTTTTGACCCGCCCCCCCCCCCCCCAACAACAACAACAACTGATAGACTTCTTCCTTACCCCAAGTGCAAACCATCCACAAAATTTGGTCCGGTCTGTGATGTAGAACTAATGTTCTTGTGTAGGAACCATTTTTCTTCTTTCAGTCACAGTGACCTTGATCTTTGACCTTTTGACCCCCAAATCAATAAGACATTTCCCTACCCCAAGTGCAAGCTATCCACAAACTATGGTTCAAGCCTATGATGTAGAACTAAAGTTATTATTCGGAAACCATTTTTCTTCTTTCAGTCAGTGATCTTAACCTTTAAGCTTTTAATCCCCAAATCAACAGGCTTCTTCCTTACCACAGATGCAACCAATCCACAAAGACTCATCCAGGTAGGTTATGTAGAACTAATATTATTGTGCAGAAACCACTTTTCTTCTGTCAGTCACAGTGACCTTCACCTTGGACCTTTTGACCCCAAAGCTGAATGGCTTCTTCCATAGCCCAAATGCAAGCCATCCATAATGTTTGTGTGCTGGAGAACTCGAGTTATTGTGCAGAAAAAAAAACTGGTAACAGATGGACAAAGACATAACACAGCATGCCCCACCTTGTGGCAAGAGTTTAATGACTACAATGTTGTTACCAAAAATATTAAATTTATCAATATACATTTTATTCATTAATGAATATAGATGTCCTGCTTGCAGTGTCATCATTAAATGAAAATACATAATAAGCAGAAACTTAAGAAGAAAAATTTAATTTCTATGTGCTTATATAGCTAAAGTTTTATTATATCTAACTGATGATTGATTGGAATACCATTTCTCAAGACAATGATTAACATTTTTAATGCCAATACTAACAACAACAATTCAAGGGGCATGGCAACAGCTCTCATGCTTTTGTGAAAACAAGCTAATGTTTCACCTATAAAATCAATAGCCATTTGATAATTTCTGAAAGACACTTTTAACATCAATAGCCACGTGATCATTTCTGAAAGACACCTATAACATCAATAGCCATTTAATCATTTCTGAAAGACACCTATAACATCAATAGCCATGTGATCATTTCTGAAAGACCACTATAACATCAATAGCCACATGATCATTTCTGAAAGACACCTTTAACATCAATAGCCATGCGATCATTTCTGAAAGACACCTATAACATCAATAGCCATGAGATCATTTCTGAAAGACACCTATAACATCAACAGCCATGTGATCATTTCTGAAAGACACCTATAAAATCAATAGCCATGTGATCATTTCTGAAAGACACCTATTCGAAATTACAATCATTACAGTTTAGAGAGGTTACTTGTTAGAGATAAATGTTGTTTGGAAGTAGCCTTTAGGTAGAAGCAAATAATTTATAACAGGCTGTTCAATATGGTTGCACTTGGGAGGCAATTGTCAAGGACAATTAAAAAATCTTCATTTGAAATATTGTCTCTCTGCTGGTTGAAATGTAGCATTGCTAGTCAACTGTTGTCAATCGACTCAATTTCCACACCGAACCTTGGCAGAAAGAAACTGATCCAATCAGATTGCTCATTACATTATCACAGCAGCCTCAATAGACAATGACACATGTTGCTTGTAAGTTTCTCCAATTTATATCTTTCACATAAGTACTTCTGTAGAATCAAGGCATGTGGACATAATGGAAGTCAGCATATTCAGTACCTAATAGGCCAGGTAATGAGCTCTCACTGGTAAATTGATTCCACTTACTATGGGCAGCAATTCTTGCATCCGCAAGAGGGCACCTGTTCAAAATATTTTAGCTAGCTACATATGTTAAGGGTTGATGCTGAATAAAGTGGATCAACGACACTTGGCCAGTGAAGATGGCTGAAAGAGTGATGTCGGTGCATTTTACATGCTGATGATTGAAAGAGCGATGTCAGTGCTTATTACATGCTGCCATTGTTAAAACTGTTTCATAATTTAATGAAATGTTTATAACAAAACTTGTAATAAGATCAAATACCGCTTTATGTGGCTGTCCTCATGACAGTTTGTGTACGAGACATCAATCTATCCATATTATCTAGTTGGACCAATGACATCACATCAGCACAACCAAGGTTATCAAAATGGCTGACCAATGACCAAAGTATAACATGTTCCTAGTCAGAGCACATCCAAAAAACAAAAATGCACTAAGCCAGAAAACAGATCTGACAATCCTGACTTACTACATCCTTGTACTCTACATAAGCCAGTCCTTTGGGTCTCCCACTTCTGTAGGTAACTAGACGCACCTCTTTTAGTTCTCCATGCTGAAATGTGAAAAATTATATTACTGGTTACAAAACAAAGTAGTTAGTTAACACAGACATCTTACAATGAATGCATGTTGAAAACTCCAAAGATTTCATGTTAATGTATTCCAAATTTCCTCAAAACTTCCCACACTTTGACAGATATTAGGAGAGTTGTGTTGGTGCGAAAGGTCTGAAAACTTCCCCTACTGTGACAGATATCCATACATGTGACAGAACAGAGAAGTCAACTTAGGACAAATTGTGATGGATATTTGGAGAGTTGTGTTGGTGTGAAAGGTCTGAAAACTTTCCACACTGTGATGGATATTTGGAGAGTTATGTTGGTGTGAAAGGTCTGAAAACTTCCCATGCTGTGATGGATATTTGGAGAGTTGTGTTGGTGTGAGTGGTCTGAAAACTTTCCACATTGTGATGGATATTTGGAGAGTTGTGTTGGTGTGAAAGGTCTGAAAACTTCCCACATTGTGATGGATATTTGGACAGTTGTGTTGGTGTGAGTGATCTGAAAACTTCCCACACTGTGATGGATATTTGGAGAGTTATGTTGGTGTGAAAGGTCTGAAAACTTCCCACATTGTGATGGATATTTGGAGAGTTGTGTTGGTGTGAGTGGTCTGAAAACTTCCCACACTGTGATGGATATTTGGAGAGTTGTGTTGGTATGAGTGGTCTGAAAACTTCCCCCACTGTGATGGATATTTAGAGAGTTGTGTTGGTGTGAAAGGTCTGAAAACTTCCCACACTGTGATGGATATTTGGTGAGTTATGTTGATGTGAAAGGTCTGAAAACTTCCCACGCTGTGATGGATATTTGGAGAGTTATGTTGGTGTGAAAGGTCTGAAAACTTCCCATGCTGTGATGGATATTTGGAGAGTTGTGTTGGTATGAGTGGTCTGAAAACTTCCCACACTGTGATGGATATTTGGAGAGTTGTGTTGGTATGAGTGGTCTGAAAACTTCCCACAATGTGATGGATATTTGGAGAGTTGTGTTGGTGTGAAAGGTCTGAAAACTTCCAACACTGTGATGGATATTTGGAGAGTTTTGTTGGTGTGGAAGGTCTGAAAACTTCCCACACTGTGATGGATATTTGGAGTTATATTGGTGTGGAAGGTATGAAAACTTCCCCTGTGATGGATATTTGGAGAGTTGTGTTGGTGTGAAAGGTCTGAAAACTTCCCACACTGTGATGGATATTTGGAGAGTTGTGTTGGTGTGGAAGATTTTAAAACTTCCCACAGTGTGATGGATATTTGGAGTTATATTGGTGTGGAAGGTGTGAAAACTTCCCACACTGTGATGGATATTTTGAGAGTTGTGTTGGTGTGAGTGGTCTGAAAACTTCCCACACTGTGATGGATATTTGGAGAGTTGTGTTGGTGTGAAAGGTCTGAAAACATCCCACATTGTGATGGATATCTGGAGAGTTGTGTTGGTGTGAAAGGGCTGAAAACTTCCCACATTGTGATGGATATTTGGAGTTATATTGGTGTGGAAGGTCTGACAAAATTTCCCTATAAATAAATGTGGAATTTGCTAGCATTGCATGGTCGCACACAAGGTAGTTTCTGAACAGTGTCTAGCAAAACTAAGTGTATCAAGTCATGCACATTTGAAATTGAAAAAGTTATAATTCCTCTTCTAAGACATAAGAAATAAAACCTATACATTGGTTCCGTTCTTATAAGGCCACCCATTCTGCAGCAGGAAAGTGGCCTTATAAGAGGGCTGGCATATCTGGAGGGGATCATGCATATCTGAGTAACAATTACATATAAAGTAAGAAAGGCACAACTAATTTCAAAATATTTAATATTTGTATTAAAAAATCACATGCATGTTATGGAATCAATGTGATAAAACTTGTATCTTATTTAAAAAAATTATGAATAATCACCAATCATGGTGCAAAACCATTTGAAAACCTTGTCAAGAAAATCAGGGTAGAAACATCTGGCTATAACTATCATTCTCCGTCCATTCCATTTTCCCACTGCAATAGAATGTATAACTGATGATGCTTTTTTAAATCTTTTTGACATAAAATTTCTTAGCCATCATAAAAGGACTCTCTCTCTTTTTATCTAATTGAATTTCTTTCATTTTTCCTTTTAAACCGAGAATGTCTGAAAACATTTTGTATTTTTTGCAACAACTTATTCCTTCATTGGCAACTATACCAGTCAAACTAACTTGAAGCTATTACATGAAATGCTCTGTGTTTACAAAGGAAGCAAGCTTTTCACATGATTGGCTGGTTTTAATTTGGTACCCTTTCAAATACATCTTGCAATCTATGGGAGAAGCCATGACATCTAACACACCATTTTTTACTTTATGGTGACCATACATCATGCTGACATGAGCTGAACAACTCTGTGCTTCTCAGCTGTTAGCTTTTGTCATCTTGATAATTATCAGTGGTAATAATAGCCAGTAGTTATCAAAGTGACAGAACCTGACATCTAAAGGACATGCAGCAGTAAGGATAATGGGATTACTTACCTCTTGTATGGATTAAAGTTAGGTACTTTATTAACATATTGGAACAAATGTCAAAGTGTTGAATTTAGAAATCAACAAATATTTGTGTGATTTCCATCCATAAACCCCAATATGTGTCCACTCATGAGGGATAAATATGACATTTATTTGCACTATTATGCTGGCTGCATTAGAGGCATGGCTGTGCTAGAGGGGTACTTTTGAACACAAACTTCTTATTACCAAGGGATTCTGGCTGTAAAAAGTGGATGACCACTGGTCAGGGGTCAGTTCAAGAGGGGAACCACTGTATGCCTCTTTAATAATCCATCATATGAATCAAAATGGACAATGCCATAATAACAAAATACATTCAACATGTGTGTCTGTGTATATATATATATATATATATAAAGTTACAAATACTGACCAGAGGGGAAAGTGCTATCCCTGGATCCTAAAGTAGGATGTGTGATAATATGAAGTGAATTTGTTTTAAATATGGAGAAAGTACATTATCATACAAGTTAGATAATTTTTAATGCATACTCTACTCAGATTCCAACCCTGGTTCACGGGTTACGGTACCCATCGCCTTGCCTGCATGCACGAACCCTTATACCCCTCGATTAAGCACACATCCCCAAAAAATGATGGAACAAAGTCGCTGGTATAGGCATTCGTGCATAGCAGACACACTCGCATATTGACCCAGTAATTAATTCTCATCTAAGTACACAGTCACTCCCGATTCCTACAACAGAAATCAAGGCATATAGACTTTATTATAGAAAGTTACAAATATACTCCAAACAGAGCAGAAAGGGCTATCTTTGTATACTACAGGAGGATGCGTGATAATATGAAGTGAATTTTTTAAAATATGGAGAAAGAATATTATCATACAGGTTAGCAAATTTTTGATTCGTTCTTTACTGAGATTCAAATCCGGATCCACTGGTTACGATAATATGAAGTGAATTTTGTTAAATATGGAGAACGAATATTATCATACAGGACCATACCCTGCCTTATAAAAGGAACTGTTTTATAATGAAGGGCCTATATATATATACATGCATACACACACACACACACACACACACACACACACACACACACACACACACACACACACACACACAGTGGTTTCAATTATTTCTGTGGGTATCAATTTTCTTGGTTTTGTATAAAAAAAAACACTTTCCTGGGTACTTAAAGTCATGGTTTTGCCTCTGTCAAAGTCTGCATATTTATATGTACTTAATTTTGTGGATTAACCTCTACAAATACCCCAAATAAAGAATACAAAAGAACAAAAATATGCCAACAGCAAATGTGTCTTCAGTGGTTAATACAATATTACCGCCTGTATGAGCACAAATCAAACATGTCAAGATCAATCCCTAACAACACATTTTTGTCTGAGTGCTCAACACAAAATGTAGCCAAAGCAGTCAAACAACACCAAGCCAAGCGGTATATCTATATGCTCTTTTACTTAAACCACTGTCCATAAAGTTGCACCATCAATATGTTTTGACAATCATGTTATGTGGATCATTTCAAAATTCCACATGTCAACCAAACACGTGACCAGATGCCCTTGCTCAGTACAATCAGCAGGCTGTGGCTACCTTTGATGTGTAGTGGAGGAAAGCGGCTCAAGATAAAATGTGTGAAAGATCGGTCCAAATTATCCATGGCTTTGAGAAAGCTGGACTTACGGTGTGATTTTGCAATTTCAGGATTAATGAAGTAACAAATGTTTGTGTGTACCAGGATATTTGATTGACATGATGTTTATTTAGTGGTTTTGTCCAAAAATCAATTAAGTGTGAGCTTTTGCACTGTTCTATAATTAGAGTATATACATTGTGTTTAATTAGCACTTGTGTTTTGAGCAATAGTATTAATATTTTACAGTCTTGTTGTTCATTTGGATCAAAATGCGTGGATAAAATGAGATGTGCTTTCAGGAGGATTTAAATTTTAACAGGAAAGTTTGCTACATGTAATTAGAAGTATACATGTTTGTATATATCTGTTTTATGTAGATTATTCATTCTGATGGATCATGACTGGTTAAATCTTACATTGCTGAGAATTGCAGAGAATAAAGTGCAATTTTGTCATCACAGTTTTTGCTGCATTTTCAACAGCAGTTTTACTTGAATGAAGGATTGGTATAACAGGTATTAAAACTAATTTTCTTACATCATTGAATTATTCTTCCTTTCATTTTCAGTAATACTTGTAATGATATATTTTACACTCTTGCTATTTTCTCTCTATCCTTACTGATCTCATCACATTGATTTAATGCAGTGAGTGGAAAATACAGCTACCAGATACTGTATACATACATGTGCACTTAAACAATATAAACTGCTTTATAATTCTTTCTTCTTCAAAATGGGTTAAAATAAAACACACAAGTAATAGATAATATTTTATTACCATAATTAATTGAAATTATGTAATAGCTGAGCCTTTTTGATCATTAGGAATGTATCAGTAGGAAAACAGGGGTGGGTGGGATTTCTGAATCTTATTTTTCATTGGGTCTTTAATTTTGTGGTTTGGAGCAACCACAAAATCCATTGAAAATGGCACCCCACAAAATCCACTAAAAATGGTACCCCCACAAAATCCACTAAAAATGGTAACACAAAATCCACTAAAAATGGTACCCCATGAATGTGAAACCACAGTCAATATATATATATATATATATATGACAGGAAAATGGTGACTGTTCTGAAACAGAACTATTTGAAAGTAGGAAACAGACTGGCTAAAAAAGCAGCACAAACCATGAACACTAGATCCTTAAATTACCTCTACAAAGATTCTCTCTAATGCTTCTTTTGTGCAAGTAAATGGTAGGTTTTTCACAAACAGCTTGTTTTTCTCAATCTCTGTAGAAAACTGAAAAAGAATATTATATTATGTGAATGCCTGTATTGTACAATATACTCTCCTGAAAATAAATAAACAAGCATCAAAGTGCATCAATTAACGAGTAAAACTTATTTAAATCTTTTTTATTTTGGATATACTGTGACACTGTTTAAGTCTACTGCCCAGACAGGAAGCATGCAGATTTACTGTACAAAATTTAGGGAAATATATGTTGGGGGATTGCAATATAATTAGATTTCATGCAAGATGAACTAACTGATAGTGAAACATGATACAAGTACTATCCTCAAGAAAAAGACTTTGCATGCTGACCCATCTTTTGTTCAGGTGATTGTGAAACATGACACAGGCACTATCTTCAAGAAAGAAACTTTGCATGCTGACCTATCTTTTGTATAATTGATAGCGACACATGACACAAGTACCATCTTCGAGAAAGGGACTCTGCATGTTACCTATCTTTTGTATAGTTGATAGTCAAATATGATACAAGTACCATCTTCAAGAAAGAGACTTTGCATGCTGACCTATATTTGTACAGCTGATAGTGAAGCATGACACAAGTACCATCCTCAAGAAAAAGACTTTGCATGCTGACCAATCTTTTGTACAGTTGACAGAGAAACATCATACAAGTTCCATTCTCAAGAAAGAGACTTTGCATGCTGACCCATCTTTTGTACAGCTGATAGAGAAACATGATACAAGTACCATTTTCAAGAAAGAGAAACATGATACAAGTACCATCTTCAAGAAAGAGACTTTGCATGCTGACCTATCTTTTGTACAGCTGATAGTGGAACATGATACAAGTACCATCTTCAAGAGACTTTGCTTGCTGACCTATCTTTTGTACAGCTGATAGTGATGTGCGATCAAGAAAGAGACTTTGCATGCTGACCAATCTTTTGTATAGGTGATAGTGAAGCATGATATAAGTACCACCTTTAAGAAAGAGACTTTGCATGCTGACCTATCTTTTTATACAGCTGATAGTGAAACATCACACAAGTACTATTTTCAAGAAAGAGACTTTGCATGCTGACCTATCTTTTGTATAGTTGATAGTAGAACATGATTCAAGTACCATCCTCCAGAAAGAGACTTCACATGCTGATCTATCTTTTGTACAGTTGATAGTGAAACATGATACAAGTACCATCCTCCAGAAAGAGACTATAGTAAAGCTAGGCCTTTCTGGATTTTACTGGCCAGTAAGAAATTAATTAACTTTAAATTATGTTCATTACTTTATAATTAATTTTATTAAAATGATAAGATTTTATAGAATTCCATAAATATAGAGACAAACATATACTGAATTAGGTTACATATACCATACCCTGAACTGTGCCTTCTGCATATATTGAAATTAGGTTACATATACTATACCCTGAACTGTGCCTTCTGCATATACTGAAATTAGGTTACATATACTATACCCTGAACTGTGCCTTCTGCATATACTGAAATTAGGTTACATATACCATACCCTGAACTCTGCCTTCTGCATATACTGAATTAGATTACATATACTATACCCTGAACTGTGCCTTCTGCATATACTGAAATTAGGTTACATATACTATACCCTGAACTGTGCCTTCTGCATATACTGAAATTAGGTTACATATACCATACCCTGAACTGTGCCTTCTGCATATACTGAATTAGATTACATATACTATACCCTGAACTGTGCCTTCTGCATATACTGAAATTAGGTTACATATACTATACCCTGAACTGTGCCTTCTGCATATACTGAATTAGGTTACATATACTATACCCTGAACTGTGCCTTCTGCATATACTGAATTAGGTTACATATACTATACCCTGAACTGTGCCTTCTGCATATACTGAAATTAGGTTACATATACTATACCCTGAACTGTGCCTTCTGCATATACTGAAATTAGGTTACATATACTATACCCTGAACTGTGCCTTCTGCATATACTGAAATTAGGTTACATATACCATACCCTGAACTGGGCCTTCTGCTGATGCTTGTCCTCACACTTGGACACATACATAGGTCTTCCTTCTACTACTTCTCTGTCCATAGCTAAGGCCTTGACAACAGGAAACTTAAATAAAAAACAAAAATAAATCCACTATAAAATTATCTTTGTGCAGACAAAGCCTTGACAAAAAAATTCTGTGGGCCCAGATAACACAGTGGTGACACACATGCTCTGCATTTCTGCTGTCAAACGTTTGATCCCTGGTGTCAGCACATGCAAGGTTTAGTGTGTTGCCCATCCAAAGTACATGTAATTGGTTTTAACCTGATTCTTCACTTTCCTTCACCTCAAAACCATGATACCCAATCATCTGGGCCATAGTGGGTACTTGATATAAAATCTCACACAATCACCTGGGCCAGAGAGTACTTAATATAAAATCTCACACAAACACCTGGGCCATAGAGGGTGCTTAATATAAAATGTTATAACTTGTTGTACATGTGACTGGTTAAATTCAGTGTATATATAACCTATATTATATAGCTCCTTGGACTGTAAATATTTTATTTTTTTCATGATATGGTGTGATTTATCCAATGATAGAGCCATTTGAACCTGTCTTTGAATAGTACTTGACCCATGGCCGAATTGTGAGTTTTCATTTAAATTCTGATGCACCAAATGTGTGACATCATTGGTGCCAAAAGACAAGCTTTTATCGTGATCTTTTATTGCTATAACCAAGGTCAGTATGGTCCATTGTGAAGAATTACTCCAACTGACCCATTAAAGAAGGTAAGACCTTGTTTTTTCATTTTCCTGACAAGGATTAACATTTAAGATTGAGAATAACATGGATTAAGTAATGTAAATAAGATCTGGAGGGACAGCAACTCTAATTCTGCACTAGTACTAATATTATTACCCCCTACCTCCGTTCTCAACCTATCCAAATGTCAGTTGAAGCTATGATATCGCAGCTATACCTGTACCAGAATGTGGAGAACCTTAGGGGTATAAAACACCATCTCCATATCCTGCAAACATCTGCTTTAACATCTGTAATATTTCCCTGTATATTTTAACTCTGCATGTAATTTTATATTAGAATCTACTGGTGTAAATTGATTTCCCACATGGAACTTTTAGATCAGAAATTAAATTTTTATATATTTTTGGCTTAGAAACTAGATTTTAAACAGCTAGTACTATAATCAATTAAATGTTTACGTTTTTAGTTTTTGTTGGTTTTAATGGCACTTTTAACACATTATTGGCTATATCATGCTGAGGAAATGGGAGCTAAGTACCTTTCCCAAGGACACACAGAGACAGCCAACCTGGGCTGGCCTGGGCAGGTATAGAACCTGCAACCTTTGTATTACGAGTCCGATGATCTACCAATGAAAGGAGCTGCAGTAATTCAGTTAGTAGAGCATCAGACTCATAATCAAAGGGTCACAGGTTTGAAACAAGCCCAGGCCAGCCAGGGTCGGCTGCCTCAGTGGGTTTCGGAGTCAGACAATAAGACGTACTGCCTCAGTGGGTTTCAGAGTCAGACAATAAGACATACTGCCTGTAAGAAGAAGGGGCCCAAGTGGGCCTGGAATTGCTTACCTTGCTGACGTTTAACTAAAAGCTACCCACAAGAGCAGTTTACCTAGAAGTCTGGGCTAGTATGATGCTTTCTGACATTTAAAGGTTTTAATATTCTTAAGTAATGGCAGCCATATTGGATGGCAGATCAGCATCATTTGTGCAGACTTGAAAGGCCTTATGCCATGATGCTCTATGCCAAATTTGGTCAATTTCTATTGACTACTATTTGATACAGAGTCATTTAAAGGTTTTTCCATTTTTAGTAACAATGGCCATATTAAATAGTGGATCAATATCATCTTTGCAAAATTAAAAGACCTTCATGCCAATATGCTGTCAAAATTGGGTAAAATTATGCTGAGCGATTTTTAAGATGTCAATTTTAAGTTAATTTGTAGTTTATTTTATGTACTGTATTTGACGCAATTGTTTTGTACATGAAAAAAAAGTTCTTCAAAAAATGAAAACTAATGTGTACAAAATTAATTATCACTTTTGGGTAGTGATTGTGTATGAAAAAATAAAAGACCAACATTAAGGAGGACGCTAACACAGAAATGATTGTCAATATTAAATTCATGTTTATTTGGTGTAATTGCGCTAAAAGTGCCATGCACTATTAGATGTATGAGGTAAGTTCAAAAACATACAATTATGGCATGGTCATTGGTATCCCATCATCATACCTTTATTCTGACTCTTTGTGATCCAAAAGAATTATGCCCCGATGACCTGGCAGAACTTTATTACAAATTAGAGATAGTTCATTTTCATTTTGTATAAAATCCCTTTTTCTGGAATTTTGCTCAATAAACCTAACTTTTAAATGTCCACATTTAGTTGAAGCTTTTGTCAACAAGAAAACAGTATACAAGGTAAACTGAAATTACTAAAAATACATACCATACTCCAGTTTCACACAGATATTTGGGATTTAAATATTCACAATATTTATATCCATTAATAGTCCATTTAGTTTAAATCCCAAGAAGGATTATACACACTGCAAAATTAGTCACCTTTACATTTCAACAGGCTGTACTGTTTTCTCTGCGAGTAAAATGACATCTGCACTCCCAACAAAGAAGGCTGAACAATGCTTTGCCAATATGTGCATGTACACTTCCTGTATAATTTGTCAGCTTTGGGTCTCATTTCAACTCATGCCACAGTAGTTGTTACTTTGTATTCAAGATTTGAGACTTATGGCAGCAAGTACAATGGTGTCACTGGTCTGTTGAGAAACTTACAAGAGTAGCATCGGGCATATATGTATTCTATAGTATAAACACACATTGTTAAAATGAAATAACTACTAAAAATACGGTGAAACCCTGCTATAACATGATGGTCAGGGTCCATAAAGTGCCATCATGCTATGTATTGTATCATGCAATATCCAACCAAGTCAGCTAACTGAGGAAAATATTGCATGTGTATACTCTTAGGTATACAAGATGGTGACAGGGTGTGCGCAAAAATATGGATTTCATTGATGCAATAACCAACTTCATGCATATTAAACAAAAAATACTTAAAACAGTTACTACATATTTAATTTTTTTTTTTGGCAGACAATCATTCATTGGTACATACATAAATGTGTATAAGAAAATTGGCAACTTAAGTGTACTCAGCAGCCAATCTCATAGTATCCATAATAATAATTCCATTCCATCAAAAATATGCACAAAGAAACATAAATCAAATGCAGAGAAAAAATCAGGGAGTACTGGTAGTATGTTTGATTAGGACAGCAAATCCCTCCACCCCTACAACTTAAATGGTTCTGTTCCAGTCAATGGTCCACAACAGCACAGATATATACATGTAACTTTAGCATTACAATGACAACTGGGTTGTGTATATGGGAGTGATTTGGAGCTGCTGTCCACATTTCTGACTCTAAAATAAAAAAGATTCCGATGGGGGAGTGGGGGGTGGCAATGACTAAAACTGCTCCTGACAATTTGGGCAATAAACTTGTTTTAACAGGTCTGTGTATGACGGTTGATTTAGCAGGCATTGGTGCTTTATTATTTTCCCCTAAATACGTGGGTAAATTAATTGATTTATACATTCAGATGAGAAACTTTTTTTTAGATCTCTACATTGCCTGGTGCTTGGTTGAGTATGCCAGATAACTGAGTGAACATTTGTTGGCTATTGTTTACCCTAGATTGAGCAACAATTGTACACAGGATGCATTGAAGACAAACACAAAGAATGTTTAATGACTTTTCTGTTGATGGTTCAATAATAATTACATTACCAATTATCAGCTTTTTAAGGAGCTAACGTCTTTTTCAAAAATAAGCAAGAAGATATTTTTTTTTCTTCATAAATCCAACACATCTTGCCAAATTATTAAATCAAACTCTTGTTTATTATGGTACTAAAGCTTTGTAGTACTGCAAGAAATAGGTGAAATTATTGCAAAAATTTGGAAGCCATGCCACAATTGTGCCAGATCCCAATTCATGTTAAAATGAAGTGTGTTATAGCGGGGTTTCACTGAATATACCAAGCAGCATATGTCCAAAAAACTAATTAAAGATAAATACACTGATAAACAGTGATATTTGACTGTAGAGTTTGCCCTGATGAAAGGGTGGGCTAGAATAGGGGGTTCTCTGAAGAGGAAAGATTTAATTTTTACGACATCTATGCTATTTAAAGTGAGAATCTTGAGATCACAGATGTGAAGTGAAGTCACAATGAATTCACACAAGCTTTATGCATTTATACTTAAAAATCACCAGACAAATGGAACATAGCCAAGTAACCAAGCTAGCACATCAAGTCTTGATTGTTTTCAGTTACAAGAGGCTTTGATTTCTATAACACAAAGCTTATGTGTACAGAATTATCACATATAATTTCTAATGTTGAGACAATGTCCATCACACTGTTTGACTTGCTTATGATAACTGAGTTTATTTCATTACTCAATATTTGTCAACAATTCATCAAAATTTGACTCAATGATTGATAGCTAATGGTTAAGATGTACAAAAAGGTCAAAGTCCTTGTAGTAATTTCAGTTTAATGTACGTTCTATTGAAAATTGCAAGTAGCTTTTAACAAACTTGTCTTCGGGAGAAATCCTCAACATAAATAAGAATAAAAATGTCAGGCAATAAATAAGTCAAGTGCAGAACAGATTTTGAATCAACATTATTTTATTTCTGCCCTTTTTGTACAATATTCATATATATATATATATATATATATATATATATATATATATATATATATATATTAATTCTCAAACATGTTGATCTTCCAATTTCAGACTTTATTTGTATGAAAAATCACAATTTTTCAATATTAAATCACAATTTTTTTGTAAAAAAATTTTTTTTTGTACTAAACATTTTAGTAAAAAAAAATAATAATGATTTTTATGGATCAACCGTGTATAAAAAATTACAAGGTATGAAAAATTACATAAATTACGGTAATGCAGCCAAATACAATGACAGACCAACATCATTTGTACAAACTTGAAAGGCCTTCTTGTCAGGATGCTTTTTGTCAAATTTAGTCAAATCCTGTTCAGCAGTTTTTGAAAAGTTGTTTAAAGGTTTCTCCTACTTTTAGTAACAGCAACCATTTTTGATGATGGATCAGCATCATTTTTCAAATTTAAAAAGCATTCATACCAAGATTTTTTCAGTCAAATTTGACCAAATTCTGCCCAGCTGTTTTTGAGAAGTCATTTTAATAAAGCTTTTATTTTTTTAGCAGTGGCAGCCATTTTTATTGCAAATCATAAAGGTTTTAATGCAGGGGTACTTTCTATTAAAGTTGGGTTGATTTCTGCTCAGCAGCTTTTGAGAAGTCATTTAAAGGTTCTTCTATTTTTAGTAATGGCAGCTATATTTAACACCCGATCATCATTATTTGTATAAATCTGAAATGGACTTGTGCAAGGATTCTTTCTTGCAAATTTGGTCAAATTCTGAATAACACTTTTTGCGAAAAAGTAATTTAAAGCTTTTTCTATTTGCAGTAACTGTTGCCATATTCAATGGCAGATCAGCATCATGCTAGAAAGGCAATGCCTTTAAATTCTGTGACCTTGACCCCAAGATCAATGGAGTAAGCATGTTGCAGAATGAATTATCTTAGCTTCATAATGATTCATCCCAAGTATGATAATAATCAATCATTATGTTTAGGAAATATAAGCAAATGAAAACTTAATGCAAAATCTTTACAAACTGTTGATGCTGCCGACAGAAAAGTGACTGCTATGTCTTGCTTTCCCACTAATGTAGGATTAACAAAAAGCATTTCAGGGATGCAAACACATGCTGTTGTTCACCTATATAATATTGTATCTGACAAGAATATCAGAATCTGACAGACGTGATCATAATGGCGTAATTTGATTTTAAAAATAGGAATAAATCCACCAATATTGGAATGACTAGCATCTACGAATTTGCACAGCTAGGATGACTGCCATGTAACCCAACTTTTATTAGTGAACAATCTTTGCTAATACACTTAGTGAAATAAGTAAAGAAAACTAGTGAATAAGTTTCAAGTAAATTATCCTATATAAACAATAAGCCATTTTAATTACCTACATCTCACAGGAGATAAATTTGCTGTAATAAACATGAGTCAAGTACATCTTACACGTAAACAGGAATATGTTAATTATAAACAAAACCATGAGAATGAATTTCAGATAATTATTTTGTACTTTATCCTTACTGTAGATTAGTGACCAAAAGAGATAGGTACAATGTCTCAAGTCTTACATCAACAAATTAATTATTAATTTCTGACTTGTTTTATTACTTAGAATACAATAAAATACAACCTGCTCCCACTTAAGTTGGATCAAAACACCTTGTGTTTACAATAATATTTACCTAAACACATTGCAGATTTATTCCAGTCATCCTATAATTATGATGATTAACTTATCTGTCCTACCCAGCAATTATAACTTACCTCATCTTGAAATTCCACGTAGGCATATCCTTTGGAAGCACCTTTGAAGTTTCTGATCAGCCTCACGTCAGAAACTTCACCACACTGAAATGATGGGAGGAAATAAAAGGTTTGTAAAATTCACCATTAACATCAACTGATGCTGGTTACAGAATCAAGAAATGTGTTGTTTGCAACAACCATATATAAAATGCATCTGAATAGTAATGCTAAATTTTATCGCTGCATAACATGTGACACAGAATTTTTCTGTCATGTGTGTAACTGTACAGAAATGATATCATATCCTTATAACTGTTATTTACATGTAGATGGATTGACAAGAATTACTAAGTTATTTCCTCACTGCAATCTTGACTTGCAGATAGAAATTTAATATTCATTGAAATTTTATTGATTTGTACATCAACTGTATAAAATGTTATAACAAGTTATACTAAGAACATGTACTAGTGACAATTCAGGTTTGGGATCTTGGAATCTCTCGTCCCTCGAAGGATCTAGCAAAAAAGAGAGCAAATGATCACCTTCTGACCATCTGTAGACAGGAACCAGTTTTTGGCCCTGAATCCTGTTTCCATCATTAGAACCCCCCAATCAGAAGTTCAAGTCTGTATGGACAACATCATGAATGGTTGGGGTGCCCACCTTTGGCCTTGCTTTGCTATGATCAATGACAACTGGGGGACGAAGAAGAGGGTTCTTCACATTAATCTCCTGGAAATGAAGGCCCTAGTCAATGCCTTCACTCCTGGCAGAACATCCCCTGTGGTAAGGTTGCCCTCATAATGTCAGCAATTTCTGTACTGGTCAGTGACCTCTGCAGACAAGGGGAAACCAAATCTCCAGATGTCCAGGTCTGGGATTTTCTTTGTTGGTGCTCCCAGCATTGAATCACTGTGCAGTTATGACATATCCTGCATAGTCTCAATGTCCTAGCCAACTCACTATCAAGGAGAAGTTAGACTCTGTACACCAAGTGGTTTCTCCATCTGTCAAGCTTCTATCAGATTTGCACTCTTTGGGCTGGTCTGATAGTCGCTCTCTTTGCAACCAGGTGGAATCACAAGCACCTTTGTGTCACCTGTACCAGACCCAGAAGACTGGGCAGTAGATGTTGTCATTTAGTTGGGACAGGATCTGGGGATACGCCTTCCCTCCAACTGTTCTGATTCTAAGAGTGATTAAGAAATAAGAGATCAGACCTGCAAGGTGGTTCTGAATGCTGACAGGTCCAGGGTCAATATGATCTACTCAATCCAGCAATAGACATTCCCAGGAAGATCCAGATGGCTTCCAAAATGCTCAAACAGTAGGAATATAATACTGGAATTAAATTCCGCTACCTTCCAATCAAGTCCTCCTGAATAGATGAAAAAGAAATAGTGTTTCCTGTCTAGATGCCATATTACAGACTATAGAAATAGTATCTATGGGAAGAAACTCCTCAAAGGTACCATTATAATTACCTCCCCTTGTCACCACTAGGTGGCTACCCATATACACCAGATGTTCATCAGTTTAGGCTTGAGCAAGATACATTAATGAGGATACTTACATTTGCATGTAAGTGTGAGAGGGCTTAATTGTAATGATCGGGTAAGTATTATTGGAGAAACATAATTTGCAACAAAGATCAACCAATGACATTAACGTTTGGAGAATGTGTACGAGGATGAATTGCATGAGCATCCAACCTCTACCTTGACAATCCCTTAGAGGATACTGTGATTTGACCCAATATGTGAAGAGTAAAACTATTCTCCAGCACAGCCATGGGATAACTACTAGCATCATGTAATTATCATAAAGCCTAAGTCAAAAGGCAAGGAGAGATGTATGCAATTTCCTTTCCGGATAAAATTTCCGGGTGAATTCAGCAAAAGTTTTAATCAAGATTGTGTTGGCATCAACAAAGTCTGGTGGACATCTGGGAAAGCGCCAGTGTGCCCACCAAATTCAGTTTTCTTTTCTGTGAAGCTAGCTCTCAAACATAAAAGTTAGAGAAAGTCAATTGTGCATAGCAGTTAACAGCCTCTATAATGACTTGAATCAAACAGTTGCATTCTAATATGAGGGTTGCAGAGATAGCGCTTGAGAACACAAACTGGGTCCTAGCACATTTGCTGGATTCAGAAGGAAGCAGAAGCAGAAGTTAATGCCTAACATTAATGCAGCTGGGAAATGTATCTGATGTTGTTTAATATTACCAACTGAATTCCACTTTCTTAAATACCTGAACACACAAATTACCCAACATTCATTATATAATACATTGATATTAAAATTTAAACATCTAATCCATTACTGCTACTTCTTTTCTGTTGCAATGAGTACATCCATCGTAATGAATCGTTTTATGTCCTTGCTTTATCCTTTTTCTGAAAACAAATTGTTAGAAACACATTGGAATGTGCTTTTCTTTTTTCAACAAAAATATAGGGATAAAATAGTGGTTTTGGAAGAATTATAAGAAAAGTATATAGAGATACAAAAATAGGGATTTTATAGGGATCAACATAAAATGTAGGGATGGCTGGGAGGCCTGCAAAGGAACCACTGTGGATGGCTTACCACTTACCCCCAGCATGTGCCAAAAATGTAGCTTCTTTAGGGGGTAAAACTAATTTTAATGATGCAATACTTACCTGATTACCTGTTGCTATTGCGTAACTGGCTCATTTCAGGACCGAAAATACCCTGACTAAATGATAAGAATTCATCTGCACAGGCAACATTTGCAGCTATGACAATCGGACCCAAAGAAAATATGCCTTCACTTTGGTGAGCCAACAAGTGAAGGTAAAAGAAGAAGGTAGTGTGGGATCGCCAAGATGCAACTTTCATCAGATCCTTGAAAGAGTTAGATAGACCCTTGAGGTAGCAATGGCTCGAACCTCATGGGCTTTAATTTTCATGAATGAAAGGTCCCTCTTGGTAAGGGACTGATAAGCTCTCTTGATAGTTATTGCAATCCAACTCGAAATGGTGGAAGCTGAAATATCAGCTGAACCTATAAGGGGGTAGGAAAATAAGCTTACTACCATTTCTTCTCCCTTTAGAAGCTGACAAATAAAAGCATAAAGCCCTAACTGGACATATAAGTCTCTCTTGATCATCCCCAGCACGGATACAACAGAGACTGGGGATCTCAATCAAGAGTGGAGCAACCAATGGCAGCTGTTTTTTTGCTAAAAAGACCTGGTTGCCAAGGAGAGAAACTGACTCATAATTTCCATTGAATCTTATACAGCCTTGCTCTATGGATAAGGGCATGAAGCTCGCTCCTTCGTCTCGCAGACGGTAAGGAGAGCAAGAAAACAGTCTTGAGGGTAAGGTTCTTGAAAGAAGCTTCACCCAAAGGTTCATAAAGGGTTTTAGTTAGAGACCACAAGATACAAGAGAGATTCCATCTAGGCATTAGCGAGTAAGACACCGGTCTTTGCAGCTTGAAATACCTGACCAGGTCTGTTATGTGAGAGTCCACACCAATGACTGGGCCTTTTGAAACTTTGAGTGTGTTGGATAGGGCTGCCCTATAGCCCTTGATAGTAGAAACCAAGCATTGTTTCTCTTCAAAAAGGAAGAGAAGAAAATCAGCCACTGTACTCACAGCTACATGTAGGATTGATACATTTCACAAATCACAAAAGATTCTCCACTTGGCATCATAGACCTCCTTGACTGAATGATGCACTTGGCGACTGTGCTCGAAAACTTGTCCCGGCAGAGAAATCGTTTTTGATGAGCCAAGCGTGAAGGTGGAGAATCTGAGGGCTGTTGTGTAGGAGAGAGCCCTGTGCTGTGACAGATGGTCCCACCACTGAGGTAATGTTCTGGGATGGTCCACCAGCAGGTTGAGAAGATCGCTGAACCATGATCATTAGGGCAACAGAGGGGCTATCAAAATAAACTAAGCAGTGGAGTTCCTTACTTTTTGAAGTACCTGTGGGATCATCCTGAAGGGTGGGAAGGCATAAGCAAACAGGCTGAAAGCTTCCAATGCCCTGGCCCTCTGGTTGGGGACTGGGGAAATGTAAAAGGGGAGCTTGTGATTTAGTCTTGTCTCAAACAAGTTCACCAATGGTGTCCCCCAAAGTCGGAACTGGGAATCTGCTACTGATTGGTGTAGAGACCATTCTGTGAGGACTGTCTTCCCTTTCCTTGGCAGACTGTCCGCCAAAATATTCTTTTTGCCAGGAATGTGGCAAACTCAGAGGGTAATCCACTCTGAGGCTGCCCAACGAAGGAGGATCCAAACCTCCACACAGATAGAAGGTGCATGTGTGACTCCTTTTTCTCCTGAGGTACGCTACCATTGACGTGTTGTCTGAAGAGACCATCATGTAGAGACCTCTTACTTTGTTGATGCACCCCTGAGGGGCTAGGAACACTGCCCTCATTTCCAAATTGTTGATGTGGAGGATTGATTCTTCCCAGGACCACAAACCCTGAAGAATCAGTCCTTCTGGCTCCAGATAAGTGCCCCACCATGAATCTGACGTGTCTTTGAACAGATAGGAGCGGGGTTCAGGGGCGTGCATGGGGACTCCGGACAGAAACCGGTTCCGATTTATCCACCAAATCAGATGATGGTGGAAATCCATACCTAGAGAAATCTGAGCATTCAGAGAGTCCCTGTGCGGTTTCCAGTTTGCCTGAAGGAAAATCTGGAGAGGACACATGTGCTGTCTGCCTAGAGGAACCAGGTCTGCTGCGGAGTTAAAGGTCCCCAGCAGAGAAAGAAAAAGATGAGCAGACAACGTGGTCTTGACTCTCAGTGCCTCCAACAGGGACAAGATCTTGTCTACTCTGTCCTGAGGGACTTGGACTAATCCTGTTTGTGAGGAAATTCATTGCCATGTAGACAAAACCTTGAGATGGAGTAAGCTCCAATTTCTCTAGGTTGGGTAAAAGACCCAGCCTGGTCACTATGGACCAACAGTGTGACAGATCTAGTGTGAGGGACACTAGACAGACATTGTGGATCAACCAATCATCAAAATATTGGGATACTCAGTGACCTTAAGTGGACTGCAACTACTCCCATGACCCTGGTAAATGCTCTGGGTGTGGATGCTAGGCTAAACAGCAGGGCACAAAATTGGAAGATTTCCCCATCCAAGCAAAACTGAAGGTACTTCCTGTGAGAAGGAAAGATAGGGATGTGAAGGTACACATCCTGAAGACTGATGGAGACCGCCCAGTCTTATGGCATTCCTGAATGAGTCTGTGGTATCCCTCTTAAAAGGTTCCCCCTGAAGAAACCTGTTTAGGGTGGAAAGGTTAATAATTAGATGAAACTTTCCCCTTTTCTTTGGTACCAGGAAAATCTCTGCCCTCCTGGATGGCAGAGGGCATTGCTCCTCCCTCATGGGAGGGCGCGACTCACTCTCTGTCCTAGTGGAAAAGAGAGGGTGCTGCTCCTCCCTCATGGGAGGGTGTGACTTGCTCTCTACCTCCCTTGGGAGGGGACCCTCTAACCTTAAGAGTTTCAGAAAAGACTTTGGTAATCCTTCTCTGAGACCTGAGGGACTCCGAGAAGGAAAACCTAGAAAATTGTGAGGAATAAAAATAAGGAAGGTTTTTCCTTTCTTTATAAGTACGACCATAGGCTGCAAAAGGAACAACCATCCATCCTTTCGCAGCCTGTATAAGATAGGCAAGTAGGATGGGTGTCCCAGGGGACTTTCCTGTGGCCACACCTACACAGCTTACCAATTGCTGCAAGAGAATGCTGAAAAGAAGATTTATTCAAAAAACTTCTATGTAAGTATTATGTAAAAATGTGTTTGCATGGACTAAGTATACGCTAATTTAACAACAGCAAGAACTCACCTTTTCTAGGTGTTGTCTCAAAGAATTAAAACAATCACTGATGTTTTAATGTAGAAGGTAATCAATGCTAAACAATACTGAAGATTAAAAAAATAAAACAACCAAATAATACTGAAGATAATTCAAATATGACGTCAACCAGGCTTATTCGAGAACTGGATATGACTAAATTTGCAAAAACCCACCTTGTTAAGATTGCTAATAATAAGGATAACAATAAGGAATACTATCCTATTCTAATTTCGGAGAATTAACTGGTGTTCAATTTCTAAACACACAACATAAAAGGAAAAACTGGTGTGTGACCTGCTTTTCCAAGATAAAAATTGCACAAGTCACATTAAAAGGAATGTTAATTACAATGATTCATTACTGTAATAAAACAATAAAGAGAATTATTAGAGTCCACAGACCAATTTAGGCAAGTATAGAGATAACTAAATACCTACCCAAGCTAGAAAATAATTCTCAAACAATAATGAACCTAAATGCAATGTTATACAAAACGCAACCAGAAAAAATGAGAGTAACTCTTGAGACAGATAAATTAGAACAGAAAAAATGCTTGATCAAGGGTAATTCCACATGATGAAAACAATGCACATAAAGAAAAAGCTCAAATCGCAACGTTAACACACAAAGCAAAGGCAATTTCTCTTCAACATATATGAAACCAGCAGTTTGGAAAAAGTGACTGGAAAAAGAATGAAGGATATTGCACATGGGCAAGGTAGGTACATGGCGAACTAGGGGTGTTCTAGGCTTCTGGAACTTTCCAGTCACCCTATGGGAGGATTAATTCTCATCATACGGTTAAGGTATTTTCCGTCCGGAAAAGAGCCAGCTACACAATAGCAACGGAGTGCAAAGCAAGCAGGTTGCCATGCTATCAAGGATCTGATCAAGACTCACAAAACTAAGTGATCTCATCTTTGACTGAGGTTTTTTTTTAGTCTGACACAGAAACACTTCTGATACAAATTCAAATTAGAGGAATGGTGAGCAATTTGCTCATGAAAAAATACAGCCCCGCCTCCACTGCATTCCTTCCCTACCCCATGATGGAGATAAGTCTATGATCAAAAGAAGCACATAACTTTTCTAAAATAGTGCGAGTACAATGATTTGTCAACATGCATATCTTTTGATGATGACCATAATATGTGCTAAGTTTCACAGCAATCCAATAAACACTGTAAGAGTAGCTACATTCCCAAAATTATGTCATATATTGCATCCAGTTAAAATTCAAAAAGGGCAACAAGTCTTGCAAAAATCACAGAAGTAACAAGATTTGCCAATATGTGCATCTGTAGATGATGACCATAACAAGTACCATTTTTCACAGTGATCCATAAACAAGAGTCCCCCAATAACAATACTCGGAAAGAATTTTTAGAAATTTAAGATAAGACCATTTCTCCTTTTTAACTGCTGAGTGCTGAAATCATCTCTGATATTCTCAAGCGACAAGATTTTCAAATTAGCCACTGTGGCAGCCATATTGGATGTAAGATCAGCACCATTTTCATTTTGGAAAAACTAGACACCATTAGAAGACTTTTGGTGAAAACCCCATGTTGATATGACCATCCATTCAGGGGAATTAGTGACAAGAGTTTCAATATGTTCAATGTCCCAGTCATATTTGATCTCAAATCAACACCAATTTCATTCAAGACTAACTAGATATCATAATGAGTCTTCTGGTTGAAACACCATGTCATTATGACTTTCCATTTAAAAGTAGTAGCAATAACAAGATTTTCAAGATGGCTGCAATGGTTGCCATTTTGGCTGTCAGATCGGCACCATTTTCATTTAGTACCAACTATACATCATAAGAAGTCTTCTGGTAAAAACCAAATGTTGATATGACTTTCCATCTAGGAGGAGTAGTGATAAGATTTTCAAGATGGTGGCTGTGGCAGCCATATTGGATATCAGATCAGCACAATTTTTATTTAATACCAGCTAGACACCATAAGAAGTCTTCCGGTGTAAACACCATGCTGATATGACTTTCCATTCAGTAGGAGTATCAATAACAAGATTTTCAAGATGGCTGCTTTTGTGGCCATAATGGATGCCAGATCTGCACCATTTTCATTTAGGACCAACTAGATATCCTAAAAAGTCTTTTACCTGTCCATTTGTGCCACAAGAAATTATTGTACCTCGTCAATTGCAGGATTTTGGTAGGTGCTCAATTAACAAAATAAACAGATCAATTAACCATCAAAAGGAATGCTGACTCACGACCACTTCTTAAGTTCTTAACTGTTATGATAGGTGACCGGTGGTAATTTTCACTGCCCTAATGGATTAGCGACTGCTGGGTTTTACTAATCTACCGGCAAAATCACTAACTGCAGGATAGCAGATTAGTGTTCATTTCAAGCCCTGGAGTCTATGCTGTTTGCAGTTGGACTTGACTTATAAGTGAGTACATACAGTAGATCACATTCAAACCTTTAGGTCATGTTTGATCCAAATCCTGATGCTGTCACCTTGACATGATATGGCAGTCAATATAAAGTTCATGTATTTATTATATATTTTTAATTACCTTGGAGAATATTTCTTTAATCTTATCTTCATCAACAGAATATAATAAATTGCTGACAAATACTGTTCTGTCATAATCTGTTTCTTTTTGGTGTGTTGATAAATCTGAAATGATACAATAATAAAAAGCTTCTGAGTGTTTGACTTAAATGGATGCAAGGCCAAAAGCCTTGTGCATTATTTGCTGTGGGAGCGCACTGTCCCTTTCCCCACAGCGATACAAATTAGGTAAACTTTCGAGATTGATCATCAGTTTTTTCTAAGCAATCGATGTTAGGTTAATATTTAATTGATTTGTCCACAGGAACTCTTGGAATAAACAAAGAAAATCCTTCTGGAGATGATGACTCAAGTACTCACTGCTAAATGTAGCCTAAATTAATGATCATCTTCTTGGCTTGATTATATAGGTTCCACTATTTATACTTCACTACAACAAATGCTTTTTTAAAAAAGCAAACAATTCTATAACCCTGATATTATACAATATTATAGACCTCTGTTGAGGTGAATATGAAGTTTATGAACCAGTAAACCTCATATTCCCAGACATAAAGTGGAGGTCAATATATTTTTACTGGTTCATAAAACTTCATATTCATCAAAACAATGGTCCATACTTGTTTTATTAATCTGCTTTAGAATTGTACAAAAATGTCATTTCAACTGCGTGACAATATGAACTTAATGTTATGACATCAGGTAAAAAGAAATGATGCAATGACCATGTGATACAAATAAAGACCATGTAACATGAAGAAATAGAAAATTGTTTAGTAAATTATGTTTCTTCATGAATACTTATCCAATCAAATTAAAATTAGGAAGAAGCTCAGCTACATCTCAAATCGAGCCATCATTAAAAAAGACAAAAAGTTTTTCCTGCCTTTATAACATATAGACAAATGGAAGAAACTACTACCCATTACCTCCCCTGACCACTGTAAGGTGGCTACTGTTGTTTACTGTTTTAGCTTGTGAGATACATTAACAAGGATGCTTGCATTCACAGGGACATATGGAAGGGTTTAGTAGTAATGTGATTGCGAAACATAATTTACTAAAAAATGTGTTTTCTCCTTTGAATATATTCCCTCATCACATTAACGTTAGGAGGTAATAGGAGGGAATGCTGAACATCCTGCCCCTCTTATGGTTACCCTTCAAGGGAAAACAAAACTGTATTCCCTATAAGAGGTTAAACTGCACTCCTAAAATGAGACCAGTGCCACTGATGGTCACATAAGCTGTGACTCCCATACTCAGCAAAGAGCCTCAAGGACTTTCCTTACTGACTAAAAATTCTGGCTGAATCCAGAGAAATCATGTTCTACACCCATTGTAAAGTTGTGCTGACTTCAATTGGTTGGGTGATGATCTGGGATGGAGCTACTACAAAGCTAGATAGTCCATATACAACTCGATCACCCTGCATGCCGAAGCCAGGGCTATCAGAAAACACATTTTGCATGATCACAGCTTCAATGAGGTTCTGGCTAAAGGTTCAAACTGATCCAAATTTAGCCAAATTTACCCATGAAAGATTCCATTTTGGAAACAGGTTTAGAGATTTTGGCCTATTCAAGTCGAAATTGGCTAACTGGTGTGAAAATCTTTATCATCACCGATGTCAGCTCTGCCATGATGCCTGAATGTGTCTTAAATCATGGAGCGGTAGCCTTTGATCATAACTGAAGCTAACTTCTTCTCCAAAAGCCAGAGAAAAAAGTTAGCCAACTGCAGAATTGAGGTGTTCAATGGAATGATGCTGTTGACATTGCATCAGTCCCTGAAAACCTGCCACTTTCCTTCAAACACCTTTAAAGTGGAGGGAGATTCTCTAAACGACTGAAGGTTTAAAATCTTTTCTCCACAGGGTTCTCCTGACAACAGCCAGGTGTGAAGGAGTGACCTATCTGGGCAGAAGTGAAACACCTGAGACTGCAGCTGTTTGAGCAGATTGTGTCCTGGAGGGATTTTCCTGGGAACGTCTATCGCTAGATCGAGCACTGTTCACCCAGGACTTGTCCCACCTTAGAGGAGCTATCAGAATTAATTTGCAAATTGTGCCTCATTTTCTGAATTATTTTCGGTACCAGAACCAATGAGGGGTTGGCACAGCCCTAAAGCCCCTCCAAAACAACTTAATGTGCATCCACGACCCAGGCTTCTACATCTGGAATTGGAGAGATAAAGGTGCAATGTTTGCGACTCCACCTCAATGCAAACAGATCTATTAAAGGACACCCCCACAGTGCACAAATCTGCTGAAAGACTGACAGATGGACGAACCATTCCGTATGAAGAGTCTTTCTTGACAATGAATTGGCCAGAACATTTAGCCTGCCAGTGATATTTCTGACTTGGACCATGATATTATTTTGTGTGCACCAATGCAGAAAGTTCCAAATCAGGATGCATATGTCAGGTGATTTTGTCCATAACCCCTTCCTCCCCATTTGAGAAGGTATCACCACCACTGAGCTGTCTGTAAAAATGAGGACTACCTTTTCATATAACTGATCCTTCCATAAATTAAATGCATTTGCTATGGCCTTAATTTGTAAAAGGTAGATGTGCAGCAGTAACTCTTACAGCCCCCACTCAAACTGACCATTTTGTTGCTGGGCAACAGGTGGGCTCCCACTTGAATTTTCTGGAGGAATTCCTGCCATGAGCCATCACTTGTTGTGTCAGTGATGCAGAAAGGATACTATTTTAGATGAGATCCTGATTTGTTGATCAAGTCTACTGGAAACGCTGTACCACTTCACCAGCAGAGCTATCTGCAAAGGGCACATAAAGAAGTGACCGAGAAGAATCAAATCTGCTGCCGCATTGAGCAGGCCAAGGAGTTGCAGAAACTCCCTTGCAGAAATCCGCTCTATTGGAGATTGCCTTCGCAAGCTCGATAATCTGTGTTGGATGCATTTGAGAAAGGGATACAAGGTTGAGGTTGGTAAAAAATGATGGAATGAGGTCTGACTTGTCCCAATTGACTAAAAATCTAAATGAGTCAAAAAGGTGAGAAGATTGTTTCTGCCCTTCATGAAATATAAACTTACCCCATGTGTTTGGAGGATGTTGTTGAGATATGCCACAGTTGCCATTGATGAGATCGACAGGAACAGAAGGACAATACAGTTGACGACTTTGGTGATCGCCCATGAGCTGATGCTGAGATTGAATGGAAGAGCACGAAATTGATGTATAGTTCCTTCAAATGTAAACCAAAGGAATTTGTATGAGGATGTGTGAATATGGACATGAAAGTATGCATTGGTTAGGTCTAAACTGACCACAAATTTTCATCCCTTTTTACCAAAAGTCTGATTGACCTTGCTGTCTCCATTTTGAATTTTGGCATGTCTATATACTTCCTGAGCTGGCAGAGGTCTATGACTGGCCTGAGATTTCCATTGGCTTTGGTCACTAGAAACAGCCTGGAGTAAAACCCTGGAGAGTTTGGCTTGTGCCTGCTTGTAGAGTAATGACCAGGTCACCTTCTGTCAAATTTCTGCCTTCTCTCAATCAGATGGCAAGTCCCTCATGGAAAGAAAAGTCACACAGGGAGGGGATTGGATAAACAAAATCTGAAGCCCCTTTAAAACAATTTGGACTGCTCGTTCTCCTTCCGGAAACAGGTCCACTTATGCACCGTGAAAAAGAAGGAGTTGTGGGCAGATAGGGGTGCACATGTTAACAATGGCTGTTTGGAGGCTTGGGGAAAGAGATATCTCGTTTCCTATCCACTTTATTCAATTGACTCCAGAATTGAGGAGCTTACTGCTGCCTCAAATTGGACTGTGGTCGAAATTGTTGCCTTTGCACAGTGTTCAGCCTATTATCCTTTTCCCGATGACTGTCTCTCCTAGGCAGTTGAGACTGATTTGGCCTGAAAGCTGGTGCAGGTGGCAATGCAAGCTGGAGAGGCAGTTCCTGTGATGCCTGCTTCTTCACCTCCTCTATTATCCTACCAAACAACAATGGCATGCCAAAGGGTGCTGATTAGAAAGCCAAGGTGTGTGGAGTCACCCAAATCCTGTATTTTGTCTGTCGGGCAGTCAGACATTTCCTTGACCTTTTCCGACAAAGGCTGGAGATGGAAAGATGGCTGATCAACATCATCTTGAATGTCTACTGAGGCCCTGCCCTTACCGGCCTGGCTTGTTATTGACAGGGGAGGGCACTCGCAAATCGGCAAAACCCTAAAACCCTATAGATTTCCTCCACAGCTACCTTGAAGCAAAACTCTGTCTCTTCTATTGTAGGATCGTAGTATGCTAAGTCTTTGAGATTATCCTCTGATTCTCTTGGTGGGTGGGGGGAGGTTGGTTGTCCTTCTCTGGCATTGTGTTCACATCACTGTAGAACATTCCCAGGGGCAGAGACGGGGAAGTGCCATCATTCCTGTATAAGGCCTGGTACCTTCCCAATGGATATGCCATAAAGAATTGACTCAGAGGTTACATCAGCATCCAGGAAAGAGCCACGGCTTTTCTTGCTGGTATGTACTGCCGGGAAGTTTGCTGGCCAACCAGCTGGACAATCAGCCCAATTGTTGGCTTTGCTACTGGCTGTCCAGCTGACCCAGTAATCAGCTGGTTGGTCAGCTCGTAGATGGATCCCCATATACCATCAGCCGGCATGAACCTGTATGGATGGACAGTTGCCTGAGCTAGATGGTCGGCTGGATGGTCGGCAGCCAGAATGGCAGTGTACAGCCCAGACAGCCAGCAAAACAGATCGTTAAAGTCAAAACATACCCCATGTATCCAGATTTACAGGCCCTTAGGCCAAACTCAGACATGCAGGGGGACTTATGCCCACTGGGTTGCCCTATAAAGGAAAGACAGTCCCAGATAACTCCAAGTTGTCATTTGATAATTGTGAAATACAACTTAGGACAAATTCACCCAAGGCCATCAACTTCGTCATTGCCTCTTGCACTAAAAGTCTCATCTGCAACTCTGTCAATGCCTGTGAAAAATGTGGGGCTGGCAACTCCACAACCTGCTGTTCTTCTCTCTCAAGCTGACCCAATGTAATGGTTGCTGTAGGCATTGTTTGCATCACTTTCAATTGAGGGGTGCACCATGACGTCCCCCACAAAGATGGCCAGGGACGATGTTTTATAATGTGAACTCAGCACATTGCATTCCATCACTCTGGACTTTTCATGTCTCTCTTTGTTCTTCAGATCCTTTCTCAGTATGGTGGACCAGATACCGTCCAACCATGATGCACAAACACTGCAAGGCATGTCTCATACTTGTCCTCCGTGGCTTTAAATCTCTTGCATTTAATAATGCATTTCATCACCATTATCTATCACTTTCCTGAAGAGACAAGAATGACCCAAAATTTAAAAAAAAACAATCCAAAATTGTTCACAGATACAAATAAACATAGCTTGTCACTTAATAATTGAGAAAAATACAGTGTGCACGAAAACAACCAACAACGTGTACCCATGCTACCATGTTGGCGCACCAGGTAAGAAGAAAAACCAAAGTCCAAAACTCTGAAAAAAGTAACATATTAATCAACAACTAAATAATATATAAAAAAAAATGACTGCAACATGTAAACCTTTATACTCAATACTATACCAACTCTGTCAATGGATGACTGAAAACCCTAACGATATTACATTGACATGCTGATTTAAGATGCACAGGATATGATGTTGATCTTATCCAGTGCAAGCTAAAACTGAGTAAACATCTGCAATCTGCAGCCACCTAGCGATGGTCAGGGGAGATAATGGGTAGGAGTTTCTTCCCTTTGTCTATATTTTATATAGACAGGAAAGAAAAAATGTTCGTCTTTTTTGCAATAACTGGATTTGAAAAGTAAAGTTAATGTGATCAGGGAATGCATTCAAAGGAGAAATCACGTATCATGTGACGTGCTATCCAATGTAAAACCATCTCTCACATGAGTCCTGTAATATGTTCATTCTGGTGAAGGATTGGTGTATCTATTAAAGGCTATTAAATGCAAACCTACTACAACCATTTCCATATCAATCACCTGTTTTAAATTTCTTGGCTGGTGGCTCTTGTATTTCTTCATTTGAATCAAGAGATGACTCTGATTCAGAATTTTCGGCTTTGCCCTTATAACCTGGAGGTGGGGCTGACCTTCCACCTTTGTAACCTGGAGGAGGAGCTTTTGACTGTGTCCCTTGACCTTTGAATCCTGGGGGAGGTGCTGAACTCTTCTGACCTGTAGGCCCTGGCAGTAAGGGGACTTTAAAGCCATCCTCATCTGTGACCACCTTTTTGAACACCTCATTCTGGCAATTAAAAAATTTTACAAACTGGATTAAAATCCTGCAGAAATGTGAATCCTGCAGAAATGCAATCTTATAAATATGAATTTCCTTCATATAGTCCAAATTAGTGAACTGGATCTTGTTACTAAAGTGTTCATAGATTTTTGGTACCAAATACCATTTTTGTGTTGATGAAACCAAATAAAGCAAAAACAGTCTTAAGCTAAACTAAATGTAAGTAAAATACTAGTGTTAAAAATATATGACCCCATATAAACTTGCAAGAGACAAAACACACACACACACACATACAAATACACACACATTATATATATATATATATATATATATATATATATATATATATGCTAAGTGCTCCTTTCCATGATGAAGCAAAAACTGTAGGTTTTTGTACAAGTAAAATTTTTTACTATCATCAAATCTGAATTAATTTTCATCTTTAGACATTTCGCAGGCCTTCATTAAAATGAAGATTACTGTCAAAAACACAATCAGCATGCAAAATTAAAATTGCTAAAATTTGAGATTAAAGAGTGGTGAGCACAGCCTGAATTAGCTGTTCTCTGAAACCATTAACAGATAAGGATAGTGCCACATTAGCCATATGCCATTCTTTAAATGCAAAGCAATTAGAGTATATTATGCTTGTACCTTACAATCAATGCACAGTTTAGCACTTTAAACATGGAGAAAATGTCATTACGTTGACAAACAATGATGCCAGTGACACTCTTAATGGTATCTTCAAGGTCAAGAGCACAGAATGGAAGCTGAAATACTATGGGTGAGCTCACTTTTGTATCTTCCCATCATGAAGTAAATACCTTTAGCATGAAATCTGATGATATGTCTATCTCTCACAATTCGCTCAGAAACTACATTAGAATTGATTAATCATTGCTTAACCTTGGCATTTTCTACACAAACATCTAGACTAAATAATAGTTCTAAACTTAGACTTTTATATAAAGGCCTATCAGTAATAGGAACTTTTAAAAACATCTCTTTAAGGTGCAATTGCTGCTTAAAGCCAAATCTCTGCAATATGATAATGCCTTACCTGCTCCACCATGGCATAATCAAAAAACCTTTCGTAGTCACTAGAACAAGAAACATAGATCACTGTGACCTTAACAGTATATATATATATATATTCATCATTGTACAAACAAATGCAAAAACTTAACATCATTGCTAGAGCATAAAAAAGTAGGGCACTGTGACCTACATTCGCTTGTGGTGAGTAGTACCCTTCAGATAAAAACACCCACCAAGTTTCATGTCTACATATCACGGTGTCAAATAAATTGAGCTAAATGCCAAAACTTAGCATAAATTGCTGGAGCATGAAAAATAGGTCACTGATATCTACTTTTGCTCGTGGTGAGTAGTACCCTCCATATGAATACCCCCATCAAGTTTCATATCTGTACATGCAATGGTATCAGAGAAACTGAGCTAAATGCAATAGCTTAAGGCAACTGGAGTGAAAAGTAGTCATCATGACCAACTTTTGCCCATGATGAGTAGTACCCTGAGATGCCAACCCATAGGCATGCTTATCAGGAATTCTAGCATCAATTTTGGGAATCTAGACAACCCATCCAAAATGGATAATGTTTGTTAAAAGTAACAAACTTCCATACAAGCATATTGCATCTTCCTATCAGTCTATACATACTTGTACACAGTCAGTAACAATTAAGCTCCAATGAGAATAAATGGTGAATCCATCCCTCCATTTCCAAGACTTTGAATTACTTCAACATTTTTTGCCAGATCAATAACTATAAGCAATTAAACTGTATAGGATAAACATGTTATGTTTTAATACTCAGCTTAACTATATCCTGTCTGGAATGAGGAAATAAAAAGTAATAAGCAAATGAAAGAGTTCTATTCCTTCTCAACTATTTAATTCTGAAGACTGATCAGTGATAAATGAAGACAGCAATATGAACAACTAGGGATGTCACATTTACCAAATATTGTAAATGTTGACATCAATGATAGTACCCTAAATGATCTAAATTAAATGCAGTTATGATGACTCATCAAAATCTAGCAAAACAAAGGATTCCATAAGTGCTAAACAATGTGATAAATGCACTTCTCATCTTATTTAAAGAAGAATATACCAATCTGGAGATAAAGTTCATAGAGAGAGGGAGAAGGAATACAACATAATTATATAAAACTTTAGCTGTAAGTTGTACACTTGTCAGGTGATATACATGCAGAAAGACATGTACACAGCCTACTCCAAAAATAGTACCAACAATGCCTCAGCAGAACACACTGCTTCAAACAAAAGGTCATCTAAAAAAATAATAGCAAATGACCCAAATACCAAGCTCAACAGGTAAGGACATGTTATATAACTCTAATCTTAATTTTCATTCAGTTGTCATTGATAAAAAGTACATATAAGTAGTGACTTTGCATGCTTGGAAATAATGACTTTCCATGAAACATTACACAAGCAGTTTACCACTTTATAAAACGTTTTGAAACTTTTCCCAAGTACCGTTTCATGGGACCCTAGCCAGAGTTTTCCTGACTGCCAGTTTGTGCTGTACACTTTCCCCACCTTATTTTGACATTACATTTGTGATTTACTTGACTCAACAAGGTGCCCATTGAGACCTGTATAGGCCTATGTGACCTATGCAGCTATTGTACATCAACTGACTGAGGAAAGTGTTCTGCAACTTCTGAAAAGTCCTGTAATTTAAGTCAACAACTCAAACTCGTGATCAGTTAAATTATGATTTTTAACATATTCTTTCTGCAACTGATCTATCTAAAGTAGCAGCTGAAAATTCCCCATATTTCCCCTCAATTTTGACCAATTTTTGCAAAAACACAAGGCTTTGCCTGGTCACAAACAAACCTATTTTTTTTTCCAACTTTGTCCCATTTTCCAGGTAGTGTGGGAACCATGTAAATGCAAAAAACTTGATGTAATCACTGGAGCTTACAAAGTAGATCATCATGACCTACTTTTCCAAATGGTGATTACTACCCTCCAAGATGAACACACCCATCAAGTTTCATCACTGTACATACAACAGTATCAGAGAAACTGAGCTAAATGCAAAATCTTGATGCTGATGATGATGACAATGAAAATGCTGTTGGAAAAGTAATCCCATGCCTCGCTTATGCTTTGCAGGCAAGAGAAGCAAAATTAGATAACATGAGCACATGAAAGAAAACAAGTTCACACTAAATTAACTCTGCTCTACTGCAATAGAATGCCACCAGCCAACATCACTGGTTTTGTTAAACACTGTGCCTCACCTGCCAGCAGCACAGGTTTTGTTAAACACTGTTCCTCACCTGCCAACAGCACAGAGCCAATACTAATATCACTACTGGAAAAGTTATTTTGTCTCTCTCTCTCTCTCTTTGCTGCCATGGTGATACAAAAATTAAAAACAATCCTCGTCTTTCTTTACATTCTGCTAAATTAACAAACCTCTTCTTTGTCTGTCTGTAACTGTGCATCACTCATTCCCTCCTCTAAGGCACCTCCTGCACCTTTCCGCTTTGTAAATTTACTCCGTTGTTGCTGTGAGACTTTTTCCACCTTCCTCTGCTGCTTCTTCTCCTGTCTTGCCTGCAGTTTCTGTCCCTTTGCTTCTGCCTCCTTCTCTGCAACCTGCAATAAGAGTGAGTGTGCACTCAATGATATTAATGTTTACATAATTGCTCAATGATATTCATGTTTACGCAATTGCTCAATGATAAACACGTTTGCACAATTACTCAATGATATTCATCTTTACGCAACTGTTCAATGATATAAATGTTTGCACAATCACTCAATGATATTCATGTTCACACAATTACTCAATTACTCAATGATATTCATGTTTACACAACTGCTCAATGATATAAATGTTTAAACTGCTTAATGATATTCATGTTTACACAACTGCTCAATGATATTCATGTTTACACAACTGCTCAATGACTTTCATGTTTACACAACTGTTCAATAATATTCATGTTTACACAACTGTTTAATGATATAAATGTTTACACAATTACTCAATGATATTCATGTTTACACAACTGCTCAATGACTTTCATGTTTACACAACTGCTCAATAATATTCATGTTTACACAACTGTTCAATGATATTCATGTTTACACAATCACTCAATGATATTCATTTTTACACAGCTGTTCAATGATATTCATGTTTACACAATCACTCAATGATATTCATGTTTACACAACTGCTCAATGATATAAATGTTTACACAACTGCTCAATGATATTCATGTTTACACAACTGCTCAATGATATTCATGTTTACACAACTGCTCAATAATATAAATGTTTACACAACTGCTCAATGATATTTATGTTTACACAGCTGCTCAATCAATAATATTCAAGGGGGGGTGGCTTATCCGCAGGACAAGGTCTAGACTTGAGAATTTTTAAGTTTTCTTGTTGACTACTGGTATATATTGCTGCTAGCCAGGAAACCTTGGTACAGAAGGCCCTGGGGGTTCAGGTGAGACACAAGCCATTAGCCAGGAAACCTTAGTGCAGGAGGACCTGGGGGTTCAGGTTAGATAAAAATGGATGCTGTTTTATGGGTCGGCTTATCCATGGGTCATGCACTTTTTAATGTTTTTACCTATTCAGTTGGGGAGGTTGGGGGGGGTGGCTAATACGTGAACGGACTTATACGCGAGTATATACAGTATAATGTTTTTAAAAAAAAAAAAAAAAACCTACCTGCCTACCCTAATTTTCAAAACCAGTGCAATAGGAAACACTTTTGTTGTTGGCTAAGCGAGTATATATGGTACCCATCTGGTATCAACTGATCAACTTTCTAAATTAATATCCAGTTTTGTCATATGAAAGGGGCATCTGAACCTAAGGTGAGGTTGGGGGGGGGGGGAGGAGTCTTGATGTCACAAAACCGGTGTTTATCTGCAACATCTGACATCTAATAAGTGTGATACATTTCTTTCTTAACATACTTCATGATTTCATACCCAGCTAAACAAAGTTAAGTTGTGTTGGTTTTCTAGATTTATAATCACTTTCAACTGTGTATTATTCTCTCCTTAGATGCCCCAGCAACTTCAAGTGGACCTGCTCCCACTATCTCCCTCTCCCTCTCTGAGACACACACACAGGCTCAAAACACATGCATAAATATGAACAGAACATTCTGCTAAGAATAATATAAATGTATGTGGTAATGTTGAGAGACTTCAAAGAGTATGCCCTTGTGCTGGACTTTGTAAAACTATCATGGTGTCCCCATTCAGATTTAACAAAGTACAATAATCCCTATGAAATCCATCAATATACTTTTTTTTACTTACTGGAAGGTAGCATGCAAACTTAAATTTTTCATTTTATTGATTTCAGTTACATACAAAAAGATGAATTTGTTTTATTGGATCATAAACTATGATGACTACCATCTTCTTTCTGTTCATATTGGTTAGTTTGTCGCATGACAACTTTTTGCACTAGAAAGTATTTATCAAGCAGTTAATTCAGAAATATTAACAACTTATTTGTGGTCACATGCAGGTGTGTTGACCATGACATTACCCTTGACATTAAATATTCATGTCAACTGTAATCAAATATTGCAAGACATCATGGAAATGTTTTGCATAGGGGCATATGCGTTCTGAATTATGTATTATCTGCTTAAGTATTCATATGCAGTAAACCACGAGATAAACCGGAAACAGAGGTTTTTCAACTGCACCACTGTGCAGATGATACACGTTACCATAAGAAGCTCGTTTCAGAAGTAGGCCCTTTGGCTCCAATCTTGCAGCACTCAGTGTTGCCTATATGGTATTTGTGTACTCCCCTGGCAGTTTGTACCCCCGTAACGATTTTAAAAATGAAAAGCCTCAATGATATAAAATAAATGCACAAAACAAAGTAATTTTATTCATCGATTTATAATTTCTAACCCAACTGTCACCAGGGGGTCCCTAACACTGTCATGTTGTTTGTATTTCAAACCAAACAGGATTATTTTTACTAACATGGCATCCATATTTACGTGGGTGAATCACTTTTTTTAAAACAAAGGGAGTGATGTAGTTCATCATCTTCAATCAGCTCTGAATAATTCCATAACTTTCTGTAACTTTGGGAATTACATCCCTTTTAACCCATTTACATAAGAGTTAAACCACTTGACATTTTTATTTTCTTCAATTGTTTTGAGAAATATTAAAACTAAACATTACAAAAATTGGATGTAGATGACACAGGTTTCACCTTCTATGTATGTGTAGTCCTAGGACCCTCACCCCTTCACTGAAAATGGACTTTTCCAGGAACCGGAACAGGAGAGTGAGCAGGCTCATTGTTTACACTGAAAACTCATGCTTTGTTTGAAATGTGAATAAGAATACAGTTTTAGGAACTCCCTGGTGGCAGACAGATTAGAAATTAAAAATTAATGAATGAAATGACTTAGTTTAGTGCATTTTTTATATCAATGATGCTTTCAATTTTTAAAATCGCAAGGAGTGGGTCAAGCAGCCCATGTCCTTTTAAAATGCGGGCGATCTACTGGTTAGCATAGCACAAACAGATACAAGCACAAGTATTAAATGCTACATGAAATAAAAGTACAGTACATCTCACGTGATTTTTCGGAACCCAACGCATCGCGGTGGGGGACTTAATCCCCTCCACTCTAGCTCCGCGATAGCACTCCGTGGTGGAGGCATAAATTGGCATAAATACCTACAAATCACCATCGCATTTTGGCAGGCACGCTGATGTAAACTCCACCGTGGAGGGGCTAGTCGACATTACTGATTGACATCTCAACAGCCAATGAATGAAGACCACCTATGGAAAGATGGAGACGTCAAGAGTGATTTACAACCAGATACCATTGGAAGAATCAGTCGTCTTGGTTTTGATCATATTTGGACAATAAAAAAATAATTTCAAAAGGCTTGTATATTCAGTACACATTACTGTTTATAAAAGGTTGATCGACTTCTTTTGCAAAAAGTTTATGACTTTAATTTATTTCAAAGAAATATGAACAAACTTATGCACTGACTTGACGAGAAGCACACATTGCTGAGCTTCTCAAGCAGAATAAATTTATCATTTTGTTCCAAAGGAAAGTAATTCTCTGAGATATGCACAATTAAAATCCAAATTGACATCCGCTTCTGCTTACCCCCCCCCCCAACAACAAACCTAAAACACTGAATTTACACTGAAATGCAAACCGCGTGCTTAGTCTTTAAGCAGTAATAGCAGAGTCACGAGGCTGAATATTATGACTCCAAGTGTACTGTAAGGGACTGACCATTTAATATATGGGGTTTATATGTTGTTTTGTTTTTTTCGACTGGGATATTTTTTGTTCTTTCATCACAATATTTATTTATTTTAAGTGAAATATGGAACGGATTAACGTCTACTACAAAGATCAGAGAAAGACAATTGTTTTCATGCATTTACCCCCCCTCCCCGTTTGGAAAATTAAATTGTCTCTCCCTAGTAAAGACTTGACTTCAGCGGATGTTCTACAAAAATCAAGGCAGTGACCATTGTGAACACTGTTGTAAAATATTAACAAGGGTTTACATCAAAGGATGATGTAAGTTTCAGCTTGGGAACAGTGTGTTTTTATCACACGAAGCCATCTGACTTGGTGCGTTGTACTTTACAGCCACAATTATGGTCCCGCCATTAACAACGGAAGTTTGATAATTGTTAGTAATTAATCTGAACTCGGCTTATTACCTAAATGAACAATAATATGGAAAATTCTAAAATCTGAGATGCTCAGAGATTTTAATTTCCAACAAGTTTAGAGCATTTTGCATGGATGTATTGTCTCCACGTGTATCCCATTTTTTGCTCATTTTTCTACGGCGAAAATATAAAAATAAAATATACTCTTTTAATTATTTTTATGCAGATATTAAAGAATGCAGTTTCCTATAATGTCTAGTACAGTATTACTTTTCTTACCACTTGCAAACTTTTCCAGATTTCAGTTTACGATAACCTGTGCAGTAGTGATTTGGATTCCATATTTTATGAGAGAGAGAGAGAGAGAGAGGGGGGGGGGGGGAGGGGAACTTTACTAAGAAGAATTCATGATCTAAAATTATTCATCTTATTTTTCTGTATTATGCATATTATGCAATAGGAAAACGAACAGAAAAGAAAAAGTTAAACATTAATTTCATCTGATGCACAAGTTTGTCAAATCAATGGCAAAGAAAACAAACCCGCAGAAGCACTACTGTTGTACTTTTAGGTTAACAGTTAGCACATTAAATCAACACGTCAATATCAGCAGTGTTGATGGCTTGTCTTGAGCTAGGTTACTTGCACGTTTCAACTACATGTATCTAGGATGACCTTTTGCGACCATTTGTGATTTTAAAAAAACCCCACTACTTTGGTAATTAATGCAAATTAGTACAGTTTACAATAAAATAACGATGTGAAATCTTAATAAAGCTTTATTTAAGCGACTGGATGTCAGAAAAAATTGTACAATATGTGAATGAGTACTCATGCATAGAGTAACCATTGGAACTTGTGCGATTTTGTTTCACTTCAGTCAGGTATGACTGCAGCTTTGTTATTAATTTGTTCGATGTTTATCGTTCTTTTCATTGCAGGTAGTACAATATCACTGACTTTCATATGATCATTTAAAACTTTGTATTGCGTTTACTGAAAAAGAAATAAGGATATGAATGCATGTTTAGATTCCGATAACATAGTATTGAAGAAAAAAAAATTAGATTCATTGTGCAAAATGTAGTATTAATACAGTTTGCGAGGCATTGTCATTATGTTATCATCATCTAAAATATGATTTGGCACTATGTATCATACATTATCTTCGTTAGAACAAGGAAATATTTATAATTAACTGAATTACTACATTTTTTTCAGTATCAAAAAGTTAGCAAATTGCTCCCCTGAGGGATAACGATGTAGATAAATCGGTGCCCCCCCCCCCTCCCGTCTCTCTCTCAACCTCTGCTTGCATGGGTGATAAACAGTAAACCACGCCCATATTATCGAGACCACGCCCACTCCGCGGTGGTGATCGGATGCGACTCCGCGAGAAAGCGTGGTATGCAGGGCTATTTTCCGTGACAACTCCGTCAGGACACGTGGAGTGATGGTGAAGGGGTTTTTCTTAATCCTCTCCACTCACTCTCCACCCCCACCGCGATGAGTGGGGTTCCGAAAAATCACGTGAGCTGTACTGTACCTGTGTGAAACAAAAAAACAGTTGTATTGACTGCTTTTTGCAATTTATTACTCTCACTAACATTGTGAAAAAAGTCAGTGATATGGTGAGATTTTCTTGCTAAAGCCATGGCAATGCAATACAAACTACATCTATTACAAATATGAAAAAATATGATTGACTAAAGTTGCTAAGAAAAGTAAATCTGCCATTTTGGACGAGCTCAAGGAATATCAAAATGTTAATAATATCCTTTTTGCTATCCCACTCCTGAGAAACTCTACCTAAGATTTTTTGCTATCCCATTCCTGAGAAACACTACCTAAGATTATTTTGCCATCACATTCCCGAGAAGCACTACCTGAGATTTTTTGGAATACCTAGTCAAAGTTATGTTTGATAAATTTCAAACTGTTGTTCATTCATGTAAGTCTACCATGAAGCCACAAGACTGAAACTTTCCACTGAAGTAGATCAATAATATTGGCTAGATCACGAGGCACAACATAAGACTAAGATTACATGTCCAAAATACAACAGAGTTCCTAAGGATACCTACCAATCAAAGCAAAGTACAGTAAGTTTTGGCTTCTAAAACTGTTATTTTTAGCTCAGGAATTTCAAAAAGGTCAAGCTTTCTTCAAGATAGTAATCAGTCAATTATAAAAAGGAACAACACATTAGGAATTAATTTTTGTGCCAACAATTGATATTTTATACCACAGGGCTAAAGATTTTGCACCAGGCTTTCAAAAATAACGTAAATTATGCAGAAATGCAGTTATATGCATCTCTGCGCTCGCTATAAACAGATGTCTTTGTGTTGCATATGCTGTACTAAATACATGTAAATTCTCAGACAAAAAGACAAAAATCATGCTGGGGATAATGAACTTTCGAATCCAGTCTGATGTTATGGATATTTTTGTGTAATCTGATGGTCTGGAATCAAACTGACAGCATCACTATCTCGAGTCTGCAATGGAATGCCTACCACTGTACCAGGCTACTTCTCATTCAGTCATGGTGACTCTAAAAGACAACTTGGATCTACTTTCATCAATGTGACTTAATCATAGGGTAAAATGCCGTGGGCAATTATGTCTCTTATATCTGTACATCTAACTGTCTCCTTTCATAAATCGGTAAACTAACTTTCATGAGTTGGAAATAAAAACTCTTTTAAGCAACCTAATTCTTGCTTTCTGTCAAATATCATGCCATGGACAAGACAAAATTTAATTCTTTGCTTTGAAAATTAGTCTAACATAAAGATCAATCCTCTAATCATGAAGCAACTGACTGAAGAAAAATAGCAATGTATCAATCTGTAGTTATCTACTTTCTGTTTGACTTTTCTTTTTGTTTACTTTACTGTCTGTTTATAAAAGTAAGATTGATATGAAAATATTTATGTACATATGCCATCTAAGTCAGGGTTGATTCTAGAACTGAAAATCAGGGGGCAAAAATCAAGGCTCTATATGATAAAAAGTGAGAATTTGCTGAATATAGGTGTGATTTAATGAAGAAATAAAGGAAGGCCTTGAAAATATCTATGTTTTGGCACATTCTGTTCATTGTTCAACACAATTTTTGAAAAGTTAGTGTGATTCCAACAACCCTGTGTTCTAGAACAGAACCTACATTTGTAAATCATACCCTTTCTCTCCTCTCATTGACCCTTTGCATCTGGGCTTCACATTTAATTACTGCCTGGTCAAACTGGTCTAAAGTCCCTGTAGAAAAAGTGAAGGAAAAGTAATCCATTTACATTTTTATAAATTAATACATTGTAATATTGGTACATCAATCTGAAATAAAACAAACACATCATTTTCTTACCACAGACCCTAAAATGGGTAATTTTACTAAATCTGTATTTCATTTGTACTTCATTTACATTTCACTTGCATTTATTCTGCATTTCATTTGCATTCCAATTATTTTTTATTTCAGCTATCAACTCGTCTTTTGTTTATGGTTTCAGAAATTCATTCTGCTTTTGCATTTATCATTTCCATTCAATGTTTCCTTTCCTATTCATTATATGGAATGCATTTACCAAAGTCAAGATTTCTTTTTTCAATAGTATTAAATGGAAGAAACTATTGCTTGCATATCTTGTCTTAAGTAAACTTTAATAAAATAGATATGTATGTATTAGAGTTTAATGGCACCTCCACACAACAAGGCTACATGGTGAAAATTAAAAGTAAAGTTCTAATAATATAAAAATGAAGAATTACACCAACAACTTTAGGACAATAAACCTTTATAAATCAATTTAAATCAATTTAAACTTAAAGTACTACAATATAAAAATTAACAGGTAAAGATTTTAAAATTCTGCAAAATGTATACAAAATAAAATATAAAAATAAAGAATATAAAATCTTCAAAAAAAATATGATCAAAATTAATATATAAACCACATTTCCTCAAAAACTCCTAACTTTCCTAACTGAGTTCACATACACTTGACAAGAACGTGTTCCACTGTCAGGGGACACAGGTAGGATATGCATTCTGCTCAAGGTTCACCCTTAAGAAGGTATACATGAGTCAGGTATGTGTGTACTATACGCAATCGGCAAAATACCACCTCATCTCTGTGATCAATGTGAGGGATGCCACTCTCCAATGATGGGTTTGATGGTACAACACTTGTATGTCAAGCAACATATTTTGGCAAGTATATAGAACATGATGATTTATATAATATTTGAAGTTTGTATATTTAATCTTCATTCAGAAATACTTACCCAATCAAATTAATATTAGGAAATAAACTGAATCCAGCAATCCCTGAATGATGAAAATTCCATCTTTCCTGTCTAGCACAGAGCTGAGGGGAACAAAAAACATTACTTCCCCTTTCCACTGCTAGACAGCTTCCCATCAATCAGATGTTTACCAGTTTAAGCTGAGAGATACATCAATAAGGATACTCGCATTTGAGGAGATGGGTGGGAGGGTTTAATAGTGATGTGATTAAAGTTATCTTGGAGAAACATAATTTACTTTCTCCATCAAATATATTACCTGATTTCATTAACGTCAGAAGAATAGGTAATAGGAGGATGAAATGCATGAGCATTCTACCTCTACCATGGCTGCTCTTTGAGGGCTGAATGGCTAGATTTACTATATCAAGGATAAACTGCTCTATTAAAATGTAGTTTTTTTTTAGGGGGGAGTAAAACTAATTTTACAGATGTAATACTTACCTGTTGCTATTGCGTAGCTGGCACTTTTCCGGATGGAAAATACCCCAACCGTATAATGAGAATTCATCTTCCCATAGGGTGAACCAGAAGGTTCTAGAATACTAAGACACCCCTGGTCCAACCCACAGATACCTTGCCCATCATTTTTTTCAGAACATAGCCTAAACTAGTGGGACACAGTTAAGTATTACATCATTAAAATTAGTTTCACCCCACCCACCCCCACCCCAAACTACATTTTAATGTCAGCAATACATACCTGTTGCTATTGCATAGCTGAAATTGACAGTTTGGTGGGATGCTGATGATACATCAGCTGGTGAAAGAAAAACAAACACAAGGAACACTCAGCCTCATCATAGAATAGAAGACTACTGCAGGATGGTATCCGCATGGGTATATTTTTCAGTTACGACAATCAAACCTAAGGAAAATATGCCTTCACTTTGGTGAGCTAACAAGTGAAGGTAAAAGGAAGAGAAGGTAGTTTCAGATTGCCAAAACCCGGCTTTCATGATATCCTCCAGAGACGTGCAAGTTAGATAGGCCCATGAGGTAACATTGGCTCGAACCTCATGGGCTTTTAATTTTCATGAATGAAAGGTCCCTATCGGAAAGGGACTGATAAGCTCTCTTGATAGTTATTGCAATCCACCTTGAAAGGGCAGATGATGAAATATCAGTTGAAGCCTTAATGGGGTGGAAAGTACACTTTCTACCCTCTCTTCTCTGTTTAGAGGCTGCCAAATAAAAATGTAAAGCCCTAACTGGACATAAAAGTCTATCTTGATCATCCCCAGCACAGATATGACTGAGACTGGGGATCTCAATCAGGAGTGGAACAACCAATAGAAGTTGGGTTTTTTTGCTAAAAAAAAACTGGTTGGCAAAGGAGAGAAACCGACTCACAATTTCTAACCTTATACGGCCATGCTCTATGGATTGGGCATGAAGGTTGCTCCTTTGTCTTGCGAATGCTAAGGAGAGCAAGAAAGCAAACTTGAGGGTAAGATTCTCAAAGGAAGCTTCACCCAAAGGTTCATAAAGGGTTTTAGTTAGGGACTACAAGACACAAAAAAGATTTCATCTAGGCATTAGAGAGCAAGACACTGGTCTTTGCAGCTCAAAATACCTGATCAGGTCTGCTAAGTTAGAGTCCGTCCTGATGGCCAGGGCATTCGAAAATTTAAGAGTATTGGATAGGGCTGCCCTATCCCTTGATAGTAGAAACTGAGCATTGTTGCTCTTCAGAAAGGAAGAGAAGAAAATCAGCCATTGCACTCATTGGGGAACAGCTAGGATTGCAACATTTCCTACTACACCAATCACAAAAGATTCTCCATTTGGCATCAAAGATCTTAGACGTACATCGTCTCCTGGACTGAATGATGCACTTAGCAACTTTGTTCGAAACTTCTCTTTGTGGAGAAATTGTTTGAGATGAGCCAAGCATGAAGCTGGAGAATCTGTGGGCTCTTGTGTAGGAGCAAGCCCCTGTACTGTGACAAAAGGTCCTTAGCAAACAAGTCCACCAATGGAATCCCTCCAAGCTGGAACAGGGAATACACTATGGATTGGTGTAGAGACCATTCTGTGAGGACTATCTTCCCTTTTCTTGACAGACTGTCCACCAAAATATTCTTTCTGCCAGGAATGTGGCAAACTGGAAGAGTAATCCCTCCTGATGCTGCCCAGTGACGGAGGTTCCAAACCTCCACGCAGAGAAAAGGTGCATATGTGCCTCCTTGTCTCCTGAGGTATGCTACCATCGACATGTTGTCGGAAGAGACTATCATGCAGCGACCTTTTATTTTGTCGATGCACCCCTGAAGGGCTAAGAATACTGCCCTCATTTCCAAATTGTTGATATAGAGGATAGAATCTTCCCAGGACCACAAACCCTGAAGAATCAGTCCTTTTGGCTCCAGATGAGCGCCCCACCCTCAATCTGACGTGTCTGTGAAGAAATAGCAGTGGGGCTCAGGGGCATGCATGGGGACTCTGGACAGAAACCAGTCAACCAAATCAGATGATGGTGGAAATCTACACCTAGAGAAATCTGAGCATTCAGAGGATCCCTGAGTGGTTTCCAGATCACCAAAATGAGAAACTTGAGAGGATGCAAGTGCAGTATGCCTAGGGAACCCGGTTCGCTGCAGAGTTCAAGGTTCCCAGCAGAGAAGAAAAAGATGAGCTGACAACATGGTCTTTGCTCTCAGTGCCTCCAACAGGGACAGGATCTTGTCTACACTGTCCCAAGGGACACAGACTAATCCTCTGTTTGTGAAGAAATTCATCCCCACATAGACAAAGTCTTGAGATGGAATAAAAGACTCAGCCTGGTCATACTGGACCAACAGCAAGACAGTTCTAGTCTGAGGGACTCAAGCTGGCCATTGTGGATCAACCAATCATCAATATATTTGGGAGTGACCTTAAATGGGATGCAACTACTCCCATGACCCTGGTAAATGCCTTGGGTGTGGAAGCTAGGCTGTGCTAAACATTGTAAGACCTCACATCCAACCAAAACCGGAGGTACTTCCTGTGTTCAGGAAAGATAGGGATGTGAAGGCACGCATCCTGAAGATCGATGGAGACTGCCCAGTCATTCCTGACTGAAGCTGTGGTCTCCATCTGGAAAGTTCGATTATTAGACGAAACGTTCCCTCTTTCTTTGGTACCAGGAAAATCATGGAGTAGAAGGCTGAAGATTGATCGTTGAACACCCTCTATACTGTACCATTCTGAAGAAGGGAGTGAACCTCTTCCTTTAATCGCACCAGATTCAACTGGTAGGGGACCTTACTAGAGGAGGAAGATCGAAAAATCGAAGCCGGTAACCACCTTTTATGATAGAAAAGACCTCTGGAAAGATGTTTAGTGAGGCACCTATGGGAACTAACAGAAGAGGGACACTCTGCAGCAGAGGGAGTGAGTCCCTAGGGCTGAGCTCGAAATTTCGGAGGGCTCATCCCCTCTGTGACTTCTCAAAATTGAGAGACCAACAACAGCATCTGCTCCTGGCCTTTCGAAACCCTTGTCATCACGAAAGGGCCCGCAAACTTCCTCTATTGGCCTTTGCGGTGTGCCCTTTTAGGGCCCGACTGCTGAGGGGGAGCTCTGAAATGGGGTTGTTGCTTTGATTGGGGCCATGCAGCTTTAAAGAACTTTGCCAACGGACTCTGTGGCCAGTCAGGATGATTTTGCTTCTTGGTCGGTTTCGAAAGGCCAGGAGCGGTTGCAAGGGACCATTGTTGTTGGTCTCTCAATTTAGAGAAGTCACAGAGGGGATGAGCCCTCAGAAAAGAGTCTCTGCCTCCAGGGAAGCAGCCCTCAGAAGATTTTTACTGTGCTCAAATAAGAATTTGGATGTGTCCAGAGTAACATCCTGTGGAGGTGGAGAAGCTCCGCTGGCAAGGCCATGGACATGGATAACGCATGTCTAGACGTTTTTGTCACAGCTTCCAACAAACAATGAAGAGTAATTGGCAACAGAGATTCCTCCTTCAGCAGGTTGAAGGAGGCTGCTGAAAAGAGGTCAGCATGCGAGGCTATGGTTACTCATGACCTAGATTTTGTTTTAAGGTTTCCAGTGTTTTAACTGGAACAGTCTAGGTCCCCATGGAAATACCCACTTGTGCCACTTCAACATCCAAAGTGGGAGGTTTAGTGGGCAAGGAAGGTTTATGAACCCTGTAGCTAGATGCAAGAACCAAGGGTCTCAACGTACAGACTACCCCTCACATTGTCTAGCAAAGTTTTGGCTCTTACTAGCTCCTTTACCGTAACCAAGTGAGGAAGCAACAAGAGATCTGGTCAAGAGTTAGCTCCAGAAGGTTTCTCCAAACTATTAAGAATTTTAGAGTCACCAGGTGGGTGAGAGCAACTCTCTACCCTCCTGGGGCATTTGGGGGAAGAAGGTCAGTCCCCATCCCTCTTTTTTGACACAACTTCGTAAGAAGAAGATGTAGGTCGATGGCCTGCAGCATTGACCTCTCTTCCATGTGGTCAAGGTCCTAAAGTCCATGGCTGCATACAGGGAAAAGGGCCAATCACTTTCCTGCGGTAGAAGGCCCCACATGCCGTAGGGATTTAGAGGGATTATATGAAAGGGGGAGGATGCTGATATGTTCCCCTTCCCTAATCTGGCATCTGTAAGCTGATTCCCAATCACAGGATGAAATGGCAGTCTGGAGAGGGGGGTCTCGACCCGAACCCTATCCCTTTACCATAGGGGTTTCAATGACCAGTGACCAGAGCTCACAGATTGGTGGCTAGTCAATGACTGGTCAGGCGACTCAGATCTGTAGGAAGACTTTTCCCCAGATCTGACAGACTTAGATCTAAGCTCTCGCCTTACTGGGCGGCTCAATCCTGTTGCCAATAACAGGTATTGGGGAATTAAATGGTGCTGTTCCCTCCTTGTGGAGGGGGAGGGCATGACTCACTTTCAGCCTGCACCAAGCTGCGGGTGAGTAGAGGGTGCTGCTCCTCCCTCACAGAAGGGCCTGACTCAATCTCTACCCTTCTGGATGGAAGATGGTGCTGCTCAACCCCCATGGAAGGGTGTGACTCGCTCTCTGTCCTAGTGGAAAAGAGAGGGTGCTGCTCCTCCCTCATAGGATGGCATGACTCACTCTCTGCTCTCACAAAATGGGGGAGGGTGCTGCTCCTTTTAAAGGGATGGTGCAAATCACTCTCCACCCGTTTATTACCTCCCTTGGGAGGGGGCCCTCTAACCGTAAGAGTCTCTGAAGAGACTGGTAATCCTTCTCTGAGAAGTGAGGGAAAACCCCATATATTCTGAGGAAGACAAGGAAAGAACTTTCTTTCTTTCTTTATAAGTATGTCTGTGTTCGGTGAGGTCCCAGACCTCGTTCGACCATAGACTGCAAAAGGAACAACTATCTGTCCTCTTGCAGGGTGTACAAGATAGGCAAGTGGAGTGAGTGTTCCATGGGGCTTTCCCATGGCCACACCTACCCACACCCTGCTTAGACATTGCTACAAAAGAATGCTTAAAAGAAGATTTATTCAAAAACTCCTATGCAAGTATATGTAAGAAAAAGTATTTGCGTGGATTAAGTCTTTGCTAAATATGATAACAGCATGAAGTGACTTTTCCTAGATGTTTTCTCAAAGAATTAGAACAATCACTGATATTTTAATGCGAAAAGGTAAGCATGCTAAGCCGAGTACTGAAGATTATTACAAGATAATGAAGTCAACCAGGCATAATCAAAAGCTGGGGATGACTCAATTAGCAAAAGAAATAGTTGGTAATACTGCTATTAAAAAAGGATAATAACAAGGAAAACTATCCAATACTAATTCTGAGAATGAGCTGGTGTTTGATAACCAAACACACAATAAAATGGGAAAAACTGGTGTGCAATCTGCTTTTCTGAGTTATAAAAATAGCAAAATTCACATTAAAAGAATATGAGTTATGATGATTCGTTAATTGTAATGAACAATAAAATGAATAAAAATGAGTTTGTAGACCCAATTAAGCAAGGATAGGGATATTTTAACTAGATACCTACCTGAGCTAGAAAATAATTCTCAACAAATTTAGTACGTTAATATCCCTGTGTGGTGAGAATCTAAATGCAAGGTATTACAAAAAAGTGTACCAGAACAAATAAAGAGAGAGAGAGAGAGAGAGAGAGATTTAAACAGAAAAATGATTGCACATAAAGAAGAAGTCAAATTGCTATGTTGACACATGAAGTGAAGGAGATTCTTCTTTGATGTAAATAAAAAGAATGAATGACAGTGCACATGGGCAAGGTATCTGTGGGTTGGACCAGGGGCATCTTAGTATTTTAGAACTTTCTGGTTCACACTATGGGAGGATGAATTCTTATCATACAGTCAGGGTATTTCCCGTCCAGAAAAGAGCTAGCTACACAATGCAACAGGTATGAATTACTGATATTAAAATGAGGGCAGCATAACCGACAGTAACCTGAGATGACAGTACCCTGATAAAGCAAAAGAGTGATTTTTCTTACCCAGCAATAAAATCCAGGTGAATTCTGTGAAAGCACTGAACTCACACCCATGAGGAGGTTGTGCTGACATCAAACTGGTCTGGTGGTCATCTGGTCTGCTGCCGCTGGACCCACCAGATTCAATTCTAGTCTCTACAAAGCTAGATCACGCCAATAAAAGCTGGAGAAGGTTCACTGCACATGCCTACCAATGGCTTGTTATGCCTCTGATGAAAATGTTATGTTTGAACATGTGGCTTGCAGAGATTATTCTGATCTCATGAGCCAAGATCTTCATCAGGCATATCTGATCTTTTGAGATCTTTGAGTATGCCAAGCAGATTAAGCCACAAATGCTTGAGCAGTTAAATCATCTAAATTCCCGGCTTTCACTGGGAGAAAAGTTGTCAGGCCCCATGACCCTTCTCCATGTGCTTCAAATGTTGTGTTGCCGTCTCGATAAATACAGCAACCTATTCTTAGCTATGAAACTGGTTGCATCATTCGGACCATAAAACCATCAAATCTGAACTGGAGATAGCTTGGGTCCATTGAAAGGGCATGCAACTTGTTGGTTATCAGAAAACATGTTTTGTATGATAGCAGCTTCAACGAGGTTCTGGCTAAAGGCTCTAACTGATCAAAGTTGAGCCATGTTAGAACCCAGGACAGATTCCATTTAGGAAAACAGGGCAAAAGATTTTGGCCTATTCAGATCAAAATTGGAAAGCAAGTCTGACAGATCCTCTACCAAGATGCCTGAATGTGTTGGAGATCATAGAGCAGTAGCCTTTGATCATAATAGGGGCTAAACTTTTCTCCTCAAAAAGACAGAGAAAAAAGTTTGCCAGTTGCAGCATTGAGGCAGGATGATGATGCTGACGTTGCACCAGTCCCTGAAACCCACCACTTTCCAGTGTATGCCTTTACAGTGGAGGGACTTCAAGCTCGTGAGATTCTCTCCATGACAGAAGGATGAAAGTCCTTTCAATGCAGAGCTCTCCTGACAAGAGCCAGGCATGAAGGAGAAGCATGTCCGGGCAGGGATGAAATATCTGTGACTGTGGCTGTTTAAGCAGATTGAACTTTGGGGGGATTTTTCTGAAGACATATATCGCTAGATTGAGCAGATCGTTCACCATGGACTTGTCCCACCTCAAGGGACTATCAGAATCCTTTTGCATTTCTGACACCTTTTTTTCTGTATTATCTTTGGTACCAAAACTGGGGGAGTTAGGTGTAGGCCCAAAACCCCTCCTGACTGATGGAATGTTCATCCAGGACGGGGGAGAAGAAGGTGGGCACTTTGTGATACCACTTTGCCGCAAAAAGGTCTATCATTGGATGCCACCAAAGCACACAAATCCAATGAAAGATGGATGGACCACTCTGTGTGAAGGGTATTGGCCCTTCTTGACAGCGAGTCAGCAATGACATTGAGCCTGCTGGGGATATGCCTGATATGTGCCATTATCTTCAGCTGGGTGCGCTGGCACAGAAAAATAGGTTGAGTGATCTGGTCTCTCCTGTTTGAGGAGGTAGACAACTATCACCGAGTTGTCCAACATGATGAAAACTGTCTTCCTGTAAAGTTGATAATTCCAGAAATGCATTTCTAGAAGGTTTATGAGAAGAGGTAATTCCTATGGATCCACCTGACACTGACTGTGGTGAAGATGGGTAACAAGTGGACTTCCCAACCATTCAAACTGGTGTCCATGCAGAGAATTTCCAGAGGAACTCCTGTCATGAGCCACTGTTGCAGGAATGATGCTGTTTCGGTCGAGATCATGATTGATTGAGTACCCTAATTGATTCTAAAGGGAAAGAAGATTGTTCCTGCCCCGTACCAAAGGTGCACTTACCATGTGTTTTTGGAGGATGTCATTGACGTACGCCTTAGTCACTGTTGACGATGTTGAGCAGAAGGACGTGATGATGCAGTTGATATTCTTCATGAACACCCATGGACAGATGTTGAGACCAAATTGGTGTAATGTTCCTTGGAACCCAAACCGAAGGAACTTGCTGAAGCCAGGTCTATAGGGATGTAAAAATATGCATCAGTTAGATCTAAACTGAATACAAATCATCCCTTTCTATGGAAAGCACAACTGAATGTGCCATCTCCAATCTGAAGCTCTGCTCAGCTGTGTACTTGTTGAGCCAGCTGAGGTCTATAACAGGTCTGAGCTTGCCAATGGCTTTGGGCACTATAAACAGTGGAGTAAAACCCCTGAGAGTTCAGTCTGTGAACTCTCTCCACTGTCCATTTTTCAAGGAATGACCAGATCTCCTTCAACAAAATTCCTGGCTTCCCCCGATAAGACATCGTGTCTGTCATGGAAGGGGGAGACATAAGAAGAGGGGGCTGGATAAATGAAATCTTAAGCCCCTCCAAAACAACTTGGATCACCCATTTGTTTTGTGGAAATAGGTCAACCCAAGACTTCTGGAAATAAAGAAGTCTGGTGCCCACTGGCAGGCTGTCTGCAAGTGGGCAGGGTGGAAGTCATTGGTGTTTGTTGGGAAGCTTGGGAAAGGAGAAACCTTGTTTCCTATCCCCTTTTTAACTGAGGGACCTGTTGCTACCTGAAATTTGACAGAGGTAAAAACTAACATTGTTGTGCAGTGTTCAGTTTCTTTATCTTTTTACCTTCAATTGTCCCTCCTTTGCAGTTGGGACTGAATCAGCCTGACCTTGTATGGTGTGTGGCCCTGTTGATCACATTGGCAATCTGGGCCATGGATTGCCACACATGGTTACTGCCAGATTTTTGGGAAGTCCAAAAAATCGTTAGTGATGTGAAGTCTAGCATGTAGCAAATTACGACCATGTTTCTCACTCGCATAGAGGTGGCCAGGAACACATTCCTATCCACCTTGTCAAACAACGAGCTCATCATGTTGACTGCCGCAATGTTTTTGTCTAAGGTAGGAAGCTCAATGCAAAATGTTTATGAGTGCATCTGATAACAGAGTGATGAGAAAGATGCTGGTATCTGGATTTCAGAGAAGAAAGCAATGGAGTTGACTGGAAACTGTATCTTTTCAAAATCTGATAAATTTCTTCCATAGCCTCTTTGAAACCAAAGTCCATCCACTCCAGTGGAAACAAGAGTATGAAAAGTCATTGTGGAGGTTGTCCTCTACCAGCAGTGTCATCATCCCTTTGATTTACAATGTATCTCCCCAACAGATATAATGTCAAAAATTGACCGACCAGTTGAACTGGCATCTGGGCTGGCTGGACAGTTGGCTCAGAAACATACAGATTGGCGAGTTGGATCTCCTTATAACTCTGGATGCCATGTAACCATGTCACATCTGACTGGTATGCACCACAGCTCGAAGAAGTGAAAGATACCTGGCCAGTCATCACCCAATATGGCTGTCCAAATGGCTGGATGGGCTGGTTGACACAAATGGCCATACAAATCATTAATCGGACATATATAACATGCACTTGGACTTACAGACCCAAAGGTCGCTCGGACATGTGTGGCAACTTCAGCCCAGTACTGGGCTGCCTAAAAATGGGAGGACATTCTCTTATTATCTCCAAGCCACCATCAATGAAGCCATGTGACAGACGGAGGGCCAAAATATCACCTTAGGCCAGCAACTGCGTTGCTGCTTCCTGAACCATTCAATGCATCTGCACTTCCAGTGACCTCTGGGAAAAAAGTGGATTTCAGATTATCACCACCCATTGCTCCTCCATTTCTAGCTGACTAGATGTTATGGTTGCCATCAGCATCATCTTATTCGGGGGTGATCATCATGGCATCCCCCACTAAACTCATAATTGATGGTATCTTGGGATGCAGGCTCAGTATGTCATACTCTGCTGAGCACTTCCCTTGTCTCTTTACTCTTTAGATTTTTTTCTCAGCACCATGGACCAAACTCCATCTGAATACTGCAGGTCGAGGTGGAAGTGAGACATGTCTCATGTGTGTCTTCACCAGTCTTAAACCTCCTGCACTTTGTGCACTTTCTCACCATTGTTCAACTCTAAAAGACAAGAATGACGAAACAGTTTAGAAAGTAACAACCCAAAAGTATTGACCTGTACAAATAATCAACACTTGTTTTTTATAAAATACAAGCAATGTATGCAAATAAAAACCAACAATGAGCACCAATGATACTATGTTGGAGCACAAGGTCAGAATACTTAAATCAACAATCGCAAAAAAAGTTATTATCCAAATTCACAAAATAATTGTTGTAACATGTAGCAAATACATTTTTACACAATACTGACTTTGTTGATGGATGGTTGAAAATCACAAATATAATTCTGGATTACAGGAGGCCAAGCGGTACAATGTGGTTCAAACCAAGCAAATGCTTAACCTGGTAAATTAAGATGAGCAAGGGTTTATTTCCCTTCGTCTATATGTTATGCAGACATGAAAGACATTAGTTTTGTCTTTCCAGGATTGCTGGATTCAGAAGGTAGCAGGGGTGACTGCAGTGCAGCTTTGGTTGCTTTATCTGCCCTTTCATTACCCTTAATATAAATGTGACTAGGCAGCCAACATTACAGAATACTTTTTTCCAGATAGCATAAGCAAATCATGTTTCTGTAAAATCTGGGATATTAACAGGTTCTCAAATGTAAGGTTTTGCAAGGCTTTCAGTGTGGTAAGGGAATCTGAAAACATGATGAAATTTTTGTTGGGAGAGGTTGCAATGTAGTTCAAAGATATGAATATAGCTGTAATTTCTGCAGTTAAAAATGGAAGATTTATTCAGTAACCAGCTCAAGATGGTGCCATGGGGTGTTGCAACAGAAGCTCCATCCTTCTGAGGGAGCCACATTAGCTCAGTTGGTAAAGCATCAGACAAATAATCCAAGGGTTGTAGGTTTGATACCTGCCCAAGTTGGCTGCTTTTCAGTGTGTCCTTGGCAAAGCACTTAGCTCCTATTTTCTTGGCATGATACAGCCAATAATGTAAGAAAAGTGCTGCTAAAACCAACAAAAACAAAAATAAATCCAACTTTCTTCTCCAGCTTTCAAACTGTCTGTATACATATGGAGATGATAAGAGGCTCTGATTTAAATGAATTTAATCTGAAAAATGAGAGGATTTATCAAGGACTTTTTTTAATTGGCAATGATCAAACATTATTTTGGGGGGTTTGATAACCAAGGTGGTGATTTCACAAGAGAGAATTTTGCAGTATTTCCAACATTTTTAGATTCAGAAAATTTGAACCCGTTTTCCTCTGCCCATTTTTGAACTGGATTTAACCACATCTAAAGTTGATACTCAATAGTATTCATATTCTTTGATCTATAGCAGATCAAAAAAGTAATCGACATATAATGAACAGTCAGTTCCTGGAATAAGGCATTTATTTCACACTTTCATTAATTTTGATGTTGAAAAGGGTGATTGACAATATGCTACCCTGAGGTACACCAATATCATGCAGATAGCTTTCAAAAAGGGTAGTGCCTATCTTAACTCTAAAATTTTCTAGGCAGCCACTTAGACCTAAATTGAATAGGTCATTCATTATGCCATACTTTCATGTGGTGTCATAAGTTTTCTCCAAGTCAAAAAAGATGGCAACTATAGGGACATGTTCTTTCTTTATGAAAGCTTCTGTAATAAATGCTTTAAGTCCTACTAGATGGTCTATTATGGTTCTATGGCATCTGAATCAACACTCTGCGAGCTGTGGTAGCTCAGGTCGTAGCAATCCAAGGGTAGTGGGTTCAATATCTGCCCAGGACAGCCCAGGTCGGCTGTCTCAGTGTATCCTTGGGAAATACACATAGCTCCCATTTCTTAGTATGATATAACCAATGATGTATTAAAAGTGCTGTTAAAACGAATAAAAAAAAAAACTGAATTGACACTGAAGGTCAGATAGTATTTTGTTGCATTCAAGATACCAAAGGAGTCTGTCATTTTTCATTCTTTTCATGGTTTGCAAATACAGATTGTTAGTGAAACGAGATGATAGTTCGAAGGGTCAGTATGGTCCTTTCCAGGTTTAGGCACTGGTATCACTTGCTTCTAGTCAAATTGTCAGTTTCACAAATGTTATTGAAAATGTTTAGTAGTGCACTCAGAGATTATCAGGTATGTGTTTCAAAAGTTGATAGTGAATATCATCTGGTCCTGCTAAAGTTTTCATGGGCTGAATCAAGAGAGTCTTGTAGTTCTCTAAGAGTTAAAATCTTATTGTAATCTTCAGCAGACTGAAATTTAAAGGAGCCTTTTCTTTCAGGTTTTTGACCCACCAGAAGTTTTCAGATAAGTCACATAAAAGAGATGGATTGCAGATGGTCAGATCTAAGGATGACTAGGATCCTGGGCAGGATACAGGTAAGTATATGACTTATCATTCAAATGGCAAAAATTGTTCTTTGAAATAAAATCTTCTATTTTCTTCCCTCTCTCATTGGTATCTTTGCAGCCCCAAAGTGTATGGTGTCCATTAAAGTTGCCAGGTATAACACCATAGATGCTGCCTGAAATTTTTTTAAGAGGGGGAGGTCCCCCACACCTACCTCCAGAGGGGAGGAATCATCAAGGGAGGGAGGCGAGGGTAAACTATGCCAAATGGTAGCTGATGGGTGACAACATTATTATAAGGTATAGAAACACATAATTTACAACAAGCATTTAATGATTTTGTATCACTTCTTTGACAATAAATGTATAAGTTGTCTGCATACCAAATTGTTGCTCAGCTGGAAAATATTCTTCTGAATCATATATCTGTATAGTATTTTGTTTTGTTTTGTTCTCAGATATTCTGACATTTTCTTACTACAGTGATAGAGTTTCAAAGGTTTGTGGTTACCCTATTTCTTGGAGTAGTGTGAATTTTGCTTTGAGAACTGAATCACTTTTCACAATCAGTTTTTCATAAAGGCAGGTATCCAAAACACAATTTTCCACAATTCATGCATGTTGTTCCTTGGGTGTTTCTGTCAATATATCAGATTTTATGCAAGGCCTAAACCGTAGTAAACGACAAGATGCTGCTTATTTCTGTATCATAGCTTTCTGTGCTATGTTCAGTTGGCAGCAAACCATCTGATATTTCACCCTCCCTAGTTTCGTTCATAACAGATGATCTTTCTGTCTCACTGACTTTCCTAAAGAAATGTTATCTTTTGTTTCAACATGATGCACTGCTGTTGCGCTTTAGATATTTCCCTAATGGCTGATTGGATCAATTTACTACACCACTCCAGAAAACAATTCAATTGGAATACCTCCATAGTTTCTGCAATACTCCAACAGATCTCCATCACAGAAGTGCTTGTATTCAAACAATATTCTCCATAGATATAGGATTAATTGAGATCATGGAGAGAAGGCAAATAAGACGATCTGATCAACCTAATTAAAAAAACAAAAAATTAAAAAATCGCACATTGGGTATGAGAAATTGCGGGAACCACAGATAACTTGCATGATCTTTTGAGTTTTAAAAGTTGCGTGACTCTCAATCATTTTAGCGAGAAACCCACGATCCCGCGGCCTGGCAGTATCTCTGTAACACAAAGTGCTGGTAGATGTTCACTAAGAGGTCAAGATCAGACTGATTGATTGGATTGCTTGGAGGGACATATATTTAGTAAAGTGTAAGAATTCTGCATATGGATACATGAATGGTTAATGTAGTATAAATTGCATAAAATTAAAAAAAGAGCACTAAATTAGTGATAAATAAAATTTTTACCACAACTGCAATAAATGTGAAAATAAAGTTGTAGAATATATGTCAGCAAATTTTATTTCTTATTTCATTTCATTCCAATAAAAATGTGCAGATACAAATACCAGTGATCATGTCCTCACATCAATGGCAGTTGTTAGAACAATTTCACTTCTTTCTAAAGTCTCAAACAGTATACATGTATGAGGTCACTTGTAAAATGTACTCTACCAGTGTTCAAGATTTAAGAGGTAACTATTGATGCCAAATGTTTTTCATGAAGTGTAAAAATATTAGCAAAATCTTAATAAATTACAAAAATGTATATACTGTGAACATATGAAAACACAACATTTTTTACTTACAAGTACTATGAAAAAGTAACATTGAACAGTCATGCAAGTCTCTGAACCTGTCTTTAAATAACAAAGATGATGTTATGTACCTTCTTCTCTCTCAAAATTGATATATGCATCAACTACTGACTCGGGGAAGTCTGTCACAGAGTTAAGTGCCCTTTGTAGAACTCTTCGACAGTGTTTGGTATCACCATATGCCCTAAAAAAAAGAAATAGAAATCATGAATCTGTCTTGAATATGATAAATTAAATGTAATTCACTAGAAAGGACTGAAATACCAGTGAATTATTTTTCTGCTCTCACTGTTTGAAGGGTGGGCATATTAATCTGGTCATGCCCATCCATCCATCTATCTGTATGTACATAAGTCCATTCATGTATCTATGTGAAAGTCTGTCCATCACAAGAAGTTCATTAACATGACAGTAAATTTTGTAGGCATGTTCGTATGCATACCATATGTACTCGCATACAAGTCAGATTCAACTGCAAATTACACAGACCCAGATCTGCCATTGCATAATGTGCCAGCAGATCTCGGTCTATGCAGTTTGTTAGGATTAATAAGTAGAACAAACAATGTATACCATGATCTGCCAGGGTTTATGTTGTTTGCATTTGGACCCAGCTTATAAGCAAGTAATTACAATAGGTTGATTAACTTATTAGATTTTTGTACCATTGAAGAAATTTGTCCATTTTTAAACTTTTGGAATTATCTTGTTAGCACAATTTCACAAAAAGACAAATGACATTTTATAAGCATCTGTATATGCACGCGTGGATTGACCTGATCAGAATTTCATGCCATCAAAGCAATTTTTCCTTTTTTTAAATAAATTTTGAACTTTTTGGACTTGGGACTTTTTGCTCTGCAGTGGTGGTATATGTATTTTATAAACTCTAGTTCTATTTAGAAAGAATCATTAACAAATGTTCCAGTTTTCCATCCACTTTTATCTGTTGTGGTCAAGATTAAAAAAACAGGCAGGATTCCAGTCCTCAATAGTAAATTTCCATGAACAAGCAAATATACAAGGTAACTTTCTGAGTAATATTTCAGCACTTTTCAAACACATGTCAGTACATAATCATCATATTAAATAATGCAGATTCACTATACTTTTGCTGCAAAATAAATAGTAGCATTAGTGCATAAAGATGCATCAGTTGCCCTAAAATGGATCAGGAACAATTGACTTTTTTGTAAATATACAAATTTTATACATAATTAAATACAGATTTGCAATAAGGAATGTTTAATACATGTCTTGTAAGAAAAGAAACACAAAAAGTAGAAGAGTATTTTGCACTCTCCCTCTCCAATGACACTACATGTCCTTATTCAGTCATTACAAATATTCCAAATCAATATGTGACAACAATAACAATTTCACTACTTAAACAAATAAACAATGTGGCTCTCTCTATGGGGGCTACTCATGAGCTAGAATTTGCATGAAACACAATGTACATGACAATGATGATTCCCAATCTGTGCTATGCTGATCTCAGCAAAAGAGTGTTTTGTGGGTTGATCCCAGATTAAGCAGAATCTGTGCTAGGCTGATCCTAGCATAAGAGTGTATTCTGGGCTGATCCCAGATTAAGGAGAATCTGTGCTAGACTGATATCAGCATTAGAGTGCATTCTGGGTTGATCCCAGATTAATTAGAATATGTGCTAGGCTGATCCCAGCATATGAGTGCATTCAGGGTTGATCCCAGACCAAGTAGAATTATACTAGGCTGATCCCAGCATGAAGCAAGTATTCTGATTTCAAATTACATATAGACTAACTAAACTAATTTGAATATCAAAAGACTATGGTACGAGTCCAACAGTGTGACTTGGGCTGATCCCAGTCTACAACACTTGCATTGTCTGAGCTGATCCCAGAAGTTTCAAGATAATAGGGGTGGGGGAGGATGATCTAGTTAAAGCAGTATGAAAATTATTAAACAGTTATGGCATTATGATTAGTATAGAATTGAAGTATCTGATTGGGAAAGAAAGACAAAATAAATTGATATTTTTTTTTAATAAACAAAAATATAAAATGAGAGACACACATCAGTACATAATCATCATATCATATCATATAATGTAGATTTACTATACTTTTGCTGCAAAAGAAATAGCAGCGTAAGTGCATAAATAAAGATGCATCAGTTGCCCTAAAATAGATCAGGAACAATTAACTTTTTTGTAAATATACCAATATTATAGTAATTACCAGTATCTTTCAAAGTCACAATGGCCACAAATGTTAATGGCCACTGGTGTCTGAATTCAGTAGTGTGCATAGTAAGTAATCTTTAAGTGATGCTGGAAAACAAGAAATCTGTAGTTGTCAGAAAGACTTCGACAGAAAATCATCCAAAGAATACATTAAGACTATATAAATATGACTGTTACTATCTCCGCACCTTTCAAGTCTGTAGTATTCCAGCCAGACTGAGGATTGATTGGCTTGCCCTTGAATAAGGATCTCATTCCATAGCTCTCTTGTCTTTTCCATGTTCTTACAGTGGCGGGCCTATCAGTGTAAAAAGACAGTTCTAAAAAAAACACATCAATGTAAGAACTTTCAAATGCTGTAAAACAAACTTTGAATTTATTTAGTTGTGTGTACAACAATATCATGGTTGCATTCAACAAGGCAAAAACATTACGTGGCTATTTCAAAATTTTACACCACTTACTCTGTTAGACAGATTGTCAGTTCATGGTAACTGAAACAAAAGTGAATTGTTGAGTGAGGTCGCTCCTTGCATGAAAATCATGTTACAATGATTTCCTTCACAAAATAGTTTCTGAAAGAAGATAATTTTAGAGAGGTCAGGGGCCAAGACAAATATCTGTTACCATTATAATGGTATTCTTTTAAAAGGAAAAATTCAATTTCCAACCCAAAACTGATGGGAACCAACATACATAAGAGTAAATTTGATATTTAGAATAAAAGATTTGTCTCCCAACATCACCACTGTTTATTGTTAAGAAAACCTATTGGTCAGAGCTCTATATAAGCATTTAATAAGTTGGATATTTTAGTCCCTGGTTTGGAACTAATTCTGTTTTTAACAAATCTGATCGGGTATTTTGCGAACACACCAAAACACAAACTTTTGACACCAGACTGAGTTTTAATCATAAAGATATTATTCATGCCTTGTAGAATGTGTCAAATGGCTTAGTGGCCAAAACTAATTTTGATTGCAACTGATTATACGACTCATGGAAAATCCTAAATTTGTCCAGATATTATAGTTTACATTTATCAGCTGCACCATGATAAAAACAAGGACTGTGCTTATGGCAGAAGCTATATGCTCACAAGTTCAGACTTAATGCTGATGTTTCCAATGACTTTGCTCCATGGCATCAAGACAATGGACAAGGTCTTAACCCTACTGAAAAGGGTTTAATTAACTATAAATGATTTCTGATCCACCTGTCTCTTCAACAAGGCATACCGGTAATAGAAACAACACAAGGTGTCAGATTCTCCATGGCTGCGATAACCATGTGTAGCTAGCTAGTGTTGTTTCTTCATATCTATTGTTTAAAGTCAATAAGAAAACAGTCAAATAAACACCAGGCACATTACAAAAGGTAAAATTAAGTAAATCTGTTAAGATAAATAACTCAATGTGATAGAAGTAAATCCCAGTATGTTAGGTTTGGCTAAAATCATGACAATATCAGAGAACTCACCCCCTAAAGCAGAGAGGTAAGTCTTGCAGAAATACCCTGATCTTTATGGCAGCAAACTTGTTAATGAAAAAAACTGCTGGAGACCAAGTAAGTCACTATAACCCAAGTTGACTGTATATGTCGGTGAACATTCTGACATTGATTTTATTTACATTTTCAAGAGGCAAGTAATGTTTATATCTAAAACAATCAAATATGCTGCTGAAAAACTGCTAAAATTCTGTGCAATGGTGTTACAATTTATGCCCTTGTCAACCACTCAAGAATTTCTAGACAGTACAGCCTATCAATAACTTCTGACTGCCTCCTGCCATCAAAATGCAAAATGCTGACTGTATGAAATGTGTCTCTTTTTCAAAGGTCAATAATCGGCTGTCAATGTAATTTTTCAGATACTAGTATAAACTATTCTGCTTTATAGTGGGGATGGGAATAATTTTATGAGTCAAGATATGGTACATAACGCACTGTGAAGTGGAAATATTACTTGTGTGCAGTTAAATTGAAATATCTCTAACATTTGAAAAATTTCAAAGCAGACACAATCAAAGAATTGAAAATACTAATGGCTTATAGGGTTGAAGTGATCCTAATTTACATAAAATGGAAGAACATATCTCAATATGTTACTGTTCATGGTCCTTATTACTATCGTAAACACAAGACTCAGAAAAATCTTTACGATATTTTACTCTACATTTACTATTTGTTATATCTCACTAGAGAATTTATACTAACATTTGAAACATTATTTGAGGAATTGCTGTGGTGATTTCCTTTTAAAAACATTTTCCAATATTTTTTAAATACAGTAAAACCTGTCTTGAGAGACTACCCCTTTTGCCAACAAAAAGCAGTCTCTCAAGGCAGGTGGTCTCTCATAACAGGTTTGTGCAAGATGATCAGTTTTCAGGATCAAAATTCAACAGGGCTTAAGAAGGAAAAATACCCAAAATTACTGTACATGCATTTTATTCTTCAATCATAGTTATTGTTAAAATATTGCATTCATTTCATCTCAAAATAATTTTATATAGCAATAAAGATTTACATCTATCATAAAACATTCACATTTATATTTGAAGATTAGGTGTACATGTATTAGCATATGAATTGCAAAATTAAGGTAATATTTATTTATAGTGTATGTAAGTTAACTTCACGTCTATACATTTCAGAGCTACTTGAAATGTAGCACACAAATCACACAGTTTGCTATGATAACTCTTACTTATCCCGTGCATGAATTAGTGGTTTTGATCATGCTTTGGATAAATATGGAATATATATCTATCAATGAATGAAAAAAAAAAAAGAATGAACCCATCCAGACACAAAATAATTTTATATAGAAACAGAAGCCAAAGGCTTAATTCACCAACGACATAAAGAGGTTAACTTGATAAACCAAGGGTGTAACTGGCTGCACTATGGTCAACAAATGACGGCTTTTTGTGTGAGTTTTAATAACTGTAACATCAAAAAAACAACAAACGACACTAACCTTTTACAGAGACGATCAAAATCTGGACAACGATAATCACTTATTAAAAAAAAAGACAAAGACCTCATCCATCTCAAGCATTACAGATTGACTCCCAAAGACTAACAACATACTCGACCGCTACAGTTAAGTAATTTAAGAATGTTTCTAATTATGACATTATTGGCGTTGTGTGGTTTTTGCCAAAAATAAAAAAGCAATACAAACCATTGAATTTACTATGTACATCCTTGACTGCTCCCTTTGAAGAAGGAATGGTAAATCGTAATGGGGATTTACGTGACTTCGGCACTACAGCGACTTTTAGTGACATGTACTTTAGTCTGCTTTATGGTCTGTAGCATACTCTGCTACCTGCATGACCTTAAGGTTTTAAAAAGTCGGTAGCCAGACTCAACTTTGTTTAGAACAAATCCTCCTAAGCAGTCATGTTTACTAAGAATTGAATAAAACGGTCAGTGTGTTTATCTCCATTCATTCATAGCAGTGTTATTTAGAATAATCTGCACTTTGCCTGCAGACCCTCTTAAGCGGTCATTGTTACAAAGGATTAAAAAAAGGTCAGTTGTGTTCATCTCTGTTTTTGTGATGTGGTTGTTCATAGCAGTGTTGGATTGCCTATTTAGCCTAAAAATCGTGGTTGCTGGTTGTGTTCTGCATTTATATAATAAAATTGATCTGTGTATGATGATTGTTGTCATAAATGACAGGTGGTTGCTCATAGAAGAGGTTACTCAAGACAGGTTTTACTGAATAACCATCAGTGAAAAAGAATATTCAAGGGAGATAACTACTGTAAGGTCTAATGATTTACCTAAATTTGAGTTGCTTCCCTTGGCATATAAAACTGTCCTGCAAGACCAGTGGATTTATACTTTGTTAATAATTTTAGTAAGTTTCTGATTTGGTGTTTTATGGCACAACAACACAGTTAGGTTATTTAGTGCCAAGGCAATTGGAGAAAAGTGCCTTGTCCAAAGACACACCATGGTAGATGACCCAGGCTGGGTACAAGAGAATGGATACTATGCCACAGAGAGGCAGACTGGGAAGTAGATTAAAACATAACTGTCAATTCTTTTTAAAGTTTTGTAACTTTAGAATATCAATCTGAGAAAAGGCTTGATGTTTTTATATATAGTGATTCTTCACTATAATACTATTAAAGGGATCCATAAAACAGTACCATGGTATATATAAGGTCGCCTTTTACTGGGGTCCATTATACATAAATTTACTATTATATGATGTGATTGGATCCATGACCATACCCTCCTTATAAAATGGGCCGTGTTATACTGAAATGCTGTATAGTCAGGGGTCACTCTATATACCTCTATTGTAGCCCAGAACTGTCGAACAGTATTGTTTGGATCTCCTTCATTGCCAAAACCTGTAATTGAAAAACATACTCAACAGATAAATAACTGAAAATAATTTATCATATTCATAGATACATGTCTCTCCTTAACGATACTGGCATTCTAACCATACTGGCATTCTAACAATACTGACATTCTAACCATACTCATATGGGCATGACTGTGTCAGTATTATTGTCTGGGATGAACATGTGCATATCATTAAACTATGTAGGTTACATCATCAAACAAAGTTGATCCAGATTTGCCATCATATAATGTGCTGAAAGATCATGCTTTAAAATGTTGACTTTAATCCATAAGTAGAATGAACAACTTCAGGTTTGGTTTGGCTTTCATAAAACAACTTGAGTACATACTCAACTCTTAATTTCATCCATATGTAAAATTCCTATTAAGTCAAAATTAAAATTCCTATTAAGTTAAAATTAGGGTTACCATTTTAATGTTAAGCACAAAATAATCGACTTGTTCAATAGGTAAGTTTAATGCAATTATCCTCTTATAATTGAAAAATAATTAACATTCAAAATATGAAGTGAGCTTTGACTCAAAGTTGAGACATTTTATGAGAGCGGGACCTGACCTGTTAGCCTGCTATGCAGTGGGAGATATAGGTCTACACTGACTGCAGTTGGGTGCACATTTAACATGAGGATATTTTCTTATGCTCCATCAATTTCAACTACAGAATTCACTAATACTGCTAAATGATATAAAAGTATTGTTGTGAAATAACAAAAACCTAATCTTTATTTCTGTTCATTGACTGAATAAACAAATGTTCATTCATAAATATTCATTCACTCATTAAGTATCTAAAGTTGTTTGTGCAATTCTTCATTAATACATTTTTTTAACTTTACTTTAAAAAATTAGCACCCTATAGCCATTATTGTGCTGATGTGCCATTAAATACTAATACAGACATGCATTTCAATTGTTTAGTGGGTAAAAGCTTTCAAATAAGATAAGTCTATCATGGTAGGAAAATGAATCATCATTTGTTACATTTGGACAAAAACAGCCTTTTATTATGAAAAGTGGATCAGAAAAATGGGCTTTTATTAATCTATCATGAATTTATATTGTCATTTACCATGAATTATATTTCCTATTTGTACATATGTACATGTATATCAGGGTGAGTAGTGGGATTATTACTGATACCCAGCCACTAGTGGACCTACTATATATACTCACTTATGAGTCAAGTCCAACTGCAAACAACATAGACATTGATCTGCCATCTCATAATGCACCAGCAGATCAGGGTCTATGTTGTTTGTTCTGCTGATTACTCCTAAGAAACTGCACAGACCCAGATCTGTGGCACATTATGCAATGACAGATCTGGGTCTGTGCACTCAACTTGTAAGGGGGTACATATGGTACTTGCACAAAAGAAAATATAAAAGTTTTCATATCTAAAGAAATTGTATGGGTATCATTGTATGGGTATCATTGACAATTCCACTACTCTAACTACCATATATACTCGCATAGAAGTCAGATCCATCTGCAAACTGCACAGACCCAGATCTGCCATTGCATAATGCACTGGCAGATCTGGGTCTATGCAGTTTGTTAGGAGTTATCAGTAGAACAAACAACACAGACCCTGATCTACCGGTGGATTATGCGACGGCAGGTCAGGGTCTATGTTGTTTGCAGATGGACATGAGTTATAAGCGAGTACAAATGGTCTTTTAACTACTGTATTTAAATCATGCTTTGCAAATAAATAAAAAAGTGTGACAGTTGCAAAAACATAAAACAAGCAAATGAGATGGAAAAGCATATCACTGTTTATTGCCAATATAAATGGTTTGTGTGTAGCTCTACAAATATTTTAATGAGCAATCCTGATTTTATCACTGCATAACATTTGTACATGGTAACTGTGATATACCTATGTGATAAACATGTACAATTTGTATTAACTTCTGTTCTATTTGTATTCTTTATGCAGCTGATGTTAACGCTGTAGATTCTTTATAAATTACATGTATATTTGTTATAATTGAGATCAAAAAGATAAAAAGAAAAAATGGTAAAATTCTGTAAAAGGTATATAAAATAAAAGATAAAGGCAATCAAATTCAAAATTCTGTAAAATGTAGGGTCCAAATTTGTTATACAAACAGCATTCCCTCAAAAAGACCAATACCTTCTCTGGTGGCACACTATCATAAAATTTCTTAATTAAGTTCACATAAAAAGAACTTCTGTCTCACTGGATGGAAGTCGACACACTTGACAAGAATGTGTTGCACTGTCAATGAACACTGCCAGTATATGCACTCTAATCAAGGTTCACCCATATGGAGGTATCAGATATGTGTGTCCTATACATGACTGGTACAATACCACCTAATCTCTGCAATTTGTTCTATATGATGCCACTCTTCAATGATGGGTTTGGTGTTTTGAAGCTTGTTTGTATATTTTCATTCCATATACCTAGCCATGTATATAGAACATGCTGGTTTATACAACTTTTGAAGTCAGTATATGGAATCTTCTATTCAGAAACAGGTGACTGCAGGGCAGCTTTGGCTCCTCTATCTGCCCTTTCCTTAGCCTTAATACCCAAGTGACTAGGCAGCCAACAGTAGAGACTACTTTTTCCAGTTTGTATGAGCAAATTATGTTTCTGTAAGTGTCAAGATATTAATAGGTTGATTCAAATTTAAGTTTTTTTATGGTTTCAATGTGGAAAAAGTTCGAAAAGATGATGAAATATATTTTGTGAGAGGTTTGAATGTAGTTCAAAGATTTGAATATGGCAGTAATTTTTGTAGTAAAAATGGAGGCTTTATCTGGTAACTTGCTCAAGATGGTGTAATTGGGTGTTGCAATGAAAACTGCAACCTTGTCTCCATCTTTCGAATTATCTATATACAGAGACATATGGCCATGATAGGAGGCTCTGATTTCATTGAATTTACTCTTAGAAACAAAAGGATTGGTTGCGAACTTTCTGATTTAACAAAAATCAAACAATGTTGGGGGTGGGGGAGTTGGTATGTTGGCCAAAAGATGATATCATATGCAGGATTCGATGGAAAAGATGACAATTTGGTAGCATATTGAAGAACCAATTTGGTTCATCTGAAATAAAGTGATCATTCATTTGCCCCAGCATAGAGGTTTTCTGACGGGGAAGTTCTAAATGCTCTCAAAGTCGAAGTCACTGATTGTGTATTGGATCAAGCATCTGCATGCAAGATTTGCAAGCTAATCTGTATACATCGAGCCATAGTCAGGTTTATATCTTAGTAAAATCTGTTTAACTGGATTATGACCTTCCAGACTGCTCCCCAATCTGTGCTTGCCAGGACCCATATTAAATCCAGGGTGTGGGAATGGAGAGATGAAGGTGGGCAGTTGTTCTGCCTCATTGCAAATAGGTCTAGCATTTGTCAGCCCCATTGAGAGCAAACTTTATAAATATGGATGGACAGAGAGACTACTCCATATCAAGCAGTTGGCCTCTCCTTGATAATGAATCAGCCTGGATGCTGAGCCTGCCTGGGATGTGTCGGACTTGTATGCGTATATGGTATTGGGCACACCAATGGAGTAACTCCCATACCATGCTGCAGAGCTCCAGTGATTTCATTTCCCCTTGTCTGAAGAGCTAGTTCACCATGACCATGTTGTCTTACATTCTCAAAACCATCTTCCCTTGGATGTGCTCACTCCAAGCATGGAAGGCATGGAGAATGGCCTCTATTTTCAGGAGATTGATGTGAAGAGCCTTCTCTTGTACCATCCACTTGCCACTGACTGTCAAGAAACTTGGAGCAAAAGCCCAGAAAATCCGTTTTTCAGACTAAGTCCACTGATTGCTTTACAAGCAAATGCTCTATTTCTTTCTGTAACATGTCCACCTTCCTGGGATCACTTGGGATTTCTGTCATGAAGGGGGACAATGAAAGGGGTTGGGATAGATGAATAAGATCTGATGCCCCTTCAAAATGATTTGAATCACCCAATCATTTGTCAGAAAAAGGTTGATGCCAGTCTGGCAAAACAGAAAGAGTCTGATGGCCACAGGAAGGTCACTGGTGGGCAGGAGAGACAGCAAGTTCTGTCAGTTTGCAGGAGACTTGGGGGAGGATAAATTTTGTTTTCTCTCCCCCCTCCAGGCCTGCCTATAAAAGTTAGGGGCATACAGCCGCCTATGATTCGCCTGGCCACAGATAGGTTGTTACTGCTGAGAAGTATCCCTGCAGTCTTTTGGGCAATGGTCATCCCTTCTCTCATAAAACCCCTGACAAAACTGGGACAAGGTAGGGGCTTGCAAGGAGAGGTTAAGTGGCAACTACTGTGCTGTCTACTTTCTCACCTCCTCAAAATGGCCCAACAAAAATGATGAACCAGAAGGGAGAGAGCGCAGGGTCGCTACATGATGAGGTTTGAGAAAAGAAGATTGCAAAAGAGTGCTTCTTCTTATCAGATCAAGGTTGCAAGAAGCAGTTAGGGCATTCACCATGATGTGGTGAGCAGCCCTGTTGACTATCTTGGCAATATGACATGCCAATTCCCAAGTGTTGTCACTCCCCGCCTTCTCAGCTAGATGAAAAATCACTAGCAACGCTAAGTATAGTAGGGATGAAGTCAGCACAACATTCCTCACCAACTTTGATGTGGCTCACCCAAAAGAAGGACCTCAAATTAGCAGATGAAGATGGTTAAAAGGAACAAATTATGGATGCAATAACTGAAGATCTTATCACTGATAATAATTTACCTAATGAGGAATTTGAATGGAAACATAGCATGCAATGAATTTATTAAACACACATTTAACATAGATGATAGACAATAGCAATTACCAAAATATGTATAACATGCAGTTTGTATACCTATTTTGCCTATTTTCAGGAGAGGTGTATGCATTTTATGGTAGAAAAAAATAAAAAATTGTCTTCCTAGGTTGGTCTGATGTCCTTGTGAAATACTGAATTTAATGCATTGTAACTACACTGTTACTAACTTTCTTTAAGAAATAACTAATGCTTACTTACCTTGACAGTCCTGTTTTTTGAACTCATTTCATTTCACACTGTTGTGAAATATTTGTTGTGATTCAACCAGAAATACACACAATAGACTGGTAACTTGTTCATCTACTCTGTCATGAATTTTTTCAAGCTGTGCAAAATACTGCAGTATGGGAACATTGACACAAATCGTGAAACTAAAGAAAAAGTTACTGTATCAAATTTTTAATTTATTTACTTTTCCTTGGAAAATTAACTTGGTTCTTTGTTTTATTTTCTCATCTTAAATCACCATATTTGATACTTCATTGTGACTATACAGTGATCAATGCTTCATTGACACAGCATGGTGTTTCAAAGTAATCAGTGCCGGCAGAAGCTTTGTTATGCCCAACATAATTATGATTCATTGTCTGGGTACATTTTAGCTTAGGCACTGAAATATATTTCAGAGGTGTCATGCTAGTGCAAATAAGTGTAAATACTGGACCTGAACTTTCACATAGCATATTGTGTTTGATCTTGAATCTCAATGAATATTGTCAGACAAATCAACATGGGCCACGTAAGAAACTTCTACGCTGAGAGAACAATCATTTAATGATACTAATAGTTGCAATAGCTGGATTAATTTACTTTTTGAAATAGGCTATTAATTTTGTTTTTCTTTTTTGTTGCCTTGTCTACACCTCTGATAAAAACTGCAAACAACAGGCCAACTAATGGTAGAAGAAGCAAAATTATATGATTGGCTTAGTCTGAAACAATTTGTTAATCTGTTTTCAAAAGCCAGATTATTACACTGCCATTTATACCAAGCAACTGCCTTTTTGGATCGCTTGCACAAATAATTGGAAATATTTTGCATGCTTTTATTAACTCTGTCTACAAATGATTGTTTGTTTAATGATCTTTGTCTTTTAGACCATGTGCAGCTGCGATTAATGACTGTCACCAGTTTTGTCCATCTGGTTGACATAGTTCTTACCCATGCTGTCTTCTTCTATATTTTACTCATGCTATTTTCTTCCATTTCATTGTCTGTCTTTTGATGAATTGTTATAGACTGCTTATCACCTGCTGGAATTGTATTTTGACCACATCAGTATTTATGGCAGAGTTCAGTCCTCATTTTAAGCTATTGGATGACTTGTTCACGTTGTTGCTGTAGCCAACAATGCTACCCATTTTCATCATATAACTCAAAAATAAAAATACACATGAACCATTACCACCAAAAGCATAGTTTAGTCTAACTTTTGAACTGAAATATAATGCTGAAATCTTACTGTGATGTTTTCATTCAAGTCAAATCCTTACTGTCCTAAAACTAATTTCTCAAACAACTTTTAACAATGTCCTGAACAATGGAAACAGACTGTGTAATTGATGTTATGTTTCAAGTTTGAGTACCTAAAATATGGATCACATAGAACCTGATACTCTGATTTAAATCTTGCTATTCTTTCTTTTGTCAAACCATTACTATCTTACAGAAAGAAGCATGTCCCTCCTTGTTTTTTTTCATCCATAGTAATCATATTGTTTTAAAAGTCATTCAACTTTCTCATCGCAAATTCCCAAACAGCTCCACTCAATCTCTTACCTCTAGTTTTGGTGTTTCTTATCACTAGCTAATTCTGGCATTATTGGAAACCAGTAAATCCTGTCATTTTATAATACTGATATATTCTTACCCATGATGTATCTCCAATCATGATGAGGAGGAATGTTAAAATTATTACAGATATGTTAAATTGTATTGAATCTATGTAGTTGTTATTCCAATTAAATACCTGCTCACAAGGCAATGATATAGATCATTCAGATAATAATATGAAAGTAGACACGAGATTTATAAACTTATTTTACAAACTCTGGTACACTTTGATTTGCTAAATGCTAAAAAGATATTCTGTGGCCAGATTATGCCATCTATACTGCCCAATAAAGTTGATTCTGCCAGAATTTCATATCATACTGTGCTCTACGTCTGTTAACAGAGTCTATACTGTCAATCTTAAAGTGTAGTCATTTAAAATGTTGAACAGTTTGTACAAGTTTATAAATGAAGAATTAAACTGAGTTGCAGGACAAGGATAAGGTGCACTGCTTGTTACTTTTTTTAATCTGAAAAAATCTGTTATTTAATTGTCAAAGATTTTGATACATCAACTAAATCATAAACTGTAGCACATTTATTTTATTGTGTCTTGCTTGCTTGTTTATTTTTCTCTTCTAATCATTTGCTTCATTTCTCCTTTGTGTATTTATTTCTCCATTTCATATATTCCTTTTGCAATTCTCAATTTCCTTTTCCATATCTTTTGAGTTTTCTCCAACATACCTTTGCTTCACTTTTGTTTTAAAAGCATGTACAATAAAACAAACTGTATTGTCCTATCAACCTTTCATCATCAATAATCTCACGTAAGTAATAATAAGCCATCAAATATCCATGATCACTCTTTTGTTTATATAAACACCATTTACTCTGGTGTAAACAGCATTGTGCTTTTCCATCTCAGCTGTTGGATTTATATTTTTGCAGTTGTCGCTCTTTGCCATTCATTGCAAACCATGATTTAAATACAGCAGTTAAAATAGTTAAATATAGTGAGATTACTGACCATACTGAGAAAATTTCTTTACATTGGACAACTTTTATATTTTTTTGGGTGCAAGTCCTCACAATAAAGTAGTTCCAGTAGTAAAGAAATTGGCTGGGTAAAAATCTCACTATCTGGATGTGTGTGTGAGAGCCAGAGACAGAGAGAAAAACAGGGGGAGGGAGATGCAAGTGTAGGTTCCCACATGCATATACTCAAGCAAGCTTACCATCTATTTGTTCAATGGCTTTCTCAATTGTCAACCTGAATGTCCCGAGGTCTTCATTGTGTTCTGAAATCATACTTACACAATAAAATAATGAATCCCATACTATGCAATACTTGGGGAATTATTTTATACAAATAGAACTACTGAGAGGTGCTGCATATTTTTCAAATGCTATGTTTTCTATAATACTAATGTAAATAACCTTCATTTTGTGTGAGTTTTGTATAGGCATAAATTTGTACGGAGTTCCAAACATTAATTTATTTTTGTGTGTTAATCAATGCATAGAGAGCTTTCTTAAAGTTAAAGCCATTTTCCATAAATGCAGGTCTTTGAAAAAACAATAAAAACAACAAATACAGAACGGGAAGTTCAGGAAAAAGTCTTTGCACGACATAAGTGTAGAGAATACCCCTAGCCATCACAAGATGTCTTTTAATCAATTCATATAGATATTTCTTCCTGGACACCATATATTGGACTAAATACAGAGAAACACTTTATGTATCAAATTTGAGATTTTAGTGTCAATGGCTCTTGCGCTATCTGAGAGCCTAATTAAAAGCTGTGACTGAAAAAGATGAATTGTTTGACAGGAAAAATGAAGCTAAAATGAATTGATAAATATCCAAAATTATATGGATTGTTGATGTCCCCAAAAAAGCTCGAAGTGATGGCTGAGGGAAGTGACAGCAGATCCAGCAGATCTGGGTTTATTTCTGCTAAAAATATGAAATCAAGGCTGTTTTAAACAAAAAAATTGCCATTCCCTGTGCAATTAATTTGAATCAAATTTAAGAAACCTTCTGTTTTTTCCCACAAAAACTGGTCAGCTAATTTGAAAGGAGAGGTTTAATAAAGTTTATTTTGTACCTTCTAAATTATTACCTTAAAACTGAATAGTGAAACCTGCTTAATCTTAACTATGGTTACTCTTAATCTTTTTAAAGGTGAATACAAATTTGTCGCTGAAATTATACTGATATCCCAAAAAAACTTTCTATAGCAAACAACTGATTACCAAGACATTTACTTAAAATATTGGTATTCAAATTAAACAGGTTTTACTGCACATTATAAATGATGAAAGATTTTGAAAAATGTAGCAATTAATTTTGATGTAAAGCCAGGATATGCTTTTTTAAATGTTTGATAAACTTGATTTTAAAAAATGAGTTGTTAGCTACTCGCCTTCCTTCCAGTTGATTTTCCTCCTCAGGTAATCCAGGTAGGTAGTCCACAGCTGGAGGTATTCTGATCCTAGGGAGAATCCTGATACCAATGCCTTCTCAAATGTCTCTGTAACAAAACAGCTACCATACAGAATTGTACAAACATCCATCATACAGAATTGTACAAACATCCATCATACAGAATTGTACAAAACATCCATCATACAGAATTGTACAAACACATGATCTTCAGTATTTGCCTAGAAAAAAATGCTGGCAAGTTATTCTTGAATTAAGAAAAAAAAATCAGAAAAGAAGTGGGGAAAATATCCATATTTATTTTTCTTAAGTTAATTTGTATTGAACAAGTTTTATAGCTATCAATCCTGTTCACAGTTCAGTAAAGGTAACTCTGTTCAAAAGACCCATCTAACATTTTCTCAGAATAAAGCATAAAGAAACAACAATATAAAGCCCAACTAGCACAGACATGTAAATATCAGTTTGACAAGTACATTTTCATGTAACTAGCCCAGACATGTAAATATCATTGTCTGACAAGTAAACTTTCATGTAACTAGCCCAATATTTACACAGAAAAAAAGAAAATTCTAATTTTGAGAACAAGTTTCCCTAAATTATGACTGCCATGCTAGGATGCCTATATCAGAATTGTTGCCCCATGAAGTAACAAGAGCTGTTCATGTTTTTGATAGTGATGTTGTGATGCTATAGACTGACAACATATATTCCATCATATGGAATAAAACAGAAGCATTGAAAGGCATTATATAAATAATATTGTTGTAGATTTACCTTTAATCTTGTCATGTTTCTCTTCAAACCTTTCCATTGCCAGTAGATAGTTCTGCCAGATCTGAACAGACCAGGGACAGTTTCTGATTGCTCTCTGGTAGGTCTGCATTATCACTGACCTCACACTCTTCAGATGCTGGTCCTGCAAAGACCAAAAGTTACACCTGAATTATGGCCTGCCATTTTACAGGCAAGATAACTGGGTTTTTATTTAACAAGTCAATAACAACATTTTTCAAAGTCAAACTTTATAAAGACAGATGATTTTAAGCAATCTAATGTGATGACTGTGCATTTTAATACATCCTAACCTTGTGTGAAATGAGCACTTGGCTCAACAGTCTATCAATAAAGTTGTCTATTATTATTATTATTATTATTATTATTAAACAAGTTAAATAAGATTATATGCCATGATCCACTCACAGCAAGTAACATACTGTGATTCAATGGCTAATCAACCTGAGTGTAACTCTTTTCATCACATAACAGAAGACATTCCATAACTTGCTGATATTTGTATTCTATGAATTTTTTTTATGCCACTGCATTACATATGACATGAAATTGTCACATAAATAAACTGGAACATCATCTAATAAATATGAATTGAATCTAATTTTTATACTAACCAGGTATTTAGTATACATGAGCCAGAGCTGTGGGTTGAGGCAGTTTTCCTGAATCGCCCTCTCGTATATACACAGTATCCTGGCCGGATCTTCATGAGATTCCTCATATTTGATATAGGAGAGATATTCTTCCAGCCTAGGTGGATCAGCTGCCAGCTGAGCAAATTGGAATTGAGAATGATTGCTTGTGATATTTTGGAATATTTGGTAATTTTACACAGCTATGGTTAAAAGCGATCCCAAAACACTTCAAAAGTTTGAGGTTGGTGTGCATTTCCTTGCACTGCTCATGGTTAAATATTTATCCCCAAATAAGGGTTATTATAAAGAAAAGTACAGGAAAAAGTACTGTCACTAAAAAATACCTGAATGAGTGTTTAACAAGTGGTTAAATGTTCACAGCTTGAAGGTCAATGAAAAGTGTATGTTGGTGTTAGAGTGAATTTTTCAGTGTAACACATTTATTGAGTTTTCTGCATCAGACTGTGTGGCTGATTTATACCAGTTCAAATTTTTTAAAATGAATTCCCAGGTCTTATATACTTTTTGTTGATCTTACCATATTCTTTTATAGGGCTGTTTATGTGATTATTTAAATTGTATAAAATCTTTCTTTTTCATTGTTTAATAAGAGACAGAAATCACAACCACATTTATGTCCAATCTCTCTCTGAGTTCATGGTGCATTGATACATTTAGGTGACAAGTTATGTCATATTGACAAGTGCTGTCATATCGATGAGATCATTCCATTTTCAGCGGCACAGTACGGTGTTATTTTATAAAAGCAACTATCCTTAAAATAGTCAAAACAGATTAAACATATTACTAATCAAACAAAAGCCTTTGAATATCTGCTTGTTTGGAGGGAAATTTTGTTTCCTTATTGTTTGTGCTTTTTATTTTCCTTGTTTTTCATCTGCTGCACCCCCACCCCATTCATTCTTGTAATAAAGAAATACCGTTGAGGCTGTAATCTCCCAATTCCTAAGAGAGATCAAAGTCCTCTAGTACAGTTATACTGAAATTTTAACACACCATCCATCAATATAGATGATAAATATTCACCCTATGACATTGACCTTCTGCCCCCAACCCCAGTTGTTTCAAGTTCCTAATTTAGTAGACTTGTTTCCTTAGTCTGGAAAACATGAGATCAGGTTACTTCTTTACATTTTAACCCCAATGACCTTGATCTTTGAACCAATAGCCTCCAGATCCCTAGCAATAATTTAACTGACCACATTAAACTTGTTCAGGAAGTCTGATGAAAACAGAAGATAGTCACACACAAATCTTGGACCTCCGCCTAAAAAATTCCATTTTTTATTTTTCTTCCCCTCACTTTTATGGAACATTGTTTGCCTGATCAGCACTCCAAGTTCATATAAAAACCTTAGTGGCCATGGGGAAACCTTCTTGAAAATTTTAGTGGTCATTTCAAATTTTAAGTTGACAAGCCCTAATAATTTAGTTGCAATATACATTGAGAGCAGGAATCAAATGATTGGAGAATTAATGGTAGAAGGTGACAAAAATTGAAGAGCAATTTTAAAACAGCATTAGATTATTCTGAATAGTATACCTAGTTCTTTCTGATAGAACTATCACCAGTTATCATCTGCTTCAACCTCAGAACACACATAAAATTCACTACTGGAGTTCTCTAAACCATCTTTCTAAATATTGCATGGCCTCAAATTCACAAATACAGGGACTTTACCTTTATATGATAGTTTATATTTATAAAGATTTAGCCATGTCTGCGTTGATGGTAGTTCGACTGACAGTAATTTTACTGCTGCTTAATTGTTCCATATTTGTTTCCATATCAGCATTTTTATGGATCAGTACCATCAATTTGAGTTTGATGGCACAGGTCGTGTCACTTAAAGGCTGTGAGCCAGACTATAGTATGCGATACCCTCCAGTTTGTTTGTACCAACCTACCGATTTTAAAAACAAAAAAGCATCAAGGATATAAAAAATTCACAAAACTTGGTCATTTCATTCATCAATTTATAATTTCTAACCTGACTGTTGCCAGGGGGTCCCTAACACTGTTAACTTATTGGCGTTTCAAACCAAATGGAAGATCTCGATGTAAACATGCTGGCAGACAGCTCACTGTCATTTTCTCGTTTCTAGAACAGTCCATTTAAGTCAAAACTGTGTCATCTGTGTCCAATATCTGCAATGTCTAGATTTAATATTTCTAAAAAAATTGAACAAATAAAAAGGAGGAACTCTTCCATATATGTGTTCAAAGAGATGTAACTCCTAAATTTACAGAATTATTGAGCTTATCAAAGACGGTGAACTACATCACATCTGTTGCTTGGAAACATAGACTCACCCATGTAAATATGGTCACCGTGTTACTAAAGAAACTCCTGTCTTATTTGAAACGCCAAGAAGTTGACAGTGTTAGGGACTGCCTAGTGACAATCAGGTTAGAAATTATAAATTGATGAATGAAATGACTAAGTTTTGTGCATTTTTATATCCTTGATGCTTTTTGTTTTTAAAATCAGCAGGGGGGTACATACAAACTGGAAGGTGTGTGAATACTATAGTCACATGTAAAGATGACAACTTAATGTAGGAACCAGCAGTCTCAGAATTGAAAAAGGACTATAAATTAAATTGCATGTATTACTGTTTTGAGCATACAATGTGGTATATACTTATAATAAAAAGTGCTGATGTCATTCTCTTGTTGCCACATTATGAGTCTAAAGATCACCAGCCAATTTTCACTCACACATGCCAATTTCACTCACACATGGAAATGTTACCATTTTACAAGCAACTTGGAGTGCTGTTGATACATTTGCCTGCAAGGATTGATGACTTAAATGATGAAAATGAAACACTCCTTTAATAAAACTTTAACCAAGACAACATGATGCAGAATAGATAAATGAATGAACAGATGGACTGAATATCAAAACGATGTCGTAATCACTCTGTATCACCTTTTCAAGATAAGTTTTGCAAAGTGAGACAAGAACCATATTGTTCATATCTGAACTAACCAGTGCATCTTCATAAGGCTTGAGTTTCTCCAGTTTAGCCTGGGTCTTGTTGTAGGTCTGCTTGGTGTTGGGATCTGGCTCATCCTGCAGCCATTCCTTATACTCCTGGTATGTCTCCTCTATATCTACAATAATAATAATAATAATAATAATAATAATAATAACAAATAATAATGAAGTCGGTATTTCAAAATAATCTCCCTTTGAGCCCTCAAGTCTTGAGAGAAACAGAGTATGACTACAGTTGTTAGTGATCAGAAGCTAACAAAATATCCCTGCTTCTGTGATGGAAGTATCTTTAAAGCAATATTTTCATTAATCCAGCAACTCAGTTTTGGCACATGAAACAAATTCATCCAAAGATACACTCCTAATGCAAGTTTGGTGGCAACAGGTAAAAGTGTATTTCAGTAAGAGTCTGAACACAATTTTCAAGTGATGTTGAATAAACCCTAGAAAGTATGTCGCTGCAACCATTTTGGTGTGTGACATACTTTCAACCCAACATGCATCTATATTGCATGTTTGGTGATAACAGCTGAAAAAGTATTGGAATCACAACAAGGATGCTATTTTTAAGCAATTTTGATAAATCCTTAACAGTGACCCAGTTTTGAAGAGTAATATGCCTTCATCCAACAATGCAAGAAAGTCTAATGTCAACAGGTGTAGTAAGTTATGAGCCTGTAGGGTGAAGAGCAGATGGACAGATGGTTGGATGGAAAGACAGACAGATGATGCGAATCCTAAATTCCCTTGCTCTTTGAACTAGCAATACAGAATTGCCTATGAAGAATCAGCAAAATTAGCATATAGAAATCAAAATGGAGTATTTGCACATAAACAACTGAAGTCCTTACAGAGTTTAAGCATATCAGCAATAAAATACCTATCAACTATTTTGATAATTGCCAAAATAAAACCATGTTACACTGTATTAGTAACCTAAAAATAAAAAAGTCTCTATAAAACACTGATTAAGCAGCAAAACATACATCTGGATAGAATATTACCAAATTGGCAATACACTTATACACCTCCCTTAATAGTATAAGCAAGTGAGAACATAAAAGTCCCTACAGAGTACTAGCAAAATAGTACTATATAAATCACTCTGAGTTACTCATAAGCAATAACTGACAACAGATAGAATTACTGTGGTAATAATTTTGGTGAAAAAATATTTTAAAAATATTTTGTGGTAAATACTTTAGAGTCAAAGCGCAGGTGTATTATCGATGAGAATGTCTTTTTTTAAGATGGAAGTCTCATAAATAAGTTGAATAAGGTTAAAAAAGTCTTGCATTTGCATTTGAGAATGTAACAATGTTAATTAAAGTATTACTGTCATATAATTATTCATACTGGGAATGTCTCAGCGGAGTCAGTAAAACAGATATTTTCAACATAACAACTGCCATTAATATCCTCGAATCCTCAAACAAAAGACTGTTGTCCCCCATTAGAATACACCTTTGAAAAGTTTGTCATAAAATATTTTAACATCTAATTCTCCTTGACACTACTTCACTGGAAGAGTCATTAAGTCACAATGAAAACCTAGTTTCCAAGAAATATACTGTGGATTTTACAAATTCAAAGCCCATTACATTTACAGATGTGTTAAAATTTGCTTTTTATATTTGATATTATGGGAATTCTGTAAAGAATTTTTGGAATAATTTGTTATAAGTTCTTGGCTCCATTTACTAAAAAAAGATTAACAAGACTGCAATTTGTATGAAATCCCCTTCTGGAGTTGAGAATTCACTTGCCTGATTGGGCAAAATGCTGATTCAGGGCAGACCAGTGTTTCTCTTTAATGAAAAGGATGTTCTGCTGAGAATATTGACAACTTTGTTCACTGAAAGTCCATACTTTCTACTGGAAGTTTGTTTTTCTTTGATTTGACCAAGCTTATACAAGCACTGTGCTCCCACTCTTCAATACTTATAAATGATTACCAGAGTGCGAGAGCATTCTGGTCTCAAATTGTAATTACTTACAACTGGTATAAGAAGGATCAAAGAATACATTCCAGAAAACAACCTTTCACACAACTGAAGTTAGGTTATTAACCTCATCAATTTTATATTTCTATAATAGCTGACTGGCTAAGAGTTCATTCTAGTTAAGAAAAAATTGTAGTACATGGCTGACTGCGTCAGTGGATTTTTAGAAATTTTTTCAACCCTGTCCAGAGGGAGCTTTTTGCTCTCACTGGAAAAACCTATGCCTGCATATAAACACATACTTGCACACACATAAAACCTGTGAAGAATGGACACACTTCTTTGCAACCCATAATTGTTCTTGTTAATTTAAAACAAGCAGCACTACCTACCTTCTTCACACTTGAAATAACTGAACACTGTTAGGACTGTTTCAAATATCAGGAGTACAAAGGATCATTTTAAAGGTAATATTATTGAAGAGACTGAAAACTTTGTTCAGTTTCAGCAAGAATTCAGAGAAGCATGGGTTTGGATTTCACTGTAAACACATTTTGAAAATCCTAAGTAGTGCAAAGTTATAAATAATTTTCAATTCATATTGAGTTTATTTTATTTATTTTTTCCTCTGTCTTTTCGAGAATGACAACTGTTTTTATGGAGATCACTCTTTTCCCATGAAATTGAATGGTTTATTCCCAAACTAGGTTCAGGCAGTAATGTTCAGCTGCTCATCTCAACTACATTATGAGGTCAATACCTAAAACATCATGTATGAATTTCATTTAAAGTATTTTTCAAGCCTAAATACAAGTTTCACTTTAGAAACTCCCAATGTTTGATTTATGCATTTTATTTGGTATAAAAGCAAACCCTTTGGACAAGGTTCAGAAATATGAGTGTTTCAGAAAATACAGTGTTTCATAAGTTAGTGTGAATGTATTAGCAAGAAATTATGTACTTGGATTTGAATGGAATCTAGCAGAAACATTCTAGAAATTATGCTTCTTTGTGCATATTTTCTATGGAATTACTATTATGGATACCATGAGATAGGCTGGTGCTTCTTTGTGCATATTTTCTATGGAATTACTATTATGGATACCATGAGATAGGCTGGTGCATATTTGTGCATATTTTCTATGGAATTACTATTATGGATACCATGAGATAGGCTGGTGCATATTTGTGCATATTTTCTATGGAATTACTATTATGGATACCATGAGATAGGCTGGTGCATATTTGTGCATATTTTCTATGGAATTACTATTATGGATACCATGAGATAGGCTGGTGCATATTTGTGCATATTTTCTATGGAATTACTATTATGGATACCATGAGATAGGCTGGTGCATATTTGTGCATATTTTCTATGGAATTACTATTATGGATACCATGAGATAGGCTGGTGCTTCTTTGTGCATATTTTCTATGGAATTACTATTATGGATACCATGAGATAGGCTGGTGCTTCTTTGTGCATATTTTCTATGGAATTACTATTATGGATACCATGAGATAGGCTGGTGCTTCTTTGTGCATATTTTCTATGGAATTACTATTATGGATACCATGAGATAGGCTGGTGCTTCTTTGTGCATATTTTCTATGGAATTACTATTATGGATACCATGAGATAGGCTGGTGAGTACTATCACTATTTACAGTTGCCAATTTTCTTATACAGGTATATGTATATACCAATGAATGGTTCTCTGCCCAAAAAATAAATATTAAATGGTAACTGCATCAATGCAGTCCGTAGTTTTGTGCCTGCCCCTGTATAGCTAAGAGGATAAATGTGAAATATTTTCTTCAGTTAATAAACTTGGTTGGATATTGCACGATATGGAACATAGCATGATGGCACTTTGTGAATCCGGACCACCATGTTGTAGCCGGTTTCATTTTATTTATATATATATATATATATACACACACACACACACACAAACCTATCACTAGTAGCCACTCATGAGAAAAGGCACAACTGGCCATTACACACAGGTGACTGCTTTACACAGGTTCACCTTTTCAAATTCGTTTTTGAATAAATACCATGCACCGAATAATAGTGTTATTATTATTATTACATTATCAAGATTGCTTTAAGTGCACTGTACATCAAAATCATCGTTATGGGTATATGTTGTTCTGTCCCAAAGGTATGTTTCACACAAGATTACTGTATCCTGCTCACTTTAATCCATCCTATAAATGAACTCATCACCGACTTAAAAATATACACTAATCTTAGTTTGTTCACGCTATAAAACAATATCTGGATTAATCAGTTGCTCAACTTTCAAGATCAAAAGACAGTTGCCTTATGTGAGAAGCCTGTGATGAACAGAAAATCATAAGAAGCCGTATATGGCTATTCTTTGTGACCCATGAACCCAAACTTCACCTGCCTTTACAGACACGTTTTGAATATTGAATGACCCCTGACCCTAATGAAAAGGGATGTAACTCATATCTCTTCTCAAAGATAAACTTTTTTCTTCAGAGATAGCTTTAATTCACAGGCAAACACATGAAGATATATAACTATACCTGTCACACTGGCACAAAAGGTTACTTCCATTTCTGCTGCGATAACACAACTAATTTTCCCACCATCCAGCCAACGAATTGCTTTGACCCTCTACCCTAATGATAAAAACTGCCTTGCATTCAATTTTGACATAGTGACAAATTTGAGTTACACTATCAATGTGACTGGAGTATGGTGAGTACAAGTGAGATAAGAAATGTTTGCACATCGATTCACATGATATTCTTTTATCTAAACAATGCCTTCCTCATGAAGCAAGAGACTGAGCAGTCACTGCTGTAGATATGCACCAGTGATCACTTAAGGCAAGGAGAAACTATTGTTTGGTTAGGAAACACCTGACCGCAGACCACGGAAGGCAGGTGACCGTTACATACAGGACATTTTTATGTAGGAAATTTGCCGGGGGGGGGGGGGGGGGGGGGTAGAATGGTTGCTGTGAACAGGTGACCGCTGAGTAAAATTGACCATTAGGACAGGTTTAACTGTATATATATATATGAGTCTAGGACCTTACCCCCCTGTCAATTACCCCCCCATCATTTACCCACTCGGTATATTACCCCACCGTTTATTACCCCCCGTTCTGTTACCCACCACCCCAGTCTATTACTATATAACATGTAATTGTTATACCCCCAGAATAAACAATAAATTAAAATAAATTTCAAAAGAAATTCGTCGTCGCTCTTCGTCATCACTGTATTTGCTTTAGTTCGATTGATTGATCACAGGATAAAATCATTTTGAGGTGAAACCAAGGCAGCTCTTCATCGTCGCTGTATTTGTATTTGTAAATGATGGTAATGGCAGGGGGGTAATTAACCGCGGGGTAATATACTGAGGGGGTAAATGATGGGGGGGGGGGGGGTAATGGCAGGGGGGTAGTGGCAGGGGGGGTAATTGACAGGAGGGTAATGTCCTGCTTCCATATATATATATATATGCAATAGTTGCTTGGTTTTTAATGGCACTTTGAATACACTGGCAGTATCATACCAACGAAATAGGAGCTAAGTGCCTTTTTAAGGGACACACCAAGGCAGCTGACCTGGACCAGCATCGGTGGGTATCAAACCCATAACCCATGGATTATGAGTTAAATGCTCCACCAATTAAGCTACCATGGCCCCCTACCCCCATGTATTGCAACAGATGTTAAAAGTCACAAGACAAACATGTCTGCAAGTTACCCAATGAGCTATAGAAAGGGATCTTTAAAATATGGCACTTTTAAAATATAAACATTATTGATCAAAACAACTAGACTAACATATAAACACCATATATACTCATTAATAAGTCGAGTCCAACTACAAACAACATAGACCTAGATCTGCTGTCGCATAATACATTGGAAGATCAGGGTCTTTGTTGTTTGCTCTATTGATTAGTCCTAGCAAACTACACAGACCCAGATCTGCCAGCGCATTATGCGATGGCAGATCTTGGTCTGTGCAGTTTGCAGTTGGATCTAACTTATAAGCGAGTATAGATGGTAGTGGCGATAGTTCCACCAAAGATGTTGCACTAGCAAACCAAAATATGTTGTACCCTAATGGTACATTACTTAAAACCTCCACAAATATACTGTGAATCACTTTAAATTTGTGGGTATCAAATTTCATGGTTTGGTAAAAAAATATATATTTGTGGGTACATAATTTAGTAGATTTGTCATTTGAAGAAAAAAAACAAAGAAATATTGAGTGATGATGTATATATCTCTACAAAATATTATACTGAAATTCAGTTCCATGCATTTTTGAGCAAATGGGCTCATCCCTACTGCAGTAATTAGGTTGAGCAGGTAATTTATTAATTGCTAACACTTAATTAAAGTCTAATTCCACTGAAATAATTAAGATTGCTATCAAAACATAAAGCTCGCAAGAATTATGGATAAGGCTCTAAAACAAACTAAATGACAGCAAAACCAAACTTTTTCAATAAAAACAAGGCTTATATCTTTTTCATATGTAAACAGTTCTGTCTAAACTGAGTTTCACTTCCTCAACTATAACAATGTCAATGACACAGTGGTCAAAGAACCTAAAACTTAAGTACAATCTCCTACCATTGCAAGCCTGCCTAAGCCTAAGACATCCTGTGCTTGTTGACCAGAATCTGATACCATGTGAACTCTGCATATGACTCACTGCCCCTTAGTGTGATCTGAGGGCTGTAGCGCTCTTTGATGTTTCAAAGCCCATTGCAACGAGAAGCAGCTGTCTCATTGAAAGGAATGAATAAGTTGCATGGATAAATTGCAAAACCCGGATTTATATGTCAAGGCCCAAATTATTGCTCAATTAAATGAACAGAAGGACAGTGAAGATGTATTTTCAGATAAGGTCTCGATCAACCTGAAAACATCTGCCCTACAGCCAATTCATGCAAAGTGGATGATCTCCACATATGAAAAAATGTCACCGTGGACAGACACAATTAAAATGGGTTCTGACAAAGCGGGACTCATCAGCTGATTCTTTGTTCCGAAGTTAGTTATATATACGAGATGTATTTAGTAATAACACAGTGTTCTTGTGTTCCATTCATTCAATGGAATGGTGAATAGTACCTGTGATCAACAGAATCATCAATGCAGCAAAAACTTTTTTTAAATTCATAAATTGACTAATGTTTGAATCAGACACTGTAATTGCTTTCACAATAATACATCTATTCAGTATATAACAGTGTTAAACAACAGATAATACAGTGCTTTCATGATCCATATATTACATTCTATATTTTAATTGAAAAATAGTGCCTATTGTTATTCAAGGATCTGTAAGCTCCAAATAGCCACAAATTGATTGACATTAACTTTCTTGTATTTTCACTGTTGTTACATTTCTCCAATGATTACAGATTTCATGGGATTGCATAAAGTTTTAGTGAATATTAATTATTATAATGAATATAATCTATGCTTGGGAAGTAAACGTCACAAATTGTGAGTAACTGTGTATTTATTACTACAGCATCTGAGTCGCTACATCTGTACAGAGCTTTCAAGTTCATGAAATTGTACATGCAAATTAAGTCATAATCAATTTCCACAGTTCCTCATCTTTCATAAATGTGCCATGATATATACTTCTCAGCACCATAAATACCATTTGTATTAAAAGAAACCAAACAAATGGGTGATGCCTCACCATCACATACGAGGATGGTGAGAGGTGGGCATGCTCTGAATATCAGCTTAGTTCATATTTTGCTGTGACTATAAATTCATGGTCTAGCTAACCCATAGTCTTTCCAGCAACCCTTTGTGAAAAAGTAGAGATAAAAGTAAGGTTACTTTTTTATATATAAAAAAAAGCAGGGAAAAAGTAGGGGAAGATAGTGATAGTTGATAAAAAAAAACAGTATGAAATTTATGTAAATTACTGAAAAATAAAACATTTACTTGACTTATCTTTGCAGACTTGAACAAAACCATGCTCTTACTCACATACTAGCAGTCTCTTTAGTCCAGGTTGCCTCTAACTTCTTAAACACCAAGCTCCACATGACAGACCATATCTGAATTCACTACACTATAGTTGCTCAACATAAAATTAAAGTAGGCACAGTAGGACCATTTTGAAAATGGTAAGGAAAAATAGGGAGTCTGGCAACAAAAGTAGAAAAAAGTAGGAAAAACTAGGACTGCAGGAAAGACCCATGAAAATGAGTACCCAACAAATAATAATGAATTCATTATATTCATATTGTTGACACATCCTATGCTGTCTCCAAAGGAATGGAGATACTTTTATTTTGTCCATGCATAGCAAACAAGAAACAATGATATATATGAGATTGTGTTAATGCAATCTTTTGCAGAATACATCAATTTGAACAGAAAAAGATCCAACTTGTGTCCATGTGAAGCAAAACGTTGCATCAAAATTTGCCATTATTTTGTTCATTGCAATTCTCAATAATTCTCCATGAAGTGCTAGCTGTTTACAAATGACCAATGCCAAAATGATAATTAAGTTCTTATTTCACAGTTTGTTTACAAAATGTCTGCTAATTCCTGATCATTTGCCCCTCTTATACCATGTGCACATACAGCTGGTGCCGACATAAATTTTGGCCTCTGTATTAGTCTGGTTCCTGATCAATGCCCAGTTACTGGTAGATTTAGTTTGAGTATCTATAGTTTGTACAGCATAGAACCAGACCACCGCAATTCATGTGTTCCATTTTCCATAAACAAAGAGGTACATGTATCCTGAACACTAGGAAAAGTATCATTCTGAAATATACAGAGAATATCCTCTGTCACCTATTACAGAGGAGCTTGAGCTGTCAAAATTTAATTAAGTAAAAAAGCTTTAGAAATTTGAATCAATATTACTGGGAGATACAAAATCTGACCTGCAGTAAGTTAAAATGTGCTAAATATCTTACTCTGTATCAGTTACAAATAGCCAGTATATGGTTACACAAACTAGGGGACATGGGACAACATTTTTTGTGTATGTATTCTAGAACGTATGCACAAAAAAGCAAGAGTGACCTCTGGATACATACATATAACAAATGCTCTGGATATATACAGATTACAAATGTATGATGCTCTCTTTTGTATGCATTACTTACCTAACAAAGGAACTGTGAGCTGTCTCTTGAATACTGATGACACCTTGTCATGCTGTGCACTGAATTTTTCTTCTAATTCTTTTGTGGCAACACTTCCTGGCTCTGGCTACAACAAAACAATGTAGTATGAACAATAACAATTTGTAACTGGACAACAGATTTGATGTAGAATCAGGCATCAGAAGCAAAGAAGATTATCCCTGCTCTACTCCATCTTGCATCAAAGAGACAAGGGAATACAGCTGACAGTAAATGTTAACATTTGTTATATTCAGTCAATGTATATATGACTCTTGGTGTTACTTCTATGTCATGCCATTTGGGCATGTCCCAGATGGCTAATTTCAAAAAACATTATTTTAGAGTTTTTTTGGCTAACCTAAATGTTACCACCACACACACACACACACACACACACACACACACACACACACACACACACACAGTACACATACACAGAGTAAGAATAAAATGCAGATAATAATGTATTTTTTATACAATATTTTTTATATGTTTATAATCTTATGATTAATATTTTCACTGGCACCTAATGAGAGTCCAACCAATTTAACCCTCAAAGCTAAGTATTAACAATATGTCAGGTATGCATAGTGGTAGAGTCAGAGAAAACAAAGATGTTCATCAGGTATGCATAGATGTTCATCAGGTATGCATAGTGGTAGAGACTGAGAAAACCAAAATGAACATCAGGTATGCATAGTGGAAGTGTCTGAGAAAACCAAGATGTTCATCAGGTATGCATAGTGGAAGTGTCTGAGAAAACCAAGATGTTCATCAGGTATGCATAGTGGTAGAGTCTGAGAAAACCAAGATGTTCATCAGGTATGCATTGTGGTCTGAGGAAACCAAGAATTTCATCAGGTATGCATAGTGGTAGAGTCTGAGAAAACCAAGATGTTCAGGCTGATTTTAACAGCTGCCTCCCTTTCACTAGGCATGCTAGCGGTAGCATCTGATAAAACCACGATGTTCAAAATGAATTCTGCATCAATTTCACAAAAGCATGCTAGGGCCGACACAAATGCACACTGAAGTAATGGTTTCATGAAAATTCTGACCCAAAACAGGGTTGTTCACTTAATAAATCACATGCATATATTACATCGAATACAGTACATACATTCTCATCTCATAACTAAAAATGCTAAATCCTCTGGTGGACTTAAAACTATCTGTATATCATGATAAAATATTACCTTTTGAGGATGCCAAGCATAAATATCTTGCACTGTTGTAACTCACTATGAACACATTAGAGCTATTTCATACTTAAGTCTTTATGCATACTTTTTCTGACAACACTCTTATAATGAAAACCAATTTTTTTAGTAAAATGTTTCCTTGATAATATTTACCTGATCATAATATGTTGGGAGTCCTTTCACTACCTAACAAATCCAACCCTTCCAAGTTAAAAAAGACATTTACCATGTCTTTGGTTTGTTTAGCAATAAAAATAAAAAATGTTGTCTGCTTACCAAGATGGAAGTCAGACAAGAGTGGTTTCCCCTTGGACAGAGGGACTAGCTTCAAATCCTGTCATTCATCAGTTACTATTGGATTGGAAGAACACACCTTTCCAGGAATGTAACTGTGGGGAGGGTTTGGGATGGAGTGTCAATATTATGATTGTGTAAGTATTATGGAAGAAACATATTTTACTCCAAAAATTGGTTTCTTCTTCAAATACATTACCCAGTTATAATATGGAAGAAGAATCGGTAAGAAGTGGAGAGAGTGTTATTCCCTTGCCCTGGAGTTGGAAGAAACATATTTTACTCCAAAAATTGGTTTCTTCTTCAAATACATTACCTGGTTATAATATGTAAGAAGAATAGGTAAGAAGTGGAGGGAGTTATATTCCCTTGCCCTGGAGTTGGCCCTGCTTTGGTCTCCTAATATATGAGAAGCAGCTTCAAGTCTTGCATTAGTTAGGGGCAAAGGATATAACAGATCGATAAAGATACACAGTCTTAAGGAAATATATTTTGCTCTGAAAATTGGTTTCTTCTTCAAATACATTACTCCGTTATAATATGTAAGGTAGAGGGGTAAGAAGTAGAGGGAGTTATATTTCTTTGCCCTGGAGGATATCATATCAGACCTCCATCCCAAGGTTTGAATAACATCAGTCTGGAATAGTTTTGCTAAAATGTTAGGCTGTTAGCACCTGCCCTAACCTCACTAGCCATTGTGTAAGATATTCATATGGTCTTGGGTTCATTCCTTGTAGGCTGAGCCAATAACCCAACAAATACTGGATGCAATAAAGCAAGCGTGGAAATATCTTCTTTTTTTTAGTGGTAAGAAAAAGCAAGATCTCCCCCATCTGATCAGCTCAGTCTGTTTTAGGGTCCTGTAGATTCCCTTTGGATTCAATGAAGACAGAAGTTAAAAAATTAAAGACTGATTTCCCATGAGTGGGTGCCTGTTCTTGGCAATGGAACCAGGGCCATCATGAGAGAAATTGAGCCTATCATGATGGAATTGCAAGTAGTTCAGGTGAACTGATAAGGCATGAATTTCACTGATTCTGTCTGCTAAATCTAAGGTGACTAGCAAGCAGGTTTGACAGAAGAGACAAGTAAGCAAGATTTTAGATAAAGATTCAAAGGGTTACCTGTTCAACCAAGTTTTAACTCAAGGCAGTTTCCATTTAAGGCCAAGACCTTTAGTCGAGACAAATCGAATAGGCTAGAAGGTCAGTAATTGTTCTGGCCTATGTCCTCACTTCCATAAAGGCGAAATGTATTGGAAATTGTGAAATGGCAACCCTCAATAGTGATCAGGGCTAACTTATTCTACTCAAAAAGCCGAAGGAGAAAGTTAGTTATTTGTAGTACTAAGACTTTTACAGGAGTGATGTTTCTCAGCTCACACCACTGGCAGAAGACTCTCCATTTCCCCGTATATTTTTTCAAAGTGGTGGGTCTTTGTGCCCAAGCAACTCTGTCCACCACCTGTTTACATTAATGTTTCTTCCTTAGGGCTTGTTTGGTGTTAGCCTGGTGCACAGGTTCAGAATTTCTGGGCTGAAATGGAAAGGCTGTTTGTGTGGCTGTTTCAGTAGGTGATTACTCTCCACCACTAGATTCAGGAGGTTGTTAATTTCTCTCACAAAGGGGAGTACTAAGGATTTGTCTATGCTTGGATTCCTTCACTTTCTGAATGACTTTAGGAATCAAAGGGGCCGTGGAAGATTAGGCGATATAAGACTGTTCTAATTCAAGAAAAGGGCATCGATTGCCCTTACTTTTGAGACTGGAACTGAGGAGATGTAGGTTGGAAGTCTGGCATTCCACCTTGTTGCTAGGAGGTCCACTAGGATTTAAATGCAATGGGTGCAGATTTGACTTAAGACCAAGAAGTGGATGGCATGAATTTGTTGATTCCATCTGGACACTGAGTACACTAGGACATTCTGCTCGCATGGGATTGTTGGACATGAATGTACTTTTATTGACAATGACACCACCTGACAAAATCCCAAAGAAGGCAGAGATCTGGATACTTGATTCCTCCTTACCTTTGGAGATAATTGACAAAAGCAGCGTTGTTGGAAAGAATCATAACATCCATTCCTGACAGCAACTTTGACACGTTTGAAATGCATTTGCTATGGCTTTCATCCACAGGAGGTTAATGTGCATGCATCAGAGGTCCTCCAATTGTCCTACATGGAACCTAATGTGATCTGAAGCTTAACCTAATGTGATCTGAAGCTTTGATCATTTGGTTTAGTTGGCAAAGTTTTGGCAACTACTGATATAGAAAGATCATGTGCAGGGGTATCATGAACAAGTGACCCAAAAAGAGAAGAACCAAGGCTGCAATTAAGAAATTCTGGGACTGAAATTCAACTCTTAAAGTGGATGGAAGACACCCCTGAGACAATCTTCAAGGCTTGTTCCTGAGGGAGGCAAACTCAATTCTGAGAGGTTTTGAACTCCATGCCCAAATGAATGAAGTGCTGGGACATAATAAGCTTAAATTTATCTTTGTTGATAAGGAATCCTAAATGATGCAAGACATAAATGGGATTTGCTCACCTTGTGCTTTAGGGCAATGTTGTCCAGGTGCCAAGGATGCTGAAGTGTAGCACAACCCAATTCATGACTTTGGTGTACACCCAGAGACAGAGATTCAGACCAAATGGGAGAACCCTGAACTGCTACACAGCATCCTTTAAAGAAAACTCCAGACATTTCCCGAAAAGAACTGTGGACAAGAATATGAATGTATGCATCTTGGAAGTCTAAGCTGAATGGAAAATCTCCCTCGTGAATGACACTGAATCAAACCTGGGTGCCCAAATGTGCTGGTTGAGAAAGGTTAGGTCAATGATGGGTCTGAGCCTGCCATTGGCCATGGGGACTAACAAATGTCTGGAGTAAAATCATGGTGAGTTTGTGTTGAAAACAATCTCTACTGTCCTATTCTTGAGGACAGCGTCTATTTTATGCTGCAGGACATCTGCCTTGTATGTCTCTGAGGATGTCCATGGCAAAGGGAATCCGTAATAACAGAGGAGGGTTGAAGGTGATCGTAAGGTCCTCTGAGACAACATGCAAGTACAATGTCATTGAGGCAGAGTCTCTCCCACTCTGTGGTGAAATGCTTACGTCTTCTGTCCACCAGGATGGCAAAAATGGCAACATGATCATGGCATCATTTTCTGAGGAGAAAAACTGAGCAAAATCCTATCCTTCTGTCCCTGTGCCTTTCTGTCACTTGCCCTGAGATCCTGGCCAAAGAGTAAGATTTGGAGGTAGGTTTCCATGTCAAGTATGCCTTAGAGGGGTTCTTCCTATTTCTCTGGTCCCTCTTGGAAAATGAAGGTGGGGCTCTCGGTCACTGGGCCAGCACAAGGCTTTCCCCTTGTTTCTTGATTTCCTCTATGTGACCACCAAGTAGGAGATTGGTAGACAAAAGCTGAGATCTAAGGGCTGCTTTTTGGTGATCTTTGAACAGAGTGGACACGGATAGGAAGGCATCTCTCTCCATACAAGCTGCAGGTTAACAAAAGCAGCAATGGAAAAGGAAAGTGAATGCTGAGCAGTCACGTTCAATACACAAGCCATTCATGAGAGAGACTCCCTGATATTTCTTGGTTAAAATGTTGATGGCTTCATTAATTCTCTAAGTGGCAATTGACAGAGCTGGAGGGAGAAGATAGAACAGCAGTAGTAAGAAGATTCCTTCTATGGAGGCACAGAAGGCAGAGTTTTCCCTGTACACTGTTGCATCAACAACTGAAGAAATGGCTTGCAATCATCATCTTTGATGTCTGAGGTGGGGGACAACAAAGAAGTTTCTTGCAATGGTAGCAAAGACTAAATGGGTGAAACAGATTGCAAGGGGCAGTAAATAAGGCTGGGAGTCTGTCAATGCTGGGAAAGTGTAATCTCCAAGTACTGACTTTGAGCATTGTTGAAAATCTGAGATTGGTATCGTGTATCTATGAAAGGAACACTGCCATAACTGGTACTATGTGTGAGTTGCAAGAGCCAGGACTAGTGATAGAATGGCAGGCAGATCACCCCACCCAGAGTTTGTTCCACTGCAGTGGAATGTCAGGTCCCAAGGTATGGTACCAGCTATCATGGGATAGGTCACTATAGCTAGTACCAAGGTTTAATTGCAGTATAAGGTTCTCAGGGACTGGTCCATATGGGCCACCAAACTGACCATCCGTCCTCTATCCAAAGAGTGCAGAGTTCACAAATATGGTCTGACTGCCATCAAATACAGGTAATGCAGGTAGAGTTATTCTCTTCCGACAGCTTAAACCTTTTACATGCATTTTATTAAATACAATCTATTGTTATCTGTAATTACAGAGAACAAAGCAATAGCATAAACAATCAAAATCAGTCAAGCCTCATGCAAAGCTTGCAGTTAAGTGGACTTTAAGAAATGGAATAAATACTAGAACAAATTACAGAAATTATCAAATTACTGAGAATAAATGATCATTTACTTTACATAAGATGCAATAAAGTTGAATACTGAGATGTAATGTACAAGTACTATTGACCATTAGAACAGAAAATTAAGATGACACTATGTTACTTATCATATGATGAAACAGATGATGAGATAGAATGAAATAATGTGAGAAAATCGATGGAGTATACTTCTCTTTTGATGAGAAAAATCCCTGAATTGATAAAACTTCCTAAAGTAATAACTATGCATGTAATGACTATGCAGATTCTGGTATGACAAGGCAATGTATTTTGATCAACTCTTCAAAATGAAACTCTACAGAAACTCAATAACAAGCACACTTTTTCTCTTTAACTCCAAAAAAGAACTGCCTTTACCTCAGGCTTTTGATTAAAAATAGAAAATGAATGATATTTGTATCATAATTTACACCTCCTGCAACTTAAGAATGTGTCAAGAATGAAATGTAAGATATTGGAACACAAGGCACTGGTCACTAGGACACAAAAAATGGGAACATCAAGATTAATCCACAAAATTCCTGCACTTTTAAAGAAAATATAATTATTGTAATAAATGTACCATACATTCTGCTAAAAGTGCAATTTTTTAGGGGAAACTAGTGTAATCAACAATTACATAGCTTACCTTTACCTTCTCTAGTCTCCAGTTGCCACCGTAAACAATATCATGCAGAAAATAAATTCAGACAAAAGTGATCTTGGCCCCTTTTCTAACTAAAAGATATTTCTGGCAATCTTTTATCTTTACATTTTAATTTTTAATCATTTTAAATTTTTGAAATGTAAACTTTTAATTGGCACTATATTGCCAGTACTGTACTGACATATTGTGAAACCACCTACATGCCTACCTACCCACCCACCCACCTACCTATTCTGACAGGGCATAAAAGAGATACAAGTATAAAAAAAGACATTCCTTTCTATCATATCAAAGTAGATGTAGTAAGTTGATAAAAAACAGATTAATGTTGTTGTTGTATTAATTTTAATCATTGTTCTTAAAATCTGCTTGAAAAGTTATTATCATCATTCACTCTTAGAAGCCAGATTTACTGGGTGAAAGTCACAGACTTTGAGAAACCATGGAATAATAGCCAGTGGTACATAGTTCATGCATCAAATAATTACCTTGATTAACCACTACAGTTGAGGCCTCACATAAAATACATGTATCATTCTTCTTCCATTTAGGAAATATATCTGCCCTTATGTATGTTCTTCAGACCTGTATTTCCATATTTAGGCCTATTTTATTTTTCTTCTTCTTTTTCTTCTCTCTCTTTCCCACCCTTTATCAGGATGAATTGATCTTAACATGTGTAAAGACTGTTGACCCTCTAGTATACATTTATGTAATCAATGAAAAATGCATAAAAATGAACCCCAAACAACAAAAAGCATAAAAATGAACCCCAAACGACAAAAAGCAGGCTTCAAGTATTAACTTTTTTACAATTAGTTTTCCACATGAATCAAACAAATTTGTCAGTGACTGAACTTACATGACTTGTTGCTATTCAATATTCTGTGTCACCCATACAGTATAGTATACCTGTTACACTCTACAACAAACAGTAAACATTTTAAAGAAAAACTCTTGATTACATATAGTAATAAAATTGTTTAAGTAGCAATTTTTAACTGTCATCCCAATTATAATCATGTCTGAAAACAATGGAGAAATCAGGTATTGTTTAGTGTCAACTGCAAACCGAAATTGAGACAATAGGAAATTTGGGTGCAGTGTCTGTTACCGAAATAAGACTGCAAGCCTGCCAACACACAAATTTCATGTCTGAATGCAAAATCAAATAAAAACAGCAGCCAAAATTGTTACAAGTAAACTTACAATCATTAAAATCTGCTATTTAATTATGTTACGCTCTGAAGTCTGTTGGATTGTTCTGTCATGTTGCTCTGGTACCCCCACCCCAGCAATGTTCACTGTATCAATCCACACAAGAAAAGTGTTAATGAAAATAAAAATCTCTTCATTTTCGCATTAAAACATTCATTAATTTGACAAAATACACAATTTGAAGCATTATATGTATAATCTAAATTTGTAAAAAGTCTCTGTCCTAAAATTATTGTAAAATTTTTAACTTCTTTATATCGATGTAGTAATGCAGCCGTTAATTGCATTGACGCAGAATGGGGAAACAAATCATGCAAATCAAAGGTTTTGACTTACAAAATATATAATAAAAAGAAAATCTGTTTTTTGAGTACATGTAAGGAAATATTTCACTCATGAAGTGGAACATTTTGTATTGTCACTAGTGCCTTTGTCAATCGTTACAATAAAAATTTTCCACTTAACTCATGAAATATTTCCTTATATCCACTAAACAAAATGTAGATATCCTGTTTGTTAAATATCTGAGTCAACATGTTCACAAGATACCTATAAGTGTAGATTCACAAGATACCAATAAGTGTAGATTCACAAGATACTTATCAGTGCAGATTCACAAGATACCTTTAAGTGTAGATTCACAAGATACTTATCAGTGCAGATTCACAAGATATCTATAAGTGTAGATTCACAATATACCTTTAAGTGTAGATTCACAAGATATCTATAAGTGTAGATTCACAAGATACCTATCAGTATAGATTCACATGACACATTTAAGTGTAGATTCACAAGATACCTATACGTGTAGATTCACAAGATGCCTTTAAGTGTAGATTCACAAGATACCTATAAGTGTAGATTCACAAGATACCTATAAGTGTAGATTCACAAGATACCTATCAGTATAGATTCACATGACACATTTAAGTGTAGATTCACAAGATACCTATACGTGTAGATTCACAAGATGCCTTTAAGTGTAGATTCACAAGATACCTATAAGTGTAGATTCACAAGATACCTATAAGTGTTGATTCACAAGATACCTATAAGTGTAGATTCACAAGATACCTATAAGTGTAGATTCACAAGATACCTATCAGTGTAGATTCACAAGATACCTATAGGTGTAGATTCACAAGATGCCTTTAAGTGTAGATTCACAAGATGCCTTTAAGTGTAGATTCACAAGATACCTATAAGTGTAGATTCACAAGATACCTATAAGTGTTGATTCACAAGATACCTATAAGTGTAGATTCACAAGATACCTTTAAGTGCAGATTCACAAGATACCTATAAGTGTAGATTCACAAGATACATTTCAGTGTAGATTCACAAGATACCTTTAAGTGTAGATTCACAAGATACCTATAAGTGTAGATTCACAAGATACCTATAAGTGTAGATTCACAAGATACCTATAAGTGTAGATTCACAAGATACCTATAAGTACAGATTCACAAGATACATGTACCTTTAAGTGCAGATTCACAAGATACCTTTAAGTGCAGATTCACAAGATACACTTAAGTGTAGATTCACAAGATACACTTAAGTGTAGATTCACACAATACCTATAAGTGCAGATTCACAAGACACATTTAAGTGCAGATTCACAAGATACATTTAAGTGCAGTACGAAATTCTTTGTTATGGTCTTGGATCTTGAACTTTATATTATGGATAGAAAATCAATGACAATGGCAAGATATACCCACATGCTAAGTCACTTACATCTATAAGTAATATTTTGGGGGAAATAAAACAAAGCTATTTAAGTGGCATCATTCAAGGTATTCATCATATATATCCACAAACTGGATCGGATACCAATCCATTCATAATTGGTTGTGTTATCATGTTCACAAACCAGTACAGCTAAAAACCCAAGTCAAGACCTTGGATCTTAAAATCGTCAGTGTGGACTATCAACATTGTTCACAGGAATGCAACTAAATACAAAGTCTGGTCAAAATTCAAAGGTTTGTGTACAAGCCATTGTGTTCATTAACTCAGTGAAGTACAAAAATGCAAGCAATGACCTCTGATAAATGTCAGTTAGGTCTGGTTTTCTAAACTCCTCCACAACAGTGCAGATATGTTGGTGGTATGATCATCGTCATTATCATTCAGAACCAATTAAATATTGCAAGAAGTGTTTTAGTGAAAATCCCATGTCACTACCACCATTTATGCAAGTGTAGATTCACAAGATACCTATAAGTGTATATTTTTGGGATGGACACTATAGTGTCATGTTAGAGGTAAGATGAACACCATTTTCATTCAGAACCAGCTACATATTGCTATATTAGTGTTTCAGTGAAAACTCCATGTCAGTAAAACCATCTGCTCAGAAATAGCTATATACAGATTTTCAGGATGGACACCAAGACAGCAATTTTGGAGGTTAGATCATTATCATTTTTATATAAGAATAACTATATACTGCCAGAAAGAAGTGGGCTTTTTTTATGTTGTTTTTTAAAATGTCAGTATGGCCATCCGTTTAGGTGGAGTAGCTGTTACAAAATTGTTCAAATCTTGGAAGTCACAGTGGCATCACTTAAAACCAACTACATATAGTAAAATGTATTTAAGTAAAAAGCCCATGTTGATACAATCATCACTTCAAGAGTAGTTATAACAAGATTTTCAAGATGGTCACCATTGATCAGCACCATTTTTATTTTTGGACCAACCAGATATCATAAGAAGTGTTCCAGTGAATACCCCTTGTCAACATGACCATCTATTAAGGAGAAGTTGAGATAACAAGATTTTCAAGATGGCCACTGTGGTGGCCATATTACCTGTCTGAGTAAATACCAGTTTCATTTAAGACCAACTTGACCTTGGGATGAATGTGTGCAAAGTTTCATGGCAATCCTCCAAGTAGTTTAAGACGAGTAGCGATAACTAAACTTGTGCTAATGACTGTGACAGATTAATGGATGGGCAACAGAACCATGGATAACAGACCATAGCATAAGATCTTCTATGATCTGAAGAGCTAAAAAGGAGAAAAAAATATAGAAAGTGTACCAATAATCCTGCTAGTATAGCATTTTCAAACTCCCTGTAGGCTTCCCAGAGGCTGGATCCTTGTGCTACGTGTAGACCTGCTGCTGTCAAAGCTTGTTCAAACACATCCCTCACTCTTTTTATTCCATCCTCCCTTCCCATTCCACCAATGGCATACTGTACATACTCCAACCAGACAGGAATGGCTGTGGTACATGAAGAACATGATGTACATGTAGAAATTATCTGTGAATTATGTGACTTTTTATCACAGACAATATGACAAAATAAGTTCATGATATACATACAGAAATTGTTTTTGAAATGTGATAACTTTTTCCTTTTTTTATATCCGTATCTACTTGCATATAAGTCGGGTTTAACTGCAAGCAGCATAGACCCAGATCTGCTGGCACATTACGCAATGGCAGATCTGGGTCTATGCAGTTTGCAGTTGGATCTGACTTCTACATGAGTATATACGCCACCTTTGTCACACCTAATATGAAAATCTAAACCAGTGCAATAAACTGCACAATTAATGTACAAGTTAAAATTACAACAACAAAAAAACGATTCAGAGAGTTTTTGAAACGAAAATTATGAAACATTTATAAAATTTCCTAATGAATGGTACTCTTTTCATCCATATGGTATTTGAATCAAAGGGCATAAAGGATATACAAGAATGAATAAAACATGGAATGTAAGAACTCAACATCAAGCTGGCACAATTTTTTTTTGATCAAAGAATCTTAGGGGTATCAAGTTAGACACTGAACATTCATCTACCAACCTTGTCTTATTTCAGGGAATATTTTTTTTTACTGTATTTAAACAACACTTTCATTTGGATGGAAATGCCTGTTGATCTTTTGGTCAAATATTTTAGAATATATAGGTCATTTTGTGTCACTGCAATGTGATGGTAAAAAAATCACAAACGACAGAACAGAACATTATATTCTAAAATTTCAAAGTAGATTTACAACAGTATATTGATATGAACTTGAGTGTAATTTTTTTAAATTTTCAAAGCATTGATTCAGAATTTATCATCACTATCCACACTGAAAACAGAATTTATCATCACTATCTACACTGAAAACAAAATTTATCATCACTATCTACACTGAAAACAGAATTTATCATCACTATCTACACTGAAAACAGAATTTATCATCACTATCTACACTTAAATCAGATTTTATCATCACTATCTACACTGAAAACAGAATTTATCATCACTATCTACACTGAAAACAGAATTTATCATCACTATCTACACTGAAAAATCAGATTTACTCAGTTGAAGTAACAGCCTTTCAATATCTTGGAGTAACAGCCACTACTACTACAACAGCAAGTATGGTTCATTCATTCATACAAAATCACTAGATCTAACCTCACAATTGAGCATGAGGCCTCACACAAAAATCACACAATTCCCAGTCCCCCCCCCCCTCCAATCACATGTACATGTACAACATATAGCACAATTTTTAAGAGTGACTTTCCACAAAACTTTTCTAGTCATTAATATGGATAATTTACAATCAAATAAAGATCATTATTTTTACTTTCAACTGTTGTTTACCATGTGAGACTTGCCAAATGTTGATGTATTGAAGGGAACAGGCTTTGTTACTTCCCTTAAATCCAACAGGTGGCCACACCAGAAAACCAGTCCAACCAATAACGAAAAAGAAACTCATGTCTCTGGATAAGTAATGTTTTTCTTTGCCAATACAGTTTTTTTCTTACTGCTGTAACACTTTCTGTAGATAAAAAGTATTTTATTCAAACTTGAACTATTTAAGTAATATTAATTTAGAATTTACAAAGGAGGCATGGATTAAAAATGAGACAAAGATTACATTTGTTCATTTTATTTAAATTAAAAAAGAAGAATGGAAAGGTTTAGAGGTGCTTTGTTAGACAGAGCTCTCGGATAACTGAACAAGAGGCCCAAGTGGATGTGATATTGCTCACCTGGCATACATTGGTCCAAAGGATAAATGTAGAAACAAGGCAGGTACCTTGGGTTGAAAGACACCCATGTCAGGATAATTTCCAGCTATTTGGTAGAAATTGGTGGTACCAGATACATTGTTTAACTATGTTTCTACTTGGAGTAGCTTCAGCTGGATTAGATGGGGCACTGTCATCTTTTGTATGAATGTGAAAGGTGTTCATACTAGGACTCTACCTATCACACCTGGTCTGATATGGGAAAGAAGTTTTGAGGTAAAAAAAAAGTCATTCTATGATAGTTTTTTTAATATATTAGTAACAGCTACTCGTATATGATGGGAGATAAGTATCCACCCAGTTGATATGGAAGCCACATCATTACTAAGCAAGCCAGCCTGGACACAACTTTTATAGACCATTGTCCTAAGAAACATTCATACCAAGTTTTATCAAATAGACCAGGCTGTTCTGAGGAAGAAATTGAAAACAGTTTTTCCATTTGTCTGCTATAGAAGCCATACCACTGCCACAGTTGCCATGTCAAACATAATTGTGATAGAACATGTCCTAAGAAACAATCTTACAAAGTCTGATGGAAATTGGCTCAACCGTTGAAGAGAAGCTGAAAATAGATTTTTCACCTGGTTGTTGAGAAAGCATACCATTGCTAGTGCACCACCCAGGACCAGATTATGATCAAGCATGTCCTAAAAAACATTTCCACGAAGTTTGATCAAAAATTGTTCAGCCATTATGGAGAAGTTGAAAATAGGTTTCCCATATGATTGCTATAAAAGCCACAAAGTTGCTAGTAGAGCCACTCTTGATATATTTTGACAGAGCAGATCATAACAAACATTTTTACTAAGCCTGATTGAAATCAGCTCAGCTGTTCAAGAGGAAAACTCAAAATTAGGTTTTCCACCTGTTGCTAAGGAAGCCACAATGTTGCTAAAGAAGCCACCCCAACAACAGTTTGAGAGCATGTCCTAACAAACATTCATACCAAGTTTATCTGAAATTGGCTCAGCTATTCTGGAGGAATTGCAAATAGGTTTTCTATGTAGTTGCTATGGAGGGGCACACCATCACTATGGGATCCACCCCCAACACAATTTTGATAGAGCATGTCATAACATTAATAAACAACTGGGATAAAAATTATCTCAGCCGTTCAAGAGAAAAAGTCAAAAATATGGTTGCTAATGTAGCAACACTGTTGCTCAAACAGCCACCACTAAACATAATTTTGATAAAGCATATCCTATGAAACTTTCCTAGAAAGTTCAATTAAAATTTGGTTCTGCTTTTCTGGAGAAGAACTTTAAAATAGGCTGTCCATATGGTTGCTATGGAAGCCAATCCTATGCTAGGGAAGCCACTCAAGACAAAATTTTGATAAAGCATGTCCTAAGAAACACTCTTACCAAGTTGGATTGACATTGACTCAGCTGTTCAAAACAACAAGTCAAAAATGTTTTTTACACCCAGTTGCTAAAGATGCCATGCCATTGCTAGATAACCACCCCAGACATGATTTTGATAAAGCATGTCCTAACAAACATTCCTACCAAGTTTGCTCAAAACTGGCTCAGCTGTTCTGGAGATGTTCAAAATTGTTTTTCATATGGATGCTAAGGAAGCCACACCTTTGTTGGGGGAGATGCCCCCAAAACAATTTTGGTACAAAATACCCTAAGAAATATTTGTACCAAGTTTGACTGAAATTGGCCCAGCAGTTTTATGGACATTGAAAATAACAATGTGGATGGATGACACATGATGGACGATGGATGATGCACACCAGATGCATGGTCATACCATAAGCCCGCTTGACCTTACAGACAGTTGAGCTAAACACTTGTGCAAAAGTTTGTTTTTTTCATTCTTTCTATTTTCTGTATTTATTATTCTTTGTGTACTTGATACTTCTTTTGTCCTTAGAAACTCATTCTTAAAGGGGGGGAACTGTGTATTATACAGTACAGCTCATGTGATTTTTCGTTTCTCCATGCATCATGGTGGGGGTGGGGAAGATTAAGAAAAAGTCCCTCCACCATCTCCCCGTATATCCTGACAGAGTTGCTGTGGCATGGTGTCGATAAAGTGGATGTGATTTACTGTCTATGACCCCAGCAAGCATGCGCTAAGGAGTTTCATTGAGAGAGACACAGAGTGAGAGAGCACAGTGAGGCACTGAGTTATCTACGTCATTGCCCTTATATATTAATGGACATTTTTGTATTTTTGTATTCTCCAAATCAAATTTTATATAACATCAACATTATCAGCTAAATGTCAAATTTGCTTTCTCCTTTGAATATATTCCCCGATTGCATTAACATTAGGAGAATAGGTAATAGGAGGCAATACTGAGTATCCTACCTCTACCATGGTCACACTCAAGGGAATAAAGATTCGTCCCTGTATGAGGGTAAACCGCACTCCAAACATCAGAAATGCGCAACTCATGGTCACCTAAGTCAGTATCCAGGTAAGAGAAAAGGAAGCAAACAACTTTTTTGTATCAAGTAAAATCACTGGAGGAATCCAGCAAAAGCACTGTTCTACGCCTGTGGTAAGGCTGTGCTAACTTTAAAACTGGTCGGGGCGGCAGTCACTGGACCTACCAGATTCAATTCTTGTCTCTGCATAACTAGATCAAGCAGACAGAAATTGGTGAAGGTTGCCTGCGCATCCCAGCCAACTGCATTTATTATGTCTCAGATTGCCACATTCCATTCGAACTCGAGGCTTGCAGAGATAGCTCTGATTTCATGAGTTCACGAGTTGAAATTATCATGAGGCGCACTTGATCTCTTGAGATCTCGTAATACGCTGAGTGTATTACCCCCTTCTCTTTCCCCAGCTAGACCAAAAAAAAGAGGCATTGCTGATACCCCTCCAAACGGCACTTTTCCATGCGCTTTATGTAGTGTTTGAGCGTACAGACCAGGTCTTGCATCAGTGTTTGAGCATATGGACCAGGTCCTGCATTACTGCCTCCCTTGACTCATCAATGGAGGAAAGGAGACGGATGACCACTCTTTGATTGCCCATTTACGGCAGCCTGTTCTTCACTATGAAGCCTGGTTTCATCATCAGAACCACAGAACCATCTGATTTGAACTGCAAATAGTTCAGATCCACAGAAAGGGTTTGCAACTCACTGACCAGCTAGAGCTATCAAGAAACACATTTTGTATGAGAGCAGCTTCAAGGAGGTGCTGGCTAAGGGTTTAGACTGATTTTAATTGAGCCATGTCAGTACCCAAGATAAATTCCACTTGGGAAACAGGGTGAGTGACTTTGGCCTATTAAATTCAAAATTGGCTAACAGGTCTGATAAATCTTTATCATGACCTATATCCGCTCTACCATGATGCCTGAATGTGTCAGAGATCATGAAGCGGTAGCCTTCAATCATAGTGGGGCTAACTTTTTCTCCTCGAAGAACCAAAGAAAAAAGTTAGCAAATTTTGGGATTGAGGCACTCAAAGGGGTGATGCTGTTGCTGTTGCACTAGTTCCTAAACACCCACCACTTCTCCTCATACACCTTTAAAGTGGAGGGCCTTCTAGCTCATGAGATTCTCTCCATGACAGAAGACTTAAATTCTTTTTTTCCCCATGGCTCTCCTGACAAGAGTCAAGCATGAAGGAGTAGTCTGTCTGGGCATGAATGAACACCTATGAACATGGATCTATGAGCAGGTTGGGTATTGGGGGAATTTTCCTCGGAACATCTATTGCTAGATTGAGCAGATCATTCACCCTGGAGTTGTCCCACCTGAGAGGGGCTATGAGAATAACTTTGCATTTGTTGCCACTCTCTTGTTGAATTACTTTTTGTACCATGACCAGGGGGGAGGGAAGTGGTAAGTATAGCCCCAAAATCCCTTTCAACTGACTGAAAGTGCATCCACAGCCCATGCCTCTGGGTCTGGGACTGGTGAGATGAAGGTGTGCAGTTTGTGATTCCACCTCATGACAAACAGATCTATCATCGGGCGGCCCCAAAGTGCACAAATCCGCTGCAAGATCACTGGGTGGACGGACCACTCTGTGTGAAGGGCCTGGCCCCTTCTTGACAATGAATCAGCCAGTAGACTGAGCCTGCCCGGAATATGTCTGGTCTGGAATGTTGTAATCATCTGTGCACACCAGCGGAGAAAATCCCAAACCAGTATGCATAGTTCTGGTGATTTCGTACCCCCCCCCCCCCCGTTTGAGGAGATAGGCCACCACCACCGAATTGTCAGTCACAATGAGAACTACCTTCCATATAATTGGTTCTTCCAGAAATGAAATGCATTTACTATAGCCTTCATTTCTAGAATGTTGATGTGTTGAGGTAACTCTTCTGGCCCCCACTTGCCAATGGTCGTTTTCAAGCTGGGCAACAGATGGGCTCCCTAACGGTACAAGCTGGCATCCATACTGATCATAATTTCCATTTAGGATTTTTCTAGAAGAATTCTTGTTGTGAACCATTGTTTGTTGCACCACTGGCACAGGAAAGACACTACTTCATTCAAGATCATGATTTGCTGATCTAGTCGACTGAAAAAGGGGCACCATTGGGCTAGCAGGGCCATTTGCAAAGGCTGCCATGCTGAGTAATCCACGGACTTGCAAAGATCCACTCCCTGATGGAAATAGACTCTGCGAGCTCAATAATCCATGCCATGTGCAATTGAGGGAGGCAAACAAGATTAAGGTTTGCGAAAAATTCCATGCCAAGGTGGACAAAATGCTGGGCTGGAGTGAGGTCTGACTTCACCCAAATGATCAGAAATCCTAACTGACTTGAAAGGGAAAGAAGACCGTTTCTGCCCTTGCCCAAAGATAAACTTACTATGTGTTTTTGGAGGATGCCATTGAAATACACTGCCCATTGCTGCTGACAAGGTCGACCGGAAGAGAGTGACAACAAAGTTGATGATCTTGGTTAAAGCCATGGGCTGATACTGAGACTGAATGGGATAGTGCAAAATTGGTAAATGGTTCCTTGGAAACCAAACCAAAGGAACTTCCATAAGGATGTGTGTATAGGGATGTGAAAGTATGCATTGGTTAAGTCTAAACTGACGGCAAATTTGTACCTTTTTACCGAAAGTCTGAATGATCTTGCCATCTCCGTTTTGAACCTTGGTCCAGCTATGTACTTGTTGAGTCGGCTGAGGTCTATGACTGGTCAGATTCCCGTTGGCCTTGGATTCTAGAAACAGCCTGGAGTAAAACCCAAAAAAGTTTGCCTTGTGAACTATCTCCACTGCCTGCTTGTCAAGTAATGACCAGATCTCCTCCTGTAAGATTTCTGTCTTCTCCAGATCAAACAGCCAGTCTATCATAGAAGGGAAAGTCGAAAGGGGAGTGGGTTGGATAAATGAAATCTGAAGACCCTCTGAAACAATTTCTATTGCCCATTCATTTTCGGGGAAACAGGTCGATCAATGCTGTTCAAAAATGAAGGAGTCTGGACCCACCGAAAGGGTGTATGCAGGAGGTCGGGGTGGCAAGTCAACATTGGCTGTTAAGAGACTTGGAGAAGGAGAAACCCCTTTCTTTCCCCTTTATTAAACTGCCTCTGGAATTGAGGGGTCTTCTGAAGTTGGATTGAGGACGGAATTGTTGCCTTTGAACATTAATCAGCCTCTTATCCTTTTGCTGGCAATCATCTCTTCTCTGCAGTTTAGACTAGTTTGGCCTGAAATTACGTGCAGGTGGCAAGACAAGTTGAAGTGGCAGTTCTTGTGATGCCTGCTTACGTACTTCCTCAATTTTTTCTGCCAAACAGCAATGGCATACCAAAAGGTGCTGACCATAGATTTCCTCCACAACCACTTTAAAACTGCATTCAATATCAAGGTTATCCCTGCTCTCACTGTGGGGGCTGTGCTCATCGGACATTCTGTCAATATCAGAATAAAACATCCCGGGGGACAGAGACTGGGCTGTGCCATCATCCCGGTGTACTGTTTGATATCACCCCAAAGGACAAGCCATAAAGATTTGAGACAGCGATTTCATCAACAATCAGGGCAAGTGCCATGGTTTGTCTTGCCATTATGAATTTCCAGTAAGTGTGTCAGCTGGTCGGCTCAGCTATCGGATGGTTGGTCGGCTCGGCTCTTGGCTTGATGGACAGTCCAGTTATTTGGATGGATGGCTGGTTCAGTAACCACCTGGTTGGTCTGTGTGGTGAAATGGATGGATCGGCTAACCGAATCCCTGTATAGCTCCGCATACCAAGGGTGGCTGGACTAGCTGGTTGGCAACTGAAATAGCATTATATGGCCTAAACTGATGGCAAAATGGATCATCCGCATCCGAAAAATACCCCATGCACATGGACTTACAGGTCCTAAGGCCATGCTTGGACATACAGGGAGATTTATGCCCACTATGTTGCCAAAATAAGGTAGGACACTCTCCCTGTAAATCGAAGCAAAACAAATCATGTTGATATGACTATCCACTTGGGAGGAGTAGCAATAACAAGATTTTCAAAATGGTGGCCATATTGGATGTCCAAGGGGCAACATTTTCATTCATCATTCACTGGACATCATAAGAAGCCTTTTAGTGAAAAACCCATGTCAATAAGACCATTAATTCAGGAGGATTTGCTATAAGATTTTCATGATGGCCACCACAATGGCCATATTGGATGTCCAAGGGGCACCATTTTCATTTAGCACCAACCAGACATCATAAGAAGTCTTTTAGTGAAATCCCCATTTCAATTTGACCATTCATTAAGAAGGAGTGGCGTTACCAATATTTTTAAGATGGCCACCATGGTGGCCATATTAGAAGTCAGTTCAGCACCATTTTTAATTAGGACCAACAAGACACCATAAGAAGACTTTTAGTGAAAACTCCAAGTTGATATGACCACCCATTAAGCTGGAATAGTAATAATACTTTCAAGATGGCCACCCACACACCATATTGGATATCAGATTGGCACCATTTCATTTTTTGGGACCAACTAGACATCATATGAAGTCTTTTGGCAAAAACCCAATGTAGATATCACCATTGATTAAGAACAAGTAGTGATAACAAGATTTTCATGATAGCTACCATTGTGACCATATAGAATGTCAGACAGGCAACATTTTCATTTATAACCAACCAGACATTATAAGAAGTTTTGTAGTGAAAACTCTATTTCGATGTGACCATCTGCCCAGAGGGTGTAGCGATAACAAGATTTTCAAGATGACAGAGATGCCAACCCTAAATCATGAAAATCTAATCACCAGCCCAAAAAACATTAAATTGGGACCAAATTCTGTAATTTTCAAAATGAAAATCTGTAATAAAATCTATAATTATCCAATCCATAGAGTTTTATACATCCCTTAGTGTGATCTCTAGACCCTTAGATAAGCAAGAAAAGAAAAATTCACTTTGAAATGATGGTCAATTTATTTTTTGCAGATCTGACATCCATATTGTACTGAATATGTTTGATCGTATTTCCATACAGTAGGTGAAAAGAAAGTATTATTATGCTCCACAAGAAACTTAGTAACAAGACATTCTGACTTCATAACGGTATCAATGTGCAATAATGCCTTGCTATGTACCAAGGAAGTTTATTGGTGTTTCTTGTTTTGGTGGCGGCTGTTGTTTCCAAGTGTGTTTTGATGACTTGATGTGTGTACACATGTCATACATTCCACTGTGGCTTGTGTTAATGTCAGAGTCACATAACTTGCAATATCAATGAATCCCCTCTTTGTCATGCTATAATAAGAGGTTATTCTTGGTTGTGTCTGGTTCTGAACTTTTGCAGGGCTTTTTTGGCACAAGTCTGACCACTCAGACTCCACTCTGCACCATCACTGCTAAGTAATCAGTTTTGAAAAACACTGGAACTTTTGGAGTTTGATCAGAACTTTTGGAGTTTGCCTGTGTCTGCAGTTCTCCAGCACACACACTGGACAAGGATGAAGATATGTGAATACTGATTGGTTAACACACTAAAGAAGTCAATTAAATGCAGCATTATGAACGTGGCTAGTGACCAAGACAAGTTCAGGGCGCATTTGATTATATGGCTCTATTTGAGCAAGTGCACCCACAGGGATCAACTACTATCATTTCAAATGGCAGGGAACATTTGGAACTTGAGCTGACAGCATAGTTTATATTGATCGAACATCCCACCATACAACATGGACTGTGCTTACTGCAGGTGCAATATACTGACAACTTTAGTTCAATTCTCTGTGTAAAATACACAAATACAATGCTTATCTAGAGGTATGGACATCACCTACCCAAAGCTAGCTCAACCATTTCTCAAAATTTGTAATTTTGATTTGATTTATAATGTATCCATAAAAGGGGTAAAACAATTCATACAAAATTATGGAAATTCATAAGGGTTGGCATCTCTGAGATGGCCACCTTGGGGGCTATATTTTAATGTCCAATCGGTAAAATTTTCATTTGTGATCGACTAGACATCACAAGAAGTCTTTTAGTGAAAAAACCATGTAAATATGACCATTCATTCAGGAGATGTAGTGATAACAAGATTTTCAAGATAGCCGCTGTGGTAGCCATATTGGATGTCCGAGTGGTACAATTTTCATTCATGACCAACTAGACCTTGTGATAAATGTGTGTGTAGAGTTTCCTGGCAATCCTCCATGTGGTTTAGGAGGAGTAGCAATAAGAAACTTGTGCTAACAGACAAAGGATGGACGGCAGACAACAGGCCATAGCACAAGCCCTTTTTGTCTATGTCTGGTAGAGCTAAACAACCTCCGTATATTGTCAAGCACTAAAATATAAATCTCCAAAATTTAAAACCCACTTTCTGAAGACAAAATTGGCAAATTACATGTAAACATAAATAACCCAATATATGGTATTTTATTTGATCACATTTTTGCGCTGTTAAATCTGATAAAATGACTTGTTCTGATCTACTATTGCAGGAAATATTTAGAGTGATTGGGTGTAGGGCCTTCAAGTAAACTGCTGAAATTGGGAATTGCATGACTTTAAACTTTCTTTCTTTGGGATTTGGGTCTATTTTCATACCCAGAAGACCCTTAAATAATCCCTGTATAATATGCAACACTTTATTGAATGACAACTGTCAAACAGCCTTTTGATTGAAAATTTGCAAATTTTTGTTTGTGCAAGAAACTTGAATACAAACATTAACTAATTCATCCCTGCCATACGAAAGTACAGGTTTTATCTATTTCTAAAGTTATCAAAATTACATAATGTGTCCTGCAGTTGAAAAAACTAGCAATAAAATACATCTCAGGTCAATATGGGAACATTATGTGTGTGCATAAACATATCCAACCTACACAAATAATCCTTCACTGCTCTTTCAAATAGCTCTTCAATTTTCTCTCTGTCTTCCTCACCAGCCAATGATATCTCATCTTTTAGCCACTGCTGCCAAAGTTCTGAAAAGAAAGTTTGTCAGAATTTCTTTAATTTAAGCATCTTAATTATCTGTGAAAGATACTGTATTAACCTAATTGTACCGTCCAATTGAAACGGAGGACCATATGGGCTGTTCCAGACAAAAAAACAAGAGTCCCTTAAAGAGGGACTGACACTCTACTGGCCGAAAAGAAATTCCAGGATTTCAAGACAAGACCATTTCTTCCTTTTAACTGTCGAGTGTTGAAACCAAATATACATCATAAGAAGTCTTCTGGTGAAAGCCCCATGTCATTATGACTTTCCTTTCAGATGGAGTAGCAACAACAAGATTTTCAAGATGGATGCTGTGGTGGCCATACCGGATGTCAGATCAGCACCATTTTCATTTAGGACATCAAAATAATTCTTTTAGTGAAACTCCCATATTGATATGACCATCCATTCTGGAGGAGTAGCGATAACAAGATTTTCACAGGGTTCCCACACTTTTTGAAACAAAAATCTCCAGGTCTTTTTCAGGTTTTTTCCTGGATGAAATTCTTTTTTCCAAGGTTCGCTTGTGACCATTACTGAATGGAATTGAAAACATTTTGGTTTAGAAAAAGTGCATTTTTAAAATCAAAAGCTGTTTCTATTTTTAAGCTCTTCCATAACATCTGAATTAGACGTATGACCATGTACTAAACTGCAGGATGTATCACTAGAAACCAGTATAACTATTGGAATTCATATAAATTTGCATGTAACTTATTTTAATTTATAGTATATAAATGTTAACTTTACTCTGCGTAATTGCATATGTTCGTATGAAGAAAGGTTTTAAGAAAATGAATTTTTAAAATTTGCAAAAGCAGCCCATAAAAATTATATACCTTAATATAAAAAGAAGGACTGAATAATTTTTAAAAAATCAACTTATGCAGGTTTCAGGGAAAAATTTTGCCCATGCACTCCTCCTTGGGACAAGTGAGTTGCAAAAGATACTAGTCCATGTCATCACTTTACTGAATGCAGTACACTTATCACAAGGCTACTTACTCTTACTAAAAAAACCACTGGCACCTGATGCAGACTTGATACTAGAAGGGTTTTTAACCTGCTGTCTTCACTCTGAACATAATATTTTCGTGATAATGAATCCTTTTTAGTATCAAATTTATGTCCAGCGTCTATGTAAAAAGCAAAGTCGGCTTCCTTTGCAACATGTTCTGAACTGACAAGTTGGCAAAATAGGCAAAAATAATAGACAACTGACATAAGCTAAATGTTAAGTAATGTTGAGCTTCAGAGCTTGTTATGGATAATAAATCCACACAGATATTCTCAAAGTGCAAACCTGTATCTACTTGACCCAGGGACAAGAAAGTAGTAAAGTTTTCCTTGGCCCAGACAATTTGTGCACAGCTAGGACAACTGATTTTCCTGAGCCCTGCTTTATGTCTGTTTGGTGCCCTAACATCTACTTTCAATGTAATCTATCTATGAACTCTATATTTAATTAAGTCATTGTCAAAGACACACAGAACATGGGATTCCGCACTGAAAATTACCCCAACAGTCGGTAGATTTCTATGTAATTAGCACGGTCTGATAGTAAAATTCACCGCAAAGGTGAGTTAGGGTTGTCAAAGGTTACTATTGATGATAATGCTTAACGTGTTCCCAGTATGAACTACCAAATAATAAGCAATTACATATCAAAAGCAGAACTGGTTTAAGATAAGCTTGATTATTTTTGTCCAACATTTACTGACATTGCATGTCACAGACAATGTGTTGGTACAGTGTGATGCTAGACTGGACTTCTTATCTTCCACATAAGAAAAGATACAGATATGAAGCACACTAAGGGATAAGCAGTCTGTTTGACCAATCCAATCACCTGAGCGCTTGGATTGACTATACAAATATGTTAAGGTCAAGCAACCAAATGATCCATACAGAAATTGCATCTCAAATGAATGAAGAGTTCCGCAACCTCCAAAATTCCAGTAAGAACTCAATAAATTTAACTCACAATCAGTGCAATTATGACTCAAGTACATATTTTTTCTGCCAAGTGGCACCTGAAAATTCCCAAGTTTTCACTAATTTTCATCAATATTTGCAAAGTTTAAGGGCTTTTCCTGGTTGGGAACAAACCTCTTCTTTCTCCCAACTTTTTTCCCAATTTCTCTGTAGCGTGGGAACCCTGTTTTCAAATTGGATGTCCAAGCAGCACCATTTTCATTTAGGACCAACTAGACCATGGGATGAATGTGTTTGTCAAGTTTTATGGCAATCTTCCAAGTAGTTTAGGAGGAGTAGCAATAACAAAACAACCTTGTGCTAATCGATAGACCGACAATGGACAACAAACCATCCATAAGCTCTCCTGGTCTATGACCAATAGAGCTAATATGGTGATGTTGGAAGGAACTCATTTTTTAATCATATAGAGGTGATGATATTGGTGGTGGTATAAAGACTAATCTAAATGTTCTCTGTTAACCAGTCTAATTCAAGGCTTCAATTTTTCTTTTTCATAAAAAGACACATTTCAAGTGGCTTTAAAAAAAATGTTTCCTCCAACTCAAACTTAACTTAACTTATTATTTTGAAATAGTTTAAACATTACAGTGTACTTCAACAAAAATTACATGACTCTGATTCTAATGCATATAAAGAATGTTTTCTCAATATCTTGATCTCAACTAGTACTCAGTACCTAAATAGTTGACCCCCTGTGGACTTGGGGCTGTAGAATACGTTTGATGCGCCCTTGTCGGTGACTAATGGAGACAGAAGCCACAATGGCACAGTGGTTAGAATGCCAGATTCGTGACTAAAAGGGTGCAAATTCAAATCCTATCACTGGATCAAGACAGGTTGGCTGCCATGTTGTGTCCTTGGGCAAGGCACTTTCTGTGTTGCTGTGCCAAAAAACACCAAACCAAATCCCCAAAATATTTTATCCTCTATAAGGTACTTCATCACCATTATGTGTGACTTTGCTCATTAAAACTTTTATTCAATTTCATTTAAAGAAATGGGGCTTGGGGAGGGAGGGTGGTGGCTGCAGATATGTACCAATCAGTGACCAGCAACTCTGTCAACTAGCGGATTAAAATAATATCCACTGTTCATCCATAGTATACAAATTTTGTTGGGCTGTTGTGATAAGCTGCTAATCCCCTTTGTTAGCCTAACTGTCTAACAATAGCTTGAGTACTGGCCATATGCTTAATCACATCCTTTACACTGCAAGCATCAACAAGGAACATCAAACACACCAGCAGCACATTATTATTCATGAAGGACAAATGAGCATATCAATTTCATAGGGAGAACAGAAATAGCATTGTTCCCTTTTCATGCTTTGTATACAAAAGTTATAGTTTTATATACAAGTGTTTGAGGCAATCTTTTTAAGGGTGAAGGACCTACAAATGGATCCCCATAAGGGAGCTGAATATTACTAGTCTACTTTTGTCTTTCAGGAAGTACAAAATAAACATGCCACATTTTGTCACTCAGATTTTACCAGGCAAATTAGATCGGCACTCTGGTTTTCTTTTTATTTTGGCCAAGCCCAATTGGTAACTCACTCAGAATTAGGGAGGGGCCCAATCTAGAATTGGATGGGCCCTGGGCATTGGTCTATCTGATTTTTGGAGCACTTTAATTACAATCTGATGGTAGGTGGACTCTTTGGAAACAATGCCCCATGACATCCCATAAAGTTATTTTTGGAACAGCTCTACTGCATTTCCATCTTTTCAGTTCAAAAACATTTTTATCTGTGTTATCCTGGAATTGTTTTATTGCAATATTCACTCAGCACAGAGCACAGAATGGTGCTTACCAGGCAGTGTGTGTGCACACACAAGTGACCGACTACCGACTAAATCCAGAATATAGAAGCAAACATTATGTGCTCATATGGTCATTCATATAGAGATTGGTTTTGTGGGGTTTAATACCATTTTGCAGCACATGATAGACTATACATGGTGGCCAGTATATATCTGGTGGAGGAAGGAACCGTAAAGAAACACCGACCCACGGGAAGCTACTGGTAAGCTTACTTACATACCCATGTTGATCAAGCCAAGACTCAAACCCATGCAGACAGAGATGAGATGTGTGAGATCTGTAAGGGCCCATCATATACAGAGAATAGAATATGTGCAAGCAACAGTCTACAAAGTAGAGACTGGCAGGCACACACATCTAAAGGTAAGCATGCTTACCTTCTTATTATAAATACTTTCCATATACTTGCTTATAAGTAGAGTTCCAATGCAAACTGCTCAGACCCAGATCTGCCGTCACATAATGCACCGGCAGATCTGGGTCTATGCAGTTTGTTAGGAGTAATCAGTAGAACAAACAACACAGACACATATCTGCTAGTGCATTATGCAACATCAGATCAGGGTCTATGTTGTTTGCAGTTGGACTTGACTTATAAGCGATTATGTACGGTAGCCTTTAAGATAATACTGGTGATATACCCTCAGTCACAAAAGATGGCATTGCTGACTGGATGTAATTTGATCAATTTCATTCTTTTAGCATTCCAGCACAAGTGAACCAGGTTGTATTTCATGCCCTTTTTAAGTGAAATTTTGAAGTTTTATTTTGTGATACCTGAATGATTTATTATTTATTTTGCCTGCCTGGCACTATTTTTTTATAATTATTATTCATTATTATGCTTCCAAATCTGTCCAGAAATTGAACATAAAACTCAAACCCTTCTGTGCATTGATATATCCCACAACAAAAATTGTTCTTAAGCAGAAAATGTCAGCTTAATGCTTGTTTTTGAAATTGGTTCTCCCATTAGCTGACAAATACTCATTCGTCACTGCCTAGATCACAGCAATGGTTCTGCTCCATCCGAACTACTTGATCATTTAGCTTCCCTGAATCTCAGACATCTATCCGTTCAAAGACATTGTTTCATTGGTTCATATGAAGAAATTTTTGTCTGGCAAAAATCTCTGGCAAATGTTTTCTTTGGACTAACTGCTCTACACATTTCTAACCCAGCAACCTCTGTAGCAGCATAAAAAAAATCAACATAAACAAAGTACTCTTGGAGACTGATTCTCAATATATGTATCGTTTTTGAAATACAAAATTCAACACTTCTTGAAAATTGTATGATGTAGCTTAGCATGTGGCAAGACTACACAACCTACCACTGCCTTGCTACTCTAACAGAACCACTCCAATCCTTGGAAATTATACTACATACTTTAATTCATCCCTTCTCAATCCATTTTCTTCAAAAGAAGGAAGAAATTGGATTACATACTCAGTGTATGTGAATTGCAAAGTGTTTTCAGTTTTAATTTTCTAACAACATTTTAAATAGATCTCTCAAGATACCACTGCTTCTGTGATATTAGTACTTTTAAGCAATGTTAAACACACCATGGAAAGTAGATCAAAAGGACTCCATTTTGCTGTGCAACACACTTTCATCCCAAGGTGGTAATAGGTGAAAAAAAGTTTGATTTAGAACCTGTAAAACATTTCAAAGCAATGTTGAATAAACCTTGGAAAGTATGTCACAGTGACCAAAAGTTAATAACAAGATACCCCCATACTGCAAGTTTAGTCTACTGTGGTTTTATTAGGATTTTTAGTCCTGAGAGTTCTGTCCAAGTTGTCTGTATGGTACTGTTCTAAAGTGGCGAGTCCTAAGCAGAGTTTCACACATTTTGGAGAGCCAGGGTGCAATAGCTGGTCTGAATTTTGTGTATGAAAAACAGGGATAATGGCTGGATAGATGGACACACATACTGTATAATATACCACATATAATCGCTTTTTAGTCGAGTCTAACTGCAAACAGCATATACCCAGATCTGCCATCACATGATGCACCAGCAGATCTGGGTCTATGCTGTTTAACTGATTACTCCTAGCAAACTGCATGGACCCAGATCTGCTGAGGCATTCTTCAAGCAGGGGTATGAACATGACAAAATTAGAGAATATATATATATAAAAAAGAGTTATCATTGCCTTCTGTGAGTGGAAAGATGATGTGCATTCTCTCTCTGGCCTCCCGTAGTTTGTCTAGGTCACCAACAGATTTGAGCAACTTGATCAGCTCCACATGGTTATTATAAACATAAGGACTGTCATTAATCTGAAGGAAAAAAAAAGCACAAAGATGAAGATTTCAAAACTGTAATCTTATGAGCAGATCCAATATATCATTCACTATCTTCATATTTTCATGCTGCCTTTAAAACTGTTGATTATGTATACACACTCAGGACTTTATATTTGGTCATTCTGTTGAATGTGGTATCCAATATAATGCCGTCTATACATGGTTCTCACATTTTTCTTAACATATTTTGGAAGAAAAATGGTTTTAAAAAAGGATTTATTATTTCAAGTAAACAGTAAGTTTTTCTGCTATTCCTGATCGACAAACAGACATTCCTTTATCCACTAACCTTTGACTATTTGTATGTACACTACCTGTATAATATCTGATTATTTGTATGTACAATACCTGTATGCTACCCGATTATTTATATGTACAATACCTGCATACTACCGGATTATTTGTATGTACAATACCTGCATGCTACCTGATTATTTGTATGTACAATACCTGCATACTACCTGATTATTTGTATGTACACTACCTGCATGCTACCTGATTATTTGTATGTCCAATACCTGCATACTACCTGATTATTTGTATGTACAATACTTGTACAATACCTGATTATTTGTATGTACAATACCTGCTTGCTACCTGATTATTTGTATGTACAATACCTGTATGCTACCTGATTATTTGTATGTACAATACCTGCATGCTACCTGATTATTTGTATGTACAATACCTGCATGCTACCTGATTATTTGTATGTACAATACCTGCATGCTACCTGAGTATTTGTATGTACCTTTCCTGCAGACTTCCTGATTATTTATATGTACACTACCTGCAGACTACATGATTATTTGTATGTACACTACCTGCAGACTACATGATTATTTGTATGTACACTACCTGCAGACTACCAGTACCTGATTATTTGTATGTACGCTACCTGCATACTACCTTGATTATTTGTATGTACACAACCTGTAGACTACCTGATTATTTGTATGTGTACTACCTGCAGACTTAGTATGTACACTACCTACATACTACCTGATTATTTGTATGTACACTACCTGCATACTACCTATTATTTGTATGTACACTACCTGTATACTGTATACATACATGTGACAGAACCAGGACATCAAACCAGTAGATATCAAAATTTTGATCAGTAGATTGGCTTCTAAACCAGTAGATTTTTTATCGACATAAATTTTACATGTTTAAGGGGATTGAAAAGAAAGCAAGTGGAATTTTTGACATAATATGTATTCTCTTCATACTATAATAAAACAGCAAGTTTTAAACAGGAATCTGATTCTAATGGAAAATGTTACAATAATAATAATGAATAATAGTCTGTGTATTGTCAATTAAATGAAACAGGAAGATTTGTATATCTCAAAGTTCACTACAAAGATTTTTTTATAAAATCCACGAGCATTGTTAGTTTCCTTCACAAGATCACTGATGGTGACCACTGATGACATTCATTGTGATTATTAAATTTCACACTTAACAGGCTCTCAATAGTTGTCTGGTCCAGATTTCCCCTTAAATCACTTTGAATTTTGCAATGAATGAATTATGTACTCTGTATCAGCATTAGAATGTATAAATGACAAAATAATCACGCTCAGCCTGCAAAGAACTTCAAACTTAAGTTTTCCTGTGGTTGGTATTTTAAGGTTGCTGACTGAACTCCAATACTCCTCCAAGTTAAGTTCATTCAGAGAAGGAAGTTCCTGACTTGGACTTCTGATGTATTCCTAAGTCTCATATTTCTTAGCCGGTGATTCTTTTTTAGTATTGGGAGAAAGTGCATGTTTCGTCATTTTGACATGAATTGAACAAATAAATATATGAGCTGCCCTTAAATATTCCTCTAAAAACATCTTGAACAACGCAATAACAATTAAACAATACAAAAACTAATATAACTCAGGTGTTTCTGCCGAAAAAAAAAATGTTGGGTCGGTCTCTCCTTGTTATCTCACTTCCACCAAAGGTCGGCTGATTTTTATTCAACGACTCGAAAGCCATCATAGACAAATTTGGATCCCTTTATTAATTATAAGACCCCATCAAACATTCTGCATTTGGCATTAAACTCTCCAGATTACAACAAAAAGGTAATCAATTAACAGCTTGTTGTGTACACATGTTGTGTAGCCTTCTTAAGCCGATTACTCAGCAAAACATCATTGCACTGGTATAACATACATGGTCCACAGTTGACTCTTTCCTGCTGGTTTCTGTTATGTGGGGAAAGAACGTGTAAAAATTCCGTTTTGATAAAAAAATTTACAAATCTTTTATTTTTCAAAAGTGGTAGAGTTAAAATATAAAACAAAATGTGCAGCAGATAGCCTTTAAAATGGCATTTTTGTCCTACCATCAGTAGAATTATATGTATGCTGTATATCAACAGATATTGATTATTGATACGTACAGTACCTGTATATTGTATATAAACAGCTACCCAAACCTTTCAATTAATTAATCCATCAGTGTCCATGAGAGTGGTCACACATGACATGCTTGACTTTATTTCTTTTCTTTGTGTTTACAAATGTAGTTAACTGGTCCACTGAATGATTTTATAAGAAATAAGACTTGAGAAACTGTATTTAACATCAGATCTTACAACAAGTAAAAATAGCTCTGAAGAGCGATTACTCTGACAATCAATCAATCTAAAAGCATATACAGATAGTGTAACAGGACATAACGACACACGACACAAATCATAGATACATTATTATACAGTGATACATAACATACATATTTAAAACAACAATTTAAACAGGCATTAAAACGTTATTTTAAGATGCACATAATCGTAACATACACAGAGAATACATACATACAATACATGGATAATAACATACTCATATGAACACCAGAAGAACCTACCAGTACATATATACATATACAAAAAAAATTAATTTTTAATTTTTGTTGTTGATGACAAAACTAGAATTCAGGACATGCTAACTGGGGTAAGAAAACTAGGCTGCAAGTACTGTTAACAGTTACTAAAATTCACTCACTATGACATAGTTAAACTGTAATCAAGTAAAATGACACCAGTATTAAATGATCAAAGCCAGCAAATGCTGTCAAATCAATGTAGTCATGGAGTACTTCAATAACAATGCCACAATTAACAATGGCTCCCTTGATGATTGCCAGGTTGACACCCTGGATTCAGTTTAAAGCACATTTAGTGCTACCTTCTATTACAACTATGTGAATTCTGTGCAATTTAATTTTTCTGCTCAACAAAACATGCATCAGAGGATGAAAGAGGATAATCTTGATTAGAAAGCAAATAGAATTGTGACCTTTTGCATGGAGGTGCTTTTATGCATCTACACCACCAACATGGCTTCAAAACAACCGAGTGGAGTATATATAATTTGTTTTAAGCAAGTTTTTATGCATTTCGATCAGTATGGATTTAACTTGTTCATTTTATGTTTAAAATATTACCATGCTGTTAAATTCAATATTTATGGCATGGTAAGTTTATGGGTTAATTACAACCTTATCTGGGTAAAGTGTTTTAATGGCACATCAGCACAATAATGGCTATATAGTGCTGATTAAAAGTAAAGTCATAAAAATGTAAATATAAAGAACTGCACAAAATTGTAAAAATGTTGAAAAATTGCTACAATGGCATGAAAATCTAATTGAGTGATCTACATGTGTCTACAAATATGCATGCCAAATTTTATTTGTCATAAATGTATATGGTTATTGCTAAATTGTGCAATCAAGTCTTTTGTCAAAAAAGTGTAAGTTTCAAAAGTTGAAAAATACGTAAAAAAATGAAATAATTGTTGTAAATAGTCCAAAACTCTAATCAGGATATATACATATGGATAGAAATACTGTCTATACTCGCTTATAAGTCAAGTCCAACTGCAAACTGCACAGACCCAGATCTGCCACTGCATAATGTGCTTGCAGATCTTGGTCTATGCAGTTTGTTATGAGTAATCAGTAGAACAAATAACATAGACCCTAATCTGCTGGCACATTATGCAACATCAGATGTGGGTCATTGTTGTTTGTAGTTGGACTCAACCTATAAGTACATATATATGTTATGTTTAACAAACTTCATTGTCTACCACGAGTGGTTTTTGCTTAACTGTGCTGACAAGGTTTTTATCAACAAAGCCTAAGTCCCAAAAGTTCACAAATGTGTAAAAAAATGTAAATATCCGCTGTAATTGCCTGAAAATCTAAATAGCTCATGTACATAATAATACAAATAAGCATACCAAATTAATTTGTCAATATCAACTTACTTTTGCCTAATCATACTTACAACATTTTTGCCAACAAAGTTCAAGTCCAAAAAGTTTGAAAATATGTAAATAAATTGAAAAATAAGGTTACAGTCACCAGAACTTAATCAGGTCTTGTGACCTATCCAAAGTATCTAATATCAAATTTGGTCTCGTTTGGCTGGCTGAATAGTTTTTGAGCTATATTGCTTACATGAAAGTGTGATGGATGGATGGATGGACAGCACAAAATCAATGTCTTCCTCCCTAAAATGCATGAAGTTTATTTTAGCCATGAGAAATATTCAAAATAAAACAATGCATGCATATACATGAACAACAAGAAGGGCATTGCCTATATATTGAGCCCACAATCAAAGCATTGCTGAAAAACATTAACCAAAACCATAACAAACTGCAGACAACGATGCTGCCACTGGCAGAAAAGTGGCTTGTATGTCTCACTTCCCATTAATGTTGGCCTGACAACAGTACATTGACCCTAATTTAAGTGTTACATTTATTGGATATAAAGCCGTATTCAAATTATTTAAAAAATGCAAGACAACAGCCTGCTGCAACAGTATAAATTTTACTTAAATAAAAATGCCACAAAAGGTTTATATCTTCCTGAAACCTGAGAGAAAAAAAGATATACCTGATGAATATAGTATAATAATCATCACCAGCAAAGAATAATTAGAAAAAATGGTTCAGTACAATGACAGAAATGAGAAACTTTAAAATAAGAAAAAACACCCACATCAATGACAGCTAAAAAATAAATGTAGGACAAAATAAAATAAATAAAGTAGTTGTACTTAGGGAAGTAACTGCATATGAAGTGAAAAAGTTTAAAGCACATTAGTTGGAGTAATGTCTGACATTTAAACTGTACATACAAAGGAGGGTGAGTGTTTGTTTTTTTCTCAACTGCACTAGCAGCATACAGAGGGCTCCACAACTGACTTATCAAATGTCTTACTGTGATAGAAATACACACCATATCCACACAACTAAATCAGGTGTGCACATTATCATATTCATCCATGAAAAATACATAATACTCCAAAAGACATTTTGAGAAAACTCTAAATTTATCCTTTATACACAATGCATTATGATTTTAATAAAGTTGTGATATCATCTAATTTAATAGTTGTGCCCTATCTGTTGCATGGTAGAAGACAAAAATGATACAGATAGGGTATATATATGTAATACAGTACAACATTCCCACTCACTTCTGTAGTTGAGGGTACTTGCTCCTCATAATTGTCAAAACAGAGGGTACATGGAAATATTAGGAGGTACAGTGGTCTGAAAATCAAATCTGTGGTAAAAAAAATGGAATTGTCTGTATCAATTGTCATGTAATATGTATAATTTGTGACAGCAACTGTATTTATTAACGGCAACAAAAGGTCTGATGTTTTTGGTTTCATTATTAATTCCTAACCATAACCATAATCTTGATAACAAGTTAAATGTAGAAATTGGTCCGATATCCTTGAAATATTCCCATTTTATAGTATGATAAGAATAACCCCATGTCTGACTCCTACTTATTTTCACTTGTTTTGGGCAGTAGCTTCCAAATTTATTTTGGTCATAAGCTCAATAACAGACCCATTATATGTATCTTCCTGCTGTTCAGTAGTTGACAATCTTTTTAAGGTTTATGTGCCCTTCTTGGTCATTATACCATGTATTTTGGTCATATGACTTCAAATGAACACAGAAGTAACTATACATTGTAATTAATTTTAAGTACCTGGATTAAAGTATTGTAATTACAATTAGGTAAAATATTTAATCAACTGCCACTTAAACATGTAATTTCATTTTTTTTTAGTTTCTAAAACTTCACCAGAAAATGAAAGTCGAAAATATTTCTAAACTAGTTTGAAACCCCTATAAATGTACATGTGAGCACAGGCGCAAGTGTCTTCACACTGTGATGTTCATCTATTCAAACCATAGTGTTCATCTATTCAAACCATTGTGTTCATCTATTCAAACCATAGTGGTCACTGATGTTATAGATGAGTAACTTCATGTTTAAGGGTTAATTCAAAACCAAATGTGAATCTCTTGGACTTGGTCAATTTTGGATGAAGTTTTGAAAACTAAAAAAATAAATTGCTTGTTATAGTGGCAGTTGATTGACTATTTATACCTATTTGTAATTACAATGATGTCATCTAGGTAATACTATCAGTTAGAATTAATTACAATGTATAGTTTCTCAGGGCTTTAAACATTTCATAAAAGTCAGCATGCCCAGGGCAAGCTGACTGCAAAACTGAACTTGCCCTTGGGGATTTGAATTTTGAGATTGCCCCAAAATATGAGAACAAAATATCACAACTAAAGTATAAAAAAATACAGTAAAAAAAAGTATAGGATGTTTTAAGGAAATCGCATTATATTTATTTTACAAAAATAGAACTTTTGTCTTCTTGTTTTGCTTTTTTTTTTTCCACCTTAAAACAATGTCAATAATTAAAGTTATAAAAAAAAGATATATGTAAATAGTACATGTAGACAGATATGTTGACGATGAAAGAGGTTTGAATGCAGATATAGTCAGAAAAGCAAAGACAGACATGTACATCTATAATAATATACAGATAAATGGATAGATAGATAAGGGTTTAAACAATGGCTAGATTTTTATGAGTCAGTGATGTTTAGGGAAAAGTTGGTTGGTTGTTATGGGTTTAACACCATTTTTCAGCACATGATAGACTATACATGGCGGCCAGTATATTTGGTGGAGGAAGAACCCAAGAAAACTCCGGGAAGAACCACTGACTAACGGGAAGCTACTGGCAAGCTTTCTCACATACCCACGTTGGTCGACCCCGAGACTCGAACCCAAGCGGACAGAGGTGAGATGTCAGTGATCTGTAAAGGCAAGGCCTTAGACCACTCGGCCACCCAGGGCCCCCTGTTTAGAAAAAAGACCTTAAACTGAAAAATTAAACAGAAAAGAACAGAACTGTGTTAACTTCATTTTAATCATGTTAGAATATTTCAAAACATTTTTCTTAATCTGCATTTAATTGATCATGCAGATTTTACTATAAAATCCAGCAAAAATAAACAAGGTAAAACAGTCCCTCACTAAAATATTCCAGTGTCAATGGATCCATTCTTTGTTTTTTATTTGGGGAGTGTTGTATCAACTCACCTGTCTGCTTCTGCTTCCATGTCATCCAATTTTCACCTTGAAATCGATGACATGCATATAAACAATCTTTGACAAGCCAACTTCTGAGAATGATTTGAGAGCACATATTTTGATTCATTTAATTATTTTCCAAACAGTATGTATTGGTCTCCTGTAATAATCACATAAACAAAAGATGATAAGCACCGCTTATGGGTGCTGGATTTTCAGGTGGATAATTGTTAGAGACAAGTGCCTTTTATTTCCAAACACACCTGTCAAAGAAATCTCTCAGGGTAAATTATTAACCATTATCACCAAGTTACCTTGAAAGCGCCAACATGCATCAAAATTATTAACCATTATCACCTAATTACCTTGAAAGTGGCACACCAAATGTTCAGAATTGGCAATGTTGGCATATTCGGAGCTCACAAACTACCAGTGACTAGGTTAGGACTTGAAAGTCGGCAAATCCTGTACATGTTCAAATATTACGATTAAAATATCACTGATAAGTTAAAATATTAATATTTCCTGTTTGTCAAAACTTGCTTAAACAGTACCTAAACATTATAAAGTATCTGCAAGCCAATGCAAGACTGACCTTGACATTGACTACAAGGAAATGACAGACTGCGAGTATATCTTGTGAAATAAAAGATCTATAGAAGAAAGATACTGTGTACAGTTAGTATTTGAAGAATACCGTACATATAAACACAAAATAAGGTGCTGATATATGTATTGTGGTGAGATCACAGAGTTTAAAAATTGCAGAACATAAAGCATTACAAACCTCTCTCTTTTGCTCATTTTTGTGGACTTGCCCACAGGAAAGTAGCTTGCAAACATGAGCTTGCTTGAGCCAAATTTGAGCCTGTTTGGCAAGTGGATTTGTAAAGCCCTGGTTTCCGCTGTGCTCATCTGAAGTCATGTGGCCAAAAACACCATAGTGTAATGACCAAGTAGAGCACATAAACCTCAAATAAATTTCTATACATGAAATAACAAGCCATCATACTCACCTGCATAATATGTGAACACCCTAGGTACCATGTTAATTAATGAGCAATATGACTGGATAATGATGTACCCAACAACCAATGGATGTTGATATTACATTCACAGCAGAGTATCTTGGTCTGCAAGCTGCTTGATAGTCTTGTGAACTAGAGGCAAACATTTTGTTGATCATGATCACAAATTTACATACACATATGCAGTGAACTTCATAAACATGTGTGGAAAAAGTCTATCTGTATGTTTACCCCCAAAAATGATACATGTACATGAAAGGGGATGCTGATAGTACTCGAAAGCATTCCATTGTCTGTAAATTTAAACCAATTAAGTGTTTCTGAAGCTGGATTATACAGCCTGGAGCTGAATAAGCCAGTCTGCACCAAGTACCATGAGTAGCATACCAAATGCTATGTTGGCATTAGCAATTGCCAAAAGCACCAATGGTGATTCAAATTCTCTGATGGCAGTTCATTTCCATAAACATATTTGGCAACTGAAAATGTTGGGGCATATGCTGTTGTCTGTAGATTTGTCCTGAAAGGTAACTGAAATCCACTAGCATAACATATTTTCCAGGTTGTATAAATGATGTAAGGGACAACATTTTTTAACAATTCAGATTCTTTAACTTCATTAGCCAGCGATTACAAGGTATGTAAACTTTATTTACCAGTCATTTCTTACTCCAATAGGGTTACAATCAATCTACACTCCCTTCTTAAACTATAGATAAATCCTCTTAAAATACCAGTAAACACACAAGCCATTTAATATTTCCACCATTCAGTCCACTGCATGTCTCTATATGTAGCAAGACATTTCAAAAGAATATGCTCTAGCCAGTATACAAAATTTGTTTATGCTATGCATAATGACACCATGACAGTAAACTGTTCCTAAATATAGTTATTTTAAAGGTATTTAATTTTCCATCATTTCTGCTGACATCTTGCCTATAACAACTACTTTGTCATTAATACTCATTTACTGCCTCACCATAGATTGTATTTTTGTATACATATGATGGGGGTTTTTTTTGTTTCCAAGTTTGGCTGCATGGGCAGAATGGTGTATTTGTTTACTGATATTCAAAGAGGTATATCTACACTTTACAAAGGAAGAGTGGACTGAAAGTGAGCCTGTTGGATAAAGAATCATAGGTAAGTAAACTTTACATATCTTGAAAACCACTGGAAAATCAAGGCAAACAGTCTAAAGTGGCCAGTGTTGGTACCCAGTCATGTAGCCACCCATGGGTCATGCTAAAATGCTGACATCAGCTTTTTGCTGACCACTATAACTGGCTGACCCTGTGCTAAAATGCTAACCTGCTGACCACTATAACTGGCTGACCCTGTGCTAAAATGCTAACCTGCTGACCATTGTAAATGTCCATTATTTTCCTTCATTAGTAGATCAAATAGCATAATTTCTTTGTGGTACACATAATAAAAGAAATAGTAATTGACTCATAGCATACCTGTTGAACTTATTTATTGTTACACTGGATATGAGAAGATACGCCTTCATATTACTAGTATTATAAAACATGAAAACTTTAAAATCCAACATCTGCGATCTTGTGGAAAGGAGAGTTTTTTGTATTATTATTTATTTATTCATTCTAGGATGCAAGCACAGTAAAACCTGATTTGAGCGACCACTGCAATGAGTGTCCAGCTGTCAATTATGACCAAAACCACACTGTATGGATCAATTTTACTATATAAATGCACTGGTGTGAGAAACCAACTACTAAATGCGACCAGAGACCACTTTTTTGGGGAAAAATATGTTTTAACACTGCCAATATTGACCGTATCTCAAAACCAGATATAAACACTACAGACCTTTATTTAAATGTGAGAAATAGCTAAGTTTGGTTACTGGTTACCTTAAATGTTGAAGGCAGAGTTGTATGCTAAATCTACAATTATTGAAACAGTTCATATTCTTTGTTGCTTTATCAATGCTACTGTTATTACACTGCCTGCTTCACCTTAACCGTGGTCAGCATACTGTGGCTGATGGGGATCCCACCATAGCAGTCGAAAACCTAATAAGAAGACAAAGGTGATGCCACTCACCATCGGTGCCTGGAATGTGCGCACACTAATGAAAAGTACATCAGCATACAGACCAGAAAGAAGAACAGTTCAAGTTGGTACACAACTGGCTAGATTCAACATCCAGATAGTGGCCCTGAGTGAAACCTGACTAGCTGAAGAAGGAAAACTCATCAAAGAGTGATGCAAAGCTAATGTTGGGTTTGCCATCAAAACACAGCTAGTCATCAAGCTCACAAATCTCCAAAAATGGGGTGTGAATGACAGACTCATTCAAATGAGACTCCCACTGTCTGCAAAAAGACATGCAACTATCATCAGTGCCTATGCACCCACCGGGACCAACAAAGATGAGATCAAGGACAAATTTTATGAAGACCTGGAGTCTCTTATCGCAGAAGTACCAAAGGTAGAAAAGTTCATCATCCTTGGTGACTTCAATGTTCAAGTTAGCACAGATCACCAAACATGGCCAGGCATCACTAGCAAAAATGACTTTGGCAAATGCAACAACAATAACAGACTCCTCCTACTGAGGAAATGCGCTGACCAATCACCGCAACAAGGTGTTTGGATGCTTGCACAGTCCAAGCACTGGCATCTCATTGACTACATCATAGTCAGGAGAAGAGATGGGCAGGATGTCCAAGTGATGAAGGCCATGAGAGTGCAGAATGAAACAATTGATGCAAACTCTGAGAACATTGAGTAAAACTGGGCATCATTCAGAGACTCTACATACTCAGCTGCATCCAAAACCTTCTGTCCCACCACAAGTAAACGTCAAAATTTGTTTGATGAAAACGATACTGCCATACAGAGACTACTGAATGAGAAACATCGGCTCTAAAAGGCCTGCCTTCAACAACGTCATGAGGACTGTTCAATGCAAACTCAAAGAGTTGCAAGACTCATGGCTGAGCAACAAGACGGATGAGATTCAGTCATATGCAGACAGGAATGACACGTAGAACTTCTATGATGCTTTGAAGACAATATACAGCCTACAGTCTTCAGGAACATTTCCAATACTGAGTGCTGATGGCACCACACTGCTCGCTGACAAAGAAAAGATACTACAAAGATGGGCAGAACACTTCAACAACATCCTCAATCACAATCATATATCTGTGAGGAGGCAATGGATCAACTGTCCCAAGTGGAAATCAAAATCAACATATCTTTTGCTGATATTCCAAAACATTCTGAAACTGAGAAAGCAACTGACCTGCTGTCAAATGACAAAGCACCTGGAGCAGTTGCTATACCAGCAAAAGTCCACAAAGCCAGCGGCTCACACATTGCAAAGAAACTGACTAAACTCTTCCAGTCTATGTGGACTCAAGCAACTATACCCCAGGAGTACAAGGATGCATCCATCATTCATCTGTACAGGCAGAAAGGCAAAAACCTGCAACAAACATCAGGACATCTCCCTGCTGTCAGTAGCCAGCAAAATCCTTGCCAGAATTCTGCTGAATCGCCGTGTACATCACATCAATCAAGGATTCCTGCCTGCTTCAGGAAAAGACAAGGGACCACAGACATGGTGTTCGCAGCTTGTCAACTCAAAGAGAAATGCAAGGAACAAAACTCAAACCTGTACTTGACATTCATAAACCGAACAAAAGCCTTTGACACTGTCAGTTGTGGGGAACTTTGGAAGATCATAGCAAAATTCAGTTGCCCTGAGAAATTCATCATAATGGTTCAGCAATTACATGATGGCATGTACTTTCATATCATGATGGGGAGTCATCTAAACCATACCTGGTCACCAATGGACTCAAGCAAAGCTGAATGTTGTCCCCAACCCTCTTCAGTATTATGTTCTCTGCTGTGCTTACAGATGCCTTCCATGACAAGGACACTGGGATCGACATCAGGTACTGGACTGATGGCAAGCACTTCAATCGAAGGAGACTATGTGCAAAGACGAAGTTACAGACAGTGACTGTTCATGATCTCCTATTTGCTGACAACGGTTCCCTAAATGCCAAATCTGAGTCTGACATGCAACACATTATGGACCATTTCTAAGCAGCTTGTGACAATTTTGGTCTCACAATCAGTATCAAGAAGACAAAGGTGATGCACCAACCCACACCAGAAAAGTCTTACATTGAACCTACCATCATAGTGAATAGCTAAATCCTCCAGGCAGTGGACAGGTTAACCTACCTCAGCAGTACACTGTCATGTGCAGTCCACATCGATGACAAAACCAACGCCAGAATTGCCAAAGCAAGTGTGGCCTTTGGCAGACTACGTGCCAATGTGTAGGAGCACAGAATCATCGGTCTGCAAAAAAAACTGAAGGTCTACGAAGCCATTGTGTTGCTGATCCTGCTGTATACATGCGAAACCTGGACACTGTACAGATGCCACACCAATAAGCCGTTTTTACATGGGCTGAGATAGAGAACTGATGAGGATAAGATGGCAGGACAAGGTCCCAGACACTGAGGTTCTCAAATGGACAGGCATTCCGAGCACCCACACTCTGCTGATGAAATCACAGATAAGATGGACAGGCCATGTCACCAGGATGTCACACAATCGACTACCAAAAAAGATCTGCTATGACAAGCTGAAGAAGAGAAAGCGATCTCTGGGAGGTCAGAAGAAACGCTTCAAAGACTTCCTCAAATCAACCTTCAAACACTTCAGCATTGACCCCCGAGTCTTGGGAAGATATCACATAAGATCATTCCACCTGGTGCAGTCTAATCCATACTGGAGCAACAGATTATGAGCTGAGGAGGACTGCAGAGGCAGTGCAGAAGCGCAAGCAGCATAAATCTTGGAACTGCATCATGTCCATTTTGATCAAGCAGCCCAAATGGCATCTCCTGTCCAATGTGCTACAGACAGTTCTGAGCACAAATTGGCCTGATCAGCCACTCATGTGCTCACAGAAACCAAACCAGTTAGTAATGTCATGGTCATCTTCGAACTTAAAAGACAAACAACAATGTTATTAAAACCTGGCACATGATGCCGAAAGTACCATGGTCAGAGATCTAATCATCTGTTCACCTTAGTGCATCATTTGTTTATCGAGTTGATCCGTTGATTATTTATATCATGGGTGACTTAGATTTTGGCCTAAATAAATATTCAAGTGTTATAAATATATACGTGTTATCATAGCCAACTTTACGATTTATGGACAGGATAAGCGTTACCTTATAGTTAACTTTGCAATTCATATGATGAAAGTCCACAAGTGAACTTCAAATAAAAATGATCATGTTATAATCAATTAATTTATATTGCTATATAACAAAAATCTGAGATAATGATGTAATATTTTAACATGAATATTAATGAAGAATAAAATATATGCACAGTAATCATGGGTATTTTTCCTTCCGCAACCCAAATGAATTTCAACCTTGAAAACTGGCCCTCCTGCACTGATCTGTTATGAGTGTCCACCTGTCTTGAGACTTACTGTTGACCGAAGGGGAGATCTCTCAAGAACATTTTTCTGTATGCCTTAGTATTATTCTATAATGCCATATAGGTGCAATAATTACAATAAAAACTACTTTCTAGGCAGTTATGATCAGGGCTGTGCAAATCCCATAGCCCGACGTCCCGGACTACTCATTTTCGAAGTCAGGCAAGTAAAATTTTCCAAGTCACTAATCAAGGACAAGTGCTTTTTTCCTTTTTTTTTAAAAAGTAGGGAAAGTGTTTATTTTCATTCCATAATCACTTTATCTACCATTATCTGGCCAATTATGCCCTTCGGGCATACTGAATGCTTGATTCTACCCCTCTCCATGTATTTATTTACATCCTGTTATCACACCTGCCAGTGGTTAGTGATAACCTGTTGCATGTGTGCATGTTCTATTACCGCTTGACTGCATATTGGGCTAAGCAACCAAAATTATTGGCCAATCAAAACACATGAAACAAAACAAAGCCGGTATAATTATTAAGCAGCATTTTAAACTGCTTCATTGTATTGTGTAAACCAGATCCTAATTAATGACTCACCCTTTGATTTCAATCTAGCGAGTCAATCCAATTAAATGAATGAAAGGCACTTTACTGACAATAGTGTCGGTTCCCTTCATGAACTGATTAAATGTCAGTGATGATTCTTTAATTTTTAATTGGGTATACAGAGGATTAACTTCCACATCTGATATTTTGCGTTTGAAGCAAAAAAATTACACTAATTAAGGAGCTGTCTCTGTTCATATTTAAAGAACAAAATGTATGTTATGGTCACTTTAGAAGTAGTTGTCAAGCAAGGTTATATTGACTATGTGAATAAAATGAGTTTACTAAATTATTTTTGAAAGGATGTTAATAAGGAATATTCACAGAACGAAAGTTCATATGAAAGTGTAGGGGTAAAATGTAAGATTGCCACTGAGTGTGAGGTAGCTCATTCTCCAAGAGACATAAGCTAGACTCCATGGCAATAAAAATTTTTAAATATAACAGTACTAAGAGACTGAAATTTTTTTAGCCGCATTGGGTTGATAGTTTTCCCTGGCTTGAATTCACTGACTCAATTGGAAAAATGTACTGGCACAGGTTGGAAATTCAAACAGTGTATTTGTCAATGGAACTGAAAAGTTCAGAATTTAACCAATCAAGTCTCATGACAATTTTTGATCTCACAAGGCCTGTGCAGCAGAGTATATACTTGACACTAGCCAGCATGTGCAGAAAATCCCCAAGGTTATAGTTACTGACTAGGAAAGGCCCTTTCAGAACTAAACGAGACTGAAATGAAAAAAATGAGAGCTCTCTTTAACACAGACTACAAATTAGCCCATTGTGGAAAACTTGGTACTAATTATAAGAACAGATTCAGATGTGTTTGAAAATACAAGGTATTCATCTCTAACAATTAACCACCAGGAGGATTTCATTCAAAGTGTGATAGATGTTACAAAAATGTGGCACACACAAGTGGTGTTCATGATCAGTTGTTTATGTGATAATTACAGGAGACCGATAGAGACTTACTGCTTGGCAAACAATTAAATGGACAAAAATAAGTGTTCTCAAATCATTCTCAAAAGTCGGATTGTCAAATATTTTGATGCATGTCGCTGATTTCAAGATGGCTAGATGATAATTGTTAAGTAAATGGATAAAATAAGTGTTCACAAATCCTTTAGTTGTGAATATAAATACATTATTACAGTCTAGCTTTAATTATTTCTCTCTCTCGCGTTATTAAAATATAGCTATTTCCAAACCCTTTTCTACCTATCCTTTTATCTGTCTATATACATGTACATGTCTGCTTTTGCTCTTCTAACTATATCTGCATTCTCTTTCTAATCTACATGTATTATTTACATATATACTTTTTATAACTTTAATTAACGGCATATGGTTTTAAGGTGCCAACAAAGCTAAAAAGAAAAAAAAAGTTTAAATAAATATAACGCGATTACCATATTTTATTTTATCTTATTGTTTTACTCATGCTGAAATATTATGTTTGGGGTAAGCTAAAATTTTCCAGAGGCAAGTTCAATTTTTCAGTCAGCTTGCCCTGGGCAAGCTGACTTTTATACAATTTGTAAATCTCTGAAGACTCATTGAAAGTTGAATGTTCATATTCATTTTCTGTATCTGATACAGGTCCATAAGGCCTAGTCTCTGACCTCCTGCTTTTTGGTCCAGCAGACTGTCACAGCTTGATGGCATCTCTTGGTTCATAATATCTGATCTCTTGTGAATTAAGGAGCACCATTTTAGTGTGATTTCAGGGATGATTCTTTAAAGTTTTTGCACCCATCAATGAATCATATTGAATTACCCTGCACACTTGTGTATTTCTCTGAATACTCAGTGCAGAATGTTCACAAGATAACATTTTCTGGGTCATATTTCAGCCCTTCATATGCTTTTCCGTGCATTTCTGGTACTTTCTTACAATCTTCTCTTTAACATATTCACAATCATGCTCTCTCTTGTCATCATCTAATTTCTGACATTTCGGTGGCAGCTGCACACCTTGCAAAACTTCCACATCATTTTTAGAACTTTACCTTTAGTAGGCACCATATAGCCAATATTGTACTGAGGTCCTGTAAAATGCTACATACATACATTCCAACTGTCACTGCATAAAGCACTGAATGTTTATCAACAGTGAATATTAAAACACATTATTCAGTATAATTCTTAATTATTTGTCGAGTTGGCCAACATGACCTTTTCTGATTGACCAATACTAGCCTGATACCCTACATCTTTTTTTTATCAGATGTATAGAACTCAGTGTTTGGGTCAAGTACACCAGGCCAGTTCCATGTGTATGAAGACTGTTTTGACAATAATTATCCTAATTTACTTGATGTGTGAAATAACACCAGTCCATTTCCGCAGTGGGATTTATTGTACCTCGTCCAGTGCAGGATGTCGGTAGATATTCAATTAATGAAAATACAACTTGACCATGAAAGAGAATGGCATCTCACATTATAATTTATACATCCAACACAAGACCACTTCATAACTGTTATGATAGTGACTGACGGAAATGTTCACTTCTCCAACATATTAGTGATGGCCTGGGTTTTCAATGATCGGTCGGCAAAATTACTGACTATTCATTCAGAAGGAGTAGTTCAGGACTGAGCAAATCCCATAGCCCGACATCCCGGACTAATCATTTTCGAAGTCGGGCAAGTAAAATTTTCCAAGTCGCTAGTCTGGGACAAGTACTTTTTAAAAAAGTTGGGCAAGTCATTATTTTCGTGCTTTAATCACTATATCTACCTTTATTTGGCCAATCATGCCCTCCGGGCATACTGAATACTTGATTCTACCCCTCTTCATGTATACATTTACATCCTGTATAACACATAAATGAGGTCAGTGATAATTGTCGCATATGCACACGTTCTGTTATCGCTTGCCCGCATATTGGGCTAAGTGACCAAATTATCACAAATCAAAACACCTCAAACAAAAGAAAGCCAGTATGATCAATTAGCAGTGTTTCAAGCGGCTTTGTTGCATTGTGTTTACTCAAGCCAGATCCTCATGAGCGGCTCACTATGATTTTAATCCAGCGAGTCAGTGTAATTAAGTTAATGAAAGGTACTTTACCGACATCAGTGTTGGTTTCCTTTATGAACTGATTAAATGACAGTAATGATTCTTTAATTTTTAATTGATTATACAGATGATTAACTTCCACATGCAATATTGTGTTTGAAGCGAATTATGCTAATAAATGAGCTGTCTCTGTTCATATTTAAAAGAGAAAATGTATGTTATGATCACTTTAGAAGTAGTTGTCAAGCAAGCTGATAGTTATTCTGTTGATAAAATGAGTTTGCCAAATTATTTTCACAAGGTAATAAAGGCGATTCGGAGAAGGAAAATTTTTGTGAAAGTGGAGTGATAAAACATAAGTTTGCTACTGAGTGTGTGGTAGTTATTTCTCCAAAGAGACATAAACAAGAATCCGTGGTGGCAAAAAATGTCAAATATGACACTACTAAGAGACAGAGAAATTTTCAGCCGCATTGGGTTGATTGTTATCCCTGGCTTGAATGTATTGACTCGGAAGGAAAGATGTTTCGCAGTTATTGCAAACAATATCCAAAACTGGCACAGGTTGGAAATTCACCCAGTGTATTTGCCAGTGGAACTGACAAATTCAGGATTGAACCAATCAAGTCTCATAACATGTCTGGACCCCACAAGGCCTGTGCAGCACAATATATTGAGGATTTTAACCCAGACACAGCTATCAACTGCTGGCTTAGTGCTGGTTCAGGTGGCAGATATATACATGGACATTTTTTCAAATCCATCAGCTAAAACATATATACATGAACAAGAAGAAGCCAAATGTATAACAACCAACGTTTTTGAAAAAATAAATTCTTTTAAGAAATAATTATGTTGTATATTATTTTGTTTGTTTTTTCTATGGATTAAGTACATACATCTCATAAATTCTCAGGAAGTGATTACCATTTTGGGACAAGTGAAAAGTAAGGTGGGACAAGTGAAGAGTAAGGTGGGAAAAGTGAAAAGTAAGGTGGGACAAGTGAATTTTCTGAAACCACTTGTCCTGGACTAGTGGATGAAAAAAGAATTTGCTCAGCCCTGTAGTTATAAGATTTTTAAGAAGGCCACTGTGGCAGCCAAACTGTATGTCTAAGGAGCACCTTTTTCATTTAGGATGAACTAGACACTGGAATGAATGTGTGAATAAAGTTTCATAGCAATCCTCCAAGTTGTGTACGAGAAGTAGTGATAACAAATGACAGACAACAGATGTAGGTCGTCAGACAACAGGCCATCCCATAAGCTCTTCTGGTCTATGACCCATAAAGCTAATAAAACAGGATGGTACATTCATATTAGTGTATTATATTTGACTTTTACTTTCTACTTCATATTCACCAGCTGGTGCTATTAATGTTAATTATGAACCAGTTACAAATTAAAATTAAAACTTGTATAGAGTCACGCATTATGCAAATAAATGTCGGGTGGAATCTGTCATTATAATTATAAATCTTTTCAACCATCATTCAGTTAAAAGGACTATAAAAAAACAAAAAAACAAAGATAAACTGTTAAGTAAAGAACTAATTAATATAATTAAAATAATAGTCAATGGAAATGTTGGAAAAATTATTTTACTCAAGTATTAAATGTGACCTTGTGACAACTGCACGACTTTGGATTTGGAACTTGCCATGGCTGAAACTGACAAGCTCGCACAGCACCAAAGTGCATTCTATAGTATTGACACACCCTCCCATTTGTTTGTACCCCATACCTGTCAACCTCCCGAGACAAAAACCTGTACACCAGACCAAAAAAAAACTTACAAAGACCAGAAAAACCTTACACCAAAGACAGGGCTGAGCAAATTTTTTTTCATCCACTTGTCAATTACTTTTAATGGTAATCACTTGTCGAGATTTGATGAGATGTACTTAATCCATAGAAAGAACAAATGAAATAATATACAACATAATTATTTCTTAAAAGAATTTAATTTTTCTAAAACAGTTGTTGATATACGTTTGGCTACTTCAGGTACATGTATATATGTTTTAGCTGCTGGATTTTGAAAAAAATGTCCATGTACATGTCTGCCACCTGCACCAGCACTAAGCCAGAAGTTGATAGCTGTGTCTGAGTTAAAGTCCTCAAGCTCTGGTCCATTTGGTGAAATGTTCAGTAAGGAATTCTCACACTCAGTAGCAGTCTTACTTTTTATCCCTCCACTTTCACAAGAATTTTACTTCTTCAAATCGTCCTTATTACCTTCCTTGTGAAAATAATTAGCAAAATTCATTTTATCCACATAGTAAATATCAGCTTGCTTGACAACTACTTCTAAAGTGATCATAACAAACATTTTCTCTTTTAAATATGAACAGAGCTCATTAATTAGCGTAACTGTTTCGCTTCAAACGCAAAATCACATGTGAAAGTTGATTGTCTATATAATCAATTAAAAATGAAAGAATCATTACTGTCATTTAATCAGTTCATAAAGGAAACCAACACTGATAAAATACCTTTCATTAATTTAATTACGCTGACTAGCTGGATTAAAATCGAAGTGAGCCACTTGTGAGGATCTGGTTTGAATAAACACAGTCCAACAAAGCCGCTTAAAACACTGCTAATTAATCATACCAGCTTTGTTTTGTTTGAGGTGTTTTGATTTGCCGATAATTTGGTAGCTTAGCTCAATATGCAGTCAAGCGGTAACAGAACGTGCACATATGTGATAGTTATCACTGACCGCCTGCTGGTGTTATACAGGATGTAAATGTATACATTGAGAGTGGTAGAATCAAATATTCTGTACCCCCAGAGGGCATGAATGGCCAAATAAAGGTAGATGAAGTGATTAATGCACGAAAATAAGGACTTGCCCGACTTTTTTATAATAGGAAAAAAGCACTTGTCCGGTGTTAAAGTGCTTAAACCAGAAGGACGAGCTGAATGGAACACAGCCCTCTGATTGGTCGACCGAAAATGACATACTACACCTACTGATAACCTTATTTTCAGTCGACCAATAAGGGGGCAGAATTCCATGCTTGAATAACGAAATAAAACTCTCAAAGCGGCAAGTGAAAGACAGATCAATATTTCGGGTAATCTGATAGGTGGTTCAAGCGATTCACATTGTATCTCATAAAGAAAAAAATCCCCGTCGAATCCCGATCTTGGTGAAAATCACCGAGATTTTTTTTTTAAATATAAAAAACTATACAAAATGGTTGTACAGCCGTACACTGCAAACCCCCCCCCAAAAAAAACGTACAAATTACGGGATTCCTGTACAAGTTGACAGGTATGGTACCCCCTACCGATTTATAAAACAAAAAGCATCAAGGATATCAAAAATGCACAAAACTTAGTCATTTCATTCATCAATTTATAATTTCTAACCTGACTGTCGTCAGGGAGTCCCTAACACTATCAACTTATTGGCGTTTCAAACCAAATGGAGGCTCTTGATGTACACAAGCAGACAGACTGCTCACTGTCCTTTTCTGGTTTCTAGAACAGTTCATTTCAGTAAAAACTGTGTCATCTGTGTCCAATATTTGCAATGTCTAGTTTTAATATTTCTAAGAAATAAAAAGGAGGAACTCTTGTATACATGTGTTCAAAGAGATTAACACCAAAATTTACTGAATTATTGAGATTATCAATGGCGGTGAACTACATCACATCTGTTGCTTTAAAATATTGACTCGCCCATGCAAATATGGCAACCATGTTACTCAAGAAATTCCAGATTAGAAACGCCAGCAAGTTTAGTGTTAGGGGCTCCATGGCGTTTTGCAGGTTAGAAATTATAAACTGATAAATGAAATGACAAAGTTTTGTGTAGTTTTTTCATATCTTTGGTGCTTTTTGTTTTTAAAATGGGTGGGAGGGTACAAACAAACGGGAGGGTGTGCGAATACTATAGTTATACATTGACTCGAAAGCTCGTCCAATTAAATTAATTTGTCACAAAACTGGTCAGTGTGTGATGATTCCTGTCAGACTGGTTTAAATAATGTGTGTTACATCGCCTATTGGCAAATGTGATTTCATTAAATGTGACCGAATTTCTCCGTCTGACAGAAATTACCCGTCTTTACAGATAAAAACCCAAAGTCGCAACGATTCTGAGGAGAAATCAATAACAAACCAATTTAATGAGTTCTTCTGCCCGCTGTTCATTTGCATCATCATCATCTTCGCTGTCATCGCTGCCTGAGTCGTCTGCCTCCATTTCTTCTTCCTCGTCCTCGTCTTTTGTGTCTGCCATGGGACTGTTGGACAGCACTGTTTCGTTTTCCTTAAGTTCGTAATCCGCCATGCTTTCAAAACCGCGACTCCTTTCCCAGTGAAGAATTAACAAGGCAGACAATTTTAGGATAGTTGCAACCAACTTGTGAAGTACAACGTACATAATGATGGCTGTGATTTAAACGTTTGTCATTTTGAATTATTCTGATTAAGTCTGCACAGTGCAAATAATCATAAGGTAAGACATCTACAATGTTAAAGAGCACTCCACCTTTCATTTTTTCCCCATCGTATCATCTATATAATTATCATTTGTTTGTTTGTTTGTTTGTTTATTTTTGTGTCTGGTTTTGTTTTGTTTCCGATTTTTATCCGTTGTCCACAATCATTTCTTTGTTAAATTGAGCCGGTCAGAGGTTCTAAATATATTACTTTTCTGAAGATTTCTTTTTAATCGGAATAAAATTATGCAATCTTTTTCTCTTTTCTCTTTATTTCTTTCTTTCCGTCGTTTATCATATATAACATATAAAAATCAACCAATGTAAATGGATGGAAATTATTCATACATTAGTCCTACTTATATTGCTAATAGGTACTTGGTATACCTCTAGTGTAACTTTGAATTGTTCAATGCTTATTATATATATATATATATATATATATATATATATATATATATATATATATATATATATATATATATATATATATATATATATATCCTCGAACAGCCATATTTCATGCACTTAACGTGAATAATATATATTCGTTATAATATTGTGAGAATCTATTCAAATAACCATAGAAAGTGTTCAACTATGTCTGCTTCATTTAATCATCGTTATAAAATTTTGGGCATTCATGTACATTAGTTCAGAATTACCGTTTCTCCGAACGTGTGTAAGTTTAATTATTTCCGGAAGGGCATCCATGGTTCGTGACACTGACTAAAAAGTCACGTGGCATATGACCGGAACGTGCCAGTTAGACCAAGGTATGGATGTTGTTAGTTTATAGCGTCTCCGTGCTTTTGAAATAAAAAAAAATAAAATTTAAAAATTAACATTTTTTATCCGTTAATTCTATATGCAGTTTGTGCACTTACATTACTGCTTGCTTGTTCTTTACCATATAAATACATGACTCAATAGACAGAGAGACAGACAGACGTACAGAGGGAGAGAAAAATTTAAAAATAGACACTGGTGAATGGATACACATTTTATTATAATAGATTCACTGTCTTTTGATGTAGAATATATGTTCATTATGAAATAATACTGAAACGAAAAGGTCCGTAGCGAATATACATTTCGAGTGTAAATTTTTCTTACGTTGTATAAGAACCCCACATGATTAAAACAAATATTTGCATTGGCTATCCCGTTGTATAAATTGAAAGCTCACACTTCACTGATATTTGGACAACATCACTGAATGAACATCGTGTCAATCAAGTCTGTTGGTACACACAAATGTTTGTCAGGTAAATAATCCTGAAATTGTTGAATTAAACAAGTCCAGCATTCTCAAATCCACGGATAAGTAGGTCCGATCTTTCACATTTTCCCGTGAGCCGCAATTACATTCATCATGAATCGACTTGATTGATGAAGTTTTACAAAAAAAAGTATAGTGGTAGAAGTTGGTTTGTACATAAGGCAGGCTCAAACAAATGAGTGATTCCATTGTTTTTCAATTTAGTTAGCATCTTCGCACTTCGATGGACTCTGAACACATCAAACGTTGGCACTGCTTGCTAATTGCATTGTGCAAGGGTCAGCTGGTTGCATATTTGGTTCACATGTCGAACGATGACATTATCCAAACCGACGGGAATACATCACTTTGTTAACGCCATGGTAGTCAGAAAGTAATTGATGGCGCAGCTTTATGGACAGTGTTTTAAGGAAGAGATCATACACATGTACTTTAATAACCGATTAGCTTAGTGTTGTCGGCTGCGTCGATTCCCTTTCATGTTGAGTGACGAACCTTGACAGGTGTTTGATTTGTGCTCATACAGGTGGTAGTATTGTTTTAACCATTGAACCGACCGTCGTTTGTTGTCGGCATAATTTTTTTTTTTTTCATTTGTATTCTTTATTTGGAGTATTTGTAGAGGTTATTCCACGAAATTAAATACCTGTAAATATGCAAACTTTGCCAGGCAAAACCAAGAAATTAAGTACCCACGAAAATGTCCTCTTTTTTTTTTTTTACAAAACCACGAAAATTGAGACCAACAAAAATAAATGATACTACAGTATTCTATTCTCTAAAGAAAATTCATCTTGAAACTACATTTTTAAAAACGTTTTTCAGTGAATTGTAACATGTATCATGTGTACCGACGAGTAGCTCGACAACGAGGACATGGTTTAGGAGATGTATTAAAATCTGCTTTACGTACGGTAGCACCCATTTTAAACCTATGGTCACTCGAGGATTGCATGCTTTAAAAGATCCAGCTTTGAGTAAAGGAAAGGAATTTCTCCAAAAGTACTCATCGACAAACAGTGTCCTAAACAAGCCGTAATGAAAGCGGGAATACATGTGTTGATTCAAACAGAAAAAAAACTCTTAGGTCGCCAAGACACCTCTATTAATTCGCTTCACACTCCTGTCAGAAGCATTGGTTCCTCTTCTACGCCACAGCAACGACAAGGAGACATCAAAAACCCTTCAAACCTGACAAACACGCCCAGAAAAAAAAAATAAGAATAGAACATCAGTCAGAGAGATAGACATTTTTTATTATTAAAAAGATGATGCACTGAGATTCTTGCGAATGTTTCAAGTCAGCACTCAAAAGTGCATTTTCCTTTTCCAATGCGAACCCAATCTCCTGTGTTTAACACATCTTTCCTCTGATCTGTCTCAGACGTTGCAACCAATCTATCAAACACTGCCACTTTGTTTTAGGGAGTCATCTGTTCTGGTGCGCATCCAATACTGCGAGACAGGCAGGATGTCCGAGTAACGAAGGTCATGAGAAGTACAGAATGCTGGATTGACCACAGGCTCATAGTCCCCAAGCTCAATATCCAGATTCTGCCTATCAGGCGACCACAAAGCAAAAAAAGTGCCCAAAAAGCTTAATGTCGCGAAATTGAAACAGGAGAATGTGAAGCTGGCATTTGTCGAAGAACTGTACAGCCATACATAGACTTCTGAATGAGAAACATCGGATACAGAAGGTCTATTTAGAAGACAGCACTTCAACATCTAAGAAGGCAGCCTTCAACAACGTCAAGAGGACTGTCCAATGCAACCTCAGAGAGTTGCAAGATTCATGACTGAGCAATAAGGCAGATGAGATTTAGTCCTACGCAGACATGAATGACACGAAGAACTTCTATAATGCTTTGAAGACAATCTACCGGCCACATTCATCGGGAACATCTCCAATACTGAGTGCTGACAGCGCCATGCTGCTCACTGACAAAGAAAAGCTACCTCAAAGATTGGCAGTGCACTTCAACAACATCCTCAATCAACAGTCATCTATCAGACAGGAGGAAAATGATCGACTGCTCCAAGTGGAAATCAACTTATCTTTTGCTGATCCTCCAGAGCTGTCTGAAACTATGAAAGCAATCGGCCTGCTGTCAAATATCAAAGCACTTGGAGCAAATGCTATGCCAGCAGAAGTTTACAAAGCCGGAGGCTTGCACAGGGCACAGAAACTGATTGAACTCTTCCAGTCAATGTGGACTCAGGGAATTATATCCTAAAAGTACAAGGATGAATCCATTGTCCACTTGTACAAGCAGAAAGGCAACAGACAATCCTGCGACAACCATCGGGGCATCTCCCTACTGTCAATAGCCTGCAAAATCATTGCCAGAATTCTGCTGAATCGTTGTACATCACATCGATCAAGTGCTCTTGCTAGCGAGTCAGTGTGACTTCAGGAAAGGACGAAGGACCACAGACATGGTGTTTGAGCTCGTCAACCTCAGGAGAAATGCCAGGAACAGAACTCCAACCTGTATACAACATTCATCGACCTGACAAAAACCTTGGACACAGTCAGCCGTACAGCCCTTTGAAACATCATGGCAAAATTTGATTGCCTAGAGAAATTCATCGTGATGGTTCGGCAATTACATGATGGCATGCTCGCTCGTGTCGTGGATGACGGCGAGTCATCTGAACCAATGGAATCAAGCAAGGCTGCATGTTGGCCCCAACCCTCTTCAGTATTATGTTCTCTGCTATGCTTGCAGATGCCTTCCATGACAAGGACACTGGTATTGACATCATATATCGGACTGACGGCAAGCTCTTCAAACTGAGGAGACTACAGGCGAAGACGAAGTTACAGGAAGTGACTGTTTGTGATATCCTTTTTGCTGACTACTGTTCCCTGAATGCCAAATCTGAGTCTGACATGCAACACATTTTGAACCATTTCTGAGCAGCTTGTGACAATTTTGGTCTCACAATCAGTATCAAAAAGACAGAGGTGATGCACCAACCTGCACAAGGAAAACCTTACATAGAGCCCACCATCACAGTAAATGGCCAAACCGTCGTGGCAGTGGAGAAGTTCACCTCTCTCGGCAGCACACGGTCACGTGCAGTCCATATCGATGTTGAAACCAACTCCAGAATTGCTAAAGCAAGTGTGGCCTTTGGAAGACTACGTGCAAATGTGTGGGATCGCAGAGGCATCAATCTACGAACAAAACATAAGGTCTACGAAGCCATTGTGTTGCCGACCCTGCTGTATGCTTGCAAAAAATGGACAGTATACAGACCCCATGCCAAGAAGCTGAACCTTTTTCACATGGGCTGAGAGAGGAAACTGACGAGGATAAGATGGCAGGACAGGATCCCAGACACGGAGATTCTTACACATGCAGGCATTCCAAGCATCCACACTCTGCTGATGAAATCACAGTTGAGATGGGCAGGTCACGTCACCAGGATGTCAGAAGAGGGCCTACCAAAGATCTTCTACAGTGACCTGAAGGAGAGAAAGCGATCTCAGAGTAGTCAGAAGAAACGCTTCAAAGACTCTTTCAAGTCAACCTTTAAACACTTCAACATTGAGCCTGAGTCTTGGGAAGATGTCACACAGGATCGCTCCACCTGGCGGAGTCTCATCCATACTGGAGCTACAGACTTTGAACGGAGGAGAACTGCAGAGGCAGTGCAGAAGCGCGAGCAGTGTAAATCTCAGAACTGCAGCACGTCCTCTATTGATCAAGCGAACCCAAGTGGCATCTCTTGTCAAGTGTGTCACAGAGAGCTCTGAGCACAAATTGGCCTGATCAGCCACTCACGTACTCAGAGAAACTAAACCAGTTAGTGATGTCATGGTTATCTTCGAACTCGAGGAGGAACAACGGATAGTACGATTGGTTGTAGGCTTTCACCAGATGTGATAACACGTCGATGTATTTGAGAGTATCTTGATGTGTAAAATATTTCCACATACGTTCTTTCAAGATTTTTTGAAAACATTCCACTGCACTCGCTTACGTTTCAGGATTTTAGATGGTGAACAAATGAATGTGTCTTTTTTCCATTCGTTGTACAATTGCTGATTGAGAAATTGGGTGTCTTTGTCTCTTTCCCATCGCAGAGGGTGTAGACCACTTTGTTTCGAGACTATTTTCAAAGCTCACACTGACTCCAAACCTGTTTCGGAAGTCGCAGAGACCGACCGAAACTGATTGTGAAACTACATGATTCACACAAAACAAATACTTGTAACCTCGATTGTACGATGCTGTCAGTTGATTATCTATTCCTGCTACCTTCGTTTGATGTCTTGGAAATTAGCTTCGAATCGATTTGTATAACGTGTACGTCGATTGTTCTTGCAACCACTGTCGTACATCCTGCACAGATACACTTTTGAGTTTGTTTTGGCCGCACGATACGATTTATATTTTAATTCCTCTGAGGCCAGCAACATGGGTAGGATTATAGTAAATGCTAACCAAAATTGTGACCACTCTGATGTTCAATAAGTCACCCAATGTTCGATGCTATTAGCTTTTTGTGGTAATTTGGATTGCGATGCTCTAAGTATCAGACGAGTAACAAACAAGCAATAGGAGTGGACCAGGAGGACTCCACAGGAGTCATCTGTTCCTTTTTCTTGACTTTTTTCACTTCCGTCTTCAGTACTTTCTTGCTTTCTTCTGCCGAAGAGGGCGTCGACATAATCTTTTTGACTCGGGCTTTCATTTATTGTCAAATCGGTGTTGGTGAAGCTATCACCAGAGCTGCAACACTTTGGGGACAAGTGGATTTAGCACCTCTCTCTCTCTCTCTCTCTCTCTCTCTCTCACTCTCTCTCTCTCTCTCTCTCTCTCTCTCTCTCTCTCTCTCTCTCTCTCTCTCTCTCTCTCTCTCTCTCTCTCTCTCTCTCTCTCTTCCATACCCATGGCAGTGTCTGTCGTCGTCTTTGTAGCTGATGTTTTTCTTAGTTCTTATTCAGATTTGGAAATTTTTAAGAGTAGGTTTGGCTGTTTCGTCTAAATCTTTTTGGTTAAACATTTGAAGACGTTGCAATAATTCTCCCTACTGTTGCCATATTTTCGTTTCCGACATAATGATACATGAACAATTGTGAATTTTGTTGTACGTTTACCATCTCCGTGAGATTAGGATTGGGCGGTAAATGATATATCCGCTGCACGTACCAATGCTGTAATTTCATCCACTATTTGTAAGGAACTAGGGTTAATTTTCGTCCTATCATAACGTCAAGTGGTGCAGTGTTGGTTTTTTTCCAAAAAGCACAGTCCTTTATATTTTCACCCAGTCCTCCTAAAAGAGAATCGGCTATTGCTGCTAACATTGGGAACATCTACTTTGGCTAACAACGGAGCTATCAGCATCGGAAAAAATCCTCCTCGTTGAACGAGCACTTTTTTATTTTCACTGACTGGAATTGTCTTTCTCACCATCTGTCGAAGAATGTGACGATGTTGTCCTAATCGCTGTTTCTGTTTCTTCGTCGAGAGAACCGTTCCATTCAACACGTTCAAACAACATTCACATACCGTATCGAGGATTTCTTTATGAGCCAATTTAATGATTTGTTTCCGCATCGGTGCATTAGCTTTGGTGAGCACCGGCAATACAACCCAATGTTTGACTAGACGAGGAAGAATGACATTTGTTTCCTTATGTTGAGGAATCTTTGGACGACGATGCAGTTGCTGTGCACACTTGAGTGAAGACATCTTTTCCAGAGTACTGAGGTCACCCGCCTCTAAACGTCTTCTTTTATACAGGGATTCATATCCACTGGTTGTAGGAACGTTGTTCCAACTTGACTTTGGGTACCACTGGACGATGATACAAAGAAGGTGTTGTTAACGGGCCAAATCTAGTGAGTTCTTGTTTGGACAAATCCAGTAAGCTTTGTAATAATCCTGTTATGTCTTGTTCTTTTTTTCTTCTTCTAGGGCTGTACTACCTTTTTGGCAGCAGCAACAGCCAGAGCAGCAGAAGAAGACGAGGGAGGATGAGGAGTATGAGTCACTTTAGAGATGAGTTTATATGTTACCATTTTCAACAAATTGGGAAACTCTTGTCTGAAATCAGGTTTATCTGTCATCATTAATAACGGCTGGGAGGACGAGGAGACTGTATGGGATGTTGATCTGATAACAGGTTGAGGTTTCAGTGAATACTTGGGTGTTCTAACAGCACTGCCTCTCTTTCTTGGGAGTAAAGTCTTCGTCTTCGTCTTCGACGTCTTCGGGTGATGATTTTAAGTGTAATCCAGCCACAATTTTCTTCTTCGTCTTTCTCTTCGTATTTGCCCATCGCAGAAGTAAATTCTAGAAGTCCACTTCGACCCGATTTCAAGATAATTTATTTCTTGGTTTGGTGTCGATTCTTGGATAGGCGAGTTGTGTCAAGGCTACTTTATGCTTTTCAAAGAGCGTCGGTGGAAGAAATTTACATTTGATTAGACCTTTGTATTGGCGAATGTATTCCACGTCGATGTGTTCTGTCAAAATTGAATGGTTACCTGTGGGAAATCGATATATTTACAGACCCAAGGGTAAAACGAACACACATCGATATATTTGATTTGTTCTCCTTGAAATTTGTCTGCATCGTACAATAAAGGTTCGATGTCCACCACATCATAGTCTTCGACGATGCGTCAAGATCCTGAGTCTATTTATACAAGTTGATCGTAGACGTGTTCCCACATTTCCACCACGCGGTATCCTTGAGTTTTCAAACTCTAACGTCGTTCGTGAGTTCTTTCGTACACATTTTCCATGGTCAACTGCATGCGGATTGTTCATTTCTCGGTCAGAATAAAACGTGTGTCATCCGTGCCATGGGCATCAATCAAATTCGTATACGATCTGTGGGTTTTCACAATCATAATCATCGGCGGAGTAAGGACCGATCTTCTTTTCTTCGCCGTTGTTGGAATGTTGTATCCGTTTGTCTTGAGTTAGGCACAAGTAACCAACGCAAAGCCTTGACCGAATACCGACGGCTCACGGATTGATACGTTTGAGGTGGTACAATGGCTAGCGTGTTTTAGGCCATGAAATTATTTTGGTACACCAATCTACAAGCTTTGGCAATGGTATGATCTTCCTTCAGTGGATAGATACCCCCGAGCTCGAGGAATAACTGTCGAAAATTTCGACAGAATCGAGGAAGAATGTCTACATAGGTCCAAAGAGTGGGCTTGATACCATGCGTAGAAAAACTTTCCGCTGCTCCGCTCGCATACTGTCTGGGTCGTAGTAGTGTGAGTCGGGCAAATGAGGTAGCACGACGTGTTCATTTTCCTCTGTATTGAGCTGTTTCAGTCATTCCAAATATGTTTAGCATAGCCAAATAACTAAACGAATCTTTAAACTGTACGGTACCCACTTTCGTTTAAAGGATCTTGACTCCATTCATGGTAACTTGTGGAAATTCGGTTCCTTTTTCTTGAAACTTTTCAAACGAAATCGACGAATACGCTACAGTTATCGCTCACAATTTCTCAGAGAAATTGTGAGCGATTACTGTAGTATATTGATGACAGTAACCGTAACGATCGACCTCTTCCCAATCGTCAGGATAAACTTTCAACGTAGAGTGAGAGTCTAACTCCTCTTGAATTTCCTGCATTTCATGAGGTTCACATACGGTCTCTTTTTAAATCTCAGCTTGTTCCAAAAGGGTCTTTGATTTGCTTCCGTAGTCTTGCTCTGTCCGATTGCCTAATGCTTTTCCATAATCGCTTCCATTCCTGTGTACCTGACCTCAAGCCACTACGATAGAGCGGGGTAAACACATGTAGTCTTGGTTGTTGTCGATCCTGCTGGTACTTTTTTGGTAGTGGAGATTTGATACACAGATAAGACTTTGTGTCGTCCGCTGCCCGAAGGATGTCACAGGTGAGTCATATGGATGGTGGCTTTTCCATCGCTAATGTCAAACTCATTGTTCGATTGTTATACATGTTGAGTTTTGTCGATGATTTTGGAAGATGTTAATTAAGCAGGTTTACTAAATTAAATCAAGACGAGATTTCTAGCTGCCGTGAGTGATAAAAAGTCGCAAACGATCTTGATCTTCAGATCGGCACTGTCGTAACTCATCCAACATAGACATCAATAAGTCCTTAATAAACCCAGCCGCTTTCTCTACAGGGTCTTGGGCCTTGAACTCTTTAAATTTGACCGTGTAGGTGTATGCGATGGATCGAAATTTTCCGGTAGTCACCTTGTTGGCCGATTGAAGATAAAATAAAACTATGGGGCTACCGAGCGACTTTTTCTTTTGGGCGATCTTGACTCTGACGATCTTGACTCTGACGGCGGCATTAGATATGGATCGATCATCTTATCTTCAAAATCGCTAGGGTGAACTTCTGCCAAAACTTCTCTGACGGTATTGGGTGACACAGAAAAGCCGTCGATGTCGCTTTGTTTCTGGCTTCTCGTTGGAGATGTGTGATCGTTTCATGACGGTGGACTCTTCTAGTTTGATTTGACTAGGGTAAGTTCTCTCGCTATATATAGAGCCCCTACGTACTAGGGTGAAATAATTCAGTTCACTTCGACTTTCAACCTGTGAAGATGGAAGAGCAACAAAAGATTACACTTCTGGTGAGAGAAAGTGATTAGAAAATACAGGACGGGGAAACTCAACACTACTCCTGAGATAAAAGTGAAGATGCCTGTTATGTCTCTCAAACGAAAGGATATTGGGTAACAGAATGTCCACAACGCCAAAGAAAAGGAACCTCTAAGAAAGGAGAAACCAGGTCCAGATATAAAAGTAACGATACCTGTTATCACCATCAAGAGAGTAGACATTGATCTTTAAAGTGTCCAGAACATCAAAACGAAAGTGAAGGAATAGAAAAAGGTGAGAAAAGAAGACATTTCAGAATAAGAAACTGAAGAAGAACCATTTTTCTCTACGAAGTTAAAAACAGTACACTTCGAGGAAACAATTTACATTATGTGAAATGACTGAATTTACATTGGATTCCTATTTCATGAGAATATACCAAACATAAGTGAAAATCATACATGTCTTGATTTTGTTTACATTAACTATAAGATATATATACACACTCATACACACATTAATATATATATATATATATATATATATATATATATATATATATATATATATATATATATATATATATATATATTTATATATATATGGGGGGCTGTTGAATTGGCAATGATTGGGAAGTATTTATTTTCTGCGAGATATGGGTTACTCTAAATTGAAAAAAGTCAACACAAAAATCATGTACTTTCCATCATCAGTTGCTACTGTCTTAACTCTTTTCTTCGTTCGAGTCCCACGGCTGCTTTTGTTGTTGCTGCCGTTGCAGATGTATTGGTTGTAGTAGTGGCAGTGGATGTCATGGAGAGTTTGGAATTCTCAGTTGTTTCAGCTCAGCCAGAATACACTGTAACAGATTGACAATTTCTGAAGTTGTTTTCACTACTTTACTCTGTTCATCGCTCATGATTTTCATCACTTGCTTCCTGTTTTCTTCTTATTATTGTACAAAAGTATGTTTTCCTTCTTATTGTAGTTGTAAAAATGTCTAGAGCTCTTCTTTCTGTTTATCATTAAAATCGTTGTATTCTGACAATGGCAGTGATGTAGGAGGTGCCGTCATAAATTCCTGCGATGACAAACAAATTGCAGAAAGCCAAATCCAAATCCAATTCATTCTTTGGAACAGAGGATCCCATCGGTGGAGTAATACTAGCAACAGCAGCGGAAGTAGTACTGTAACTCAGGGTATATGATTACACAGTTCCACTGCAGACGCACCCTAACACAAAGTCTTTGTTTTTGAACTCAGCCATGTGTACTGTACTAGAACTGTCCCACACTCTGACGATGTGAATGGCAGAAACGCTCCAATGAATACTTACCGAAAGTAACGTCAAACGTCCTCTTGCGTACTGATTGGTGAATACAAAACGCGCAATCGTTGAATTATGTCACACGCAATCTCAGAATTATGTCACACGCAATTGCTGAATTATGTCACACGCAATCTCTGAATTATATCATCAGTTCTCAAATCAACCAAGATGTCGATTAGTGTGCATTCTTCAACCATTATTTCTACCATGTTAACTGATTATGAGTATCCAGTGTATGTGAAGGCCTGGGAAGATCAAAGTCAACACCCCGACAGCTGTATGGATCAAGCAAGTCTATATGGCAAGGCAGGGCTGCATGAATTGAATATGTTCCCCTGGTCAGACGAATCTTACGCCGGCCTAGAGTTAAGAGGTCTAACAATAATTGTTTATTTGTATATACAAAAATTGCACATGAGCGAACATTTTGGGGGTAAATTTTTTGTTCATTGAGCATGCTTTAAAAAATTGTCATTGTTCATGCGCAAAAAACAATGTGGGTTAGATTTTGTTACAATTTTTTTTATTGTGCATGCGCGAAAAATAATTTTTGCTTTTCAATTTTGTTTTTCAATTTTGTTTTTCAATTTTTGTTTTTCAATTCGCATGCGAAAGACTTTTATTGCGCATGCGCAAAAAATCATTGCGTATGCGCACACTTTTTGCATTTCCTCTAGGTCATACTGGGATATCTTATTTATTCCACTCATCGTTAGGGCATCCTGAGATATGTACGCCACCATGTTAATAATAACAATACTCCCATAGATTTAACATAAAGGCCGACATTTTCTTTTGGACTGTCAAATGGTATTTCAATGTTAAGTGAACGGAATCGCAATCCTTAAATTCCCGTTAGAGGCCAGAGTAACATCATTTCAAAAAGGGGGCGTAATGTTAAATTCCCCAGTGAGGCCAGAGTTAATTGTTTTTGTTTTTTTAGGCCACAGTGACATTATTAATTACTCACCGACTTCATATCGAAACTGGCAGATGGGCGAAACCACAAGTCACTCCTTTATCAGAAAATTAAATGTGTTGTGTGTAACATTTATGAAGATGAATTCCACTTTGTTTTGGAATGTTTCTTATTCTCTGACCTTAACATAACATATATATCTAAAGTCTTTTGAAAAGTAACCCTTATATGGTTTAAATTCAGCGACGTATTTTCTTTAAATAACAAGGCTGTCATTAAAAACGCGAGTACCTGTTGTTTATAACGCTTTCATATTAGGAATTAATTTTGTACTCTCTTCTTGACTGAAATTAAAATGACTTATTGAAATTTATTGTTAGGCTTGATCACTACTATATATATATATATATATATATATATATATATATATATATATATATATATATATATATATATATATATATATATATAGTATTAGTATTTGAAACATTGAGCACCAATACTTTTCTGACTTGGTGATGTTTTGCTTTACTTTCTAGTATCTGATAGTGCATGTTATGAATGTAGTTGGTTATTATAAAATTAAATGTGTTAGATCACGACTTCTATGAGGGTAGCTTTATTCTCCATTACTTATTCTATTTGCATAATATGTATGTATTCAAGAACCAGTAGGTCCAAAGCAAAATAAAATGCTTCTTCTTCTTCTATACCTATCCACACATACACTTAAAATGAAGACGAAAATAACCTACTCTATGTGTTGTCAAGATATTGAAAGAACTTTTCGCAACGAGCGATATTCAAATATGTTGAAGCACTAAGGACAAATACACATAGGAAATACCATCGATTCGAGATTTCATAATCGTCAATACAAACTTCACATTATTTTTTAACCAGAGAAACGCCTGTATGATGCGATTGAAAGGAAGGAGATTTTTTTAATGCTTTTTGCTTTTCTTGTTCAGTCAATAATCAAAAGGTCAATAGGGCGTAAATGCAGACAACGAAAACATTAATTTAACCAACTTTTTGGGGGGTTCTTGTGAATTTCAGTTTAGAGGTACTGTGGGTCAACCGTCAACCTTTGATATAGTAAATTATTTTCTGTTCATGCTTTCTTGTACATAATAAATTATATTGTTGATATTGATTAAAGTTTCTTCTATTCTTATATATATATATATATATATATATATATATATATATATATATATATATATATATATTTACAGTAAATGAAATTACTATGCTCTTGTTTCTAATACAAATTTTGTTTCAAATGTTATGCAGACATTTCCTATTGATTTTTCTCTCGAAACTTCACAAATTTGTCCAGGAAAGTAGCCGCAGAAGGTTTTTTGGCATTCTTTGTCAAGTACAAAAACCAAAACATTAAGTTAACACAGAATAGGTAAATGGTATTTACACCTTATCCAATTCATTTTTCTTTCCGATTCTCTTTTGTTTTTTAAACAGACGTGCCAATGTTCAGTGATTTTATAAGACTCTCGTTATATTTGCTTTTGAAGACTTCTATAGCTATACAAGTCTTTTTTTTCCCCTCATGTATTTTTATCGGCTACCTGGTCAGGTGGTCACGTGGCTCAGAGAGAAGAGCAATGGATAAAAAAAGAGCGAACGACACAATCTCGTTCAACCAGACCTCTCACGTGGCTCCGTGAGATCTCCCGCCTATGAGGGTCCCAATCAGAGCACCCTCGGTATTTTTTCGTTAAAAAAAACTCGAATGTGTTGCACAGGCAGCCATTTGAGTTTCATTCAACAAAATAAACCTACCACGTGACGAGATCACGTCACTAAATACTACGTCACTGAGTATACACAACTAAAGTGTTGAGTCATCAAAAGAAAATTTTACTTTCATTTAACAATATTGAATGTGTTTAATTTACCAGCTATTTGCGCTCTCTCTCTCTCTCTCTGCGTACTATTTTGTTGGGCAAGAGTTTTGTGCCATTTGTGTTTTTGTTTTCCCCCAAAATAGGAAAATCAATCCACCTCATACATTCGAGGTATTTTTTGGCTTGACAGAATAGCCCGAAATAGCTCCGATTGGATCGAGAGCTCATAAAACCACGCGAGAGGTCTAGTTAAATGATGACACTACGTAGTGGGTTCAGGTTCCAAGCTCGACGCGCGGATTTTTCTCACGTGACTTTACTAAACCCGACTGTCACTGTGGATAATACTCCTTTCATTTCCAAAAGGTTCTCCACCTAATGGTAGCGAAAGGATTGAGAATGAAACTTATTAAAGTAGAAAAATCGTTGAGATTATATAAACCGCTTAAATGTTGAATTAAATCCACATATCTTGTTACGGAGATTGATACGACAACATGTCACATCACATAAAAAAAAATCTATTTAGAGCACTGCATACAGTATTTTGTCACCGATCCATTGGATTTCATCTGAATTTTAATTTTTTACGTTTCATAACTGCTTATTAAAGTGGAATAAAATGACAATATATTGCAATCACGTGGCATATTATGTCTTTACTCTAGCAGAATTCCACTTCCATCTGCACGTGCGGGCATTATAGCGTGCATTATCAGCATGGTCTACATAACTTTATAGGTGGGCGCATTTATAAAAATAAGGACAAAAAGTGTAAGATGCGCAGACTCTGAGAGGTCTAGAAGGAATATATCTGAATCCAGTGGGTCGTGGGTTCGAGTTCACACGGCGGTGATGTTTCTTTTTGTATGTTTATCGAATTTAGTCCCATCATGATTATCGTCATCGTCGTCATCGTCAGTACCAATTTCGTCGTTATCATCGGCAACAACAACAACCGTCCTTAGTTCTCCTAGACCTTTGGGGCCGTAAGTGAAAAGTTATACGGCAAATTACGTCCACCTTATGGATACATAGTATTGTTACACGCAAGGGGTCTGACAACACCTGAGTGATTCTGGCTTGAGGCCCATTGTTTCTCCTATTTCCAAGGACCTCAAGACGGCAGTCGTTGTTAAATAAAGGGTTCTTAAACGTGCAAATACTACAGTAACTTTCCTCTAATCACCTAAGGACCACACATCACGAAACTCTTATTTCACACTTGCATGTTTTTTCTTGTTTCACATTTGTATAATTCATCAGTAAGCCTTGCACCACAAAACACGACCCAAACACCTAATACAAAGAATTATTCCGATCTCAAATTACTAAATACGTATATCTAAAAATATCCAGAATTCCGTATGTTAAGATATTAGGGAGGGCCATTTTACGAAACAAATCCGTGCTACCACAAAGTTTCGTTAATACTGTACATTATGACGTCTGCTCCTAGACAATGGCTAATTACTCGGTTTGCGAAATATCTTCCCAACACCGACTCCCTATAATCAAGAATTAATCACTAAAATCTAACAAAGCTATAAAAAGAGACGTAAATAAAAATAACACATACCCTAGTTTTATTACAGTATGGTGAGTTCATATGACTGATCAACCTTTTTTTAATTGAAAATTTTTATCATATTTCGTCCTTTAGATTTTCATCTATTGGAGAGATTATAATCATACCCGTGCCAGAGTTTTATGACTTTGGGTGTATTGTTCATGTTTACTGCCCTAATATTGATAACCATATTGTTAACCATTTGTCATGTGAATCTGTACATTATAAGTCTATAACCCGAATTCACAAATAAGATTTTTTTTTCTTTCTTTTTTAAGTCACAAAAGTAATGCAGATATAAGAAAATAAATGTTTATCGATTTTATTTTTCTTTATTGCCCTGCAGACATGCCAAGTTTAATTCCATGAAGGCACAATAATGAACGTTTCTCTGTTGACTAGGTTTTCTTTTCCGATATTTGCCTTACATTGGTTCCAAATCATAGAAAATAAGATTATAGCAGATAAATGAACAGACTCTTGATATACTTTACCACGACAATTGAAGCAAATGTGGACTAAATTGCTTTTTTATACTAGATATGCCATTGATTGTTTCAATACTTTGTTTAACCTATGTCATCAAGTTAGTATTTCCATGCATTACAAAATAAAGAAGCAAATTTGAGAATAATTTTCATCAAGTGCCGTATCTATACATAATATGTTATTGCACTTGTGGACATGTCGTGTTTTAACTTATTAGCGGACATAATTCAAAATATATGGGTATTTATAAAAATAAAATAATAATTTTAAAAAATACAAAAAAATAAGACAAAAATAAAAATAATAGACCAACTAGTATCAACTCTTTAAATTTTATTACTAGTCTCTGTGTTTATTTCAACCTTGCAAAATTAGATGATTAGATGAAATTGAAATTGGCGTTCCAACCGTAGATCAACCGTTAATGATGTTTCTTGTTAGATTGAAGCTAATGACCCAGGAGAATCAGTTCACGTGATTGGTCTTGGCAGCATGTATCGTTTGCCATTCGATACTGAGAGTAGCAGTTACTGAAGAATGCAAAGCAAATTGTACGATATTTACCGTATTCATGGATGTGTTACCGTACCAGTAATAATCTAGTCCCCGTATTAATTGGTGTGTTACCATACCTCTAATAATTTGTCCCCGTATTCATTGGTGTGTTACCATACCTCTAATAATTTATGTCCCGTATTCTCTAAACTTTTTGAGCACAAAACTCAAGCTCAGCGTCAGAGTCGGCAACTGTGAAACACAAGGTTATAAAAGATATCTACGTTGATTAGTAGATATAAAGAAATATTTCACGAATGAATTTAAAGAATACAAAATGTTTCCTCTTCAAAAATTAACATTTTCTTTTAATCTACTAAAAAAAGACGTATATTTTCTCTTATCGTGAATTTTTGAAGGCAAAAGCCGTTAATTTACAGGGATTGTTTTTTAATGTGTCAATGCAATTAACGGCTGGATTACTACATCGATAAAAAGAGTTCCGAAATTTGACAGTAATTTTAGGACAGCGACTTTTTAAAATCCAGCTCGTACATATACTACTTCAGTTTGTGTATTTTTCCAAATAATTGACTGTTTTCATACGAAAATGAAGAGACTACAATTTTTAATTTAGATCTAGCAGAAAGATAAAGTGTCTTCTTCATGATGTACACATTGAATGTATAGACGTGTTCTATGAGGAAATCATTTGGCTACAATAACATTTAGCCCGAGAATATAGTGTAAATATATGAAGAAAAAAAAGTTGATAGTTGTGAACAAGATTCATTTCCGTGTTATGCAGACGAGAGAATTTCATTTGATCTCTGGTAAATTGGATAACTCGATATTTCTATAATTTCAGTCTAGTGACACTTGAAATTAGCTCAACATCTGTGTCCTCGTCATATGACAAAGCACGCTCGAATAAATTGAAATATTAAGTTTTTTAGAGAGTGATTAAAATTAGAGAAAACTATTCGCTGTAATTTTTTTATCATAATTCTCATGTTGCAAAACGTCACTTCTCCAACAGCAATTCACTTCAGAAACTCTAAATACATGAAATTCTTTTGGTATATTGCTAATACATTCACAAAATAGTAAGTGCTTCCACTTCATTTTGCTTCTTTTAAAATTTATTTTAAATATTTACTACGTCTGGGTATCAGATCACCGATAATTCTCAGAACATAGTACTAGTGTGATTAATTGTGAAGTATTTAAGGCTAAAATCCAGTACATCTTTTACAGTCTGTAGATATATAGATTTTGAAGATACAATTGTCTCTGTGGAACACGCAGCCTTCAGCGCAAATTTCTCAGAATTTGTATTTAAATTCTAGTAATTATTGAAATAAAACTACACAACAAATGGTATAATCAGTTGTAAAATACTACAAATGCAACAACAACAAAAAACTGATATAGGAAATGGAAAAAAACAACAACAAAATACCAGGGATGTAACAGTGGAGGAAATGAAGATATCAGATACAGAAATTAATAAAGAACTGCATTTACATGTAAATGTGGAAAACAGTAAATAGAGACTAAATATATTTACACAAGAAAAGCAAATTTGCACATTTAATTTTTAATCTAAATAACGGTCTTGTGGTACAAAACTGCTTTCGTAGAACCCTGAGAAACATTGGAGGACTTTGGTCCTAAGTTAATAGAACTCTAGTTCTAAATAATGGACTTCACATTTAAGAAAAGTACCTAACCCATATATATATATAATGACACCAATATAATCTAACAGGTTAGAGAATTATAGTTCGTTCCTAGCTGGAATCGAACCGATACCGCGAGTAACCGCATCTATCGCCTAGCTCTCAAGCACCAGCGACCCAACCCACACGATCATACGCTCATCCCCCCCCCCCCCAAAAAAAAAAAAAGGATGGTACAAAGTCAAAGGTAAGGACTCGAGGTGCACAAAAACTCACTAGCTAGGCAAACGGAATTTAACACTCAGCTATGTGCACCAACCCATTAGATTTGTATTATGGAATGCAAGGTATATACATGAAATTATAATTATGAATTTACACCTATATATCAAACAGAGAGCAAAGCGCCTATCCCTGGATGTATTCAAGATCACAATAAAGGACGAAGTATATATATATATATATATATATATATATATATATATATATATATATATATATATATATATATATATATATATATATATATATATATATTTACACGAACACACAGAGCGCAGTGTAATATGAGATTATGGCAAAATCAATTAAATTTGCCTGTATGGATGGCAACAACCACTTGTCGGGTTTCATAATGGTACTTATCAGATTAAATTTTACCAGAGTTAGTAAAATCACATTACAGGTTTCACGTTTGCTTGCAAATACGAAAACTGTTATCTGACTGTAGCATGCCTTTATATGATTAAGATAAATTTAATCCTAGCAACAACAGAACTGTTTTGAAACAATTTAATTTAATCCGAAACAATTTTAAAATTCCACCAATCATGACTGGTGATACATCAAGGGCAAGATATATAGCATGTATTCAATAGGCCTTGAAAACAAAGGTTTCAGAAGTACAGACGATTTCGAAAAAATAGACATGAATGATTATGATTGAATTCATTATACTGGCAAAACAGAACCGTTTGGCTTTGGATGGTGATGGTACTGGGTACGGTTTGACAGATGGTTATTGTCTGACTTTATACTGAAGGTTTTGCAAAGTTAAATCAAAGTGTAAGGTCTTGTTGAATCTGCATCTTAGGTGCACATGTTGGAAATATAATAAGAGTTACGCATTTTGTTTCGAAAGTATCAGAGAATGTTAATAAGTTAATGGATCTTTTAACCTTCGGACAGCAAGGTTACGACTCACGTTAAATCATTCATTATGACCAAAGTTCAACAATACATACTAGATTCAAAAGATGGGCTATGATGTTAATGGATATTGTCTAGTGAACGCAAATAATAATTTTGTGTACTCTTTTTAGCACATCATAAATAATGGCACAAAGTTACATTGTATTGAATTCACCAGTTTTTAGAGACTTGATATAAATATTTTGTTTAACATGAAAGCAAGAATACATATAACTAGAGGTAATACCTATTTGTTTACTAGTGTGGATGGAATAAAGTGTGGTCAAAACTAGTTGTGTTGAAGGATAACATTCAAAAGAATAAAAGTGTTAATTTGCTTATATCAAACATACAAAATTATAAACTCTAATTGTTTAGAAATGATGCAAATTTACCGATGTCTTTCCATGATGATCACGTTGAAATAACCAGCATCATATCTGATATCACGATGGTTAAATATATACAGAATGAGGAAGGATTAAACTACGTATTCGATGCAGGTAAATACACATATGTGTACTCGGCTAAATTGTACTGTACATGTTTCAGATCTCGTTAACTTTACAAGGTCAGTTTATAATGTTTCGACAAAAAGAGAGATATAATTTACAGACGATAAAGTCAGATTTAAAACAGCACACGGTGACTCTGAATATGAAGTAGCTGTCGTAGATTCAACCATAAAACTGGCACAATTTGACATAAATATGAAATCATTCATTCTTTGGAAAGTATCGAAGAAAGGTTGTCTTGTTTGGTTTTTGAAACAACTAAAGACAATTTATGAAGCACAAAGTATTTTTGAATGATTATATACCCTTTTAAATGACTCACATAGAACAGTATTTAAGATATGTATAGTACGATCCCAACAGTCCAGTTGCTTACACAAATCTCAATCAATTGTGGCAACAAAAATGAACAGGACAAAAGAAAATTAAATACACCGAAGTGAAAGAATGGTTAATTGAACAGTGTACTTACATATTGCACAAACAAGCAAGAACAAATTTCCCTAAGAAAGAGCGTATGTAAGTCACGTGGATGACCTTGGCAAGCAAACAGTGTTGACATGCAAGTATATGAAAAAAGCAATAATGGATATAAATATATTTTGATGGTGATAAATATTATTCGAAATGCTGTGGGCTGATAAAGTGAAAACAAAAAAGGGAGATGTTAAACACTAAATAAAATGCTTTTAGAAAATGTTCAAAAAGCAAAATCCTGAAGAAAAAAAAAAACCATACAGCTTGATGAAGAAACAAAGGAAAGAAGGAAAACATATACTATTTTTCAGCTTTTTGGGGGTATGTAAACTATATACATATACAGAGTGCATGTGTTAATTTTGAAAACAAATATATGTAGCAATATTTATTTGTTAATTTTAATTTTTAATACACATATATGTATCAATATCCAGAAGTATCTGACAGTTCAGGTTTGAATAAAATTGATTTTATGCATTAAAAATCCACCTACAATTTATGTCTGAATGAAATATCTATTATATGTATTACATTTCCACACATATAGACAGATCACACACACACACACACACATACACAGACACACACACACACACACATATATATATATATATATATATATATATATATATATATATATATATATATATATATATATATATATATATATATATATATATATATTCAGATATTGGGTTGACTAACAGTAAGCATACAGAGATTTTCCCAAGATGTGAATATCGGAACATAACTTGCTACCTGAACAAAATGGTATATCATATAGAACTATATTCAGATGATTAATACAAGAATCAATAAATATATTGATCAGCCAGCATGGTACTGATTATTGAATAGCTGTCAGTTCTCCTCTAATCTTCTAGGCCAGAAAAACAAAAAACTGTACACCAAGGTTTCGGGGACCCTACACCTGCTCCTATAAAAGACGGTTTCAATCCTAAATATAACTGCCAGCAGGTCCTGTTGAATGCTGTTGAACATTGTCGGCTGATGAAATGAATTATATGGCGGACAAAGATGAATAAACTTATTCCAATCTCATTAACATCGAACTCTACTGAATCTGACGGACATCGATAAGAGGCCATTATCTGTTTACCTTTGTAGTCACCAATCAAATTACAGCTGTCATGCATTCGAAACATATCGTTAAAACTATAACTCTCTCTAACACGAAATGAATGGTTTCATCTGATAGGCTATTACAAAAAAAGTGGAAGGGGAATTCCAGAGGTTACAGGAACATGAACTTTTATCGGTGCATGTCAGATCTCCGTTATGTTGGAGATCTTGATTTTAAACAGTCTGTACTTCCTCCTAACAGATAGTAATGGTCTGCCAGATGAAGGTATTGCAAGGTTATGTCAGAGAATAAAGTCACATTTAATTCGTATGTTAGGTGCAAAGGTACACAACGGAACGTGTAACACAGAGTCTGTTTCGACAGTATCAAAAAGTGCTAAAAATTGAATGGAGATACTAATTTTGGGACAGCAAGGTTACAACACGTATAACAATAGTCTGGTAAGATTTCAACATTACATAACAGATTCAAAAGTGCAAATGCGCTATGTTGTTGGTGCTGACAGTGTCTTTATGTTACCGATTGACATGGTTTTGAACCTTGGTAGCATTGTCAGATATAACAACAATTTACAGAAATCCAGTGACTCGTTTAAATAGGACTGAACCGTAATATCAATACCAAGGTGGAAATGAACGGCTGATAAACAATATGTGACAGTACGACAAGAAATGGTGGAGCACAAGAAAAGACAAAGTGGGTAAAAATTATATAGAGGAAGAAAGATGATGATGATGGTATTTCTACTGACAATTCTGTTAATTCTATCCAAGTCTTGGACGTTCAATGACAAGTCTGTTAATTCTATCCAAGTCTTGGACGTTCAAATGACACGTGGCAAAAAACAACAACAAAAAAAAACAAAAAAAAAAAACAACAATATTAACCATAAAATAAAGAAACAGTCATTTATATTGATACTAATGGTTGCATGAGCTGCTCTAGTTTACTTTTTAAAACAGGTTACAAGCATCTGATCGTGTTATGATGCGACCTTTCTTCAAAATATCTCTTCGCTGAAAGCGGGGTCAGCCAAAGGCAGCTCATCTACTGTGGTGAGCTTCGCTCGATCCTGCTCGTTGCTTTGTCTACTTCGTTAATCAACAATGCAACGAAGAAACTCACTAATGCTGAAACTAGCAGTATGATATGATCAGATAGAAAAGAAACAATTTGGCCAGCACTCTTAAATAACCAACTTGTCATACCACCAACAATTCCAAGTATTGCTACTGATACTTTTTTCGCTAACTGAAACAAATTATTGACTATATTTTTCAAGCCATTTTTTATTGTGTTAAAAAATGATTCAACCGGAGTGGGAGATGGAGTGGAGGGGCAGAAGTTGGATTAGGAGGACGTGGAGTAGGAGAGAAAGGAGGTGGATCAGGAAGTTCAGGCAGAGCCGTGGTAAGAAAAACAGCACTTTTAACCAAATTTGCTATAGATAGAGCAACTGTTGCTGTTGTTATTTCTATCGCTATATAGCTGAATAAGCTATTGTAATACCCTTTCCTTTGGATGACAATTTGGTCTTTCTCCGAGAAGAAGTTTAATTTTATCATTTCTTTAATTTTTTCCAAGTTGAACATGCAATAATTTTCAATATTTTCCATAGTTAAAACTGGTTCTGATCTCAGAATTTTGACGTAATCGAATTCATTTTGCAATATATTTGTTCTCACGATAATTTGTTTCTTTCTTAATTTCTTCTTCAAGTCTCTTTATTTTGATGGTCATGACGTTTGAGTTCTACTTAAAAAGCTTCTATTTTTTTTAGGCTGTAATTGCAATAGCTTTGTAGCCTCCAATCTCTCTTTCTTCTTGTTGGATAAATAATAATCTGACAATTTGTTCTTAATCTGAAGGTGAATGTTGTACTATTTGAATTTCATGAAACAATTAATCGATATCAGTTTCACTTCTAATCTGATCTACGACCGCAATTTTTCATCTCTATTTCCTCGGGTACTTTTATTTGCTGCCTTTGTACAACAGTAGGTTCTAACGGATATTTAGTTTGTGTCTCCTCGATAGAATCATCAACATAATCCTCAGTAGGTAACACCATTTTCTGTCTTGTCTTATCCAACCTAACATGGTTATAAAAAAAGTCAGCTCCTGTGTTATCTTATAAAATTCTTGGCACTAGCATTCTCCCAATGTCTCTTTTCTTTGCTATCTGAATTAATCTACCATCCGGTTTTTCCTAAGAGAGTGTTCTAGCGTTTACAAAATGGATTGATGGAAACGAGGGAAAAAAAAGATTTTAGATGCAATAAATTGTTCAAACAGAGATTCAGTACCTTATCTACTGCTTTACAAGACTTATTATCAGTAAGGGAAGGACCAACTGAAGGATCAATGCCTAACATCCACAGTATTCAGAACAAATCAAACAGAGAATACCTAGTGAAATAAATGTTTTGGAGAATGACATAGAGAAAATAAAAATAAAAATCACTGGAAGACTATAAGATGATCAAGATATTTAAAAGACAATTGATAGTTTTAGTAGAAAAACAACTGACTTTCTGACTTTAACAACAAGATTACAGCTTACGTCAATACCATGTTAGAGTTACCGACTTTAACAATAAGGTTAGAGCTTACGTCAATACCATGTCAGAGTTACCGACTTTAATACCAAGATTACAGTTTACATCAATACCACGTCAGAGTTGCTGACTTTAACAATAAGATTACAGCTTACATTGATACCATGTCAGAGTTGCTGATTTTCACAACAAGATTACTTCTTACATCAATACCATGTCAGAATTGCTGATTTTCACAACAAGATTACACCTTACATCAATACCATGTCAGAGTTGCTGATTTTCACAACAAGATTACACCTTACATCAATACCATGTCAGAATTGCTGATTTTACAACAAGATTACACCTTACATCAATACCATGTCAGAGTTGCTGATTTTCACAACAAGATTACACCTTACATCAATACCATGTCAGAGTTGCTGATTTTCACAACAAGATTACAGCTTACATTCGTACCATTTTAGAGTAGCTGGAAAAGAATGATTTAACAGATATAACCAAAAATATAGAGAACTTCCAGACCAAAATAGATGTTAATGATGGTACAATTAGGTATATGAAAAAGAGTTACGATTTCTCTTTCGCAGGTTTGAGTGATAAGATCAAGACGATAAAATAGGTCTATTTACTGAATTTACAAGAATGTACACGCTGATGTTCGTAAGTTTTAAGCGAAATACAAAAGAATATATTGATTGAGAAGTGATTAAAATATTGGTGGGGTACAAGGTAGTATTGATAAAAATAGACAAAAACATTAAACGAATGAGAAGGATTTAAATTATTGAAAACAAAGGTTTACAACAGATACAGATGCATTCAAAACTGAAGTAGATATAACGACGCTCGCATTAAGTGGTAGCATTGATACAGCTAAAACGGAAGTAGATAGAACGACTCTCGCATTAAGTGGTAGCATTGATACAGCTAAAACGGAAGTAGATAGAACGACTCTCGCATTAAGTGGTAGCATTGATACAGCTAAAACGGAAGTAGATAGAACGACTCTCGCATTAAGTGGTAGCATTGATACAGCTAAAACGGAAGTAGATAGAACGACTCTCGCATTAAGTGGTAGCATTGATACAGCTAAAACTGAAAAAAAGTAAAATATAGAGACTATTAATCTGAATTGAATACATAAACTGGTGTAAATAATAATGAGCTTTTTTGATAGAATAATGACATTGGAAGAGAAAATCGATAATAACAAAAAAGAAGTTTGATGACAAAACCAAACAAATGCCTTTATGTAGATTAATTTACGGGTTTCGCATTGAACCACATCAGGAGTAACCGGATAGTACTCAAATTAACTGCATATCCAAAAGGATTTTTTTATTTTTTATTAAAGAATAGCAATATCACGCAATGTTATTCATTATGTCAATAACGAACAAGAAAAAGGGTAGCTGAAACTACACTATAAACATTGGGTAATAGTTATGGATTTAGCTATGCTCCAATACGTTTGTCTGAATACAAGTTACCCGCAATATGTCTTTCAAATAAATAAAACAAAAACCACGATTGATTGATTCTGTGATCGTGTTCGGCTTAACGTTGTCTCATACATAGAGGTACGCCGACACCTAGGGCGTAACGCCTTCAGAGACGATAGGCCTTGAGATTTTTCTTGGTAATGGTTCTTATTTTCAGCACAACAAATGACAGCATACAGCAAATACATAAGTCCTCACAAGCAGGAGAAAATACCGCAGAGATAAAATCAGTTATGCTTTAAGCATCGATAAATAGCGTCGTAAAATTTATACTCTCTTTCATGTTGCTATACACACTCTCAGTTTCGACATGAATGCATAAAGAATCCGTATCAGTCATGAGTAGTCCCATTCTATCACCATATTTTTGACGTTACTCACTGTCAAAAATGTGGTCAGCAGTATACCGACCTCCTTCAGCATGTGGTCACATCATGTATATTAACAAGACAAATTGCCAACGACTTTCACTGGTACGTGTTGAACAAGTTTGGACTTGAACTACACATAGAACTTACCCAAAGTAACGACGAATCACAGTTGCTAAAACTGTTAAGAACTGACATTGAAAGTAGATTTGACAAAACACGATTTCACCAGTTTCAGATCTGTTCATTCCAATTTCTCGTCCTTGTATCACGAGTGTACTTCATAGCCTGAAGACCAAACATGTGTCAAAAGCAAAACTTCCCAATTCAGCTCCTTCCAAAACTCTCTACCTATATGACCTTACTTTAAAAACAAAGTCATTATCATTAATAGATCAGAACCGTAATAAAACGTTTTTTGTTTTTTTTTTCCTATAGATCTATGTACAAAGATTATGTGCCATTTTGTATGTTTGCATGTATTTCCTAACTATTGATATTGTATTTGTTTCTTCCTCATCTGTATTAGCGTAATATGTATCACTGACTTTCTGGAATGTTTTCCGAAATCTTCAATGTAAATTGTTAAATGTATCTCTCTCTGTTCATTTTTCTATGTTTGTAAATGAACTCTCCTTATGGAGGAAATAAAGACTGATTGATTTATTGATTGATTGATTGATTGATTGATTGATTGATTGACATGAATGCATAAAGAATCCGTATCAGTCATGAGTAGTCCCATTCTATCACCATATTTATTTTTGAGCTTGTTACAGTAAAATTCGTACATCATCCCTTTAGATCAATTTTGCACGGTAAATCCTTCTGTTTTTCAGACTCACTGGCACCAAATCATGATATATTTGTGTCCTCCGGCAAATTATTGATCTTTTAGAATTTGAAAAATTTATTTCCATGTACATATTTTTACTGTTGTCCTATTTGTAAGGTTTTTCATTTGCTTTCCAAGTAATGCATTATTTATTAATTTGAAGAAAAAAAAAATTTCGAAATCAGTATTAGCTTTTGTCCCAAACCGGTATTTCGTTCCATGTAGGATTTTAGCCAAGGTTGCTGATCAAACAGGACAACTTCGTGTGTATCTGTTGAAAACATAGACAAATATATTAAACCAATAAGAAAAGATTTAAAATTATTGAAAACAAAGGTTTACGACAGATACAGATGCATTCAAAACTGAAGTAGATAGAACGACTCTCGCATTAAGTGGTCACATTGATACAGCTAAAACTTAAATAATCATGAGCTTTTGTCCCAAACCGGTATTTAGTTCCATGTACGATTTTAGCAACGGTTGCTGATCAAACAGGACAACTTCGTTTAATTTTAAAACCCAATTGCACGTACATCTTTGACTTTCCGAAGGGAATTACATAGTTCTCTTTGTTTTTTAAAAGTACTTAATAATTTAGGTACATTTGGTTTCTTATTCTTGTGATCATTTGTCAATTCCATAATTCCATTTGCAACTCCGATAAATCATTGTCATCTGGAATTAATTTATCTGGAACAGGGGGAGGGGGGGGGTTCTAGTTAAAATGATAATGGGACATATTTTGGAATCTCGATGTCTACTTATAATGTGCAACCGGTGCTACTATCATGAAATATATCAAACGGATTTTCTTCGACCCATTTAATTTGTTTAACAGCCATATAAATTATTAGCTTCAAGGTTCAATAATTAATGATCTTGACTGATTATAATCGCCATGATTTTTTATCTTACCATCAAGCTACTCTCTTTGGCATACGTTTTTGGAAAGCAAGCAAGTACACTCAATACACCAAAAATCAAAACCTATTAATGAACGAAAACTTGAACCCACAAATATTCGATTTGGATATGTGACTATCACTCACTATTTTAGGGACCGCCTAAGTAATAATCAATTTCTCACAATTTTGACCAAAATATAACACGATGACAGATGGCGGGGCAGGAGGAGACGGACGACCAGTGTGCAGTAGGCAGTCTGGCGCCCTACGACCACGGCTTGCTTACGTGGCATTACAAATTATCCAGAAATTATATTATTATCCAGAAATTATACACAAATTAAAAAGTGCACAAAAGCTCACATTTAAAGTAGTCGCACATGACAGTAACTGCCTGTAAGGGACTTTAATTAAAATATCAGCATTTCTCTGTACCGCCGCCTTTCCATTCCAATGGTTTATACATATTTACATATAAATTAAATTAAGTTTAATTTTTAAAAAGATATCTTCTTTTAATGAAAAATCCGGACATCTTTTAAAGAAATGACTATCAATCCAAATTATTTTTTGTTGTAGATGGTTTCTTATAATTTTTAGCTGGAGTATTTAAAAGTGAATCGATAATGAAACAACAAATATTTCTCATTCATGCTTTTACGTTGATACAAGCTTTCTTGTTCTCAACTCATTAGGGCAAACCTATGAATGACTTTCCTCTGCGGGGCTGATAATAATCTAAATAAAATTATAACTATTCAATCCTGGCAAACATCCATTCTGTATTTCGCTTATTTCCTGTCCAAATTTGGTCTGTAATATATGAAATAAGCATCCAATACCATCATCCACCTCACCTCTATTCATTGTATTCACATGTCTTTTTCTTTGGAAAATTGCTCTGTACTCAACTTTTTTCTACTTCTTGAATAGACCGTTGTACAAGTCTGATCGTTAAGCCTATTATACTCTTATAGAATCAAATTGCCGATTTTTTGTTTTCGAATGATAATTTTTTTTAAAATACGGTTCAATGTAATTTGAAATTCACACAAACTTTTATTGTTGCAGCCGTAAAATATATATGCATGTACATTTCTCAAAATAGGTCCACTCGTTGTGATTTTGTTTACATTTTGCTTATTCATAAGTCCTAATTATTTTCTACTTGGAAAAAATATTAATGGCATTTGTAATTTGTTTCTGACTTGCTTTGGAATCGGTTGATCTATTACAGAAGTCTTCTCCATTGATTTATTTAAAAAGCACTATTGTAATATATATTTCAATATTAATTGTTTAGGTGTGTGAATAATTAATATATTCAAATTTTGTCATAAATTTTGGTAAAAGCCCATATGCATTCTTGGTCTATCAAACCCTAGCCACAGACATCTCTGGAATTATCTTACTGCCCCCAGGGACATGATTCATCGCCTTTTTTTACGGTGAATTGGGAGGGTAGTCGACTTGGTTTGTTGCATCAAATCGGCCGGGATGTAGCTGAATCACTTCAGTTACATTTTCAATTTAACCCCGATTGGAGCCCCTAGGTTGAAACGATAGTAAAACGAGTTACAAAAGTAACTCAACCTGTAAGTATGGTGAAACCTATTCACAGATTTGTATGGTGCACTCTGAAATCTTATATCTTCAACCTTATATCCTTGGCACGATTTTTTGTCATGAACAATTATTGTGAAGTTTTAGAAACTAAAAAAAAAAAAAATAGAAAAAATAAAAAAATAAAAAAATAAATCGTTTGTTCTAGTGGCAGTTGATTAAATATTTTTTATATATACCTATTTTCAATTACCATAATGTAATCAATGCACTACTATCAGTTACAATTAATTACAATGTATAGTTTCTGCTGTGCTAATTTGAAGTCATGTGACCAAAATATAAGATACCTCAAGATAATTAATTTTTTTTCAACTAATATAATGGATTGAATAGATTCGTTTTCTCTATAAATCAGAGCAATTTTTTTGTTCAAGCTATTTAAGTCCCGGAATTTATTTTTTTTAAAAATCCCATGCCTTATCTCCGCCGAAAATCAATTGGTCGGTCCCTAATTCAAATTGTACCACAATGAGCAGAAAGTTATTTCAGATGCATATCTGCATTTATAACATGTGCTGTAATGGTCGCAATTCCCACAATTGCCCAATTCAGATGGTCTAAAAGGTCAGCCGTATTGCTGGAAACAAGGAATGTGGCCAAGATTTCTCGAAATTATTGGCGCCAGTGTAGACGAGTCCGCGACTAAGGGGACAGGTCCAAGACGAGACAAAATTGCTTCACAGAGAAAAAAATTAAACAAACCGAAAATACGCAGAAATTCTCGCAACAGGGCACCATACCCTAAAACACCAATACCTCAAATGCTAAGCGATAAGTGTCTCAAGAGTACCAGGAAGGGACGAACGCCTCGTGCCCCATCCTCAGAGCCAGATAGTAAACAATTCCGCCCCGCAGAATGATGACCCTAGCCGCGATCATTTGTTCCAGTTGTTGACCGGGACACGGATACATATAAAGTGCACGATAGCTTCGTCTGTCCCGTTTATCGACTTAGTCTATGTTTTCATGGACTGGGCATATTGTGTTCAGACTAATTGAAGATTCTGCAATCAATGTCGATAACGTTTCTGTTAAATGATGACACTAATAATAATTACATGTAAGTGTAATTGTCTAATAAATAAATAAAGCCGGGCGGTGTCTTTAGATATTTTAAGAGAAATCAATATGGCATTGCCTGTTCACAGTAAGCATATAACTGAGAATGATTTAGATCTTTGGACACGAGAGTGGATTAGATTTTTAAAATATTGTTATATAGCTATCCGTGTACAAACCTAAACAAGGAACAAATAGTTCTTATAAACGAAATTCAGGTATTGAGAAAATGGTTTGGTTTAATGGGTTTAACGCCATTTTTCAGCACATGATAGTCTATACATGGCGGCCAGTATATTTGGTGGAGGAAGAACCCGGGAAGAACCACCGACCCACCGAAAGCTACTGGCAAGCTTTCTCACATAACCACATTGGCCGAGCCCAAGACTCGGACCCACGCAGACAGAGGTGAGATGTTAGTGATCTGTAAAGGAGAGCGCCTTAGACCACTCGGCCACCCGGGGCCCCGGTATTGAGAAGAGAGAAATTATTCTTAGAGAAGAAAGAGTTCTCGCCATGAAACTAGCTTTATATTGGTTAACTGCTATGCGCCAACCGATACAAAATCAAAAATTGATTTTTTGGATAGCTTGAATCCACTATTAATGCCAGTTTTAGACACTGAAAACAGTTTTGTTCATTGGGGGCTTCAATAGAGTATGTTGTAATACAAAGGATACTATTCAATACAGTATGTTGTAATACTAAGGATATCATTCAATACAGTATGTTGTAATACAAAGGATATCATTCAATACAGTATGTTGTAATACTAAGGATATTATTCAATACAGTATGTTGTAATACTAAGGATATCATTCAATACAGTATGTTGTAATACAAAGGATATCATTCAATACAGTATGTTGTAATACTAAGGATACTATTCAATACAGTATGTTGTAATACTAAAGATATCATTCAATACAGTATGTTGTAATACAAAGGATATCATTCAATACAGTATGTTGTAATACAAAGGATATCATTCAATACAGTATGTTGTAATACAAAGGATATCATTCAATACAGTATGTTGTAATACAAAGGATATCATTGCTGGTAATAAAACTGATACACTCAAAGTCGATTTTTTTACTAAACTTATAGCTGACTTTGATGTGAATGACACATGGAGATTTTTTTCATTCTGTTGAGAAAACACCAATATAGTCTCTATTTAACCCCTACGTTTCGCCAAGATGACACTATATACAGTTTATTTTTTTAAGTTCATTAAAGTATGAACAAACAAACAAAAAAAAAAAAAAAAAAAAAAAAAAAATTAAAAAACGCTATATAAATGTTAATATGATCCGCGTGGATAAAACCAAAGTTTACACAGCGTTTTTCGGTTCATACATCACTGAACTAAAAATGATGATAAACTACTGTCCAGCGCTGATTATATTAAAATTTGAACAGCGTTTTTTTCGGTTCATACTTCACTGAACTTAAGAAAATAAACTGGCCAATCCTTCCTTATATTTAAATTTTACACCTATAAAAGACATATTACATGAAATTAGGTCACCAAAAAATCCATTCATTTATTCATTCTGACCGCCTTTTTCCCTGTGCAATAAAAGTTGCCATCAATATCCGTATTATGCAAGTAGTCAATTAGCAAACGACTGAGAGTTTCCTGGACACCTGGCACAAATTGACTCCTAGTCATTAAAATCATAATACTTACAGCCTCTATCGGACAATTATGTCAATTTGAACAAAATGATAAATTACACAAATGATTCAAAAAGTGAAAAATCATTTCCTGTTTGTTTAATTCCTGTGTCCATATTTACCGATGTCAAAATTTGAAAATGGAACGAAAGAAAAAAAAGAATAAGAAACAAACACGAGTGACACGATGGAATGGTACATCAAATTGCCCTATAGAATTCAGACTGATTAAACAAATGTATATCTGATCAACATCATCTATGAAGCGATATATATATATATATATATATATATATATATATATATATATATATATATATATATATAGAGAGAGAGAGAGAGAGAGAGAGAGAGAGAGAGAGAGAGAGTGAGAGTGAGGGAGACAGAGATTGCCAGGCTGCAGTCTCGACAAATAACTATGGTTCGACATATTCATTTAAAGAAACAATCAGGCGAGACTTCCACCTTTCCATTTATCCAGTTAGGTTTCTACTCCTCCGCTTTATCGGGGTTTATTGACCTTGACTTCCTTCCCAAAACACGTTGAGGACTTCTGTATAAATCACAATAAAGCTTCGGCTAATTTTTTCGTACAAACATTTCGATCAACGAGGACCGCTTCAGTTAGCTAAAATGCGTACACTCAAAATCTATCAAAATTATTTATTTAAATTGCAATTGGAACTGAACAGAATGTGTACTTTAATCAATTTTTCTCTGGGGCACAATTTCATACAAAACATGAAAATGCGACTAGTCTAATCGCGAGGTGAAAACTACCTATTCACTACCGATTTAATAATCGAATAACTTCCATTGCCAGATGTGTTTTGCTTTTTGCAATATTAAATATGTATGCCTACTTGTTAAATGTGACTTGGCTGAGAATAATGTGAAATGTCAGTGCTCCCAACATTCCTCTCTCTCTCTCTCTCTCTCTCTCTCTCTCTCTCTCTCTCTCTCTCTCTCTCTCTCTGCATATTATTTATATTTTTGATCGATCAAACGTTTAGCTTTATACCTTTTTATGTTGAATTAAGCAAATGGTCAGAAAAGTAGTACGAGTGGACGGGGATAAATTAAGTGAAAATTGTGTTCGGTTCATACAGGTGTGAACCTCAGAAATGCAAAAGGGGCTGACCAATCAGATTGCTATTAATCGTAATGAAAAAAATTATTTACAAGAAAATAGTTTCATGCGATATTGACAATGTACGCTGTTCAGATCATAAATGTGTATATGTGCATTTTGAATTTAATAAAATTAACAGAGGATCGTCATACAGGAAATTCAATAACTCTTTTTTAACAGACACGAAGTATGTTTTAGCTCTGTATTATCTTAAAGAGAAATTTCAGCAAACAATTAACTTGATAGTCAAACAAAATAGGACTTGTTAAAGAATAAAACACAGGAGTTTACATAATTGTGTATATCAGGTTTCAGGAAAACCACCCGTCCTCTCATCCTGACCGGGTACAAATTGGCTGGACAGGGTAAAACTTGACTACGTTCACGTCCATGGGCCGTGTGGATGCAGATTTGTATCCTGAGTGCATTTTCTACGCTTAATAAGCGCGGAAGTTCAACATTGCTTAACATTTGACGTGCGTCAGTTATAATTAACATATGCCTAATCTGCCTACTTGTTGACAGTCTATAACATGTTGCAAAGGAAGCAGCTTCGCATTTTTGCACAGGTACCGGATGTAAGCTTGATACCAAAATGGATAAATATTATGAACATATTATGTTGCAGTTTCACACTTAGCCCTTGATTTCGTAATGATGTTTGCATGTACAGTGACACGTTTCAGTAGTTTAGGCATCATTTTGATGTGGTTACGTTAAGAGACAGAGAAGGTCAAAACCTTAACATCTGGTCAGGCAATGTTACAGTTGCCCTAGCGCACCGGTATTTTCAAGACTGAAGCTTTATTGATACATTGTCATGCCAAAGTGAGGATCCCATTAGATATTGCTACAAGCATGTACTTACTTTTCACGAGAAAAATATTGCTAACTTACATTCGAATTGAGTATTTGATGTGTCTCAGCCGATTCCCACCAACTTTCAACAATGCATGCCGTTCTAATCTATTTATAAAGAAGAGACTGTCGAGACAACAGCTGATTGGTTGAAATTTAGTTGGGGTAATGACTTAGAAATATTCCAGTTCTTGTCATCAATCAGCAATATTCCTTTTTATGGCGACAGTGTGTAGTTCTCTAGAAAGGATGTAGAACCAAAATTGAAATTCTTCATTCACTTATATTTTTTTCTTGTGAAAATTAATTACATACTTATATAAATATATGCTGGAATCTTTACTTTGGCGTGACAATGTATTAATAAAGCTGCACAGTCTTGAAAATACTGGTGATATAGGGCAAGCGTAACAATGTCTGACCAGACGAAAATCATAACATTTTGACATTCTCTGTCTTTTAACTTCTCCCATATAGCTAACTCTTAAAGATGTGTGATAGCTTGTTGAAAAGGAAAACTATGACACGCAGATTACTGAAACACTTCACTGTAAACGCAAATACCAATAAACAAATGAAGGGATATGTGAGCAACTGCAATTTCTCTAGTTACAAACCTTGTCTCTTATTATATGTTTATCTAAGGAGCCATGTATTAGAACATAATATTTTCATGGTTTTGACCCATTTTAGTATCAGGCTTGCATCAGGTACATATAGTTCTTTAGTTAAATCGTAAGCAGTGTAGTGGAGAAGTGTATTGTGTTGATTATAATGAGGACAGGGACGAGTAACTCTGCAACTCACACGTGCCAGGGACGAGTGATTGGGAAATTTGTTCCCGAGCCCTGTTAGAATCAGTGAATTTAAGGAATTATTTAAAAATCTGTAGACATAGACAATGCAAGGACACTTTTAACATTTAACTTAGCAACAAAAAGTTATATATATATATATATATATATATATATATATATATATATATATATATATATATATATATATATTTTATATATATATATATATATATATATATATATATATATATATATATATATATATATATATATATATATATATATATATATATATATATATATATATATATATACTCTAGGATAGTCGCTAAGCTAGAACACTTGTAAAAATTTAAATTAATACGATCTTCCCCAATAAATAAAAACAAAGTATCACATTGATAAATTTTACTTCCAGCTGTCTCAATTCGTCATTTACTATGACTATTAAACAGCTGCTGCACTAGCACACCTGCAAAATTTTAATTAGACCGATCTTCCCCAACGCACAATACACGATCCGCTAATAAATTCAAATTTCACTTACATGTATATCTATACCTATTTAACTTTGAACAGCTGGTGAGCTAGCACACGTCTGAAAATTTTAATTAAAACGATCTTATCTTCACAAAAAAACAAAAATCATCACATGTATCAATTCTCATTCTAATTCTCTTTCTCTCTCTCTCTCTCTCTCTCTCTCTCTCTCTCTCTCTCTCTATATATATATATATATATATATATATATATATATATATATATATATATATATATATTCTCTCTCTCTCTCAATCACTGGCACAAACAGACTAAGATACATCGCAAATACAGCACAAAAAGCAATTAATGACGCATCACCAGAACGTTCTATTGACGAGTGATCGGTAACGTGAGCCATTATTATTGTGTTGGAAATTTTACTGGGCTTAGTACGAAACAAACACCAAATATCGTCCGCTAGTATGTTAGTTTATAGGGAATTTCACAGTGTTAGTAAGCGAGGTCGATAGTGTAGGGTAAAATCATTGTATTTCAAGTCAGAAGTCGGCGGTTCGATTTTTGCTCCTGGAGATTTTTTCTATTTCTATATAATCGAGAACTACCTCGTTTTCATTTGCGGTCACTATAGAACAAAGCAAATCAAATACATTCGGCAATAAAAAATAAAAATAGGCTCCGATTAGAAAAAAGTTCAAAACTTGTGCATAAATTACAAAATCAAAGAGTTGCTGTGTGAACGTATAAGGTAATCTTGTAAGTCAGAAAGACTCTATGGAGAAGCTTAGTCTTTTGTGAGGTTCATACTTGAGAGCTGCGTAACACAACGGCAAAATAAAAAAATAAAAAATATGGGCTGATATAACAGAGCCAAAGAGACCATATAAACGGAAAAGAAGCAAAAAAGGAAGTCATGAAAACTCCAGAGCGGAGCTTGTCTCATGTGGATCTTATGCATAAAAAGCCGCATGACACAATAGCAACAAAAATGGAAGAAAAGCAATTATAATTTACGGAGTACAAAGTCCATCGCAGAGTGTAGATAAACATTTGCTGTGAACAAAAATGGCATCCCCCTGGGATGGTAAGTGTTGCAGTTCCGATACCAAGATGGGGATTTTGCCAAATAAATTACAAAGGTAAAAGGTTAAATGCAAAGGACACATACAAAAATAGTTAAATATTTCTACTTAATAAAATACAAAATAGTTTAATATATTAAAATATTTATTGCTATATAAAATACAAATAGTTAAATATATATTGAAATGTTGCTATTTAATATTTTTTAAAAGTACGTAGAATTTTTGAAAGAGAATGAATATTTCTATAATCGTTAAACCAATGCCAAAGGAAGTGAGACAGAAAATTAGAACTTCCTTTAATACTCTTCCAACTAAAATATAATTCAGAAGGATAAATGCTTATAATTTAAAAAAAATTATCGCTAAGAAAAAATGCGGCAATTTTTTTTTTGTTAAAGTTCAGCTAGATTTAACAGAGTTATGAATCGGGGTACTTAAAAGGTAGAAAGTATAAGATGGATGCTTGACAGAAATATTTTGACATTGCACATACATAAATACCAGACCCTCGTTGGAAACTCATAGAGATTTGCCTCAGTGGGTTAAGAACAAAATAGCAAATAAAGACAATATATGTTATTTTTTTCTATGTCGTGGAATCAATTTTAAATACATCACACACACACAAAAACACAGAGAGAGAGAGAGAGAGCAACAAAATGCAATTTTGGAGAGATACAGTAATTGGTTTAATAGATGTTGGGTGAGAATTGTTAACGTGCAAGAAATTAGAGAACTGTTTCCTTAAAAGTTTTTGCAGCAATGCTCACCAGTATTGTACTAACACTAGTAGAAGCTGAAAGGACAATTATTCCTTAACTATTCCTGTTAAACCTAACTGAGCTGCAGAAACACCTAAACGGGCTGAAACTATATAAGTGACAGCTTGAACGTTTGTAGTGCTAACCGCTTTTATCGCCTCTGTAGATGTGCTATGCACAAGCTTCACAGTTTAGGTTGTACTGCTGGGGTTTTATTGTACATCTGTGTACAGTTTTGTGGGTCTTTGCTTTTTGAAACCGAAATGTAATTATACTTTGGTCATAGGGTACTCATTCTGCTTTTCAGATGCTACTGTTACGACTCTATGGTCTTAGAATAATGTAATAGAAAGAAAGTGAAACCAACAATGTATGTAAAAATCAACAAAAAATATATTTCTAGATAATTAAAATGAAAATTCAAAAAACTCTTACAGTAACGTGAATAAAAATCCAAAAAATCCAATAATCCTAAGTGTTCTAATCACAAGTCCTAAATATAAAGATTATAAAATGTTCCGAATGAATGAATGTTCCGAATGAATGGATAGTCTGCAATGTCCTGATGTACCAACGATAATGTAATCCAGATCATCTTTGAGAATGTCCACATGTATCCAAAAGTCATATATTTAAATCCAAAGGTTAATGAGTACTTTAGGTAACTCCAGTGAATGTTCCAATAAATTATTCCTTTCGAATTATGTATACAGCAGTACAGCATAACGGCATTACAGCATTACGAGATTAGAAGATTACAGCACAAATATTATTTCAAACAGTCTGATGATTCCAAAGACTGATCATAAAAACAGATGTTTTTAACAAAGGATTTAAAATTGGAATGATTATAATGCGCATATCAAGTTCTTACATACTCTTTGCAAATGATCTATTTCACAACAGGAAACGTGTCATATTACGATGCAGAATACAATACTAAATGTGTCTTTAAAATGGAAATATTCTCAAGAAATGGTAAACAACTCTGACCTTGAACTCAAATGTAGTCAAATGTAGCCAACATCTTGTTGACAACTTTAACCAAACTTAAAGTGCGACTTACTATTTGACACAATTTTAAAGTACAGTCATAGACCAAACGTTTAGGCACATTATAGATTCCATATACATAACAATACTTACTGAGTAGTAATTTTGTGAGGTAAAAGTCCATTTGCTCTTAGGCAATCAATTGTGTACTGGCTAAAATGAGCTGTAATGATTAGCTTTACAACTTCTGCTATATCCATTATTGATAGTGGACCTGATGTCAGCCGCGTAGGCAACAGTAGGAGCAGATCTCTATGTTGCATGATAAATTGTGTTTAATGTATTTTGTTTCGCTCTTCTTTTGTCTGCTGTTTAGTAGCCACAAAATTTAAAGCATTTCTTGTATTGGGGTGTAAAACATAGACTTCATTGGATTTTGTACAGTTTCCGTCATTTTTTCTTGTTGCTGTGCTTTGGTTGATTGTTCACTGTTAAAATTCCAACAGCTTTTTAAAGAAACAACTTTGCTTTTTGTCCACATAAACAAGTTACTTAAAACAGATATACTACCTCCTATCAAAAACAGATTGTACTGTTGAATTTGTATGATTTCTTTCACATAGTGCGATTTCAGCATCTTCTTATTTTATAGACTCTTGTTCTTTTTTTCAAACGTTCGATTGTGTTGTTGTTTTAAAAACAAGTTCAACTCACCGTGGATCTTTTGGCTTTTGTGAAGCTACCTTTCCAGGTTCCCTGTTAGCCTTAGTTTCATCTTCATCATTGTCCTTTCGCTATTTTCCATTTACATGTAATTAAATTTGGAAAGGTACCTAAATATAGTTTCGAGATGTTTAAAAGTTTAATTGCAAAATGACTTACAAGTTTACTTTGAATGGTAAAAATGAAATTGAAATCTAACTGGATAAATAAAAGAGACGAATTTCAAGCCATACAGTGAATGTCAAAAGTTAAACACGTTAACAGGTTAATCAGAATAAAAGGAAACGCAAACATAGTTCCATAAATGTTACAGAAAAAGGTATGAAGAAAATAGAGTACAAGAAACAGAGCTCGAAAAGATACCAAAATAATGAAAATTTCAGATTAATTAGCTAGTTGACAAGTAGAATATTACAAAGTTGACGAGCATTAAGTTAAAAAATTACATTAGATACAACTTTAAGAATACGAGATGTTCCATGAATGGAATTTTACCAACGGTGGCTTAATTTGTACAAAACCTGATGGTGTCCTCGATGAAGACAGCTCATACCTTATGCTTCCTTTATTCTATCCAATGTTTAATTGCAGAGAAAATTTTTACACTGGGCAAGTACTAGATACGTGATAGCCAGCGCAAACAGATAAACAAAATGCCAAGATGCCTTCCAGGAAAGACATACAAGATCACAAGAAAACAAATGAATCCTTCAAGATGGCTAACTTTATAGATGAAGAGATTTTGTACAGTATTTTCTAATCTATTTGACCTGTAAGAGTTTATTGTTGAGTAAGCAGCTACTTCTGCAATTACAATTATTGTAGCAATTGATGCTAAAGGTACAAATGTATAAACAACAAAGCAACTGGTACACATTTATTAAGATTAGTTCTATATTGTACTTGATACAGGCTTCTCCGTTTGTCTTTGCAAAGTCATCAGCATTTTCTTCTTTGTCTTCTGTTTTCTTTTTCAAACTGATACATTTGAATGTTGTCGAACTAATGCTAAGTGCGGATAGAGGCAATCACAGTTTGAATGAAAACAAATCCAGTGAAGTATATAATTCCATTTGATGTCATGTAATTAATTCATTTTGTAAACTGTCCAAGTTGTGGATTGGAAGAAATTTGCATATTATGATGTCACATTATAAATTACAAAATCTGACAATCATTTAGAAATTTTAGGAGTTCTAGCATACACACAAATTTCATACATTTTCTTTATTTGTTTTTTGTTCATTTTTTTCAAACTCTTTATCAGTCAAGCTTTTACGGGTTATCTCGTTGTATGCTGCATTATAATAGTTATATTCAACTCTTGTTTGTACTCTTCAATTTCTGTAAAAATCGGGTTATTGTTATTATTGTGTTAGATAAATTCTAATTCTTTATCAAGCTATACTATACTCAATCTCCTAAGCTATTTAAGTAGGAGTAAATTGGTTATGGTGGCGAAGGTTTTGAAATTAAAGAAATTGAAATCCCTGTTTGCGATGATGATGATGACGATGTGATAGAAAACAAAAGTTGATGCCACTATAAATCTTGCTAGTGGTTTTGCAGGGCAAAGTGATACTGGGCAACAAGCTATAGATAAAAACAATATTGGAAGAACTATTCAGAAATTCCGGTTATAATGTGGACTCCAACACTGTAAGCAAATATTCAGGATATATAATGTACTTGGATGGTTGTGTGGTATCATATTCTGGTAGGTATTTGTTGTTGGCTACATAATGCCTGTTGGGGATGAATGTTCCTTTTTGATAAAATGATACATGTCGATATCGGTGATCAATTCCAGCCGCACCTTAGACATCTCGAGCGCAGCAACCCACGAAAGATCAAGACTCGAATAATACCAGGCAGGATCTAACTTGCAATAACACAAGCATATGTCTCGAAAATCGTCAGCCAAAAGCAGCACGTCTGTTTTCAGATACAAGTAATGATATTCGCCAAGGGTTTTGATACCAAATTTGTCCCAGACGTTACAGGAGTATTAGTAATCAGCGTCAGAAACATCCATGTGGTTAAGTTGACTAAAGAAATCTTTTTTCTGCGGCAGACTAGTTTCATCAAATTTGTTCCATGACGACATGTAATCATACGGATAGATTCCTTTGCACGTGACCAAATCGAGATAGTCGCCAAATTCCTTCGCGTTATATCGAAACACTTTTGTATTTTTGACCAGTCCATCCAACGAGTCTGACATAAAGTGATAACTATCTATAAAACGCAGATTGCCAAGTGAAAATGACATGTAGCGCTCCATGTTGTTTGGGATACGGGTGATTTACTTGTCATAGTTTCCAAAGTGTTTTATGATCAAGTGCGAGTCATAGCCGCGCAAATTATGGAGCCCCACCGTTATAAACTCGAGCAACTTTAGATGAAGATTGCACTTTTTATGGGCGGCACCGCGATATTTACCAGCATAATGACAACGATCTCTGACTCGGTCATAACTAAAATGGCTCTTCGCAAATCCAACACATGTCAGATTTTATAAAAATGCCTCTGTCTTCTGCCGTATAAATCATATTTACCGCGGGAGCAGCGCTTACATATTTTACTTCGTGAAGCAGACTGTTTATGAAATATTCTACGCAGTCAGCACCGCGAAATAAATTTATGGGTTTGCTAAGGCTTTTGTTAACGCAGACCATCTTGTACGAATAGCCGCAGGGAACGTGCTCTTGGTATTCTCTGGTAAAAGGAAATTTTTTGATTTTTGTCACAGCCCGCAACTGAAACAGTGAGCGCTTCAAAATCGGCATAAATAATAAAAAGCACTCTCGTTTTATGCTTTAACTTTTCAAATGCTAAATTATATTTGTATGTGCCTGCCATGGAGACTCTCGTTGTATTAATGCAATCCCGGCCATGTTGTGCAAGTAGGTCTTCGCCTATAAAACCATGAAGACATTTTCTGCAATAGAACATTCTGCCGTTGTGTTTGCTGTACTGGCCACTCCTAAGTGCACTAAATAAAGTTTTTGATCCAGCAACAGTGGCCGTCTGTTGTTTCATTATAAATGTAAAGCAAGTCCACATTTTTTTCACAAGTCGCCGACGACAAATGCAATGGATAAATCTTGCCATGGTCCACGCCAACACATTAACGAAATATTATTTTGCCGCTCAAACTTTGGAACGGAATGAATCTGAACAGGAAAACTTGTGTGTGTAAAATCCAACTGGTTTTTATAAGCTGCATATTTGCTTATTCGATTGGGATCCTTAACCGCGGGAAACAGTGTAGACAACACCGTTCACACAAAACACTTATTGTCATTGTTTTTGACGTTAGCGCAACTTTGACCGTTTTTGGTTCTGGCTGGCAATTCCAAAAAGGATCGTCCAAAAAGCGAATTATACTTAGAGGTGCTTACAACACATCTTGAAACACCAAGCACAGTCCAGCCTGAACATTTTCTGGATAACCTTTCTGTGTCATTTCCAAGGGCTTCAAAAACGCTTTTGACGTCTACCTGACTTCTCGCAAAGGCGCGTACTGGTTTGCTGATAAAATGCGATTCAGTTTTCGTGTCAGTGATCTTCGTATAAAAACACGCAAATGCCAATAGAGAACTTTATACCGCGATGTAAACGCAGCTCAGCCGATACAATATGTTTTATTTTTGCTCTGTCACCCTCACTACGCTGCCAAATGCTCCCAAATTGTAAAAGTCTTGTCGTAGCCAGCAAAAGCTTCCTTGCGTTTAGTGAATCTCGTGATTGTGCTCATAGTATACAACTAAGTCGCTTGTTCGGAAAAATTTAGCAACGTTATCTGCAGCCGCTAAACAGAACATGCCGCTTGATGCAAGAGACGCTGTGGCGAAATAACATGTTATTATTGTAGTGATATTAACTGGACCAAGTTCGTTCAATAGCTTTCACTGCTTGTCCGTGAGGAAAACCTGCGTCATGGGAATATTTAACGGTTTTGTCACAGTGAGGTTTAACTCAAAATTCGCATGAGGATTTCTGTAGAGGGTCACGATGGCATCGATCAGCGTTTCAGGCTGCTCCAAGTAGACATCTGTAATGTAGACAAGTGTATCTGACATACTATATAATTTGACTGAACAAAATGTACGACTCCGACCCAAACGAAGACGCTGTTGTTACCGATTACGTTGAATACAACCAAGTGGAAAATATGCACCTGCATTACAATACGAGGCCACAGAAATATACCAGAAAATATCACATCAGAAACAAGTTAGCGCGATTTTTTTCTACAGTACGATGAAACAGCCGAATTCAACACAATCTTTAACTAGTTTATTACGCTAAGCCTGCCAAGGTGACAAAAATCATCAAGTTTGACTGAGTATTCAGTAAATTATTTCTGCTTATGGGCCTACCCGAATAAACTGTCATTTGCAAGCCTGTGGCCAGCAAACAGATATTAGCTGAGTACCAAAAAATCATGCCTCAACACTTGCCAATAGATACCTAACGTTTCTGGGGTGTTTTTCGCAGCAAACATGTTGCCAACAGAACTTTTTACTTTGCTGACAAAGTTGCCTTTTGAAATTCTTGTTCAAAAAAGATCACAAAACAAGTACGCCAGTATGGTCAGAAACTATGTACGTTACAGGAATTGTTTTTAACACTTCAAAAACTGTAAAAACTTCTTTGGTCTCGTTTGCGGTGTAGCCTTTCTCAAACTTTTTTATATTTGGAAAATGTCACTTGTTCGTCCACATGAAATTTCTGTCTAAAAATAGTTTGCTAGCGACGTCCTGGTGATTTTGCTTGTCGCTAGCCTGTGATATTGTCATTCCAATGCTTCTGTGTTTAGTATTGTTGTATTTGTTCACGAGCGACTGTAACCCGTCTACATACTTATTTGTCTTTTTTTCGTAAAATGCTGCCAAATCTTTCGATTACAAAAGCTTTGCGTTCATTAAACATAGAAAACTTACGAATTCTATTTTGTTCCAGCCAATTTTTAAACGTGTTATTGTAAAATTCCCCGCCATGATCAACCCAGAGTTTAGCTGGTTTGCTTGATCTTGTTGCCATTTCTAAAGCTCTCTGATAGCAGTCCCCTTTTTATTCTTGAGTGAAAAGCCCCATGCATACTTGCTAAACACGTCAATAATATTCAACAAGTATTTGACGCTACCATTACTTCTGGAATATTCTTTTAGGTCTATCGGATCGGCAGACCAAATGTCATCGACGCCATTATCAACAACTGTGCGTCTGGAAAACGTTTTCTTGCCGGCCGGTTTGTGTAATTCTTGGGCATTATTGTCACCGCGGACCTTTCTACACCAAGTTTATATTTTAGATCGATAGTGCCTGTCACAAAAGCTCCGTCTAGGCGTTCTCTATGTCTCTTTGGTTTTATCGCGGCTAACTCATCCATCAGAGTCTTGTCGCAGAGGAGTTTTTTCCTCTGGAAAGTACCTGTAGCAAATGTCATGTCACATAGCTGTGGCATCTATTCGATTATAAGGCTCTTGACCGGGCAGTGGATGGTCATTTGCACCGAGTTGCTCATGCAGAGGATTATAAGGACCTGTATATTTGTGTCCTTTAAGAGTCCAACCGCCTTTTGGTTTAGGAAGTTTTTCAATGATCTTGTGCAGATCAAAGGTACCTCCATATATTGTTCGACGTTTGCAGACAGTACAATGGCCAACAATTGTATTGCTTTGAATACATTATATCGTCAGAACAAACAAGCATATAGATCTAGCAAAATATAAAATTATGTCTAAGACAACGATGGGCTGTGTTTCCATGCAACCATCTGAGGCAAAATTGACAAACCTAGATTGTGTTTTCTTGCAAACGGCACACAGCGACTTTATTACAGGACGCCCGTTTTTTGTTTGAGATTGCATTTCTTCAAGGCTATCAGTATTCCTTCTGCACGATAAGCACCACGACGCTGTCATTATACTTGACGTTTAGACAAAACGCTTTTAGAAACCAGCTTGTCATTGTCTAAAGTTGGAAAAGCGTTAAAATTTAGTAAGATGTCTAATGCGGATTTTCCTTTGTGTCGTGATCTGATAAAACAAATACAATAAAGACCACAAGCTGAGCTATCCATATGTGGAATCTGCGTTGAATTATAAATACGATCGCGTCCTGCACCAGAAACATTTTTTGATGGCATTGCATGGTGGCAGACCAAACGTTTCAAAGTATTCGACAGCATCACTATCTGGTTTGTTGAAAATCGCAACCGGGTGCGTTCAAGCACCGTCATAATAGTTTTCGCTTTGTTTATGACGCAGAATTCCTTAATCTTAATTTTGTTTGGCAGCCTATCCTTAGAAAAAAAACACCGCGAAATGATTTTACGCCTTTGAGCGCTTTTTCGGTGTCAAAATTGCTTAGCGGCGTGTTGTTGCTGGATATTGTAGTCCTCGCCTCTCTGTGTTTTTGCCCATACCGCGTCCAAAAGGCTTGCTGAGAAGTCCTGGCAACATCATGCCCGCGCTACAGCAGCAAGTAGAAGTGGTAAAACTCCACTTTGCTTCTTCAATTGCGCTGCAGACAGATCAAGTACAACACGTTTCGCTGCCCCTTTTTAGCTTTGTACCTTGTCATGCTGCCGTTTTGTCAACATGAGCTAGTTGCCACCAGAAGATGACTGTATTGATGTCAACTTTATCGACAACGGGCAACCACGAGATGCGGAGAGCGCAATTGTTTTAAGTTGTGCTTCAGAGAGAAAGAGTTCAACTTCCTGATACGACATTTCTATCTAGATTGTTTAGACAAAACATTATCTGCGTGTAATCCTCTGACATTGGTTACCTTTTCTGACGCGCCAGACATCGCTCCATTTGCCTAAGCCATTCGTATTGAAGCAAGAACTGTTAATATTTTGGGGCCAATACCGTAAGAAATGGTAATATAGCTGGTAAAGCGCCGCCAATGCGAGATATTTGTTTGGCCGATAACTTGATAGTTAAGCCAGTATTAGAACGTTTAGCCGCATTAAGATCTGAATTATTTTTTAAATTTTTTTTTGCTTAATGTGAGAACGCGTGTCCTTGATGCAATTGGCTATTTCCAAGTCTAATGGACACACCTGCTTTTTTTCTGTGCGTTGCAGCAATCAATTACTGTTGTTATGGCGTTAAAACAACTTTACTGAAGTATAACTCATTATACTAATTCTGTTAGACAATAACCGTCATCTTGCCACTAAGAGCGTCAAGCGTGAGAAATAGGTCCGCAGTAATTACAGCATATACGTGATAGTTTGCGGCTGCTGCTGGTTGAATAGTCCACTTGACTTCGACGTCCGCCATGTAATCTTTTATGCGTTCTCTATGTTTGGAAATGTCAAAGTGATAGTGTACTGGTTTGCAAAGCCCTCCAGAGATACCTGTGTTCCCGTGTCAACATCCTGATATTTCTTTATAGCTTCCTGAAGCATAAAGTATGCTCACGAATAATTTCTATTGGCTTCTGCAAAATTACATTCGAGTTCGCTTTCAGGATATCGTCTGTTGTTTACTCTGACAGCAATACGAGTCAACCCATGTTGTCATCTACCTGGCTGCTTTCTTCCTGGTCTTCGTCTCTTACAGCGCGTTGAAAGGCTACAAATATATGTCTAGGTAGGTCGCTCCCAGGCAATGTGGCTATTCTACACGTAACCGCTAACTGCGCTGCTAAGTACGTGACACCTTTGTAGGCGCGCATTTGCTCGAAATACAGTTTCTTGCTGAACCTAGAAGATTATCCATTTCTAGCGCGTGATAAATAGAGGGCGTTATCTTTGTCGTCCAAAGAGATAAGTTAGTAAAAATGAATTGTGCATCATCAACGCTATCTGTATGATGCATATAAGTATTAGGATCGGATCTTTCAAAAACCAGCCTGTGCTTAACGCCTGTAAAAACAGTGTCAATATCGCGGCAAAAACCACCAATGGAGCTTAGCGGCAAGAGCATACAAACTTCATTGTGACCTTCAGGGAGATTACGCTTTACTGCAAAACCGAGATTATAAAGTCCATTTTCTGGAGCAATAAAGGCATTACGAATGGCTCCTCGAAGTTCTGCCGGAGTTTGCGCCGCTCCAGCAAGAGCAGAATTAGCATCAGTAAGAACTTTAGCACCTTGCTTATACTTGTTGCTAACCGCTGTATTGATCGTATCCTTGTACCAAAACATGTTTTTGGCTGAGCTTCTGCTGTGGTCGTCGCTCATCGAAATCAGGTTCATGATTGTGCTGGCAGCAGGCAGATAGTTGCTAATGTCCTCAACTGTCTGATTATTAAGTTGATACAACGCCGTCTTAAACAAACTACAGTCATTATTTGTTAGCGCTATGTTTGTATTAGCAGCATAGTGTGCGGATCGAGCAGCATCTGTTTGCGAAAATCCTCTGACTTCAAGAAAAGCTTTGTGAGGCAACAAGTTAACATCTACATTACGCGTGTCAATAATTCTTGTTTCAGGCATGTTCATCTGATGTGAGTCCTTGTCCAAGTATTCAACATACTCTAATTCCGTAGTTGACTCATAGATTGGCGTCTCGTGAAGTATTCTGGTGTAAACCGTGACATCATGTTTATACTTCCTTGTTACACATAAATTCTGTTTAGACCTGATCCAGCCATAATATTTCTTGTGTTGAATTTTTTTATGTGCGCGTCTCGAGTTCACTCATAATATCTTCGCCACGCTTGGACATTTTTATATATATATATATATATATATATATATATATATATATATATATATATATATATATATATATATATATATATATATATATATATATATATATATTTGCAGTGCTAGTCATTACACGTTCAGCTTCTTTTCTTGGTGCAATTTCCTTGATGATTTCTTTGACAGGCTCCAATGCAACTGGCTTCTGTAAAACAACAAGGGCAATTGGAGCAACTCGTTTGACTATGCCAGTGGCTGCCTTATAAATCTTTGAAAACAGCGTTGATAAAAATCCTCCTATGATCTTTTGCGCTTAATTCGTCTTGGCTTCATTTATACAACCCGGTTACATAGTTTTGGGTAGCGCCCGCAGATGCAGATAACATGTTATTCACTTATTGTTAAGGTTGACGTTTCCAGATTGATCCGTTATTGACATCGTGATATCTGGTATGCTATAAACATTGGTGATCCAATAATAAATGAGAGGCGACGGTTTTACTTTCATGAGCGATCCTGGTGGCGCATTTGGACTAAAGCTATATATGACATGGCTATGACCGCCTCGCGCATGGTATGATCCTTCAGCTATTGAACAGCTTATCAGCAGGCTGCTTACATCACTAATGTTGACAGGAAAGTCGCCATCGTGGACGCCATCGCCTTGCAGAACTTGTGATTTAAAGCCTAATAAGTTTCTTAAGTTGTCATTGATTGTAAATTCAATTCTGTAGCTACCTTTGAGCGTTATCCGTGTTTTAAGCGTAGAATAATTTGGAGCAATTTCTATGTTGTCGCTCGCATGGCCTTTTTCTGTCATCAACCTTTTTATCTCATCAGCAATGTCAACAAGGTTGTATGCTCCTGGAATTATGGTCATAACTGTCCCAGCGTCATTAGCAGAAATAAAATACATAAACTTGTTATCACCAGCTGTAATATTATGAAATGAGTTTCATATTCCTGCAGAGATCTGAGCAATTTCACAGCGAGTATCCTGCGATAATTCTATATGTGTGTTATATCTGATAGTAAAATGACTGCTACTTCCCGATGCTGACTTAGAGTCAAAGAGAAAAGTTTGCGACATCTAGTCTACATCAAATCTTTGTATAAAAATTTGTATTCTGCTTTGTTAAGCACGTTTTGTTGGAGCAGGTGATCTAGTATGTGATCTCGTTGTCTATTTCAGCGCCATCATTGCCAGCTTGTTTGCTGCTAGCAAGCAGCTTTTGACGCATGACAAGCTCGGTTGAATTTTTGTAGTATTTTATTCCTTTACCTGTCTTTGACATTTTAAACATTTTTTTCAAATTTGCTTACAGCTTGTCGCACTGGTGATGGTTGCTGCGATGAGGTTGATTTTTTTTGTGCTGGCTTTGGCGGTGGTATCAATGCAGGTTGTTGCGCTAATGTTGGTTGTTGCGGTGATGAACTAGATACAAGTCTGATTTCTCGCGTTGATGGTGGTAGTTCTGGAAATATTAAAATATTGATTCTTCTCGCGGAACAGGTTCAAATCTCCACTGTATAGGTACAAGATCAGATTCACCTCTTTCCGCCATTTCCCGCATACGTTCAATTTTTTTTTCTTTGTTTTTGCAACGAGTCGCAGGTCTTTACCAAGTTCTTTTGTTTTTTTCTAATTGTGGTACAATTTCAAGAATCTCCTTTTGTCTTTTTCCCCACATTTGGTTAAACTTGGCTACCTCTTCTCTTAATTCTTTTATACGCTGTAAAACTGCTTCACTTGGTTCTAAATGTTATCATTGCAGGTCTTCATGTTCATCAACCAATATTCTCGTATCACGAAGTACTTACTCTATATATTCTTTTCTCTCTCTCTCTCACCAAACACCTCTTCTAGCTCAGTAAGAATTGGAGCAATCTGTTCAAACACAGCCTGTTGATCCTTAATTATGTGTTCTTGTTGTTCACTTAGCACTTTGATAAGCTTATTTGGCCTAATATTATGCTCTGTCGCAGCCTGTTCTATTTTTTCTGTTAAGGCTTAAATAGCTTTTATGCTACATCGCGCCGAAATACCTGTTCGCCAGTTTTTCCTGCGAGTATGCGACCACGCAATTGCTGTTGCTGCTCTGCATATCTGCGCATAATTTCAGATTTATATTCTTGCGTATGTATTCGAACAAATGTCATTCTATACAAGGTATTTGCATAACATATTGTTGAAGACACGGTTCGTAATACTGCGCCATGTTGTTAAACGCAACATTTAATCTTGCAGATAAAATTCATCAAAGCCGCGACGATACATTTCAGGAATGCTTTCTGCATCTCTGTGAATAGTCATAAAATCATGTTTGCTGATGCTAGTGGCTTCGTGATAACGCTGTTTGAACTTTACAGCAGCTATACCACGACAATAATCTCGCGCAATAGAATCTATGTCACGGTTGTCCAAGCCAGGAAACAGCATAAAGCAACCCGTACTGCGGGGAATACATTTTGGCACGTCATAATAAGATTCCGCCAAGTAGATAGAATTGCAGCACTTATTTCGCGACAGTGAAAAATGTTTTATTTTGTTCATGTTGTCGCGATCGATTTTGATGTCGTCAAATTCATTAACAGAGTCAGTGGGGGAACTTTCAGTTCCTGCTTCAAGTTCTTCTACAGGCTTTATTTCTTCTGGCTCTGAAATTGTAAACACGTCGCCAATTGCCTCATCAAATTCTTTAAGCGTTTTGTGTTTGTCTTGACCTGGATTTAGCGTGTAAATGATCACGTTGTCGTAATTCAGCCCGTTGTTCAGCAGCATATTTGAAAGCAAATGTGTCCTGTGACGACCCGTTGGACCAACGATCATGTATCAAATGACAAAGTATCAGTTCCACAATTAGAACGATTGATGACGTTATTGAATATCTAAATATCAATAGGCGGCCAGGAATACTAGTGGCAATTGATTACAAAAAGGCAATCGACTCTGTATCAGAAGAGTTTATAACAGAAGCATCTATAATGTTAGGACGACAGAATGGTTCCATTTAGGATGTGGGAAAAGACTGGGGTATTTTTTTCCCCCTTAGCTTTTGTACTTGGCGTTGAAATATTGTCATTAAAAGTCACGCAAACCGAAACCAGAAGAGATGAAAATCTTCCAGGTATGTTTTCGGCAAAATATGCGCTTAAAATACTACAATATGCAGAAGATCCTTGGCTCCTTTTAGATGGGTTAAAGGGCTTTAAAAATGTATCGAATACATTTAAGAATTTCTGTGTATTTAGTGGACAGTACATTAATTATCAGAAAACTATTTGATAGTAAAAAATGTGAAAATTCTAAATATGGTGATGGAATATATCACCAAATACAGAAATATAAAATATTTGGAATATATTTCAGGACATGTCAAAAAATGGGTGGGAAGATTAGAACAAAATTAAGCAATAATCATGTTGTTAAAGAAATTAGATTTAAGCATATCAGTGAAAATTCATATAGCAACATCAATATTTAATGGAACCTATTTGTATTACAGAGACTATTTTCAATGAGATTTATGCAACTGTTTTCAAATTTATACGGAAAAAATATGAAAAACAATAAAACAGCGTTCGAAAAAATTAAATTAAATATTTTTTGTTGTGAACTTGAGAAAGGAGGTTTAAAAATGACTGATTTTAGAGACATGCAAAATTCTTGTCTATTAGTGTTGATATTCTAATTGACGAGTGGGTTAGATTCCTTCTGAAAATGAATTCCACTGTGTTATGGTGAAAGATGTGGTAAAAAGTTTGCAATATTTAGGGTGAATGCAAGCTTTACAAGTATGAAATGTACACATTTATTGACTACTTTTTATTAAAACTTATTGAAAGTATGGTTAATAAATAAAAAGAAGATTTACAATGCTGCGAATGTTCTATTTGAATCATTATCGAATAACATTACATTCTTATATCATAAAAATTTGTATTCACAATCACTAATGAGAAATAGCATCGTATATGTAAATGAGCAGTCGGGAAGACTAGTCTCCTATAAGTAGTTACTAAGAAATCTTTAATACTATCTATCACATAGTTTATATTGTTTTGGGGTTTTTTAAATAACGTTTTCAAACATTTAGTTGTTACGGAGGAATCTGCCTTTTCCAGAATTTTACTTTCATAATATACCTACTGTTGTTCTTACCGCGGAGAAATATAGAATATTAATTGTTACAACTAATTGTTACTGAATGTTAATTGTTACAGCTAATTATTACAGAATGTTAATTGTTACAGCTAATTATTACAGAGTGTTAATTGTTACAGCTAAGAATTGTGAACCATATTTACACCGAATATGGATAGAAACATTCTCGTTGTCTGTAATGTCTGTAAAAAATGATGGTGTATATGGGAAACTACCATTTGAATGTTCTAAGGAAACACGATTACGAGTATTGTAGTGGAAAATATTGTATAATATTTACCACTCGTAAACCCTATTAAACAAAATGAAGATAGTTTTAAAAACGAAAATTGTCTATATTGTTGTGAAACAGAATATACAAAACATTTTCTTTTGTTTTCTTTTCTTTAAGTCAGAATATACAAAACATTTTCTTTTGTTTTCTTTTCTTTAAGTGCTCTCAATTAAAAAAATGTTTGTCTTATATAGAAAACATTATTCTTCAACAAAAAAAAAAAAAAAAAAAGGAAAAGCAAGTTGACACTGAATAATGTAATATTTGGTATATCACAAATGAATACAATAATTTTAATAGCTAAATTATGTAACAGCAAGTTTAAATATGGAAACACAAAAAATATATATCTCATATTTGAAACGGAAATGGCTTTAAGAAAATATAAGTTCTACTCATCTAAAAAAGTTCATTTTTATATCATAATACGCAATGCATATGATTGGTTTGGTGTTTTACGGCACGGCAGCACAAGTAGATTATTTAGTGCAGAGGAAATTGGAGAAGAGATCCTTTCGCAAGGACAGAAATACAAATGAAATATCAAATAATTCTCCAGGGCTTATCTAAATTATTATTATGATACTGTACCTAGTTTTATACTAGGCATAGGTTTTCGTTTTGATTGCATATCAATTTAATGATTGTCAATTTTAATTGTACATTGTAACAAATATTTTGTATTTGTCATTGTATTTGGAGTATTGATGACAACAGTGCAAAATATTGCAAGGTGGCACATGTGATGATTCCCCGAGCCATGTCCACGATTATATATATATATATATATATATATATATATATATATATATATATATATATATATATATATATATATATATATATATATATTCATTCAGCACATGATACATGGAGTCCCAGTATATTTGGTTCAGGAAGAACCCGGGAAGCGAATTGAAAGGAACTTATTTCTGTGATGGATGTATACGTTATATATTATTGGCACGGTAAAAAGTCTTTTTAATCATTCCCGTCTCAGTCCTATATGAATCGTTCTAAAGCTCTATAGAAGGATTAAATGAATACTATTAGTTTTAAATGAGATTAAATTATATAGCGAACTACTCTAAGCACTCAATATTAGTTTCAATATGGAAGCAAATCAAAAAAGCTAATGTCCTTAAAAGAAAACAGAATGTTTCACAAAGTATACCTTTATTGATCTGACGAGTAATATCAAGCTTTATAAAAAAATAACAATCAAAATTCAAAGTATAATAATGGTACAAATGTATAAAATAATTCCTAAAAACCTCCAATAAATACCTTCAGGGAAAAGAAAACATTGATTTTAGTGTACTCCAAAAACACTGAAAATATATAAAGTGTATTCACTTCCTCTTAATGATGGACATAAAGAACACAAAAATCAAAATTTTACTAAGTTCTGAAGAAAACTTATTTATGAAAAACAAAAATGACATGATTCTTTTTTCTTTTTTTTTCTTGCCATTTTATTTTTGCGATCAGAGATTTTGAAGCCCATAATACTTCTTTTTGACATAGAAATGCTATTTTCTTTTTTCTTTCCTACGTAAAAATGTCAATAGAATTGCTTTTTCTTTCTTTCTTTCTATGTTTTGCGAGCCATTTTTTTGGAAATTATTATGATCTCAAGCACAGTAAAAAGAAAGATGTTTTAAACAAAATGTAATGAAACGACCTAAATTGTTTTCGCGTGCATGTTTCCTCAATACGAGTTTTGTAGTAATAAGCTGGCAGTTTCAATGATATGCGAGAAACTATGGGTATGTTCCAAACTGCCTAAAAAGTACATCGGTCTTCACATTTATTGGAGATAATTTATTTCAATAATAATAATAATAATAATAATAATAATAATAATAATAACAATAATAATAATGATCATGATCATGATAATAATAATAATAATAAAATTTAATAATAATAATAATAATGACAGTAGTAGTAGTGGGTAGCAGTAGTCACAGGACCGCAAAAATCTATGGCTTATTATCAACCCTAAAAATATTAAAATTTCTCACACAAAAAAAGACTTACATTTAAATTATATTCCATTTAACTTAAACATTACAAAAACGGATTTCTCAGGAACACTCTGCATGTGTAAACCTTCTGATTTACCTTTTTCACTGAGCAGTTGATAACAATAAATATATTTTTAAAAAATCATGAACAAATGCTCCCACTGCCATGAGGACACAGAACAAATAGAGAAAATGACAATCATGGTTTGCGTCTTTTCAAATGGGATGATGAAAAAAAAATTAAAAACCCTGTGCATTGTACATCAAAGACCTTACACCTTAACAATCAATTATTCTCCGCAAGAAACTTTAGATTTACATCCAGTTACACAGTGGTGGATTTATCAGCGCCGGGATTGACGAGGCGCAAGAGAGAGAGAGAGAGAGAGAGAGAGAGAGAGAGAGAGAGAGAGAGAGAGAGAGAGAGAGAGAGAGAGAGAGAGAGACTTTTCATTAGGTACAAGTTACAAAGATAGCGCGTGCGCTACAGGCTATCAGAGAAAGAAGAAAAGCCTTGTACCATAAACATTAATTTCCGGCAACCGCTGGCCATAAGCAAGAAGAGTGTTGCTGAGCATTCATATCTGGTAAAAGGAGTGATGAGTCACTTACAAATGCCACCTTCTGATCGATTTATAGAAATTGCACGAGACAAAACAGACTAAAATAACTTGTTTAAGTATCTTTGATTTTTTTCTGGTTCATAAAGAGAAAATAAAGTGCACAAAGACCTATACATATACAATCGGATTTTTACTGGTATAGAATGTATATAACGAACTTAAAGTCCTTGATAACAATTAAAACAAAGATCGTTTGCCTCCTGTAAATGAATAATACTATAAAAAAGGAGATGTATGAAGGAGCCCACATTAGGCGGTCGTTGGGTCTCCTAATTATAACAAATTACGACATTAAGAAAACCGGCAGAAGAGCAGAGACCAGGGTGAAGTAGAAGGGGAGTTGAGGGCGAAGAGAATATCATTTTATCTTTTACCGACACGGCCACCAATCTCTCTCTCTCTCTCTCTCTCTCTTTCTCTCTCTCTCTCTCTCTCTCTCTCTCTCTCTCTCTCTCTCTCTCTCTCTCTCTCTCTCTTAAGCATTGTGTGATGGTATGTCGATAAAAACATCAGAGGCATTAGCAAACAATGCTGAAGACAGGCCACAAATGCGGTAAAAACTGAGCTGTCGCATGAAAAATGGACCTCTCGTATAAAATTTCAAAGATCAAGAATGTGATTGTCCCTGTTCACTGAAAAAAGGTGAATGGTGAAGATTGGTTCCGCTATTTCTCTCATATCTGATAAAATATGCAAGGGAGATATTAAACGCGTATATAACACTTTAACTCCTCCAACGATTATATCGACATAACATTGCAGAATGCGCGGAGAGACTGGTGGCCGTGGATTGAGTCAACAACTCGATCTCAACCGACACACACACACACATACACACACACCACTGTAAATAAGAACACCCACAAAGCTACCAAGAGATTATTTCTGTTTTGGAAAATGGCCTAAAATATTCTTCGACTCGTTAACTATGTAAATCTACATAAGGAAAAATTAAAAATCTAAAAACAAATGATATCAAGATGTACCTAAACTATATATTCCTCTTCTTTCTAAAAATTGCCTATATTAGAATCGTAAACGAGCCATTTTGTTATAATATAAGCCATCATGTGAAAGCATGAAATACGCTTTGTAATATGTAATACATTTTCAGTCCATTCAATACCAAAGTCCAAAATGTATTGATACCAAAAGTAAACTACATCATATATGACATTTGGAGTCATGTTTTTTTCTTCTTCTAAAGTATAAGTAAAATTAATAACAAACTTTACTTTTTGTAAACTTTTTTTTTTTTTTTTTTTTTTTTTTTTTTTTTTTTTTTGAAAAAAAAAAAATCTCCATGCTCGTTGAATTTTCCATGTTAAATTCAGAGAAGTCTCAATATTCGTTTTATGAGCAGAAAATGATCGACACAAAGGAATTTTCCCACGTTAACTAGACTCTATCGTTCCGTGTATTCAAGATTTGTCTGGTTACTTGATCTTTATTTTACTGTCTTCCTTTCAGAGATAACTGTCAGACAGTGTTCAGGGACACAGACTTCCTCCGGCCGTTATCAGAAACTATGGTGACGATGTCGCATTTTACATCCGGGGATGGTCCACGCGTACAACGGATTGATAACACGTTGATGGCGCTCACTTATTATTTGTTAAGTAAAGAAATGGTGACAGAAGTCAGAGCCTGTGTTGCAAGGACAATGTGAAAAATGGGAGTAGTTTCAATTATTTGTAAATACTGTTTTTTTTTTTTTTGGGGGGGGGGTTTGTTGTTTGTACAAATAACCATGAAACCAGAATTCTAACTTTCTGAGCTAATATATCCATTGAAATGAACAAATTGCATTGAAAATAATGAACAGTGCATTACAAAAATAATTTCACCAAACACATTTAACCTTTTTAGGTACACGGTTGCCTACTTCACGAGGAATGACTATTTGTGTCCTCAAAACACTGTATAGGTATATTATAGTAATTACTTGACATTCTCCATCCCCCACCCAAGTAGCGTACTAACGGGGGGGGGGGGGGACGGGGCGGTTGCCTCGGGCGCAGGAGGTCTTGGGGCGCCAAAATAGCTGATAAGACTTCGGGCCCCGTATTCTGGTCCTTTGAGCCATCATCGTCGCCCTGGGCGCCAATTACCCTTAACACGCCACTGCCCCACCCCCATTTATACACTCAACCAACCGTTTCAGTTCGGAAGTAGTAAATTACTTGGGCTCTATGTGAAGTTTTCGTCATTTTCTTCCCTTACATTTTCATAACAAACATCATTTTGCCAACTTTACATTTAGTAATGCTCAATTGATACTGGGGCCCCGGGTGGCCAAGTGGTCAAAGGCGCTCGCCTTTACAGATCACTCACACATCTCATCTCTGTCCGCGTGAATTCGAGTCTCATCTCCACCAACGTGGATATGTGAGAAAGCTTGCCAGTGATTTTTCTCAGGGTTTTCCCAGGTTCTTCTTCCCCCAAATATACTGGCCGCCATGAAGTTCATGTGCTAAACAATTATATTCCATACGTGAGCGGTGTCCGGATGTGTGTTGCGTCAGGCCATCTTTTCTGAAACATAGCGCGATTCCGGCGAGCTATCATAGGTTACGCAGATCTGATTTGCTGAAAATACCGACTTTAATTTATTTTGTAAATTGCCTTTCCAATATCCGCACATATATCGATGTATTAAGGGATTTTGTAAGCATCAAGTCGTGATCTTTCAGACTGGTTTGTGCGTCAATAAGGATTACAACAGGATTTTTTCAAAGGTCAGTACCTTTATTTCGCGATTATTTTTGAACAGAGTAATGAAAATTTATAGCTATGCAGATTAACTTGGAATATTAAAGTAAATTGAACTCTAGATATAATGGAACATTGAAGGGGAATTGTTTCTGTAGAAACTGCACAAAAAAGTCAATATCCATTATGCATACTTGACTTCAAAATACATCGCTAAAATGAAACTTTGGTATTGAGTGGCATCTGCTATTGAAATGGATCAAACATTGTTTCTTCAAAACACGAAAAACATGACTTACATCAAAAGTTTGCAAAATTCTATATAATCAACTTGATTGTATTGGTCAAATAAATAAACAAACTGCATCGATGATTGTGACAAAAGACAAATTCTAATATTCGCACCAGTTACTCGTAAAGTGTGTTGCAAAAATGGACATTATTATGTAATTACATAAGAAAAATGTATACATATTGAGAGAAAAAAATCTAATAAAATATATATTTCCATATCAAATTTGTAAAATGACGTTTGGTAAAGCTTTGAAAACATCAAAAAATTCTTATTCCACTTTTTCTTTCTACAAACAAAACACCCCTTCTCACCAGCAAGCAAATATCAAACTTTGAATCAGAAAAAAATGGTATTAGATTAGATAGAAAACCCCAATTTAAATCATACGTCCCAATGTCGTAGATAACACCAAATTAAGAGTGATACTAAAATACGAAACACCAAAACTTTCAAGTTTATACATCAAATTTAAACAGAATAATTTATCAGTGTATCAGTAGTGTAAAAGATAAAATACGAAAGGGATATATATATATATATATATATATATATATATATATATATATAAAGAATATTGTTGAGTCAAACATTTTTCTTTTCTTTTCTAGTATATTGAATTGAATGGCCTGTAATAAAATTACACAATGATAATGCCTATACACCAGTTTTGTCCTCATTTCTCTTATGTTTTCAGAACATTACCTCGTTGTATTTCGTAAATGTGGCTTTGCGTGCGAGTAAGTGTTTCTTTTTTTGTACTTCATCTGTATTATACCTGCGCACTAAAACATTTGAAATTTACCTTCTTGTACGCTGGAGACGGATCATGAAGACTCGAACGACTTTGTAACACTATACGTCTTCTGAAGTTTTCTTGACTGAAGATCTAGTATAATCAATGTGATAATCTTGAAACTTTTCTGTTAAAAAAATCTAAACCAACGTACAAGCAAAAGTTTCCTGACTTATAGTTGTGTGTGTGTGTGTGTGTGTGTGTCTTTAATACATCTATCTGCCACGCTGGACAAACGAACCTTGATTTACTGCTATAAATGTGCAGCAATGAGGTAGGTTTTTGGTTTCCTGATATATTTGACTTTGATGACAAATATCACAACAATATAACACTAACTTGTCGAATGATTCGACATAATTCAATGACAACCTTGAAACCAGAACAAATTCCATTTGTTTCTATTGGACTACTCACTGTAATTTTGCCACATATATACGCACGTAGTCGTGCACAAAAATGAAACTATGATGGACAGGGTTGCCGACCTTTCGACCATGAACATCTCGGTCATTTGGAAAGCTGAAAAGCCCGAGATGTTCCATTCGTGAAATTTGGTTGAGAAAAAAAAAAAAACTTTTCGACCCATTTGCAACATGTTGTCCAATCCAAGCAGAGCTAGAGGTCATTCATGTAACGCCAAATTTACGTACAGCTCAATCTCTGAACTAATTTTTCCTCGTACGGAATATGTCACAACTTTTCCTTGAATCACGTACAGGGAACATCGTATTTACGGCAAACAAAATATCAAGAGTCGCTACATATCACTACTCCATATATATTCGAAGCATTACTCTGAGCTTTGCCGAGACTGAGCGATCTCTTGCGCTTGCTTCCGACTAGAAACAGCATTGTGTACAATATATACGATAGCAACGAAGAAGGGTCGACAACCATAAGACCTTATAAATTAATTGTTTTGCGGACAAATGGAATCGAAATTCTTTTCTCGAGTCAAAAAGTAAAATGCTAACATAGAGAAAATTTAAAATATTTGATTGAAGCATACGGCTGTTTTCTTGCAAAAACGTTAAAAGAACTTTGAATCGAATTCTTATTTCAAAGATGTCATCCAAGTTAGAAGGAAAATCCGTAAACCAATTAACTAACAAGGTCGAAAACATGAAGAACTGACATGATGCAATTTGTTTTCAAAATTTATATCATATCATACAAATCTAAATCATCGCATGATAAAATTGTGTTACTTTGGCTTGGATACAAAACGTACGAGTTTTATAACAAGAAACAAATAAGACACACTGAAAGTTTTCCATTTGTCATGGAAATGCATGATAAAATTCTCCAGTAATGGAACCTAGTATGGGCTTCAATTTGGCCGCTGTGATATTAACGATCCTTCACGGTCTGCTTTTACTAATGACGTTAACGTTGTCGTGGTAACACATTTATGAATACAATCCGCTTCTGGGACGTCGGTTTCTTCGCTACCTTGTCGAGAAATGTATGGAGAGTCACGTGACTGCGTGAAATTCAGAAACGGTCTGCCGGACGCCGTTAAATTTTCCAAACTAACAGCAAGCCCGAGAATGGCACGGAGCTCTTGGCGTTGTAGTTTACTTCTAAACACATAAACCATTGGATTGACTGCACAACTCGACATGGCTAAAAGAATAGAAACTGTCTTCATTACTGGCTCTATAGTGTTGGGACTATTCATTAAGGATTCAAGCACTATATTTATAAAGTATAGAAGCCAGCACACGATAAACGTCGAAATTACAATAGAGCTAGTCACCGCGGCTTTCCATTCATCACGTCGCCATAGCAACAGAGTTGACCTATTGACATAGCTGAGTCTTTTCGTTAATATTGGCACTGAACTACTTCTCCGGCGGTCCGGTTTCAAAGGAATTTCCGCTGGTTCCTCGAGGGAATTTGTGGGGATAATGCTATTTCTTCTTGCTCTTTCGCTGGTTCTTCTGGCCGCGAGAAATATGCGCACATACACCCAGATTATGACTATTAGAGGAACTATGAAACAAAGAAGGACTAGAAACAGGTTGTAGAAACGGTCAGTTTTTTTTTGGCTTGACCAAAGCACAGTACAAACGGACTTGTCTTTCTGATATTCGAAATGGCTCCATCCCAACAAAGGTGGCACGGACGATAAAACTGCGGCCAGCCATACCGCTAATATCATGGCAAGCGAGCGTCGGGGCGTAATTCTCATGGAGTAATGAAGCGGTGTAACTACTGCACAATATCGGTCTATCGAAATAACGACAAGAGTTAAGGTACTTGCTGTAATAAGCAGATTCAGGAGAAAGCCCGTGCAGTAGCACCAGATCTGCCCAAAGAGCCATGTTTTTGCTATCAAAGAAACGAACACAAATGGCATAATGAAGAATATATCAAGTATGTTGCAAATAGATAGGTTCACAATAAAGCGATTCGAGATTGTCACCAAAGAAGGTCTTTTATAGAACACCAGAAAAACAAACGTGTTGCCAGCGATACTTGCGAGGAATATGAGGCACAGAAGTGTTGCCATGACACCTGTTTTGACAGGGCTTGTAGTGTCGTCTGCTACTTGAGGAGTGCTGCAGTTTGTCATTGTCGTCTGTAAAATGGAATAGTTTGACAGCATTTTGTTCATCGGCATCGTTCATGCATCAAGTCCTGTTGAAAAAGGAAATAAAAAATGGTCAACAGATAATTTAGAGAATGGTTGTGATAATAAATAAATGCTACGTTAAATTATACTAAATTTCTCATAAGCAATGTTCAGTTTTGCGAAGGAAAATATTGAAGATGGACGAATGAATACATTAGCTCAGATATAAAGTAAATAAAAAACGAATTAATCAGACCTATTACTATCGGTTTTAATTAAGCGCTGCAGCGGCTGCCTTTGTCAAAACTTGAAATTGACAATTCCGTGGGACACTCGCAGCACACCTGTTCTGCAAAGCATGTTTCAGAAAGAGCTGGAGTCTCAATGCCCACCTCATATCACAAGTTATGTAAAGTATGAGAAAACTTTCGAAATGTCTTTGCTATAGCAAGGTGGGTTTACTTTGTCGGCGTGGAAGAGACAAACACTATGTCCCCATCTTTATGCCTTGTGAATATTTGGTATCGCAGGGAAATAAAGGGACAAATCTCTCTCTCTCTCTCTCTCTCTCTCTCTCTCTCTCTCTCTCTCTCTCTCTCTCTCCAAGTTTGAAGTACATGTAAACAAGGATTGACCGAGATGTTGTGAATGCATCGAACTATTTTCATGTACATAGTAATTTTTGAAATAATAAAACTAGACTGTTTGTTTGGTGGGATTAACGCCATTTTTCAGCACAAGATAGGGGTATACATGGCGGCCAGTATATTTGGTGGAGGAAGAACCCGAGAAAACCCCCGGGAAGAACCACCGATCCACGGAAAGCTTTCTCACATACCTACGCTGGCCGAGTCGAGACTCGAACCCACGCGGACAGAGGTGAGATGTGAGTGATATGTAAAGGCCAGCGCCTTAGACCACTTGGCCACCCGCAGCCCCAAAAATAGACCGACCAGAAGTCTTGATCGAATGGCCCATATATATATATATATATATATATATATATATATATATATATATATATATATATATATATATATATATATATATATATATATATATACACTCTAGAATGTCAACTTCAAATACATATTGTTTTCCTTAAATCTTTTCAGCCGGGTGTACCTTATTAGCTCTTCCAAAGAAGTACTTTAAAACAAATTATTGATATTCGAGACATTATTGCGAGACAGCTACAATCCAAACAAACATTTACCTGGCACTTAAATCCACAATACAAATGCACACATTTGTTCATAGTAAATTTTGGGAGGGGGGTGGTTATCCCGACTTGTTCTTTTGTTTTCTAGTGGCAGTTTTTGTGTTGTACATACTAGCAGAACATGGTATTAGTTGTTCCCAAAACGATCGTTATTCGAATCGCACGTTTGCTTTGTACTTGATTCTGTACGATGTAATTATGGATCAATATGGAAACAAAATAAAGAAATATAGGGCATCGACGGCGCAATTATATGTAATTACTGAGTCAATTTAGTCCTTATTACAACAGCTATTATCATAGTAATGGTAATGCGAACATGAATTACCGTACAAAAACTGTCAATTAAATTGCATATTTCCACACGTACCACGCACGAAATTTGTCACTTATCATCATATTAACTAAACAAAAAACTATGTGTTGTTAATATAATTTGCATTCAAAACGGGTAGCAGTGAAAATAAAATAATTCAAAATTGAATGGATATAGCTCCAAACCCATGGCAGCCTCGGTGCAAAGAGCTTGAAATATTTAAGGGCTAGAATCTACATACATGTACTTATATTTACTGCTTCTTGCTTTTTCTGACACAGTCATTGTGAAATTGTCATTTGACTCTTGTTTGAGTGGCATGCGTTTGATAACGCAAACCGTGTTGCATGTTTGACACGTGTCGCTAAACGCATGCCACGAACTAAGGGCGAGAACTCGTTCCGATTGTTGAATGTGAATCTTCACTGTCTTAAAGAAAGATTGTTTTAAAAAGGCGTTCCTTGGAGTAAGTACTTAACTTTACTCTTATTATTTTGTTTATCTGTAGTCATTCAAAATTATTCATTTAAAAAAGTTAAGATTAAAACGTATCAAATCAACTTACATGTGAAGCATGTTTTATTAAGTGCGTCCATCTATTTACGCCTTCTTCTTCTACACCGAGAGGAATCATACAAAACTTAATAATATACTTTCCCACTATTGTGATATGGTGTTAAAGTAAAATCATGTTTGGCACAAAATCTTGATACACTGGAAGGGTCAAAAGTTCATATGTACTAAATCATTCAGTGTAGGCAGGGGTGGCAGTTGGTTAACGGTGAATATAATTTCTTTTTCCAAAACCACCCGTGTTATTTCTAAAATTAAAAATGTCGTACATGACGTGGACAAAGTTTGCCAAAGCATCCTTTATAAAAGTGGATACGCGGAAATTTGCGATGACACGACATCGATATAGTTTTAACTTTCCTAAATTAGAAAATAATCTATTAGTACTAGAAAATACTTCAGTCTTAAAACAAATTCGATACGTTTTAATATTAGAATTTTTTTTTTTTAGAAGGGACTGACGCTTTACTGACCTAAAATAATTTCCAGGAAGTCAAGATAAGATCATTTCTTCCATTTAACTGCTAAGTGCTGAAACTGATATTCTACAGTGGTAACAAGATTTTCAAATTTTCTGCTGTGGTGGACATTTTTGATGTCAGATTGGCACCATTTTAATTTAGAACAAAACAGACATGATTAGAAGCCTTTTGGTGAAAACCTCATGTCAGTATGACTATCAATCCAGGGCGAGTAGTGACAACAAGATTTTCAAGATGACCGTTGTGGCAGCCATATTGGATGTACGATTTGCACCATTTTCAATGAAGACCAACTAGGTATCATAATAAGTCTTTTGGCTATCCAATTGCGAGGAGCAAAGATAATATGGTGGCCATATTGACGGTAATTTTGCAAAAATCTTCTGGTGAAAAACGCATGTCAAAATGACTTTCCATTTAGGAGGAGTAGCAATAACAAGATTTTCAAGACTTCTGCAATAGTGTCCATAATACTGGATGTCAAATTGGCGCCATTGTAATTTAAGAACAACAGGACGTCGTAAGAAGTTATCTGGTGAAAGCACAATGTTGATATGACTTTCCGTTTTGAACGAGTAACGATAACAAGATTTTCAAGATGGCTGCCATGGTGGCCATATTGGATATCAGATTGGCACTATTTCCATTTAGGATCAACTAGACATAATAGGAAGTTTTTTGGTGAAAGCACAATGTCGATATGACCAGCCATCTAGGAGAAATAGCGATAAAACAAAATTTCAAGATGGCCATTGTGGCGGGCATATTTAAGGTCAGATCGGCACCATTTTCATTTAGGACAAACAAGACATCATAATAAGTCTCTCAGTGAAAAAATAATTTTTATATAACCATTCATTCAAGAGAAGTAGTGATAACAGGATTTTAAAGAAGGTCACTGTTGCGGCCATAACTGATGTCTGAGCGGCACCATTTTCATTTAGGACCAACTAGACTGGAATTATTGTGTGTATAAAGTTTCATGGCAATCCTCCAAGTAGTTTGGTAGGAGTAGTGATAACAAACTAGTGCTAACGGACGGAATGTCGACGGACAACATACCATCACATAAGCTCTCCTGGTCTATGACGAGTAGAGCTAAACAATACTTTCTCTTTATTATTAAAATTTACGATACTTTCTTGTTTAAAATGAGATAACACCTAACAAGATTTTTAGGGGGAAACTTTTTCCTTAAAAATATTACTGACACCAATATGTAAGACTAATCACAAACGTTCTCTTATCAATTACACGAAAGGACAATATACTAACAATGCTGCCTTGTTAGGAAAATTGCTAAATATTGCAATTGACAACACAGATTATGACCAACACTGTATATTACTTATATTTTAGTTTTATACGATCAGTAGAGACTTTCTTTGCAACATGCCGGAAGTACTGTATAGCTTTGGCGATCTAAAAGTGGCAGGATATGGTCGATTGCTTTTATTTTACGGCTGGGTATGTGTGCAATATTATTTGTCATCTTCGAAATAATTTTGAGGAATTCATTAATCAACTCTTCGTTAACATGGTATTACCCGATTCTCGGATATGCAATACAAGTCAAACCAGCTTTAATTTGTTGGATGAGGCACTTAACCAAACTAAATTGAAACACAACAGACGAAACAACATCGTCGAAAAGATTTTGAACTTGTATGATAGTTCTACACACAACTTCTATCTTTAATTCATTCAGATATCATTGAGAACCAGCAAGTGTTATTGGATAATGTACATCGCCTTGTCATTTAACTTATTCGATATATGTTTGGTAGAAAAGCGCTACATGAATGCTATGTAGAGATCTAAACAGTGTTATCTTTCCGGATTGAGCGAAACAGCGGCTGCCTATTTCTTACTGTGAAACTGACAAATCTATAAAAACCCTCGCCGCGCGTTTCAGAGAGAGCTGAATTTCAAAGCATACGATTGATTACAACAAGTGATATATCCTTATGTTTAAAACAACAGAAGAATCGACACGCATGTATATAGTTTGTTACTTCGAAGCTACCACAACAATGGAACAACAAAACATGATTGTGTCGCGGTAATACACGCTCCAAATTATTTTCATAACTTGTGTATTGCTACACGATGAAGAATAGTGTATATACTACCACAACAATGGAAAGACACTATCTGCTTTCTAGTGTAATCTTGACTGTAAAAAGCAGGAACAAATCATGAGCCTTTCTTCCAGTAGGAAGCGAGTCTCAAATCAGCTTGTTTATTTTAGCTACTTTTGGAAATAGGCTGTGGCATAAAAGTGCACTGTCGATGCTACAAAAACGTACTGTTTTCCCGCGATACGATAGCGAAGCCGCGGTAGATCAGTTGGTACAGCGTTGGACTCGTAATCCAAGGGTCGCTGGTTCGATACCCGCCCAGGCTAGCCCGGGTCGGCTGCCTCGATGTGACTTCGAAAAGGCACTCAGCTGCCATTTCCAAAATGTTTGTTAAAAGTGCCGTTAAAACAAAAACAACAATAGCAACAACAAAAATAAATAAATAAATAAATCGACACGACAAAGGCAAATCCTAGTTCAATGCGAATCGGTAGTATATACATTATTCTTCATCGTGTAGCAATACACAAGTTATGAAAATAAATTGGAGCGTGTATTACCGCGACACAATCATGTTTTGTTGTTCTCACTGCATATTTTTTTCACTTGTTTGTACTTTTGTTATATTTATAGTTCTTTTGTCTCCAATTCATTAGTTCTTTACATTTTAAAATAGGAATTAAATGGAAACCCGTTTTAATCAATTTCTATTGTTTGCTTGTTTTTCTAAGCTTAACGGATACCTGTACGCCTTATTTGCGGCTTATATTCTCTATTTATCAATTAGTACAATGGACAATACATTCTCGTGACTAGGAGTATCACCAACGTTATAAAAATGCAAATAATAATTATGCATGGTAAAATTCAGCAAAATTATTATGTTACTGGTAATCTATTTAAATTAATATCACATATTTTTTTTAATCATTTTTTAAAAATATTCTTAAACGTGATCGGCGAATGAATGCCTACAGTTATGTTCAGCCATAATATTGTAACTTTATGTGAGACAAACATGGTACTATACGAAGAATAGTTGGGCAAGTCCACCAACAAGGGATGTTAACTTAGCGCGCTGTTCCGTATTATTACATTGTGACCTATGCACTCGCTATCACTTTTGCTCTTTATGTGACGTATGGTCACGCGCTTGGAGTGACTATTGCAATCCGCGATCAAAGTCCACTCGAGCCATCGCCAGTAGCTTGTCCACCATGTTGGTGCCAAAATACATTGTTTTTTATTTCGTTTGGACCACTTTGGATTGATACGAGGCTTCCGGCTGAAATCATTATTCGAAGATACAGCCTTATTTCGACGTAGTGCAGTAACGCACTGAATAAATTTGGTTTATTTCATTTAACAAATAATTAGTGAGATTACGTGCATAAACTTTTAAAAATGTACTCCATAATACATAAAAACTCAAAAGTATACACACTCTAGCCAAGTTCTAACTGACCTTTAAAACAAAGAAGCCTGTTTATTACCATGAGGTGACATTTGATTGGTCAGTCACTAGCGGTGCACCGCAAAACCGACCCTCATTGCATAATCAGTCGTATCTCCCCTCAGATTAGTAAATCGCTTAGAATATCTGAAACAGAAGTTCTTGTTCGTTATGTACATGTCTTTTTGGCACTGAAGTTAACAGATGCAAAGATCAAACTGAAATTCATAATACTGAAATATTAGATTTCTAAATATAATGATAAAAATACATACATTTTTGCGATGAAATTTTTAACAATTAATATTCATTTTATGTGATATTTAGCAATTTTTTCTTTTCTATCAAATGCCAATCCTTATTTGGTAGACCATAAACATTTTCATTCTAACTTCACCAGAACTTCTTTCTAAAATGTAAACTTGTTTAAGTTAAGTTTTAGTACGTGTTTTGAGGATGGCAACATTTTGTAATATGACATAGGTTTAATGAAAGGACTGATGGAGTCCAATGCCACAAATACTGAAGCATGCATTTTCAAATGTTAACGTAACATTTGAAAAACATTTAAAACAATGTAAAAACTATTCAATGCAAAGTCTATCAAACGCAGAAGCAGACTGGGAGCAGCAGTGCAACATGAAAATACTGAGGTCATGCAATATCAAGCTGGGCTCGTTCTCTGGGTTTCACTTATTTTACATTGCTTGTGCTATGAGTGGGTGGAATTATCTTAGCATTCAGCTGGTGTACCTGCTTGACGGTAATTTTTTGTAAAAAAAAAATGTGTAAGTGGTGTAAACATTCCAAAGCATTACTAAATTCCACTGGGACAATATTAAAATGAGGCATTGAAACCAGTGAGCTTATAAATGGGAGATAATCTGCCTTTGTTTCCGGCGGAAGCACCCCAGAGCCGACAAATTCTGAGTGACCAGTGACGTCAGCATTTTGCACCAATCGGCATGTTACGTATCCAAACAGTCCGAGCCTGCACGAATAGAAAATAAGTGATTTCATCCACCACTCGTACATGGCCAAATGACCGCACACGAGTATAGTCCAAATTAAGTAAGTAACAGTCGAAGTGTGTCATTCCTTAAAGTCTGTTTTGCAAGCGGTGAGGAGGTAATTGTCCTGTTTGCCAATTATCGCAAAACTAGACATTAAGCATTATTTAAGGCTGAGGCAGATTGCAGCTAAATATATCCATGGGCTATTTTTCTTGCCTGATTCTGTAAGACGGGATGAAGCGACCAGAAGATGGCGCAGAAACTTTCCTTCCAGCTCAGAAGTAAATGAGGACGAGGACATAAGGAGTGAGGCCTGTATGGGTCTGAACCTCAAAAGCACTAGCAAGCGGGATTTTTTTTTTTTTTTTTTTTTTTTTTTTTTCGTTAATTACAAATCTCAGATATATTTAAATTCCAGGAAAGATTTTCGTTTGAGAATAATGCTTAAACATAAAAATGCAATGTAAGAGGCTATGTGACAGCTAAATCTTTGAATATAACTTGTATTTCTAAACTAATGGGCATAGGTTCATTAGCTTTCTGGATCAATATCTATACAATATTCATAAAATAAGAACTTTTTCCCCCCTTTAGAATTGCGCAACAGCAGACAAGAAGCTAATGTTTCACATAACTGGAAATTATTTTCTGTGAGAAAACTTATTAAGACTTCCTATTATTTAGCCGCATTCCCTCGTAAATTATAGTAAATTGAGATAATGGCGTGAGATGATTCTATATCAATCCCAATGAAACATAATGAAGAAATTGAGTGAATCCAGCGGGTCTCCGCATTCTTCGGGCAGACGAGATAACGTGTAAATAAGCTGTGGTGATTTTCAGTCTGTTGTTCATCAAGTACATGTAAATAAACCAGTGAAAAGGTCGTCCTGGTACATGATATGTACAAGGTTCACCGATAATTAACTCGAGGGCTGGCAAAACCAGGATTAGTGCACGAGCTCTCGCTGTCCCAGTGTCACTTTCATTCGCAACTTTGACGTCAATTCTACGGATCATACCTTGATGGTATACCGATAGCTGCCATTCGGACCGAGAAGTTACGAATGCATCGAACTATTTCTCATTCGTAACTTCTCGGTCTATCATACGGTCAATCCAATCGGAGAAGTAGCTGAGGTGGTCCGAATAGATTGTGGTTTCTTTTTGCGAAGAAATTTCCGGCAAACAAAATGTATGATTTTTTTTCTGTAAATTACTGCGCCGACATACATCCAAGGCATATTTTTGTCTGGCAGAAATAGTCCAGCTGGTCCGAATGTTTTACTTTCAGATGATATGTACTTGACCCAAAACCTGTTATACCTCATTAGACCCAATCGACACCAAAACAATCCTGGGAAAAGCGAGTCACGTTTTCAAAACGACACGTTACTGGGTGAGTGCAATTAATACTATATTTAGTCTGTAACACGGGGATTTTTCTAAAAATAAAACAAGCTGAACTAGATGATCTGGATTGCGTTTGTTTGGTACATAATCGTTTTACATAGTTATGATCTACAAGAAGTACGCTCGTCATATTAGTTGAAAATTGATTTTGGGAGGGAATTCGCTGTGCAATAATCCATGATGTTCTCTGATTTTATCTTATTTTCATCTCCACTTTTTTATCACAAAATAATAAAATGTTTTGTCCTGCGTCTATGACAAAAGAGCAAAGCGATATTGACTGTTTACGCAATATTTGATGCGCCGTTATATTAGAGTCGCAATTGACATTAAATACTGGAGAGTAGCGACCAATAATGTTTATGAAATAAATGACTGACCAATGTTTAGTTTAAACATTGATTTAAATTATTGAAACCATTAGCTTATTTAAAAAGCCATGATGCTTCAACCTCTATGTTTGCCATTTAATTAAAATCATTCAGTTCTACTCTATAGAACAATAACATGATGAAATTACCATGGGATTTATTCAGGCCGTACTGAGATTTTGTAAATAATTCATTCAAGTTAAAGGTTAATTAATGATAACAACATCTGAACTGCAATCGTGTTACAACACGGTTGCACCAAAAGAAAATTAATCTGATATATTATGGGACAGAGAATAATTTCACCGACATATACATGCTGTAAATTCAGATATTAGTGCGTATTGAAAATACTGCGGCATTCTGTGGATATGGAAAATTGCTAACTTAAATTATTGCGACTTGCCTGTTAGTTTATTTAAAAAAGCTGCAGCATGCTACTCGTTTTAATATTAAAGGGAAAAATGCTAAATGTTCATAGTACGATTGTAGCTGGGTAATATTTCGCATTATTTTTAATCACGCAATATTATTTGGTCTACATTACCAGTATTGATCGTGAGTAGCCTGTATATTTGCGTTCTGTTATTACAGTTTGTTACAGAAATCGTCTATGATTAACCGCGAAACTAATGGCATAATTGGCAGAGCAACTGCTAACTTACTACGGAGCAGATTGAACGTGTTAGCTTTAAATAGATCCGATAAATTTATGAACTTTCTGTTAATTATACAATTGTAAAGTCCATCATGGTAAATATTTGGTATTGAGAAGTTTCCTACGTAACGAAGTTTTTAAGGTGGGGGGGGGGGAGGTGGGGGGGGGGGGGTGGCGGTCAAATTGCAAATCATTTTAGATATATAACCGACCGCCTCTCGTATACTTCTGTTCCATCAAAATTGCCATCTTCGCTAGGCAAGGGTCGTCGATCCACTTCGTTCCAGATCGACCCTTGACATATGTAGTTAACGAAAAAGTGTTTTTCAACAAGTGCCCTTTCACGGACCAAAGAGTTACTCCCGGTAGCAAGCGAAATCAATTGACCAATGAGAGAGCTCGATACACATGTTAGGTATTCAATAAGGCGACAATCATCATGCGCACATACCCACTCAGATTAAAATCAGATCTCCAGTCTTACGTGGAGATCTGACTTATTTTTGGTAGTCTCTCAGATAAACCATTCATTTCGTGTTAGGGAGAGTTATTGTTATTAACGATATGTTCCGAACGACGTGTGTTACTTTCAGAACTTTGAAAGCTGTGATTTGATCGTGAACTACAAGACCATCAAAACATGACCTCTTATCGGTGTGCGTCAAATCTCTACACACTCTGCACTATCGCCACTAAGTAAGCGCCACTGCTATCTGCCGATTTTCTATCCAATTTTGGATATCATCCCTACGCCGACCAGCTTGGTGGACACGTATGTTAAGAGTCTCACAAAATAGTTCCAAACACTTGGACTCTTTATGTATTTTGTTGTGATGACTTGCTAAGGTTAGCTTAATATATGGCTTGAGTGCAATTTGAACTAAGTACAATTCTTCGTAAAAATGTGGGGTTTTTTGCAAAACGTAATATTGTACATGCCCAATGGAGCACTTCCGTTGTCAAATCTTCAGTTTTGGAGGTGAGTAGCTTTTGCACGTTGTCAAGCTCTTAAATTTTGGAGGTCAGCAAATCTTACATATAGTCCGAGATCCCATAATGCCTAAATGGACGTGATCGGTTTTGAAAAACACCAGAACTTGTGAAGTTTGAACTCCAACTAGGACTGTGGAGAGCTGATTTTAATCATCTAACTAGGTAAATGTAACGAGAAATCTGATTGGATCAGTTTCTTTCAGCTGCATCCAATGAGATAGCGGAGCGATAGATGCTGTTTTATTCGCTACGTACGCCAGAGGCCGATGTGGAACGAAGTAGATCGACGACCTTTGGCTAGCTAAAATGTACAGTTGCATGGTCCCAGGTGTCCGGCAAGGGTCGTAGGTACAAATCCATTGCTTAATCGCTTTAAACAAAGCTACATGAGTGTAAATATATGCGAAGCAGTCAAAGAAAGTAAATTATGATGAGATATAGTAAGTTTTCAACTCCCTTGTTTTAAATGTACTTGGTCATTTACTAAAATTATTTTTTAACAAGTAATACTTCAAATTCCATACTATTTTTGGTTCATTTCCTTTCGTTTTCGCTTTTATTTAAAGTTCAGTTTCGTTCATTTTTTGGTTAATTTTCATTTATTTGACCTCATTTCTTTTTAATTTCCGGAATGTAAGCACTGTGTATGAAGTATGGCACCTATCGTTATTATTATTATTATTATTAGATGTTTCATAATAATTGTAACTGATGCAATCGAAGTAAGCAAGGCGTTTTACTAACAAAAAAATACTTTTATGTCGTTTACTGAAACACTGAGTGGAGAAACTGACTTAAATGTCAAATAGATTATGAATTAAACACTATTTTTTGCCCCTGTCCACGAATAAAATTTTGCAAGCTGCATTGAACTTTTAGGTGATTTTCCGGAAAGGGCCCTCGCAATGATGCTGTACCACATCATCTGGCTACATGTTCCTCTGAGAATCAGCCCCAATTATGCACAAAAGAGCACTGACTTTAACGATAAATGTTAGGGTTCTTTCTACAACTTTTCAGAAATATAAACAATAAAATAGTTAATAAGTTGGTAGTAATCCGCTACAGATAATATCCTATTTTTCACTGGTCACATAGTATGTTTCCTCTGTCCACGTCTCTCTCTCTCTCTCTCTCTCTCTCTCTCTCTCTCTCTCTCTCTCTCTCTATATATATATATATATATATATATATATATATATATATATATATATATATATATATCAGGGCCTGAAAATTTCGCTTTTGTTTCAGTGGTCCAGGACAAGTAGGACCCTACACTGCCCGGGTCCACATAAGCCAATGACAGGTCCAACAGCTACGTCATACATGCGAATATTTACTACCGTGCATTAACATTAACGAAAGACAGGTAAAAATAACAATATTAATGCAAACTGAAAATTCAGACAACTACTTTGCAATGGTGCCTTCATGGAACAAACTGTGGAGTTGAGGATAGCTGTACAGTCGTGACTGTTGATGTCATTTTGTCCTAAGTCAAGACCATTCTTTTGCTGAATGTTACAAGCTAACTGAAAGTCAGAGAAAGATTTTCTAGCTTTAATCACCCGATGTGCGGTGTTGAAAAGATATTCAAGCCTATTCTTCTGATCTGCACTCAACTTTGTAAAGGCTCGAGCAATCAGGATCTTGATGATGGAGGGGGTATGTTTGATTTATTAGCAATAACATTTCTGGTGCAAGTAATATGCTCTTTGCTTGTTTCATGTGTTATAATAATAATAATAATAATAATAATAATAATAATAATAATAATAATAATAATAATGAGGACTTTGTATAGCACCTAATCTTTAGAAGCTCTAAGCGCTTTACAACATTAGATAACACCTAAAAGATATATAATGATATGATTACGAAAAACAAACACCATGAAATTAGAAAACAAAAACATGCTGAAAATAGTTAAGGTAAGGAAACATTATTAAGTCTTTAGGTCTATTTTTGGAGTCGAAATAGGTGCGTTTTAAGAGCACTCTTGAATGAGATCACTGTGTCTTTGTGTCTAAGTTCAGTGGGCAATTCGTTCCACGTTGCTGGGCCCTGATATGCAAAAGAACGTTGTCCGTATGACTTCATTTTGGTAGTGGGAATAATGAGAATACGAGTGTCGGAAGAGGAGCGTAAGTATCTTGCTGGTGTGTACACATGGGTGAGGTGAGATAGGTATGTTGGACTGGAGCCAGTCAATGAAACGTAGCACAGAGAACAAATAAATTTTGTGTTTGATTCTGGATCTAATGGGTAGCTAGTGTAGGGTACAGAGCAGGGGGAGGTGTGCTCTGTTCGTGGTACTCTAAGAATGATCCGAGCAGCTGTGTTTTGAACTTTTTGAAGTTTCTGGAGTAGATACTGAGACGAACCAGATAGAATTGAGTTACAATAGTCCAGTCTTGAAAGTACTAAGGAACACACAAGTGTTTTAGTGGCATCAACTGAAAGATAATTGCGAATGGAGCTGATGCGTCTCAGCTCAAGATATGCAGCCTTGCATATGTTCATGACATGTTGGTGCAATGAGAGAGTACTGTCTAGAGTAACACATAGGTTTCGTACTGACTGTGTGAATTTAATGTTGGTGTTGCTGATATTTATTGTTTGAGGTAAAGGATGTGAATGAGAAAGTCTTTGTGTTGTAATCAGAATGTCTTCAGTTTTATCATCATTCATCTGCAGCTTGTTACAAGTCATCCATGATTTCACATCGGAAATGCACCTCTCTACCCCTTGGATGGTAGCATCAACTTCAGTTGGGTGGCTCGATTTGTATATTTGGGTGTCATCAGCGTACAATTGGTGAGACACTGGATGACGATCTATGACACTTGATAGCGGCTGAGTGTATAGAATGAAGAGAACAGGTCCAAGAACAGAACCTTGTGGAACACCAAAACATAGATCAACTGGGCTGGAGTGTTTTACATTTGCGGACACAATTTGTGTCCTGTTGACCAAGTAGGACTTGATCCATAGTAACGCTGTATCGTGAATGCCAAATACATGATGGAGACGGTGAAGTAATATATCATGGTCTATTGTGTCAAATGCTGCAGACAAGTCAAGGATGGTGATGACTGTAATCTTTCCACTATCCAAATCAGAGAGAAGGTAGTTAACTACTTTCAGAAGGGTAGTTTCGGGCATGTGGCGAGGGCGATATGCAGACTGTACATTGCTAAAAAGACTGTTTGAATTCAGATGAGATACAAGCTGGGATAAAACAACTTTTTCTAAGATTTTTGACATGAATGGGAGGTTAGAAACTGGGCGGTAGTTCTTTAAATCGTTATGGTCAAGTGTTGGTTTCTTTAGCAGAGGCTTTACAATGGCAGTTTTGAAGAATGATGGGAATTCCCCAGATGAGAGAGAAGTATTAATAACATCAGTTAGTGAAGGCAATATTGGATCTAAGCACTCAAGCAGCAATGATTTCGGAATCGGATCAAGTTCACATGACTTTGGGGCACTCTTCATCATGATTGTACGTACTAAATCCATAGAGACCGGTTCAAATGCTGCTAACGGTTGCCGCTGAAATTCTGTATCGCAGCTGTGTGGCGACGACGAGTCAATTGAAATTGTGTTGTAAAGCTTATCTCTAATGGTTTGTACTTTGTCACGGAAGAAATTTGCAAACTGGTCTGGAAAGTCAACTGGAGAGAAGGTAGTTGGAAGTGGTGTACATTTGTTCCTTGACATTAGCTTTTTAGTAATATCGAAGAGCTCTTTGCAGCTGGAACTTTCAGTGATCTTAGTACTGTAGTGGGCTGATTTTGCTGCATGGACTATGTTTGTAACATTCTTCTTAGCGGCTTCATAGATTTGCTTATGAATAGTGAGTCTGGTGGAAAGCCAAAACCTCTCAGCTTTACGGCGGTCTCTTTTAGCAGTGCGAAGCTGGTCCCTAACACTGCTATACCACGGAGAACACTTTTGAATTGATACTCTGCACTTGGTTGCTGGGGCATGTTTGTCAAGCAAGGTAACAAAGTTGTCAGGATTGCTTGGATGTCATGCATTAGTTGGGTTCTATTTATCATACGAAGGTTTCTCTTAGTAGCAAATAAAGGTGGAGGGTTAGGGACTGATACGTCAAGATGGCATATAATGCAGAAGTGATCTGATGCAAGTTCATGGGACACCGGGAGGACTGTATCAGTGGGTCAGCTTTAAAATTGGACGTTGCTTTGAATTAGACACTTGAACAATTTGTTGATTCAGTGTATGCTGTACATGCTGAACAAAGATTTAACTCAACACATGACCAAGACTTTTTTCCAGTAATCTTGGAAAATTTATTTTTTATCATAGTTTGTGTTCTTTTCAGACATGGGACGTTTAAGGTCCTGCAGTGCAACACGTCTTGTAGCACACGAAATCCCTGTGGTTGATTCTTGCCCCCTGCTGGTAAATCCATACTTAAACAAACTCATTGTGATTCATCTAGAACATACGGTAAGCTGATACTGTTGAAGCTTAGTTTTTAGCCATGGTTGAGAAGAGACAAACGTTTGACTGATGAAGATCAAGCATAGACTGGTTATCCGCATATTGCATGCTAAATTTGCCAATTTCCAGCAACATTTTACACCACCAGTCTCTCACTATCGATCGACTTCCGCTTGCATCGGTGTACTTTTTTGACTCTTTTCAGATGATTTAAGGATTAAAAAGCTAATTTTCTTCAATATATAAGAACAAGTAAGAAATACTAAATGTCCGACGGGCTAGTGCTGCCAACATATGACAGGTCCACAGCTAACAGCAATCGGTCCCGGACCTCAGACCACCGTAATTTTCAGGCCCTATATTATTCACATTTGTTCTCTCTTCACATCCATTAAAGACTGCATGGAAACTGCTTAGTGCTGCTAATGTTCGCATGACCTCTCTCTCTCTCTCTCTCTCTCTCTCTCTCTCTCTCTCTCTCTCTCTCTCTCTCTCTCAATTTTCAATTTAACCTCTTCTGAGATTTGCATCCAAACAGTGCTAATTGTTATTTTCGCTAAAGAATGGGTATCATTCAATTGGCTATGTTTTCTTATCTCAAAAGACTAGCTATCATAATATCAATTATAATTGCAGTTTTATTGCATATACTCATCTGTCCTTTAATAAAGGAGACTCCCAATAAGTCTGCCGTACTTGTGCATTTACATCGCCATATAAATAACTGTGTATTGGAAAATGTCCGTGTTGAAGGTCGAAAAATTCACGTATTCGGTTTTCGCGATTAGGCGCTTTTCCCCAATTATTTTATTCAATGCCGAGAGGTTAAATTTTTGACCAGGTCTTGAAAATCACAAAAATTAAAATGCGCGGAAATTTTCCAAATTACGGTATATTAATTAGAAATAACTACCGGACCCTGATCAAGAATTACTGATACAAAGTCAACTTATTGGATTAATGTCCCAGTGTATGTTTGTATTATATTTTTACAGTTGAATAATACAAATATCATATAAGAAACTGCGGATGTTGGAGGGTATGGCAAGGCACAGTGTGTTCTAAGTGCAGTAAGAACTGACATTGACCTTTAGTTGGGAATATTCATTGTTGACTCTAGGCACAAGTTCGTATACAAAAAAGAACCTGTGATGGATTGATCCGCTTCGCAAGCATTAAGCATTGATCATCAAATAATGTGTAACGTTTGAAATACTGATCGATAACCTTGCCCGGTACGTGCAAATTGTATATTTGACGGTCTTATCTTTTTTATCATTAAATCTTAATATAAAACTTCATGGCATAAACATGATAAAAATATAATTATATTATCTTATTAAATTTGTGCATCTCTTTTCAAGACGCTGTTTCCACTACAACCGGCATGTGACCACAAAACTTAATTCAGAAATGAAATAACACTAGCTCATACATGTGATATACATAAATTAAGACAATTTGGAGAGAGAGAGAGAGAGAGAGAGAGAGAGAGAGAGAGAGAGAACGGCTCTGGTTCAAAATGGTCCTTTGTTTCTTTGGCTCTGTTCTCAAATGAATAATAGTATTTCGATACAAAACGGGGTTTCGTATTACAGGTATACACAGATCTGACTGTACATACGGGTTCTACAAAAATGTAAATATCTATGTCAATAAAACATGAACTCGCCTAGAAATAGGGTTGTCAGCTAGCATAGATCCTGATAATGCACTTTACGTCGATTTTAGGACGCGCGTTTGGACCGATTAGGCTATTAAAGAGTGTACGCACAATCCCATTTGCAACTTCGAGGTCAATCCTACAGATCATACCTCGAATGTATGTCTATAGCTGCCACTCGGACCACTTCGGCTATTTACAAAACAAAGATTGACCGAGAAGTTAGGAATGATTGAACTATTTACTCGGTCCATCCTACGGCCAAATATATCGTAGAAATAGCCGAGGTGGTCCAAACAGATTCGGTTTCTTTCTCTTTTTTTGCGGAGAAATTTCGGGCGAACAAAATGTATGATTTTTCCCAAAATTACTGCGCGAACATACATCAAAGGCAAACTTTTGTCTCGCAAAAATTGTCGAGGTAGTTTTAATAGGCATAACCCATAACGCAACCGTGTTGTTTTCTGTTTACATTTTGCATATAACCCGTGTCCCTTTAACTTAGTTAGACTAACCCATGTTATTAAATAGTGTGCCATCAGATCTTTTGTTATAGGTACTATTGTCAGCCTAGACAAGTAGAAAACATCAAAAATTGACCAATACTCCTTATTTCTCACCCATAAACAAAATAATCTCGCGAATATGCGATCCTAACTTTTCTTGCCTCCAGTCGGTTATCTCAGGTTGATGGTGTCAATCTTCCCGTGAGAAGCACGTGCAATCATGTTTCAGCAATATGCTATATATTTAATTGAGAACCATTAGCTGGAGAGTGTGATGGTGTCAGTGCGTGATAGTGTCAGCTTCATGAAAAACGATGACGATTGTCAACGATATAAAGAACTCATGACAGAATTAAAATGAATTGATATGAAGAATTTATTACAAAAATGATAAGCAAATGCGTAAGAAAAATAATCAGTGTAGGAATGGCACAGAGACATAGATATACAAATCTCAGAATTATATTATCTGTCTTTTGCTCGGTAGAGCCTTGCAAAAGACAAATAATGTAACCCCTCGACTGAGATGTCCTTGCCTCGGTGCCAGCATATTAGTCGTGTCCTCTGTTTCGATAACGACACAACACCTATGTACGAAATGCCTTGCGATATCTTTTGGGAATGGGAATTCTCCGATTCTTTTTTTCTGATTCCCCATGGGGACAATGTGTTGGACTGACTAGTCCGGGGACAGACAAGAAGCTTAATGTGTTAATTCAAGAACTTCTAATGTCTAGCAATGTAGACAAAGAATATCAACTCAGAATTTTTTTTTTTTTTTTTAAACAAAATTACATTGTTGCATATTTTTTGTTTCATGTTAAATTGAGCATCTCTGGGCTTAAGTAATGACCTTACTCTACAAACAATCTGACCTAATAAATAAAGATTTTCAGCTTACAGCCCCCCCCCCCCCCCCCCAACAAAAACAAAAAAAATTCCATTATGGAACGTCTGCAGTAACATTAGGTCAAGTGTGCAAGAAAAAACAGTTAATATCAAAATAACACGAAGCCTCTAAAGAAAAGAACTATCACTGAAATATTAAAAAGTTCAGACAGTGGTTGAAATAAAAATCGTCAAGTATATGCGTTTATTCGTAAGTATACATTTATTATGTATATTATCTGTACCGAAATGATTATAGGAAATGGTCCCTGCACGTTGTTTTTGTTCGCAGTGTGATTTTAGTCAATGAGAACACGGGGATTTTGCTGCAAAGAAGCTGTAAATTGCAAGAGCATCTATTAAAGCATTTACAAACTCCTGCCCGACTTAATAAAAAACAATTTTAAAAAAAACAACAGACAGCAGCTGTAAGAAATGAGTAGATAATGCAATAAATACCTTCTCAGCTGGCCAAGTCTAATTCGCACCGATATTCATATGTATTGCTGTTCCTGTGCATTTATTCCTCTTTTGTATTCGTGAAGCATCCTCAATTACTCTGTAATCATCCACAATAACAACGAGAACGAACTATTGATCAGAAATAATACTGGACCCCCTACGGTCCTAAATGAGAAATCGTTACAAAGATAGAATAATAACTCCAGAGACAATGCATGTAAAGGGATTGCTCTTTTTCTGGTGCAGCTAAGCGAACCAGACAAGTTGTGTAATTCTTTCTCCAATACTCCCAGAGCATGACGTATTAATGTCTCACATGTGATTCATGTGGCACATTTCCCACGATTATTTGTGATTTATTTTATTCAAATTTTATCAGATGTCGTTTCGCGAATTAAAGATTTATATATAAATTATATCATGTCACCGTTCGGTGTGCTACACTTCATCACCAGGGTCATTTAGTCAAGTTAAACTACCTCGAAATCCCATTTGTTGACACATTTTGTCAAAACACCATTCATCGAACTGTCTCGTAACTCACCCAATGTTAAAATTCTCATTATTTTTGTATGTTCCAGACTGGGCAAGTTTTTCAGACTTCGATGAAGTCTTTTTTTAAAAACGGTTAGGTATCTCAACGACTGCCGTAGTCAAAGAAACCCTTTGATTGATATACACCTCTTTCTTTCTTTCTTTCTCTCTCTCTCGGTGGTATAGGCATTCGTGCGTAGTAGACATACCCGCATGTCGACCAAATTATTAATTCTCATCTGTGCTCATCCGACTTTGTAGCATCATTTTTTGGTGACGTGGGCATGGTCGAGATGGTATAAGGGTTGGTGCTTACAGGCAAGGCGATGGGTGCCGTAACCCGCGGATCCGGGTTCGAATCTCCGTAGAGTAAGAATTACAATATTTATTCGTATTTAAAAATTCTGTTAATGTCATCAAGCATTCTCCTGTAGAATCCAGGGATAGCACTTTACGCTCTGTTTGGTGTATATTTTTAATTCTCTCTCCTTCCCCCCCCCCTCTCTCTCTCTCTCTCTCTGTATATATATATATATATATATATATATATATATATATATATATATATATATATATATATATATATATAATCCCCTGATTAAGTTGCAAGCCCTTTCCCATATATGTAAAAAAAAAAGAAGACAAAAGTAGTCTAATATACACTACCAATTGATACTAGTTATTATAAGTCGAAAGGTTAGTGCTCAAAATTTCGTGTTTACCCTGTCAGTGACACGGATATGACTGATTTTCAAGTCTAATGAATCCTTAAATTCTGACTACGGAAGCCAATTAGTGGAAAGTTGAGACATTTGTTTGTTTTATTTTTTATAATTAAATGTTTTTGAATGTTATTAATTAGTCTAGTCAAAGCTATAAAGATACTTGAGTTATTTATTGATAAAATGTGTTTGATTTTTTATCCGAGGTTCCTTTTTTTTTTTTTTTTTCTTCATTGAACTAAAATTGTTGTTTTGTCGGCAGGTTACGGTTTTTTTAAAGGGATAAAAAAAAAGTTTTTTGTGTGTAATTTCAAATATTTTTTCTCCAAATCAATATTTTCGTGAGGAAAATGAAAATATTTATGTGCGAGGTTTGCGCTAAAGCAGGAAAAAAATGTCACTACACTAAATGAGCCAATTAGCTATTATTGGATTCTATTGTACTCCCTTAAAAAATTATTTATATTTTTTCATTTTTTTCCAAATGATCTGATACACACTGAAGAATGTTACCTATATTCAATAGGAAGCAGCATCAAAACCTAAATAGAAAATAAAATGTTTATTGAGTTCAGCCTCTCAGCTTTTACATAGGATGGCAAAACAAACTAGTGTCATTCAGTCGGTTCCGGAAAGGTCACTTGCACTAAAAACATTTAAGACATTTAATTCAAATTCAACTATTTCGAGAAAATGCTAAATATCCTATGCTGATTTGTTTAGATGTTGTGTCCAATTTAGTGCCTAACATAAGTATGATAGTCTTGGTGCATCTGAACTAATGACTAATGCACTGGATTTCATCATACGTTTAGAATAATGAAGGAAACATATAAGGAACTTGATTAGTGTAGTGACACCTGGAAGGCTATCGAAGGACATAATGAGAGTTTGTCCAGATAAATGCAAGACGGACAGGTAAAGAATTATGTCTTTGTATATGTAAAAAGTGCATGAGAGTCACCCAAGTCTTAACTGTGTTTGTTATTGCATGAGTGTGCGTGTGCGTGTGTGTGTGTGTGTGTGTGTGTGTGTGTGTGTGCACTCTTCTAGATAGTATAGAAAGTGCAATTTATCTTTAAAGGTAAGTCTCAACATGTTTCATAAACGTGAGACAAATAACAACAAAAAGAAACTAATTTGCAATGTATAATTTCGTACTTTGAAGAATCCTTCCCCGTCGAGAAATACTGGTTGTATTTCATCCCAGTGTATTTAATTTTCAATGAAGTTTTGAAAATAGGATGGCAGGAGGTGCATACATGGGATAAGCTTGGCAACTGCGTGATATATGAAAAAGAAGTTTATATGTTTCGTTCACCCAAAGAACCGTTTTTGCATCCGTGTCCCTTAGACTGTTAGGGCCAGAAATAAAGTAAAGGAAGTTGTTGCTTTATTTGCTTGTTTTTAAAAACATTGATGTATGTAGAATTTAGTGTATGTTCCTAGTATGTTCAGATCGTGGAGTCAGATGTATAATTTCATGCAATGTATATGAGCGTTTTCTTGATAAAATGAATACTGGTATAGACGAAATTATATAATTTTAATGTGCGTTATTGCAATTTGTTTGGAATCCAACAGTATATAAGGTAGATAAGTGGAAGGAAATGATACTTCACTTTTTAACCCTATTTTCTTTTAATGCCGTATTGTACTGTACGTAAACGAGGGCTGATTAAGTTGTGACCTTTATGCCGTGTTGTACTGTACGTAAACGAGGGCTGATAAAGTTGTGACCTTTATGCCGTGTTGTACTGTACATAAACGAGGGCTGATTAAGTTGTGACCTTCATGCCGTGTTGTACTGTACGTAAACGAGGGCTGATTAAGTTGTGACCTTTATGCCGTGTTGTACTGTACGTAAACGAGGGCTGATTAAGTTGTGACCTTTATGCCGTGTTGTACTGTACGTAAACGAGGGCTGATTAAGTTGTGACCTTTATGCCGTGTTGTACTGTACATAAACGAGGGCTGATAAAGTTGTGACCTTTATGCCGTGTTGTACTGTACGTAAACGAGGACTGATAAAGTTGTGACCTTTATGCCGTGTTGTATAGTTAAACGAGGGCTGATAAAGTTGTGACCTTTATGTGCCGTGTTGTACTGTACGTAGACGAGGGCTGATTAAGTTGTGACCTTTATGCCGTGTTGTACTGTAGTAAACGAGGGCTGATTAAGTTGTGACCTTTATGCCGTGTTGTACTAACCGTAAAGGAGGGTTGATACAGTGGTGACCTTTATGACCTGATTTAGTAATGTAAACCAAACCTTCCTTCACGCAAGAGAACATTGCTCTATTGAACATCTTGAAAAGTGCAACTTCTGGATTGTGTTTGATGTCCAGTAGTAGTGTTGTTCATACTGTATAAATTTATTTATAAATCAAGGAGTTTACATCCTGCTTTATCGTGTATAGGGGCCATGAATGGATCTAGAACGGCATAATTCAATGAAAAACAATTGATAAATGAAAATATACTGCATGTTATAAATCTGCTAGAATATTTACTTATAACAATATAGATATCTAATTCAGTTATGGGACTGGTGGAGTGTCCTTGATATGTATTAATTTGTATATGAAATTGCTAAAGAATGGCCTTTGTATAGTCTTCATTGATATTTATGGACTCTAGAACACTGCCATGTTGAGTGAATAGCTTTCTGACTCTTTTTAGCGATCTTACATAATTTACTGATTTTAAAGTTTCCGGAACTCGTGGGGAGATTTTAACCTCGTATGTTCCGGAAAGCGTGTGAACACAACAAACCGTATACAATCGCGAGTCCTAGATGAGCCTGGGGATCAAAATCATTTGGACCGGAAAGTGGTCGCTACACAGAAGAGCTCCGAATTTCCAGACGTATATATTACCACAAAAGCGAAACGTTTATAAATTCCCATATTAATCCAGATCTAGAGAACCGGAAGTGAAAACGATCGCTTGGTATCAAATTTCTTGACGAGTTAGTGTTTTTATCAATCAATAGGAGTGTAGTCTATACAGTTTTTACAAGCCAATCTCTCAGAGTGTGATTAATCAATACTAATTTACATCAGCTTCTTTTCTTTCAAAATTATCTCATTCTCATTTATCAAAGTCTGCCAAACAGAACAACATCTATCACTCGGGACACATTAACATCCTTTTAATCACTGAAAGTTCTGCACCAATGGAGAATCATTAGACTTTTGTTTATAGTTAGAGTTAATAATAGTTCATCAACCCTGGAAGAAAGGCAATTTGCTGGAGTTTTGTCTATAGAACAGCATCTGTGCTCTTTTCCGGTGAGAAAAATGTAATTTGTTCGTAGGATATTTTAGGTAAAAGAAAACAATGGTTTGATCTATGGAAAACTGTTTCAAGTTAAGCAGCATAAGAGTTAAGAGGAAACTATAACTTTAACATTGATTGCTCTGAAATTATTTTAAAATTTTACCGCGATTATTCTCAACCTATATCGACTTAATTGTCCAGCAACTCAGTGGCTGTTAACACAATTACTCCAATGAGCATGTAGAACTAATGATTTCCGCTGGTGTTAGGTGTATGACCCTAACTGGACAACAACCTCCAGACTTCATAAGTTCCGGTGTTTTTCAAAACCGATCGCTTCTATTTAGGCATTATGGGATAGCGGACTACATGGAAGATTAACTTACCTCCGAAATTGGGGAGCTTGACAAAGTGCAATAATCATCTCCGAAACTGAAGATTTGACAACGGGAGTGCTCCAATAGTGGATCTAGAACGGCATAATTAAATGAAGAAGGAAACCATTAATTCGAGTCATATTTTTGTCTTGCAGAAATGGCCGAGGTGGTCAGAATGTGCGGGACCTCAAAGAAGGAAACCATCCAATGACCCAGACTAGTTCTATAGCTTGTAAAGATGTCTTATATGAGTGAAACAGAGAGGATCGGTCACTTGAGGTTGAATTCTTAAACTCTGTAGAATCCTATTTACTGCAAAGAAGTCGTCACATATACGGCACGAAAGTGCTAATTTAGTCTACGTTTTCAAACATGGGCGAGTTTATTTCAACTCAAAAGGGGCGGGAGGAGGAGCAGGCTTGAAATAAGTCAACTAACCTCCATTGTCACCATAAGCGAAATGTTTATAAACACTTCTTTTTATATATGGTGGCGCTCTCCAGTTTCGTACTTTGCATAGGGTTAGAAATTTAAAGAAAAAGAATTAGCCAGGGTTTCCTCACTGGCTGTCCTGGCTATTTAAAAAAGACCTTGTATATCTTAGGTATTGTTAAAAGAACTTTGAATTCCCTTTATTTTGGTGTATGATTGATGGGTGAAATTTGGGTTATAGAGTATACAGCTTGGTCTTATTTAAGATGTGCACCTCTCAAAAAACTGCTAGCTCCGCTTGGTCATTTTCACTTCCTGGACTTCAAAGGTAAATAATAAAAAAAAGAGCCGATAACTTTTTTTACTTTTTGGATATTTTTTAATTCATTCATAGTACTTTCAGAGGCTGGTATTGTCTGCTCTGGCAAAATTCTTTTCCCTATTTTAATAACTGCTGAAAATAGTGAACTTTTGACTAATTCAGGCTGATTTATCGAGTACTTTGGAGCGGCCATTTTGTCCGCTGTGTGCTTAGATCATGTCCAGTTTCCACAAGTACAATATGTAAAGAAATTTCAGCCACAGTACATGAAAGTAACATAGAGGTATGCCAACATTCTCTCCATTGTGCATGTTGCAAATGCAAAATACTTCATCTTACACCTGTCACTCACTCAGAAGCATGTATTATCTGTAGAGCGCCCCCATATAGACAACATATGCATTATTATTATATGATTTAATTTTGGTTGTATAGCTGAAACATTTAAGCCGCAAGCATCTAAACAGTCCTTTTGAATAATTCTCATGTATTTTCCCACAGAACAGTATTCATTTGTAGCAAAGTCCCACACAAGCCCAGCCCCCCCCCCCCCCCTATGATGAAAAGTGGGCTATTTTAAAACTACACCTTGCATTTTCTCAACAATAGCAACCAATGTTTTGGTAAAAGACAGGAACATGAAACTTGCCACAATTATTCATGAGATGTCACTAATAAATTTACAGACTGAACAGGGATGGAAGAGTTCAGGTTCACAGAGGTCAAAGGTCAAAGGGTACAAAGTTTGCTAATTCTTCTAACACTAGTATATGGAAGAAAGCGAATCTGCTTTATTATCATTATTTTCCAGAATTTTATTACAACCGAATGAAAAGAAACATTTTTGCTATATTTTTTTTAGACTTAATACAACAGTTTTAAATTTAAGTTGACTTTACTCCTATGTTCTAAGACTTCTAATTTTCCCATAATTGAGGTCATTGTACACAAAATACTGCCACAAGGCATATTGTGTAAACAAGAGCAAAATAGGCATAATTAGCTTATTTTTATGCATAACATCAATGTTAATATACCATTTTGTTGAGAAATGCATACATAATTATATGAGAAAGAGAAAAGCAATTGCACAAATTTTCATATTTATTTTAAGGTGGCGCTCTCCAGTCTCGTACTTTGCATAGGGTTAGAAATTTAAAGAAAAAGAATTAGCCAGGGTTTCCTCACTGGCTGTCCTGGCTATTTAAAAAAGACCTTGTATATCTTAGGTATTGTTAAAAGAACTTTGAATTCCCTTTATTTTGGTGTATGATTGATGGGTGAAATTTGGGTTATAGAGTATACAGCTTGGTCTTACTTATGATGTGCACCTCTCAAAAAACTGCTAGCTCCGCTTGGTCATTTTCACTTCCTGGACTTCAAAGGTAAATATAAAAAAAAGAGCCGATAACTTTTTTTACTTTTTGGATATTTTTTAATTCATTCATAGTACTTTCAGAGGCTGGTATTGTCTGCTCTGGCAAAATTCTTTTCCCTATTTTAATAACTGCTGAAAATAGTGAACTTTTGACTAATTCAGGCTGATTTATCGAGTACTTTGGAGCGGCCATTTTGTCCGCTGTGTGCTTAGATCATGTCCAGTTTCCACAAGTACAATATGTAAAGAAATTTCAGCCACAGTACATGAAAGTAACATAGAGGTTTGCCAACATTCTCTCCATTGTGCATGTTGCAAATGCAAAATACTTCATCTTACACCTGTCACTCACTCAGAAGCATGTATTATCTGTAGAGCGCCCCCTATCATGCGAATCATGCATATATCTTCTTTCCTTGTACATGAAATTTGTGAGAGGAAGTTGTATTAAGATCCTTGAACCCCTAATTTCAAATGGATCCATCCAGTTTTAGATCCCGGATGTGCCAAGATGGCAATGTCTGTTTCAACATTAAATGTTCGAGTATGTTTATGTTTATTGCACAGTCCAACTGTTTTCCAGGTGGCGCTCTTGCTTCTCTCGAAATGCCACTGCCACCACAAGTTGATTTCTGCAAGAATATTACACAAGCTCCAATTTTTGTTTTTAACTCATTTTTCAATGAGTTCGCAAAAAAGTAGAATATTCAGGCTAGAAACAAAAGAACCAGCATTGTAATTTTTAACTTATCAACTTGTGTTTCCAAACATTCAGCGCACAAATTACTTAAATGAAACTGAAAACGCAGTTTACCTCAGTGTCAAACCGCAATGGCTGACGCAAGCTTAATATTGAGGAAAACAAATACATAATAAACAATAGCCTCAAGTAAAAAAAAATCATATCGAGTGTCAAAGTTCCTCAAATTACTCATGTGGCTCGTTCTGACACCGGACCTTGTCAATCATACTATACAAGAGACGAGGTAAGTAACTTCGAAACACTCCGTTCTACACCTGACACTCGATCTCAGGCTGCTACTCCCGTCCATAAAGACACTCAGCCAAAATCTATGGCTCATTTTACTCCTGATATATTTTCCTATTCGTCAAGCCATCGTTGACTGTTCTACGCTGGACCAAACTGAAGTTACGGGCTCCTAAAAGTAAAAATTGCGCGAGTTTTTCTTGGTCTGACAAAGTTACGCTCACCTAGAATATGCCGGTACTTACAGAGATATGCTACTCAATGACAGATTCCTTTATCAATTTAAGAACAGATGTCCATGGAAAGGTACCATTCACTTGAATCAAACCTCGGAATCCTGTTCCACGGAAGAATTACATATGTGTTTACAAATATCCACTCACTTGTAAATTTCGTGAATGCAAAATTCGCTACCTCCTGAGGCAAGACCGCCTTTACGCTACACACAGGTCGGCCATTATAGATGATTGGCTCAAAAGTAACTACTTATAATTTTAGCAATAAAATAAAAAAAATTAGTAGGCTAATTATTTACCTTATTTTTTAAAAATCGAAATGGTATGTATGGCAACCATTTTTATTTTATATAGTAACATTTGAGCCGTTCTTATTTTCGTCGCTGACTTGTGTGTGCCGCAAAGGTGGACGTTCGTTCTTTAGTTAAATTAACGACGTGTGCGGCCATTCGGCCATTTACGTCGAACACAAAGGTGGACGTTCGTTCGTTTGATTAACGACGTGTGCGGCCATTCGGCCATTTACGTCGAACAAAGGTGGACTTTAGATATTCAGAATTTCTGTAAATTAATATATTGATGCAAGAAAATAATTAATAATACCGAAGATTTTTATGTTAGGGTAAAGTATTTCATAATATTTTTCCCGTGTTATAAAAATTTGTATTTATTTTTAAACTGATTATTTTTACAGCACTGTAATATGCTTACTGTCTATACTCGCTTATAAGTCGTGTCACACTGCAAACAACAATACTGTTTGTTCTACTGATTACTCCTAACAAGATCCATCGATCCAGATCTGCCGGCGCATTATGGCACGGCAGATCTGAGTCTGTGCAGTTTGCAGTTGGGATCAATTTATAAGCGAGTACATGCGATATTTAATTTAGGAAAGATGTAACTATTTCTCAATGTAATTTACGACATCTCCCCTTTTGAGAAACAAAAATAGGTGGTTATGGAGAAAAAGTATTCTAGGTTAACCAAAAGCCGCCCGTCTCTGCCATAAGTGATTTGGGACCAATAAACGTTTGACCCTTCCTTTGGAACCCAAAGATTTAGATCCCAAAATAATGTTCATATAGTACCAAAGTAAAACGTGGAATGTATATTACCAAGTATTCAGTTCCAATAAAGTATCCGATCCTAATAATCAAAGGCCACAAATGCCTCAAGTACGGATGCGAAAAGATTAAATTATCCCTGTTTAGATGTCACTGACAGTTGTTCTGTAGAACATCTGATATATATATATATATATATATATATATATATATATATATATATACATGTATGTGTGTGTGTGTGTGTGTACGGACAATATTATAAAGCACTTATCAAAACCGATAGTAAGTTTTCTTTCAGTGTCTTTATTAGTAATGATCCTGCCGATTTTACCTCAGTATGTCTCGTTGAAAAAAATAACTAAAGTCGCTCGAATTCTATAGGAGCAGCTGCACAGATAGATATACTTGAAAAGAGCCTCTAATATACAGTAACATATATGGGGCACAATTAAGTGTAGAGTGCACTTACAGCTAGATAACAATAAAATGCTATATGAATCTAGCTCCCAGCTTCAGCATATGAGACACACAATGTATTAATTTGTCATGGGTGATTCTCCAGAGGTTTCTGCAATACTTAGAAACTGTGTCATGATACTAGCGTATACGAAGTAGCTACATTTCCATTCAAAATGGGAAAAATGGGAAAAGTCACAAGTTCACCAGTTTGGAAACAGCAATACCAAGCCTCGCGCTATGCGCAAAACGGCGCTTTACAAAGGCGAAATTGCCTCTAAACGGCGCGTGACACGTAACAACGTAGCCAACTTTAGTTTAGAGGACTAATCCAAAGATGGCTGTGTATGCTATAATTGTTTCTCCCGATAATGATTACGATGAGATGGTTGAATGTAACTGTCCGCATCCAACGGTCGATTTTCATTCAAGTAAAAAAATTATTGTTAAATATTACGTAATGATAACTCTTTTCATAGATTACCGATAACATAGTAATGTTGCAAAAACGCTGAATAATCAGTAAAATTTGTACTGTATATAATTATTTGCATTATTAAAACGTTGCTGACATTCCTAGTCATGTCAATATCTTGTCGATTTTATTTTTGTTGAATAACGAATATAAGCTGTAAATAAAGCTTACGGTACCTGTATTCGTTGATTCAAAAACGAATAGTTATTGGTTAAAAGGGTTTCCACTCCACACCGATTTTTAAAAAAAGTGAAGAAACAATGAATTAGAGACAGAAAACTATAAATACATGTTAAAACAACAGTCCCTTGAAGGAACAGGCGCTCTACTGTCCGAAAAGAATTTCGATCAATTCAAGATAAGAAAAATTCTTCTTTTTAACTGCTGATTGTTGAAATTATCTATGATATTCTTGAGCAATAATAAAATTTTCAAATCAGCCACTGTGGCGGCCATATTGAATGTAAGATCATTAATTAAGAACCAACTAAATATCGTTATAAGTTTTCTGGTGAAACCCCCATGCTGATATGACCGTCCAATTAGAAGTAGTAGTGATAACAATATTTTCAAGATGGCCCTTGTGGCAACCATCTCTGATAAAAGATTGTCACTGTTTTGATTTAGGTCCAACTAGATAGCATACTGAGTCTCTTGGTGAAAACCCATGTCGATATGACTTTGCGTTTAAGAGAAACGGCGATAACAAGATTTTCTAGATGGCTGCCATTGTGGCCATACTAATAGCTAGATGACACCATTTTCATTTAGGACCAACCAGACATCAAAAGAAGTCTTGCAGTGAAAACCCGATGTAACACGAGTTTCCATTTAGGAGTAGTAGCGATAAAAAAAATTCTACGATGACTCCCGGCCATATTGGAGGCTAGATTGAAACCATTTTTATTTAGGACCCATAACACAACATAAGAAGTCTTCTGGTAAAAACTCCATGTCGATATGAATTTTCGTTTAGAAGAAGTAGCGATAACAAGATTTTCAAGATGGAGGCCATGATGGCCATACTCATTGTTAGATCGGCGCCATTTTCACTTAGAACCAGCTAGACATTATAAGAAGTCTTGCAGTGAAAACCCGATGTGAATATGACTTTCCATTTAGGAGGTGTAGTGGTAACAAGATTTTCAAGAAGGCCGCTGTGGCGGCGGCCATATTGGAGGCCAGCTCGACACCATTTTCCTTCAGAGCCAACTAGACACCAAAAGAAGTCTTTCAATGAAAATCCTATATCGATATCACTTTCTGTTCAGGATGAGTAGCGATAACAATATTTTCAAGATGGCTGGCGTGATGACCATACTGGATGTCAGATCGGCATCAGTTTCATTTATGATAAACTTGACATCATAAGAAGTCTTGTGGTGAAAACCCAATGTCAGTATAACTTTCCGTTCAGAACGAGTGGCGATAACAATATTTTCAAGATGGCCACCGCTGCGGCTATATAGCATGTCTGAGCGGCAACATGTTGATTAAAACCAAGCAGACATCATAAGAAGTCTTACAGTATGCACCCCTGTCAATATGATTTTCCATTCAGGAGGAGTAGCGAGAACAAGATTTTCAAGATAACCGCCGTGACGGCTATATTTGGATGCCTGAGCCTAACCATTTTCATTTAGGAACAACTAGACCACGGGATGAACGTGTCTGTAAAGTTTCATTGCAATCCCCAAGTAATTTAGGAGGAGTAGCAATAACAAACTTGTGCTAACGGACGGACGGACGACGGACATCCGGTCATCCCTTAACCTCTTCTGGCCTATAACCAGCAGAGCTAGAAAGAACCCCCAAAAAACATTACATAATAATTAAATGGATAATCCAAACATTACTTTGTCAACGCAACAGACGCTCCAAATTATTTTCAAAACTTTTTATTACAACACGATGGAGAGTATAGTATATATTACCAATTCATTTACAACCAAGTAGACATCATAATAAGTCCTCTGGTGAAAACCCCATGGGAATATTACTTTTCGTTCAGGAATAGTGATAACAAGATTTTCAAGATGACCATTGTGGCGGCTATACTGACCATCAGATCGGCACCAATTTCACATAGGACCAACTATACATCATAAACAGTCTTTTAGTGAAAACCCTATGTTGATATGACCATCCAATCAGGAGGAGTAGCGATAACAAGATTTACAAGATGGCCACTGTGGCGGCCATATTGGATGTAGGAGCGGCACCATTTTCATTTAGGACTAACTAGACAGCATAAGAAGTCTTCGAGTGAAAACCCCATATCAATATGACTTTCAGTTCAGGAGTAGTAGCCATAACAAGATTTTCAAGATGGCTGCCGTGGTGGCCATGTTGGACATCAGATCGGCACCATTTTCATTTATGACCAACTAGACGCCATAAGAAGTCTTTTATTGAAAACCCCATGTTGATATGACCATCCAATCAGGAGGAGTAGCAATAACAATTTTCAGGATGGCTGCCGTACCGGCTATATTCGATGTCTGAGCAGCACCATTTTCATTTAGGATCAACGAGACCATGGGATGAATGTGTGTGTAAAGTTTCATGGCAATCCTCCAAGTAGTTTAGGAGGAGTAGCGATAATAAATTTGTGCTAACGGACGGATGGACAACATACAACAGACCATCCTATAAGCTCTTCTGGTCTCTAACCAGTAGAACCAAAAATACTTGATTGACTGATGGATGGATGGATGGATGGATAAGGGGGAGAAAAATATGATGACATATAGTGTCTGCAGGAAAGATCATAGGTATCATATATGGCTATCCCTAATACATAAGCCGTTTCTAGCTAATGCGCGTCGCTGATCTTGTTGCAGGGAACGTCAACATCGACAGCAGAGATGGAAAATACCGCCTGATTTACAGCGACATTAGTCCTATCCTGTATATGTTAGCGACGATCAACCGTTGACAATGAAGGTTACCAATGTTTACGAGAGGTCTTGCAATGCCAAGAGAAGAAAAGTACTGATGCAAGAACTAGCCTGGATACACATTACGCACTGACATAAACAGATGTTAAGGATCGTTCAGCAAGACACCGCTATGTATGCAAGCAATGCATACGTTGCAAGAACTTCTTCAAGAAATAGAACACTGTCTCTGGATCGTCTGTATTTACACGCTGCATGGTAATAATAGTAGACAATGTATATATTAATTGCAGTTAGAATTAAACAGGAAATGAAAAGAACTTGATCTGAGGTGTGTATGGGAACGAAAGTAAACGATGCAGATTGCTCAATTCTGTTCTTTGAAGGAGGCCCTGAGAAATCACAGTTATATAGCTTTCAGACCTCTTTTTAGTAAAGACGGAAAAAGTCAGGTGTGCTGAATTAGTCGTAGTTAGAAGTAGACAGGAGATGAAAAGAACTTGATATGAGGTGTGCATGGGAACGAAATTATACGACACATATTGGACACTTCTGTTCTTTGAAGGATATCCTGAGAAGTCACAGGTATTTAGTTTTCATATTTTTTTAGTAAAGACGGAAATTGCCAGGTGTGCTGAAATGTAAACTATTCTAAAAGAAATGAAACAAAATACCAACCTGTTTTGTGGATTTCTAATGTAATATCTAAGTTGCCTCTTATCTAAAATATCGTCAATTTTACAAAATTGTTAATGATGATAATTACTAGTCAAGAAAAAGCAGAATGAGATGCTGTCGATTCGATACGTTAATATATTCACAAGCTTTCGGCATGACTCGCAATGTGACATATCACATGGACAAAGAAAGTATCCTGGAATAAGGTTAAAATAATGGGCTTTTCAGCTAAGCAACACGATGTAAACATGCGCTGTTTATTTTATTTAGCAGTGTGGCATTACTTTATTTTAAAAAACAATGCTGAAAATTCTTGCATACATGATCAAAGTGTGCTTTTTTGTATCTAAATAGATAGTATCAAGCATTAGGTGGCATATTTAGGTACAACACTCAATTATACGATTCATCAATTAACGAAGAGGTAAAACATGCCGTATATATGTGACACGTGCAGGTGGACTATTATTTCTAAGACACTTCAGTGAGATTTGACTGAGGGATGCTTGGGACAAAAAAATATGTTTATAATACTTTTCTATGTGCGAACCTGTGCGATTAAAAAAAATTCTCGACTCTACGAAACATTACAGAAGGAAACCTTTTAAATGAACTAAAGAAAATTTTCTCACCTGCGAAAATCATTGATGACACACGAATGTAGGGTAATAAAGGTGACTTTCATGAGTTGATTCGAATCGAAGTGATATTACATATCTCGATATCTTTAAAGTAGCAATCATTTAAAATTTGAAATAGAAAAAATTCTTAACCCCGACCAGTACAGACTGTAACGATCAAAAATCAGACTCGTACAGGAACTTTCTAATGCCCATCTGCATCAAATGGAACTCCGCCACATATGGCGCGAGTGTGCTATGGAATTTCTAGAATGGTTCTCTGTTTAAGATAGCTTTGATGAGTGAAACGTCTGACGCAGGGGAGAAGAATACCCCTCTCATTCGTACGCCATCTGTCAGATCAATATGTGTAGGTGAGTTCCGTTTGCATTGTCGTGTTAGTTTAAATAAAAAGCAACTTCTCCTGAAGACAAGAAATAGATAAGAAATATATAAACAAGAGCCAAAACTCTGTCGAGATATGTGGGTGAGCTCGACTATCTGAGTCACCCAATATGTCCCCCATAAATCACTGAGTTAACCTTGATGGTATAGTGATAAAACAAAGTCACTGTGCTGAATCGAATCTGACATCACGGTATCAACAAAATCAAGATCTAACAAAAAAGAGTTATATCCCTTATTGTTAAAAAAAGTGGACGTCTAAATATAGTACATAAGTAATTTAGAGCTTCAAAATGTATGATAACTCTTAGGGCAACGGAATAAGTATATATATGCAATTTTGTGCAATGGCGTAGGGTTTGTATCTTAACAGTACCAAAAGCACTTTTCATCTACTTAAGTTGTTGATTTGAATTGTATTAAGCTCTGATAAGATAATCCAGGTAAGAATATTGAACATAAACATGTATAGTGTTATGCACACCTTTGCTCTATTTGATTAAATGCGGCGGAGCAGATCTGGCAGAATCCATTCAAGTTTTCTTTTAATTTTTGGTCGCCAAACGAAGGCAAACTTCTGTTTCCAAATCGACATCTTTTTTAATAGATGAAAAGAATTTAATTGAAATTCTTCCTGGGAAAATCGATTCAAGTTGGTCTGGTAGTTCTTAAACAATAGTCATTTATTTTTTTCATTTTTTTCTTTTAGCAACCATACTATAACACGAATCGTGATCATTGATGTGAAATGGAAGCCTTCGCCTTTTTTTTTTTACAAGCGGTTTAAGACATGAGGTTGCTAATGATTTTTCTCTTTTCTTTTCTAACAGCTGCAATACAGATGCATTCATTAGCAATATCAAAATGAAAAAGTTCCTGTCGTCAAGCATGCCAGAAGAAGAGGAGCTATCACAAAAAATATGCCATTACATAAAGCACTCAGCCATAAATCAGTCCTTCCTGCTTGAGGGTTCTAAACAACACAACATTCTCCTGTCAGATATTCACCATGAAAAAAATATATCGAAGTGAAATTCAAACATAATAATTTAAAATTTGCAGGAAAAAAACGTTTCTTATTTCTGTATTTGGTCCCTCTTGCTAGTTTATAATAAAAGTGCCAATAGAAAATGACACAAAATAAAACATTTCAACTGTCCATCAAACACAGTAGTCTAAGTCTACACAGATTATTACCCCAACAAAGTCATGCAGAAGAACTTAACAATGGACGAAATTATTAAGTGTGAGCTTATTCGTTGGGAGGGAAAAACTCCTGACAAATACGTATCTAAAATATCCCAACCTAATCCCCCTGACCCCCCCCCCCAAAAAAAGGCACGACTATGTAAAAGGAAATAAGCAAAATTAATTTTTTACTCCAATAATTTTAGACAGTTTGGAGACTTTAAGAATTAAATAAAAAGATCAACTAGAAATTAAATCGAAAGAAAAATTAAATAGAAGTTGGACAGATTCAGTGTTTAAAATGTGCCCAGTAACACCGTAGATGATACAGAAAATGTATACAAATGCCAAACTGCCGAAAAAGACGTTTGTCTGGGAGCACAATGTGTAATTTATCGTTTATGACACACTGTACCTTTTGCATAAGTTGTCTTGAAATTTTAATGAACGGACAATAAATTTATTTGGAGGTAAAAGGTAAAGTAACATTTGAAAAATTGGTTTTCCCTTGGGTGGTCCAACAGACTGGCATTTTTATATGATCTAAAACGATGGAAGTCTCAGGATATTTTAAAAAATATCATTCCATTTTTTTAATGTATAACGCAGGATAACGATCGTCACTTCTTGACGGCAAAGCAGGGTATAGATAGGGAAGCAAATCTCAGTACAAAAGTGCCTTAATCTTTGAGCGGAAATAAAGCTGTAACATGGTACATCTGAAAATCCATAAAAAGGAAAGCTCGTAAATTTAATTTTCTGAATGCTACTCTAAAAAGAAAGTATTAAAAATGTTACAAAAGACATAAAAAAGCAATTTTCAGAGGGTACCTTGAACTGTGCAATTATCCTCTCAGTCGAGAAGCTGATTAATAATCATTCAGCGAAATAAAAAAACTAATATAATAATTTTGCTTATCGATTTGGAGGAACTGCGCAAGTAAAATCAATGCTTCATGGTCAGGAAGTGTGCTAAAGTAAGTTAAACAGTATGAGTCTTCAAAACTTTCTTTGATGAACGAATCGTCACTTTGGTGGTACTCGTCTGCTAACCAGAAAGTTAGTTAGGCTCTTTTCTATCGCAGTGTATAGTCTTTACTTTCTATATATCAGACAGCTGTGCCATAACTCTAAATTATAATGATGTACAGGGTTTGGATTTTTTGTGTGTCGTACACACCATGTAGTTACGAAAAGGAAAAGGAAAAAGTCAATGATGATCATAACGAAAGCAAAACAAAACGGAGCAAAACAAAAAGATAAGGTTGCTTGATGCTAGAAGGATTAAAATGAATCAGATTATAACAAACAAAAGGAGATATCAGACAGCAATATGTTGGTCAAAAGCAGAGAAAATGAAAGAGAACCACCAACGGGGCATCTTAACTACGAGAAAGCTTGCATGACAAAAAGCAGCAAAGTGGTTTATAAACCGCGCTTGTCGCAGGAAATTGTAGATATTATTATACAGAAGAAAAAAGACACGAATATACGAACTCCATCAACATGTATCTAGTGTTTGCTGATGTATGCTATTACAGAAAATCTTTAAACAGACGGACAGATGGGCGGACAGATAGAAAGACGTGTAACTGGCTTGAATGCCATAAGGCTGACATATCCAGGACAGACAGGCAGATAGATCAGTATCAGCGCAATCTGAGCGACGTCATTGCATGTGTATACAAGTGTCAGAGAGAGAGAGAGAGAGAGAGAGAGAGAGAGAGAGAGAGAGAGAGAGAGAGAGTTACCTTAAGCTACTGTGATAGATAAATATATCAATCTTGGGTCACTTTTCTACCAAGAATGCCGTCAAGAATTTGGATTTCAATGTCGTATGCTATCTGACGACAGAAATTTACCGTATGTTGACTACACAGCGTCTTGTCACCACAACTGACGAAGTCGTCTTCCCTCTCCGAATGGAGTTCTGAGTACTGGCAGGACAAATGTCAGCAATATTCAAGAATTCAAGAGAACACCTTCATTTATCTGTCTTTGTTGCATATCTCTGTCACAGGTCAGGAATCCACTGAATATATAATTTCGTCTGCTTGCGTTTCAGCGCCAGGAAAAGAATGCGATTTGCGGTGTCACTTTACAATGGCGAATTAGTCTCCAATACAAGACCGATGAAGGAAATTTATATCGAACGTGATTACGTGTCTTATGTAGAATCTCATGTTTTTTTAATCGAGTTCTTCTATGGTGTTCTTTATATTCTAGGATGTATCTGATTTGGCTGATATCACAGAGATATTCATATTCTCAATAAGATCTTGCTGAAATGCAAAAAAAATTATTACTTATCATTACTTATTTTTCTATATAAATTGCATTTCACACACATAAATGATAGCTTCATGTCTACACTTTCAGCTAGATGGAAAAATGTACTGAGCGCTACAGCAGTATTACTATTGATGCTTCTTCTGATCTATAGGAGATAAATTATTGCTGCTTGGAAAATTAATACACTGAGTTCGATAAATTATTCAATCTGCTTTTATGTGGAAAGACCCTCGAACTGGCATCTGTGTCATATAAACCTTGGCCCAAATCCAGATAAGTCCAGATAACTAACTTTCTACAGGCACACAAATGACGCTTATTTCCAAGATAAATTGTCACTTCTGTTGACTGGGGAAATTCTTTGAATCTGGGCTTTTCCCGTGTCAGGAAATATTATCGCTGCTCCGCGTTCATTTCCTTTCTGTCGTCTAGTTACATTAATAGGCAGTTTGATTTGAGGTCATGTGATCCATCAAATCCGTCGAACCGGAAGCAACGTCTTTCGATCCCAAATTAAGATCTGAAAAATAAACGGTTAGATAAAAGCTAAACGTCAAGAATTTGTGGAATGCAAGGGAACCAATCTATAGTGCCTGCATTAAAGGTCGTAAGAAAAGTGGCACAAACTGACAATCGTTAATGTTCGTTACATCATTTGTGCTGGAACTGTCAGCAGGTAAACCAATTTCAATGTGCGACTTAAAATTACAAAATAACATTTTATTAAACTAAGAGCGAGAAACAGCTCTCTAAATTAAAAATTATTATTACATCACTGAACATATGGATGGATCAGAGAAAGATAGCAAAGTCCAAAGAACTGAAACAAAGCACTAATTGCACTTTAGAGTCTACTTCTACTGAAAATTTTTGTTTTTGTTTATTTCTTTAATTTCATTGCTCGACATAATATATATATATATATATATATATATATATATATATATATATATATATATATATATATATATAAAATCTGCAATTAAAAAAAAGAGTTTCTTCGATATAAAAATGTTTGATTGCTGAACAATTTTCGATTCTACGCTCCAGAAGTAGAAATCAAAATTCCTTGAGAATCATTGTATTCAACATCACTGAAAACAGCCATCCTTCCCAAAAATTATAAAAATGTATATCTTTGTAACATTCTTCAGTCCTGATATGCCGCAAACAAAAACGGACACGGGCAAATCACCTTCAAATCAAATAATGCCTAACAGCGATGTTGGTGTGTCATTGCGTTAGTTTAAAAATAGAACTAGTAGGCACTGGATCATTGTAACATTTTGAAACAGAACTAGCAAACCTGGAACTTGTACATGTGATGGAGATAATATTTAATCACACAAAGGCAGTCACTTTACTCAATATTTTTATGATCATCTTCATTATACAAAACAATAAATAATACGATTTTATGAAAATTGTATCGTCGACTTGAATTTCTCCCATCATACGTTTATTTAAATCGATGAATAATCCCACTGTTGTGAAGAAATAATTATATATAAAAATCCTATTCTCCAATACTCATAACTTTTTTTCCCCATTTAAGTGAAGTAAAAAGCTACAGTACACTATTTAAATTTCGGAGTTTTGAGACTTGGTCATCAAATCTATCAGTCGTCGCTAGAAGTTCATGATAAACCGGTTGAACCAGGGGTAATAATAGTCATGAATGTGGCTGGGATGGAGTCACCCATAAAAGCAAGTGAAAGTGAGGAAACGTACAGCCACTGCTGTAAAACAATAGAGGGTTATGAAGGACAGTCTGAATTTCACTTTTAGCGGTTATAGTTCTGAATCGGAGACCTTCCATTTTCTGATCAACAGGTTTTTTCAGTATAAACACATATCTTAGATTTATAAATTTCCATTCTGATACAAATTTTGTACATTGTTTAGCGTCCAAGCCGTTACTGGTCATGTATACTGCAATGGCAACTGTAGTGACGATGACGATTACTAAATATAATAATTAGAGGAATGGTAAACAATTTGTTCACGTAAATATACTCCCGCCTCCCCGAATCCCAACCATACCCCATGATGTAAATGAATCAATAGTTTCAAAAAGCGCACAACTCTTTTGAAAATAGTGCGAATAGAATGATTGGTCAACATGCATATCTCCTGATGATAAGCATAATGTGTACTTAGTTTCACAACAATGCACTAAAAACTGCAGAGTAGTTTTATTCACAAAATTATGTCATACATTGCATTCAACTGTAAGTAAAAAGGGCCATAAATCTTTTTAAAATCATGGTAGTACAAAGATTTGCACATATTTGCATCTTCAGATAATGACCATAATATGTACCAAGTTTCGCAGCGATCCCAAAAAATGGTGCAAAGCAAGTTGAGTTCGCAAGATTCTCACTAATACTGCATTCAGTTGTAAGGCAATAACTCTAACAAAAATTGCTAGAGAAATGTGATTTGTCGACATGCACATCTTAAAATGATTACCATAACATGTCCAAGGTTTCATGGTGATCCATTTAAAACTGAGACTGGTTGTTTTCACAATATTCTGTCGTACATTAAATCAGGCTCTAAGTTCAGAAGGGCAGTAACTCTAACAAAAATCGCAGAAGCATAGTAATTTGTCAATATGCACATCTTTAGATGATGACCATAATATTTCCCAGGTTTCATGATTATCCATTAAAATCTGTACAACCAGTTGCTTTCAGAAGATTCTGTCATACAGCTGCAAGTCCCAAATGGCAATTACTCTTATCATGCAGCTGCAAGTTCCAAACGGCAATTACTCTTCTCATACAGCTGCAAGTCCCAAACGGCAATTACTCTTATCATACAGCTGCAAGTCCCAAACGACAATTACTCTTATCATACAGCTGCAAGTCCCAAACGGCAATGACTCGTATCATACAGCTGCAAGTCCCAAACGGCAATGACTCGTATCATACAGCTGCAAGTCCCAAACGGCAATGACTCTTGTAAAATTGCGGGAACACAGAAATGATATAACGATAAGCGCATCTTCAGGTGATGACCATAAAATTTGCTAAGTTTCATGGCATTCCATAAAAAACTGCGGGACTACTTGGGCAAACGAGATTGTGTGTCAGACGGAAGGACGGTCAGACGAACGGACACAAGTATTACTACATACCGGCCTCTAGACACAAGGGCATAAAACTGCCAAGGGCACAGTAATTACAGATGGTATCCCATGAGAAACGAATATATTTATTTTGCGAATTACGGGTTCAATCTCCACCTAAGGTTAAATATTGCACGAACAAGAGCAAATGGAAAATGATTAAGCTGTAAACCAGATATGATTTATTTGTACAGAAAGGACAAAAATACTATTAAACAGTTCTTAGCATCGCAATTTTCTTCTACTGACAAGATAAGGCGGTGCCAATTGAATTGCATGGGTAAGGCTCGCTGATAAATTGCATCACTCTGCACAGCCTTTCAAAGGGAAAGGGAACTGTCACGGAAGCAGATTTAAGAGATAGACTTGATGAAAGTTTCAACAAAAAAAAAAAAAAAAAAAAAAGATCAACTGATTTTTAGAATTGGTGTAGGACAAAAATCAATACCACGTGTATGATTGCATGATGAGAAAATTCTTCGGTAGCTGTTGCTAGAGAAATACTGAATGCATCAACTTGTATCACAGTATGTGCATGGTTAAGACTTAAATACTTCGATAATAATAATAATAATAATAATTATCATAAAAACAAGAATTATACTGATAATGATGTTGATAATAATAATAATATTTATTATTATTAGCAGTAGTAGTATTGTTCTAAATAAGCATATGAGATAAATCCAAGACTTAATCCGTTTCTACACCATAAAATTAAGATAAATATCTTTTGTGAATGATTGAGATGATTTTTTAAATTAAGTGATGTTATCTTAAAAAATCAGACGAATCACGACATTATATTATTTGTTGATAAAAAGTCGACGAGTTTTTTTCGTACAATTTGCTGAGGAGTTTTTCTCCGTACAATTCGCTGGGTTCATCTCTGAAGTTACTAAAGCAGTTTGATGCAACATTATTGAATATTTCCTTAAGACTTACAATCGAATGGTGTCAGACAAGCATATAGATTCAGGGGAAACAAAATTAAAATGTTGCAGTATACAAAGAGCAATCTTCTTTTAAGGTCGTTGCAGTTGAAAATAGTTTCCATGATACCAAGACAGTAGATAATAATAATAATAATAATAATAATAATAATAATAATAATAATAATAATAATAATAATAATTGTAAGAGTGCAAATTTCTGTCGATGTTTCGGTAGAGCACATTTAGTTTGCCAGAGAACAATAGATTAGATTTATGAGGAAAGGTACCGTATGAAATCGCTAGACTGCGATGGTTTTAATGTCTCTGTTTGGGGCGAGATTGATTCTTAATTAAGCCTTCTTTGTGGCCCTAACGGTAAGAAGGTTATTTGGAGGTCTAGATATCAAAAATGTCAAAGTTGAGAGTTTGCAGGACTAGATGTAAAGCAAGTGGAAATAGTATTATCTTTTGAAATTCTCTAGAATCGGTTATTTAAAAACCTAGAGGGTTACCCTGACCACGATGGGCGTGTATTTATAAAAGGCGGTAGATACGTTTAATCTGATTGGCTACACTAAATAAGAGGTGTGTTTCCCAGACGAAATTTCATATTTTAAATATTCCACATCGCAAAATTGAACCAGTCTAAGTTTTTCTGCGAAAGGTTGAGATCTTGACTCCTTGAGGATAAGGCGAAATTCGCTCGTATAAACAATTGTTCAAAGGACGAGTGTCTGGAAATTGTGGGACACAACTCTGGCGGTAGAAGCGAGAGGGTCTCGAAAGCACAAGGTATTTGCATCAATCTCATGTAATTCGTTGATATCAATATAATTATTTGTTTGAATTTATTTGTTTAAATTCGTACATCAGTTTTCTTGATATGAGTATAACTATTTGTTTGAGTTCATTTGTCTGAATTAGTACAATAATCTTCTTTATATGAGTTTTGACGTATTGTTTGAATTTGTCGTCTTGATTGTTACAGGAATCATGTATTCTAAGAATTTCATTCGTTATTTCATTTGATATGAGTTGCGAGAATTTGTGTGAATTTACAGATCTTAGATGATTTCATGTATGATAAAGACTTGAGTATTCACAGAAATTAATGTAGTTAAGCCCTGAAGTGAATTTATTGATTCATTTTTATAATTAAGACGTGAACTGAAACTGTTATGTCTCGTCTGATGTTAATGTAGGTTAGTGATGAAATAGCCGTTGGAAAATACATTAATCTTCTGAAACTAGGTTTGTTTATCGTCTGTCAGGCTTGGCCTGACCAGATAGCCTTTCGTGTCTGTTTGAATTCCGATAGGACGATATCTGACGTAACGAGAGTGGAGTAATGTTCTATTCCCAGTAGGATATTTGAAGATTTAGGTTGCTTCTGTGTTTATTTTAAAAGGGGAAATAGCTCCATCCACCTATCCACCTACCTACCTACCCACACAAAGTTTGAGGGCCGAAAAAGGCGAGATAAGAGAGAGTGAGAAGGGAAAAAAAGGGGAGAACATCAACCTTGACCAGACAGCAACATCGAATTTGGAGTGACGAGCGATAACCAGGTTATGCAGGCATGCTGGGCAATTACTTCGATTGTTCACTCGATTCTATGATGAACTAAGTCTATCGTTTAAAACAGATCGGCTATTTACATAAGTATATTTGTGTTTTAAATTCGGTAAATGATTTATTTCAAAAAGAAGTGTATCTTCCTATTGTAATGTATTATCTCAATTTGTTTTATGTAATTGATTAAATTGTTATTTTCATGTACGGGGGCTCGTGTTATTCTGTTCTATATATCTGCTCAGGTCTCTATTTATTCCATCTATAAATTTCATAATTTATTTTATTATTTACTCGATCCGGGCAATAACACCGAGGTCGATCATCCTCTAGATAACGATAACCAACCAAATCGGACACCTTGTAACGAGGGGTCCTCCACAATAATAACAATCTTTGCATCAAGAGCAAGGCCTTTATAAGTAAGAAATAGTAGGTTTGTAAAGGGATTGAAATCTTATCAGCCATAAACAAATCGTGATCAGAATTTTGCAATTTAGGCAATCAATAAGCGATGTTGTTCACAATGAAACAACTAACAATGACTTTGAATAATATAAGTAAAGATTGAATTTGCTCTGAAAGTCAATAACGGAAAAACATGATTTAAAAAAAATATATAACAGAATTATTTACTAAACTCATACCACGGCAGATACAATACCATAACTCAACATGAAATTAATCGTAAAACGAAAACTTTGATCAGTACTACGTCAATATGAATGTAATAAAACAATGTAGAGTATATGGACCTGTGTATAAAAGTGTAACAAGATGGTCTATCGTGAGGATCGAAAAGTTTCGCCTCTATCGCATTCACGACGAAGTAACCATGGACACGGCACAGCGACCCAGAATGGGAGAAATGTGAACGCGTTCATTACCAAGGTTATTCCAAATGTTGTAGCTCTTATCGTTTGCAATAAATCAACATTTTTCTTAATGGACCCATTATCCGTGACAAAGCAGGGCAATTAAATCATACAGAAAAACCAAACTAAAAATATAGGAATTATCTATGTACGTTTAGGAGATATGCACTAACGTACGCAATTTTGCACCTCTGCCCGTCTGTCTGCCTGTCCAATTATCTGTCCGAGTGACTATGTGCATGTTTTAGGCAGGAACATAGATATATAAAATATAATTAGCTGGCTAAAAACAAAAAATCAAAAGTGTATAAAAACTCATGCTAGGAAAAAAAATCAGGTATTAAAATTTATCCACACAAAGGAAAATAACGAAAAGAAGGTATTTTCTCAAATGTGCAAAATAACTATGCAGAGAATGTTCCAAATAACTATGCAGAGAATGTTCCAAATAACTATGCAGAGAATGTTCCCTTTTAAGAGGGTTAAACATTTTAGTGAAAAACATGTCTGCGAACACAATGATCCCCTTCTACATATATCAATTTCTAACCAATTCCATTCTCTGTGTTTTCATATCTTCTGTATTTATTCCTTTCACAATTTAGTAATAATCAAGTTTATGTATAGTGCTTTGCTTTTGCTATATGCAATTACATCGTATCTTGTATTTGTGCGTTATTGTTATTTAAACAATAAATTCGCATAATATAGAAACTATCATCATTTGAAATAACACCAGTACGTGTAGCCATACGGAAGTACAAATGGTTAACAAGAAAGTCTAGCAGCACCGGGAAATAGACCCTTTATAGAATAATATTATGGGCGTACATACTGGAAAAAGACTGATAGATGTTATTATTTACTATACAGGAAGTTCAACGATTGAAATAAATTGTTTGAATTTCAAACAAATATTGTAAACCATAATCAAACGAAAGGGTAGAAAACATGCTTTCAGTCATAGCCTATTTGAACATTCGCTTATAAGTCGAGTCCAACTGCAAACTGCATAGACCAAGATCTGCCGTCACATAATGCGCCGGCAGATCTGGGTCTCTGCAGTTTGTTAGCAGGAATCAATAGAACAAAACAACACAGACCCTGATCTACCGGCGCATTGTGCGGAACAGGGTCTATGTTAGATTACAGTTGAACTTGATCTATATGGTAGCATATACGGTATGTGTACTAAACACAGTGGTGGACCGAGCAGCCTACTTAGCCCTGCGGTTGGAGGGGTCCAGAGTGCCGGTGTGGTCTAAGGCGCTCGCCTTTACATGTCACTCATATCTCACCTCTGTCTACGTGGGTTCTAGTCTCGGCTAGACCAACGTGAGTACGTGAGAAAACTTGGCCTGTAGCTTCCTGTGGGTCGGTGGTTCTTCCCGGCTTCTTCCTCCACCAAATATACTGGCCGCCATGTATCATGTGCTGAAAAACGGTGTTAAACCCCACAAAACCCAAACCAAACTTTTATCGGACATTAACGGTCCAAATTTGAGAGAATGCAGATGAAATCAAAAGAAAAATTAAAATAATAAAAGAGAGTCTCAGGTAAAATATTATACTCTTGAATCCATCCCCGAGGCCAAAAACTTGAGCGAATGTGACATGCATCATCAAAACAAATGCGCAAGCCACTTATATCGTGCAATCTTAAATTACCTGTAATGACCTTTCAAGGTTGATAATTACATTCGATCAACACCGTAAATTATTTCTTCAAGGTAACTTTCATAAGTTCTTTGACTTACTATTACTAAAGAAAATTGAATACAGTTAAAGCAAAATCAATGGCATTTGCTGCGAGAAACAGATTTTCTTGTTCAAGGAATAATATACATCAACTAGAAGGGGTAAGGAAATAAGGAAAAGTGATTGCCTCAAGGCAAACAAGAGGAATACAGAGCAATCATCGTCTTTGTGACTGTCAATATTTTGTATGGATCTGGCTGTAGACGTAGCCGTCCAATTGACTGCATGTCGACCAAAGTAATCATATGGCAGTGTATTTACACCATTAGTCTCGTCCTCGATACGCTACTAGAACGGAAAACAAAACCGATGATGCCCCAATTATATATATATATATATATATATATATATATATATATATATATATATATATATATATATATATATATGTATATATATATATATATATATATATATATATATATGTATATATATATATATATATATATATATATATATATATATTTAGAGAGAGAGACAGCGAGAGAGAGAGAGAGAGAAGTAAAACAGGGGCTATAACTCAGTAATCATGTGCAGGAAACGATACAAGTCAAACTTAACCTAAATCTTCTTCATATAATTAAATATTAAACATCATACCAAATTTAATTTCAATCCATTAAATCCTTCAAAAGTTATTCAGCGGGAACAAAAGCAGCGTGCAAAGTTCCAAGTCAGACAAGGGATATAACTCCGGAAAATTTCAAGAAATATTATGAAAATCGAACTAGGACTTCTTAATGTGAAGCACCATATAAAACTTGATTTTCAATTCATGAAGTCCTCCAAACGTTATTGAGCGTAAATAAGATTGAAGGACAAAGCTCTATGTGGAACAAGTGTTTATAACTGTACAATTTTGCCGGAAAACTTTGAAAATCGAACTTTGCCTCTTTTTTTTTTTTTTTACATGTAAAGCCTCATACTGAAATTTGAATTGAATTCATTAAGTCCTAGAAAAGTTTTTCAGCGGAAACAAAATTTTGCGGGATGTAACTGGAAAAAGGGCTACAGCGTGATGCCAAAACGAGTTGAATATGTTGACCTCATGCAAATAGTTTCAAGACAATTCGTCAAAAGTTGAGATTAGTCAACACAATATAACTATTATATATCGTAGATATCTTTAATAGATAATACCAAAAAGGGGTATGATTTATAAAATAAAAACGCTTGAAAGCGCAATTTCAGAACAATATGAATATGTTAATGCCGTATCATGTCCATTTTATCAACAAAGTTTGAGGACAATGCTGTGGGAGTAGTTGCAAGCACAATAATTGGCATACGGTATAGGGTAGATAACTTTGAACACTACAAAGGGGCGTAACTCTGTAAAAACGCGTCATAGCGTGACGACAGAACGAGATGCACATACCGACTTTATAATTCATAATGTCAACCAGATTTCATGGTAATTTATCAAAACTCTGGAACTAGTTACACGCACACAATAATAATAATAATAATAATAATAATTCTTGTGTGTGCAACTATATATACCTTTAGCACTAAAAAAGGGCATACATATGGAAAAACGCGTTAAAGCGCAATGACAGAACGAGTCACGCATTGACCTAATGTCTATTTTGGCTACTAAGATACATAATAATTCGTGAAACGTTGTTGAACACACAAGAATGATCAATATATAGTATACACTGTACCTTTAACGCCAAAATGTGGCATAACTCGATATGTACGTGTTGACAGGTGTCCATAATGTCTGCCAAGTTTCAGGGTAATTCATCAAAAGTTAGGGGACTAGTTGCACACACGACAATTATTAAATATAGTATCGACCTTTAACGCCGAAACGGGGGCATAACTCTAAAAAATAAATCAGAGTGCGACGACAGAACAATCTTGTCTTCGTGTCAACAATTTCTGCCAAGTTTCAGGGCAGTTCCTCAAAAGCTGTGGGACTAGGTGCACACACAGGAGTTATCATATATTGTATATAAACACTTAACACATAAAAGGGACGTAACCATTGGCATATCAAGAATCTCTGCACCCCAACCCCCAAAACTAAATTATCGGGCCCCTCCCAATAAAAAAGTTGTTTAATGGGAATTTTGACTCCCACTGGGACCCCCCCCCCCCCCCTCCGGCAGTTACGGGGATTTCTTGGGCGGTTGCTACGCCACTGGACATAACACTGGAAAAACGCATCAATACATGATGACAGAAATAGATACACATGTTGGCCTCGTGTCAATAATGTCCACCAAGTCTGAGGACAATTCATCAAATGCTGTGGGACTTGTGGCACACGGAAGAATTTTCATATACGGTACAGTTTATATACAAAACCCCAAGGGAAACACAACTCTCTGGAAAAACGCGTCAGAGCGTGATGGCAGAACGATATGTGCATGTCAATAATACCTTCCGAAATTCAAGAGATTACATGGAAAGATGCGGGAGTAGATGCACAAACAAAAATTGCGAGACGTACCTTCAGGACGGCCAGAAAATGATTGAATAGACTGGTTTTAGCGCTATTTTGAACACATTATAGAGGTAATATACCGAGGAAACAGGACGGCCAGAAAATGATTGAATAGACTGGTTTTAGCGCTATTTTTAACACATTATAGACTGTAATATACCAAGGAAATTGAGGCTAATTGCCTTTCCCAAGAACACGCCATGGCAGCCGACCTAGGCTAGCCTGGGCAGGTATCGAACCCGCGATCCTTGGATTACGATTCCGACGTTCTACCAACTGAGCAACCGGGACGGACAAGCCTAAATCTATATACCCCTGCCATATTCATGGCGGGGACATAAATAAACCCTGCATTTCCAATTATTGAGTACAGATGGCGCCACAAAAGCTCACAATTCAAACCTGCCAGAACCAGACCAATCATGTAATAATAAATTATATGAATGTAATGTTGTAACCAGAAAATTCTGTTAATTATATGTACTTTTTTGCACTTATGTGCCAAAAATAGAGTGCACGAAATTATGATATAATGGCATCAGGGAATTGAGAAAATATTACTTACTCTTGACATGCACGAAACGACACTATTTCTTCAAGAAACTGGGCTAAAAGAAGGCAGCCATAAATTTTACAAGGCTTTAATATCCAGTAATCACGAACTTTCCGACTATCGAAAGGCGCCAAACGATACATCTGCACGACAGAATGGCTATCTCTATACGTTGTTATCGTTAGATAAATACACCTATCAGCACACCTAGATCCATTCTGATGAATTCTGCACACCAGTACTTCAATATTTAACTAGACATGTGTCGTAAATCGATCGTTTTGTATGGTTTGCATATGTGCAATTTTCAAGGCGTCAATGTCAAGCCAATCAGTCAGTCATACCTAATACATACATAAATACATACATACATACATACATACATACATACATACATACATACATACATACATACATACATACATACATACATACATACAGACATACATACAGACAGACAGACAGTCACTTTTCTCGCAATATGAGTTTTGGGACATAAAGGACTGAGCAGCCAGGTACATTTAACAGTGTCGGACTGCCCAGTTTACCAATTTATAGAACTTAATTCAATCTCGAGCAAATTTGATTTGCCAGCTTTCAGTTTTACTTAAAATTGCTCCAAAAGGTATTACATGGTTTTGAGCTAAAGTTAAAAACTGGATAACATCATGATGATAAAATCCAACCCAGGTTGCAGAAATTACAAGAATAGTGTTTAACACTATGCTAACACATAAAAAATATCCGATTTACTGAAACATATTTCTGAGCTCGTGAATATTACATTATCTGCCGTATTGACAAAATACTGATTTAATCTTGGATACAAAGGTGGCAAGTATGACAGAATAAACAATCGAACTTTCTGTTTATCCTTACCGGTCTGACACTAGGATGTCTGTGTGATTCAGACAGTGCGACCCGTCAACAATGAAATTCCTCCACCGGCTGTGTATATACAATTTGGAAAAGATTCGGCTTTTTCTTTAAACAGTGGTTCGATTCATAGATACAGTAAAGATGGAGATCCTAACCAAATACAATAAATGTCTAACAATCTTGCTTCTATTCTAAATGTCTAACAATCTTGCTTCTATTCTAAATGTCTGATAATCTTGCTTCTATTCTAAATGTCTAACAATCTTGCTTCTATCGACGCAATAAAACTACTGAAGGCTATATTAACATATAAAGTTTTTTTTAAATTCTTTTTTATAACAATGATAGAAATCAGCTTGTCTGCACACAAAAAACATAGCCTTCTGTCCCCTATTATTTCTCTTTAAAAGTGAAGAGAAAATCTACGCTTCTCTTTGTGATAAGAGAGCTGACCTTTTTGCTACATGTATTTCTAAGTCAAGTGAATATTCTTGAATATGCCCCAAAATAGAAAAAGTGTTTACCGTCACACTCAGCCTCAGTTTAAAGAATTCTGACGTCTGATTGGTCAGGTCACTGACCAGTCAGACGTTAGAATTTCAAGTTTATTCTGAATGTGAGATTCTTTTGTATTCTTAGGGCCCTTCTTGGTTACCTTGACTCATGTTGTCAAAACTTATAAATGTTGTAAAATTTACCCACACCATAGCATAATTTGACTTTGACCTAACTGATTCTCAACATAAAAAAGCACAACTATGACATAACGCGAGAATGATATTTCTTATAATTCAGTTCAATAATACCTCTTTTATCAAACTGTTAATAGACACACCGTTCCGAAAGCACGTATATGATTTTATAGTCTCTGCCTCGCTCACGCTCATCCTCACCTGAAAAATCATACTTGTGTTTTCAAGACTGGTGTTCTACATACTACTATAGTTATAATTAGCCTTTTATTAACTATAGTTATAATTAGCCTTTTATTAATACGGGATATATATCCCGTATTTGCCGGCCTATAACTCGATGTGGAGTATAAGCCAAATTCTCTAATTTCGTCAATTTTCAATTCTTCATCCATATATAAGTCGATGTGGAGTATAAGACGAAGCCAGTTCAACACCTTGGCTTCGTCTTTCGCTGGTAACTTCTGGTTTCATGAATATTATGGTATCACTGTGCTATTCCAGATTAATTGGGAAAATTATTAAGATGGTCTGTACATGTATTATTTATAGGTATTATTTATTGGTATATAAATGAACCCCTGTTGTCAAGAAGTTAAGTGCAACTTGTATTCTTACAGCAACAGTAACCTCATTATCAAATTATATGTACAATAAAAAAAATAAAAGAATTCGATTAAGACTTTGTTTTTAGTGAATGCGTGTATGTGTGTGTGTGTGAGTGAGAAAGAGAGACGAAATAACGCTATGTCAGTGTGAAAGAACGTATGCATTCAGAGCAGTTTTTACTTGTAGCTTTTGAAGAGAGAGAGAGAGAGAGAGATTACAGAGCGATTGTAATATGTATTGTTGAGTTACCTAATGATTGTGATCTTACTCCTGTACAGAGGCATTACTATATTCCATTTTCAATTAATACCTCTGATTAAACAGTTCATTCTTATTTTAGTTACAATATTCATTGTCAGAAGAAGCACATGGCTTTGCAGTGTTATTTACATGCTAATTAATATGCCTACAGCTTTGGCCAGGCCATTCCAGTTGACACCAGCAGTATATGTGATCAAATTAGTGAGACTACCAATAGGGAAATGAGGCTACCCATACGGTATTGTAATCGATCCTGTAAAGCATGTTAATGTATGTAGTACTGTGTAAATGACCTGTAATGCCAGGTGCTTCATCAGGTAAGTTTCTATTTTGTTCTCGCCGACAGAAGTGTCAGAGCTTTGAATTCATGAGCAAAGATCAAACCAAAATGCCGCCTAACAACAGGAAGTGACATTGCACTTACTGATAAAGGGTAATCTTATTTCGTGGGAATATAGAGTTCATTTAACTTGCAAAGAAAACAACACAGCATGCTAAATGGTCATTTTGGGATCTAAACTACATGGTGTCCATGTGGATATAAATATTGTGAATACCGAAATATAAATTATATATCTTTGAAACTGAAGGAGTATGGTATATATTTTTTAAAATTTCCATTGACTATTGTATTGTATTGTTTTCTCTCTTTGAGAAAAGCTTCAGCTAAACGGGGTCAGTAAGGTACATTAAGTAAAAGAGCACGAAGAAGGGCTGAAATCTCTCTCTCTCTCTCCCTCTCTCTCTCATATCGGGACATATTTTATTTCGATCACGAGGTGCAAGAAGAAAAATGTGCGATGGAATACCCATGTCCATGTCATGGTTTTTCGTTTTCTAACTTCTCTATTCTAATACACACATATGTAAGCAAATTTAAACAACATATATCACTAGTGCATGCTGCTTTAGCGCAATTACGTCTGATGCACGTGAATTTAATACCGACAATCATGTAAATATTTTGGAATCAATCTCATTGTCGGGTCCTATATTTGTTCGCACACGATCTCCTCCCCAAAATGATAATTAATTTTTTTACACATTATTTTTCCTACTTTGAAAAAAAATATTTATTTTTTCACGTACGAAAAACACATTAAATATGGTAAAGCAATTTCAATGACATGATCCATATATAAGTCGATTCGGAGTATAAGACGAGCTCAAATTTCCAATGTCAACAAGTATTGATTTATATTCCAGCACACACACACACACACACACACACACATATATATATATATATATATATATATATATATATATATATATATATATATATATATATATTGAAGTATATGTATAAATAGCTGTGGAAAGGTCTGGTGTCACACGGGGTTGGACACTCTGTCCTGACATTCTGGCCGGTGTACAATCCGGGATTCTGAAGCAGTTAGGGGGCATACAGATCTTAAACAAATCACAGATCATGTAACGACCTATCTTCCGATGTGAACACAACCAAAGAGTTGCAGGAAGGAAACGGTTATGAGGCCTCCGAAGCCGTTCACACTAGCGACCGAGAACATACAAAAACGTAATATTTTTTTTCTTCCTTAAAACGCGCGCATATGGCCACAGCTTGCTTCTTTCTCGGTCTCGCCTGAAATATCATACTAGTGTTTTTGAGAACGGTGTTTCTATATACTACTACACGTTTGTATACTAAATGTTTATGAATTGAAGAAATCTTATAGTATATTAATGGATTTGAAATCTATCTTGGAATCATTTGTGAAAGTGCATCAGCTACAACAGAGGTATCCCGAATGATATTCATTAATGTGTGCGATAATGGCTGGTTCAGAGTTGTCTATAGTTCTTGGAATTCGTCCTTTTGCAACAGCCGAGGATATAAATAAAAGAAAACTTAGCATACAACCATTATATACAACTTTGCCCTGTCTTTGGGGAACATTATTTAAGCCAGCCACCAGAAGATACATTAAGATCACCATGAACGAAAAAGTGATGGGCAGCGACATCTGCATTCAAACTATAGATGGCTTCAGATACCGTCCAGATGGCTACATTGTTGACCACAATACAATTTTGCTGTTAACAAATTTCATACTAGAAATTACGACAGGTACACTAACGATCCAATCGCAATAGTAACAATCAATGGTCCAAACCTATACCAGACTTTTTCCCGGTGTAGATCTCTCGGAATCACGCGATAGTCTGGTCGAACGAGATAACATAAGCAGTGGTAGTATAGGACTCACGGTATTAATTATATGGAAAAATGGGAACTAGTGTAGGAACCAATTTTAAAGGGCAATGATTTGTTGATAATGACAAGTAACATTTTACTAAAAGGAACCGATTTTAAAGGGCCATGATTTGTTGATAATGACAAGTAAAATTTTACTAAAAACAACCTTTTCAGAGCTTATCCTATTTGTAACTGAAAAAAATAGAGTCAAATATTCTATTAATGCAATTTCACTCCTTCTACAGCCTCGACTTTGGAATACTCATTATTGAAATTAGCACCCAATTCTTTAGGTCCGAAATTGAAAACACATCTTTCAAACACGTGTATATCAAAAAATGCCGCGGCTCATCTGGTTTTCTATACGCAGAAGCTTGCGTCAAGGATGGGTCTATAATGAGCGATATAGGTTCGATCATGAGCATTTAGAAACGTAAAGTTATTGAATTTTTAATATGATGCTGTTTCCATAAGTTTACTATGGGAGTTGAATTAGTACCGTGAGTCCTATATGCACACGCAAGAAGTACCACACATAGTATATCTTTTAACACCGACAAGGGGAATCATCCTGGAAAAATTAATCAGAACTGGACGACATAACGATTCGCGCATGCTGGTCTCGTGTCAATAATGTCTGCCAAGTTTCAAGACAATTCATCAGAAGCTGTGGGACTAGATGCACACACATGAATTATCATATATACTAAATATCTTTAGCATCCAAAAGGGCATAACTCTGGAAAACTCGTAAACTTGAGCGTCATGAAAGAACAACGTACTCGTGTTGACCCCTTGTCAATTTTATCTCCCAAGTTTCAAGACAGTCCAAGAAAAGATGTGGAAGTAGATGCGCACACAAGAACTGCCCGATGTACGTGCAGTTGTTACGTACGTACGGGACGGACGGAAATCCTAACGCTATATGCCCCTTCCATATCTATGGCGGGGCATAAAAAAAAAGGATTCATGCCTTTTTCATCACCGTTACACTTTTGGATCCAAAATCGAAAAACCTATAATTCATCTGGGGAGCAGTGTGTTGGTTTGTTCAATTATATAGAACCAGACATCGGTTAAAAAAAAAACAGGATCATTTTTCTTTCTTTTTTAAAAAGAAAAAACAATCACCAGAACCAGAGATATGTATAGCACATATGCCTCTGATTACAAGATATGTATAGCACATATGCCTCTGATTACAATGTGGCGACATAATTTTTCTCCAGCTGATATATTTCAATATTTCATTATGAAATATATAATAAAAAATACGACTAATTTGTGACTTATTTGCTCTGAGTTGACTAAATGTCACTCAACCGCGGGCTATGCCCCATTTGTGCCGGAATCTAAAGGTCGAAACCGTTATGGCACTTTTTTTTAAACATCCAAATAAAAATCAAAACCAGTTCATATGCAAAAGATTTGTCCCAATTTAGTATGGTCTAAAAAACTCATACGATGAGATAGATAGAAAGATGGTGAATGAGAAAGAGTATGTATGTATGTATGTATGTATGTACGTACTTATATATGTATGTATAGGGTTTAACGGCACATCAACATATTTCTCACTGTACACTTAGGGTTGCCACCTGAAAAGCTGCAAAATAAGGAACACATATGTGAGCACTTAACAAAATGACATATTTAGACACTAAATTTTACTGTTCAAACCGGAACGGTTCCTTACAACACGTAACAGGTGGTAACCCTATATACAGTGCTGAGTGTATAGGTATCCCCAAAAATTCACACAAAACAAAGCCCAAAAAAAGGGGTCAAATCTTTACAATACGAAGACGAATATATATATATATATATATATATATATATATATATATATATATATATATATATATATATATATATATATATATATATATATATATATTGCGCTCGATTAAAATATCAAAGGCAACAGCTGAAACATCATCATGGGACGCATCCCATTACGAAATGCAAGAGGGCGCGTCAGGCCTATTCGACATTCGTGAGTACGGAGAGAGAGAGAGAGAGTTGTGTGTAAAAGCTAGTTTTCAAACTAACAAACGAACGAGCTTACTGTTTCCCGGACAGCACCTGCCGTTCTGACCACGGATGCTTGGTGCGTCACTTGGTGGTCTTCTATCGCTACCCAGAGTGAATGACGGCTTAAAGGCAGTGATTGAAACTAGTTAGTTCCGGTTTGCTGCCTAATGTAAACATAACACTGTTAATATTTTGAATCGAGGGCGATCAACAAAGATTTTGACATCTGCAAACTATTTTTCTAAACTGGACTGCTACATCCATTTAATCACGAATGTGAACGAGAGATTATGTCAGTAATCAAATCATTTGCTAATATTGCTTTTAAAAGCTTCAAAAAGAGAAGCAACGATCGTTTGACCAAGCAGATGACGTAGTGTACTATAATTTGCATAAAATGCCAGTGCGAGAGTATTTTTTCAAGAGATACGTAAATAAAGTATATTTATAAATTGCATATGTACCTAATTTTCTCCAGAATGTAGACTATAACCCCGAAAATTCTGGAAATATTTTCGTCAAAAACATATCTACTAGTATGCGATACTGTAGAAGTCTTATGTTTGAATTGTTCGTTAAAACAGTTAACATTTATCATTGTTAACTCTAAATTTGAGGTATGACAATTGCTGTCATACAAGTCTGCAGTATAAATCTGTCAGATGTCATAATGGCAACCATTCCTATTTGATCGTCACTGAACAATATTGATACCAAGTCGATGCGAAATATATAATGTTTGCAGCGGCCCCTATTGATTTCCATTCAACTATCAGTGTTTGTTTACGAAATCGCCTCGGATTTACCATGAAGCTGTTGGTATTCTTACTGTTGATAGGTTTTAACACTTTTTTATATAAAAATTTTGACATTTAAAAATAATTGAGACCAATAACTGTATTTGAAAAAATAAATAGATCATATGTTCTTATATCTTTTGCGCTCTTAGTATTAAATAATTTGTATACATTCTTTTTATCTATATCTAAAATGGTGTAAAGTGCTTCCCTTCAAAGTTGGATAAGTATTATTCAAGACACAGTCAATTTTGATCTCATAAGCCATATACACATGCTGTTGTTTACCAATCTTTACCTGCAACTGACCTGCCTTGAGGAGATGACACTCAAGACACGAACTTGTCTTTTTTCATTTTTGTCATCTATATCTACATTGGCAAAAGGTTGTATATACATATTTAATCACCTTTACCTGGAACTGACCTGCAATGAGGACAAACCATCCAAGTCAGGACAGACAGATTGATTGTGTTAACGACAAACAGTCTAGGCATACATATTGAATATGTCTTATTCTATTTTATTATTAATATTTATTGAAACTGCATATATTGATTTGTAAATGCCACTAATAAAATGTCCATTTAACTATTTGAGCGGTTAATTTGAACCTGTTTTCATTATAATATGTTTTAACTATAACTCCTACTTTGAAATACACGTGCAATGTGTTCACCCACCCTACTGACCATGGTAACGGTAGAGGTGCGCGATATTACATGTATACCGGTTTACCGCGGTAATTTTATTCCGGTGGTACGTACGTTTTACCGGTACTTCGATTGCTTCCGTCAGTAAGGAATGTACGGAACTTCCCAAAAAATCTTGTTACGAATTGAATGATATTGAATGATATTAAAAGCATGTATTCATTTTTTATGACAAAATAATTCCATAAAGTATTATTTTTTTGTAACAAAATAGTTGAATATGTCACAGATTAATTTCAAATATTACAAATATACTTAGATTTATGAACCTTTAATCACACGTTTGACACGTGTCACGTATGACAACATGGCGGCCGAATTAGATGCTGTGAAAAATATTCGGGTCAAATCCAACTTCTGGAAAAAATTTGGATTAAAAAAGGAAAAATAAATTGTCATTTTTTTTTAGTTATTTACATGCGTATGTTAATGTGTTAAGGACATGTATTCCTTTGCAAGACCGTAAATCATCCTAAGATTTTCAGGAAATGAGTTGTTCTCTGTTTGAATTTTACGTAATTTGTCTAGTCCACAAAATATTTTCTTATTGATTGAGTCAGTGTGCTTTATGTTTACTGGCCCTCTCTGATAAATATTTTGCCCAGGTGTTGGCATATTACTCAAAGTTTCACTGCCTATTATATAAATAATGTAGCTAGTAAATTGTAGGTTTCAGTGTCAACACTTCCTATTTTGATCAACAAGCTTTGTAATGTCACCACAAAGTCTTTTACAGGGTGTCAGCTATAGTGCAAGCTTAATCACCCCACTTTAGTACTTTTTAGATGAGAACTCACACAACAATTAACATGCACATAGTAAATTCATCTACTACAGTAATTACAAGGTACTGACCATTTAATTTTCGGGGGGGGGGGGGGCTGCCGCGATTTTCTTCGGAGCAGAGATATTTTATTTTCTTTTATCTCAAGAGAGTTAATTCTTTTTTACAAATAATTTCATGGACATAATATGATGTTACTTTGCTATGAATCAGAGCAAGATATTTTTTCAACCTATTTGAGAGTCGGAAATTTGAATAAAAAAATCCCAGGACCCTGTCCCAGAAAATTAAATTGTTGCACCCTAATATAATTGCGGTATACCGTGGTACCTAATATGAGATCAGAAATTGGTTTTGACAGAACAAGACATGATTTGCGGAGAGAGAGAGAGAGAGAGAGAGAGAGAGAGTACAAATTTCTATGCAAGATATAGACACGTAATAAAACTTTTGGAGTAGATAATGGAAAAATGGGTCACTTCTTGGCTTGTTAGATATGATAATAACAGTTACTTTGAGAATTGTTATGGTTGCTAAAATAAATGGATTTTAATGAAACTTGAAAAACCAGTTATTTATAGGAATCAAATGCACTATACAAAGTAATTGATTCTACCGCCACTCCACCCACCTGTCTGCCACACCTAAGAACTGGCCAATTACATCTAAGCAGTGATTGCTTATAAGACCTAATTAACTGCCCAAACCTTAGACACTTGGACAACTTACCGTATTATTTTTAATTATACAGCAACTTTGAACATCAGTATGTAAAAAACTGTTAAGGCCGAATATATTATAAAATTTATATTGGTTAAACTCATCGTCATCAGCATTATCATACTTGAAAAAATTGTCATCAACAAAGTTTTAAAAAATCTAAAAATTAATATGCAAATGAAGTAGGAGGAGATAGAAGTCTTATGCAGTGGGATCAATTGACCAATCGCCAGAAACACGCCTATCATTAGCATCCATTATCTTTACAATGGAAGATGTCGTTTTTTTTTTTTTCCGTTTTTTTTTAAAATACTAATTAATTAAAGATATATTTTATGTTGATAGTGAAAATTTTATGCAATTTGGATGTAAAATAATGAAGTTATTAAAGATTGATTGTATACATGTGATATAGTGTAATTTGTTTAGGTGTATAATTATTAGGGCAATTCTCTTATAGGGATTCCTACGCTAATGTTACCAGCCTTAACACTGGCATACACACTTTGGAATGAAAAAGAGTGTTATCAACTCATTCATTTCCAATTGTCAAATATATTTAAACTCTTGAGAATGGTGAATGTTAGAATTTTATGCCTTCAGAGTCAAAAATGTAAGATATTCCGTACAACTGACCAAACCAAGAGTACCACTGTATGCCTTTATGACAGTTCTCTGTGTCATCTTGAATGGACAAAATCAAATTCTTTTCTACAGAAAATGTTTAAGAAATGAGTACATAGATTCTTGTAAAGACAAACAAAACATTACTCCAGTTATGGTGCAGTGCCTGAAATTTTTTTTTTACTATGGTTCCATCAAACTGGTAACCGCGTGTGTCATTTTCACACTGTAAATATAGCACTACCCTAGGGGTGAAGAAAACAATTTCAAGTACCACCTATGCAATCACATTTGCAGCTATGCAACTATGCAACTAATTAATGTGCATAGTAGATGCGCTTATAAGAAAGAAATCTTGTCTCAATCTGACGTTTCCCACCTTTAAAAAGGAAACCAAAAATGTAAAAAAAAAAATCCCCATTGCGTTCTTCAGATATGTTGCCAAATAACTGATTTACTTATTTCAATTACATGCAAAAATAATTTGCCATAACCGCCTCTATGATTCCTAATTATTTAAGTATTGTGTTCCCCGTGGATTTCCCCTTCATGTTATTCAAGATATTACCGCACTAAGTTCCTTATATATGTCTTTGATTTTCCTACATTTTTGCTGAAAGCCAGTGCATTAGCGCATGTGGATGCAAAATAATTAAGTTATTAAACACTGATTTTATACATGTGATAAAGTACAATTTATCCAGGTGTATAACCATTAGGGCAGCCCTCTTATAAGTATTACTACACTAATTAAGTTAGTTATATATTTCCTTCATTTTTCTACATGTTGATGAAATCCAGTGGATTAGTTATAAGTTCGAGTGCATCAAGACTATTTTACTTATGTTAGACACTAACCTCGACATAACATATCCCAAAAAGATCAGAATAGGTTATGTTGCATTTTCTGGAAATAGTTTCATTTGAATAAACCGGCCAAAACAAACGAGTTTGCCATGTCATCGTAGGCAAAAGCCAAGAGGCTGAACTCAATAAACATTTTATTTTCTGTTTAGTCTTTAATGCTGCTTTCTGTTATGCCACTCTTCACTGGTTCGTGAATTATGTTTCTTTGGGACTACAAAATGATGTAATTAACAGCTGAATAATGTTATGATACCGTATACAAGCTTCGAACACAACAAGCGTCATTATGTAATGGATAATACGTTGCCCGAAGACAAGAATGGCTAGCTGTCATTGGAATTTCCAAAAACAACAGAAATTATGTAATTTATCCACAAGACCTTGCGCGCACCGCCATATTGTTTTTGGACAAACGTAATACATCCAAGTGTGAACAATAATGAAGCTCACGCTAAATTCTGTCGTATATTCGTTGTATTTCCACAGTCTGTGATAATACTGTAAATTGTCGCTAATCAATTATGGGACTTGTCTTAGGGATAATAAAAAATATTTCTTCTATACATGTAGATAAATAGTTTATTGTACTATTGTCAAAAAAGTGAAAGAGATAATAATATATGGATACATAAATATATAGTTATATCTATCATAAATTTTGTTTAATACCTATTCGTTTTTCATACACCAATATAACAGAGCTTCATATGAAACGTAGCTGCTTAAATCAGAATGACAACTCAGATATGGAGATATCTTAAAAATGTGCAATCTGCAGGGGGAAAAAGTCCTTATTTATAACTGTGAAATTTTTGGACACTTTACACTAAGAAGGAACATTTTTATACGGATGGGAGCGACGTGGGATGGAGCGACAAATGTTTATCTCTTGAAATACTAGATATGAAAGCAATAATAAAAGAACAGCAACAACAATATCAAATTAATTTTGTCATGACGTTCGAATCCTATCATCAGATAAACCCGGATCGGCTACTGTGGTTTGCTCCTGCGCAAGGTGCGTTGCTCCGATTGCCTCTGCACCAAATAACAGATGCTGTGCCGTAACACCAAACGAAACCAATACAATGAAAACGGCAAAATATCAATGATCCTGGATTTTAACGAGCTTCTTATACGAGTGAAAAACATTGTAAACATTTAAGCTTGTACCATGTACAGATGCACTATATTAGTTTAAATTGGTACAAATCGAAGGTATCCTGCGAATTGTAATCAAATGCTGCGATCACTAGATGATAGTGGCTGAGGTACATGGGCATCACATGTACACAATTAATTGTTTAGATTTTAATTTGGCTGTGTCTGGATTTCAAAAGATGCCGGCAATATTAAACTTTTCATACATGAATTCTCACAATTTTGATTGTATGCATCAAATGGCACACAAGTCAACAAAATGTATGTGTAATAATGAATACAAGTCATTACTTAATGCTGAGAAATATATTTACATACATAGTATTTGAAAGGTTATGAATATTTTTGTTTATTTGAACGTGTCAATAATTTAAATGCCAATCGATAGACAGAACAAGGTTCTATAAAATGATCTGCAGCTGCACATGCAGCAGGTCGGACACCTGTAGACATATGCGTGTGACGTAACATAGGCAAATGGCAGTGACGTAAAAATGTCAGAGGTGCCGGAGAAAATTTTGCAACTCAGCCAAGAGCATACTGTAAAATACGGACGCTCTTACGGCACTCTACCACTGATATCACGGTCGACTTACCCTAGATAAAGTTTACGAATGTAATTCTCTGTCATATCCTACAATTTTGAGGTGATTGCATCCTTCTGAAGATGCTCGCGAATCCATGGAGGATGACCCACGTTCTGGAAGACCGTTGTCCGTGATTGGTGAGCGAGGAAGTGGCTGCTGTGTAGAGGTCAATTGATGAAGATGCTCGTTACACAGTGCAATATATTTCTATTATAATAGGCATTAATTCGTCAACTATTTTTAATATAATGGAGAATCATTTGAAGGTCAGACAAGTCTGTGCAAGATGGATACCGCATTTGTTGACGGCTGACCAAAAACAGACTTGGGTTGAAATCGCCAGACAACTACTCGCCAAATATGAAAAGAGTGACCAGATACATTTGAATGAGATTGTCACAGGTCATGAAACATGCATTTTTTACTTTTTTTCAACCCGACTCAAGAGAAAATAATAAAGTTAGGATCGGAGAAAACGAGCAGAGACCACAAATTGCTTAACGTAGTCGGACTGTCTAGACAGTTTTTTATACACATTATATTTCGATGTAAAGGACCCCGTCGTTCAGATACCTGTGCCTGACTCTTCTAGTTGCACTGGTCATTTGTGTGCCTCCAAAGTGTTGCAAAAGTTGTGGAACACCGCCGAACCACCCGTCTGCGCACCGGTACCCGATGTATCCATCTACTCCATGACAACGCACCGGCGCATAAATCCTCGTCGTGGCAGACTTCCTGAAGGAACACGGGATCCAAACTTTGCCACATTCTCCATACAGCCCGGATTTAGCTCCAAGTGATTTTTGGCTAAATCCTGTTATCAAAGATTTGCTGAGGGGCAGACGATTTGAAAGCCGTCATGCAGTTGGAATTGCAGTTTTCTAGTGCATGAACAACATACCAAAAAGTGAATACAAAATGGCATTTTATAATTGGACAATCCAGAATGAGAAAGTGTGTAGAGGTGCATGGGGAGCACTTTGAGGAGATACACTGATGTACTATGAAGAACCGTGAACCTTGTTATCAATTTACTTCGATTTCCACCTGTAGGGAGATGTTGAAATTGTGGCCACCTTTCCAATTGTACAAAAGAGTGACTTTCTATCAGGCTCAATGGTAATTTAGTCCCCGGTACACCATCTTCTTTCGAAGTTTGTCCGTAAGGGTCAAGACATTGTCCACACTGGCTATTTTTAGGTATGAGCTATTTACGCGTTGTCACATCGTCGTAATTCGTAACCAGACCTATTGACTGAGATGTGATGGTAGATTGGTGGAAGTTGGGGAACTCGTCAATATTACAAAGCTTTAGAAATTATAAATTTTCATATAAAACTGGAAAAGTAGATCAATCATTGCCATTTTTGTTATGTTGGCATCATTATTATCATCATCATCATCATTTAACATAATAATTATGTTGTTTTTTTAAATCCTTTTCTTGATGATTTGTTGGTTTTAACAGCACTTTTAACACATTAATGGCTATAGCATGCCGAGGAAATGGGAGCTAATTGTCTTTCCCAATAACACATCGAGGCAGCCGACCTGGCATCGCCTTTATTTGTATCAAATCCACGACCCTTGAATTTCGGGTCGACGCTCTACCAAGTGAGCACGGCTCCCATTTTCTTGTTGATGACGATGACGCTGGTGCTAGTGCTGGCTGTAGTTTCTCTCAACGAATTCCACAGACGAAGTTTAATACACGTGTAATGGTCGGGGGGGGGGGGGGGGGGGGCAAATTTTAAAAATGTATATATTTTCTATTTCTTTCCTGTCGTGCTATCTTTGAGGTTGGTGTAATCGGTATGGCGTATGGGTGGTGTAAGGCAGTTCTTTGTCTTACTATTGGAAGAATCTCTCTATTCGAGTTTGAATATAGACATAAACATGTACTTCTTTTTTGACGACAAACTGCGGTGAACCCATAACAGCAGATCAGGTTTACGGAAACAACCTTAGCCCTGTGCGCAGGAAGATATGCCAACAAGAAACCAAGCTGTGAGATTTAAACAACCAGCTTTCAGAATTGGGTTTCTTTCTTATGTGTAAGCACGGTAGACAGATGTATATCATCTGTAATGACCTGACATTGAAGGATTCCGATTGGGCACGATGATGCCTAAATAGATAATAGGTGACATTTTGTGTTTTTATATGTTTCTACATTATCGCATTCTGCATATAAATTACTATAAATAAATGCAAGACGCGCTATCAATCAACATACACATCTGAAGATAATACCCACATGCAAAGAGGTCGCTCGTATCTTATTTTATTTCTTAAACAAATTTGTCAAGTTTTTTCAACGATTTTAAAAAAAAATTATTTTACTGGGTATGTTTCATTCGGCAGCAGTTTCTACCTTCCTTTCAGAAATTTTCCCTTCATCATATTATTTTTTTTACTGAAACTTTCCTGGTGTGTTTTATATTTCTTTTCCGCATTTACTGAAAGGTTTGTATCTACTTTGTTGTATATATATATATAACAATGTTTTCCTTTCATAAATTGTAAGAAAATACTGTATAGACTATAAAAGTAATAACGCTCTATTCTTGACTAATATTCAGGTGGATTTTTGTTTTCTTTCTGCAATTTATATAATGGCTTGGAACTAATCACCACATTTGTAATACACAGTAGCAAATGGTCACCTGTTTACTCACAATCATACATAACTTCTGTACCTAACTAGAGTGTCAGAAACGGTGTGTCGCCATAGCAGAAACACGCTAATTAGCATAACAAATAACAAATTTAATTAAAAATCAAAGTCTCCATTTTGGGTATAATTTCCATTGAAAATAAAATGACTTCTCAGTCGATACTGAAAATTTATCGAAAACTGAATGGGAAATTGTGAAGCTATGACTATTTGAATTTGCATGTGTTATATAGTGACAGTCATGAAGGTGTCAGAATTGCTCCGACAAGCGAGGGGACAAGATTTCAGCCTGATTTGAAATTGCTTATCCTTCAGACAGCAATATTAGTGGTCAGTGGGTAATTGTTAGCTACAATCTGTTAACGTTTGACTGACAGGTAAGCGATCGACCAATTCCATAAAAGAATATTTCCTCAACATTAAAAATTAATAGAGTCAGGGTAGTAGCTTGAGAAGTGGACGTTATTTGCAATCCGTATTGTTTTTCTATTAAAAATTCCACTGAAATATTGATATAAAAAGTAGAAAATGTCAAATAGAAATTAAAAATTTTGAGAACAAATTAGACGCGCTATCAATCAACATACACTCTATCTTCAGATGTGTATGTTGATTGATAGCGCGTCTAAAACTCACCTATTTCGACTGCAAGAATAGACCTAAAGACTTAATAATGTTTCCTTACCTTAACTATTTTCAGCATGTTTTTGTTTTGTAATTTCATGGTGTTTGTTTTTCGTAATCATATCATTATATATGTTTTTTAGGTGTTATCTAATGTTGTAAAGCGCTTAGAGCTTCTGAAGATTAGGAGCTATACAAAGTCCTCATTATTATTATTATTATTATTATTATTATTATTATTATTATTATTATCAACTTTTTACACATACAAATTAAAAATGTTGATGTCAAAAGTATCGTTACAAATGAAACCACGCCGACACGTGTGTCCTTTTCGGAATAACAATCAAAGTAGTTCCTCTGCCTTTTCCACACACAAAAAAAATAATAAAATAAAATAAAAAAAATAAAATAAAAATAATATGGAATGTCACAGAAGCAGCCATATTGAATTTCATTTGCAATGAAGAGCCTGTCGCGTACCAGGATCACGTAGCTAAAAACAACGTTGCTCTTTACATTATAATTAAATTTACATTATAATGAAAGTATTCATTTTTTTAAAACAAGTTTACAAAGTAACATTGAGTTGACAACAGATTTCTTTCCTGCAATATGGTTAAGTGATTTGTTATACTGTTTATATACCTTCAGAAAATGCAAGGTAGTCAGTAAAATATTTTACTGCGCAAGAACTTTTATCCCCTCCCCAACCCCCTAAAAAGAGGGAAATTTATCGGCCTTATTCATTTTAGTTTTTTTTCTGGCTTGATTGCTTCGATTGCTCGGGATGAACGAGTCGTACTGCATCCAAATCGTCAACCTTGCCGTTGATTAACAGTTTTATCATTCTAGAATATTTATCTTAGTAATATTATCATCTACACACATTAAACCTTCTAATGGCATATATATACATATATATATACACACATTAAACCTTCTAATGGCATATATATATATATATACATGCGCACACACACACTCACACACACACACACATATATATATATATATATATATATATATATATATATATATATATATATATATATATATATATATATATACCATGGACAAGTAATCTGCATCTTACTAAAGAAAAATACATGCCTTGTTCACTCAAAAAGATTTTAACTTACAGAGAAATGTCAGCAATTTTAGTTGATTAACTTCATGTCAAGCCTATACGTAGATCTCCTTTCGGTGCCTTTAGACGTGAAAACTACTGCAGCTTGTAACTTTTTCATGGTGGCTATTGTGTACCACAGATTGGTCGGTAATATTTATGAGCACATTTGGAGCATTCCTCCATTTAACTTTGTTCACTCTTGAATCAAAGCCACCGAGTATGCTTCTTCATTATTGCCCAATCAATGATTAATTTACACTGAAGGATAGTTCCATTGTTAACATAAGTGGATAGGACAGGGTACAGTGGAATTAGAGGTTGGTAGACACCGAAAAGAAACCTATAAATACACTAAACTTGAAGCCAGTAATTTAAAATTACTTACATTTCTATATTTTGTAATCATTTTAAGTGAACACGGCTCTTTTTTTTTCTGTAGTCATATAAATTACTGGTTTCTTTATGAGCGTCAGTGTCCGACTAAACAACAATAGAACCAATATGTCAGTGTCCGACTAAACAACAATAGAACCGATATATCAGTGTCCGACTAAACAACAATAGAACCGATATGTCAGTGTCCAACTAAACAACAATAGAACCGATATGCTAATTCATCACGCTCCAGGAACCAAAAAAAAAAAGGTACCAACGGAAAGCTTATTGCGTCTAATTTCGATGAATGCTATCCCATTAACCTTTGTCACTCTTTCAGTTCCTACTGTGATATAAAGGCGACTGGAAGGTAGCTTACCAAAAGGAAATTTCTATCCCTCATCTTTTTTTAGAGTATGTGTGGGTATTGACGTTATATGGCTGTTTCGCATGGTTAGCAGAATCTTGTCTGACGTAAAATCGTACGTTTCTAGCCAACCAATTCCCGTGATTTTATTTACTGACTTTGAGAACGCTTTTGATGCTGTACGGTGGGGTTCTCCCTCGATATGATAATACCACTGCCACAATACTGTAAATTTAGTGGTAAATGCCATCTGTTGAAAACTATACTTAACAATAATTTTATGACACTTAATTTATATTGTATTTACTGTGGTTGTTACTCTGATGGGTCCTGCGTGCAGAATCTAAAGATTTAGTATAACATTCTGAAGAAGGAAAAAACTCATGGATTCCTTGCTTTCATTGATGGAACACAAGGCCGATGACATTATAAGGCTACACGTAATCAAACATAATAATATACAAATGGCGTCACAATGTAACGCGTTTGAGCCGCCACCTTTAGCCTGTTTCTTGATGGGATTTCAATGCAGGCATAAGCAACAATAGTAGGGGCCGCTCAAGCTTCTGGTGTGCTAATCCACGGAACAATGAAATGAGGCCGACATGACCTAGGGGTCAAAACAACATTATGGAAGCAGTACATTTTCAAAGTGCATGAGCTACGAATAGCGTGCCTCAGAAGAACTTCCATGGAGTAATACAGCGTAAATAGGAAGAAATTAGTCTCTATAGGGACAACTGGACAGATGATGATGAAGATCTTGAATAAAAGTCGTGTGCGGCCATTCGGGAAGACCTAGTACGTCCGTTATGTACTTATGTATCAATAGTCTGCTACCCTGCCTACGTCACTACATTACGAACTTAGTGAAGATGGCAGGATACCAGACAACAAATCTAGAATCAATTCCATATAATATGGCGGATGGGCTGCAATAGCCTTGTTCAGTCTGAAAGTATGAGATATAGATAGCAGGGCTAGAAATTAACGCTAATCCTCTATATCGTGGTTAGTGATTTTACAGGCGGTTGAGTAAAACCCAGCAGTCACTAATCCGTTGGGGCAGTGAAAATTACCGCCGGACACCTATCATAACAGTTAAGAACTTAAGAAGTGGTCGTGAGTCAGCATTCCCTTGAATGGTTTATTGATCTGTTTATTGTGCTAATTAAGTACCTACCAACATCCTGCAATTGACAAGGTACAATAAATGCTCGAGGCACAAACGGATGGGTTTTAAACCACTCATCCACCATCAAGTAAATTAGTATGATTATTGTCAAAACAGTCCTCGCGCACTTCCAACTAGCCCTGTGTGCTGCCCCCAAACAATTTTGGTTGGTTTTGTTGAATTAAAGACGTGTTCGGCCATTTGGCCATGTTGTATCTCCCCCAAACACTGATCTAATTACTGATGATAATGTAATGTAGGGTCTCAGGCTAGTATTGACCAATTGGTAAAGATCCCGTTCGCCAACTGAACGAATAAACCAGAATTTTAACCGAACAATGTTTTTATAAACATTCAATACATTGTGCGGTAACAACTGTAAACATGTAGAAGTATTTGCAAGGTGAGCATCCGCTACCGAAACGGAAGAAATTATATGATGACAAGAGAGAGCGTGATCGCAACTATGATCAAAAGAAGAAAGTAAGAAAATACCAGAAATGCTGTGCAAATGAATACAAATGGCTTAAGTAAATCGCAGGAAAGGCTGTAATGTTTTGCACTTTCTGCACTGAGTATTCGGAGAAATACGAAGAGGCGCTGGGTATTTCATTCGTTGACGGGCGTAAAAACTTTTATAAATTGTCCCTGGAATCACACAATGCAAACTCCCTACACATAATTGCAGAGGGATACGTGAAATCAAAACAGAAAGTTGGTTCCTCAGAAGCAGAACAAATTGTTGCATGTTTGAACATGAGTGTCTTGAAGAAGCTTGAACATGAACTTTCAACTTTTCATGCTTCTTGTTGGTGAAATACAGTTGTCATTGTTTTGAGATGATGCTAATAAATAATAAATGTTGAATTAGAAACTGAACTGGCTTCTGTTTAGTAGGATCAGTGAAATTTAGGCAGAATCAGTAAACAATTTATTATGGTGATCCTGCGGGTTAGTGAAAAACAAAATCCTAATTTCGAGCCCTAAGATAGTATTGGAGGATCCACCGGAAAATGGTGTAGAACTCAGTCATACGCTAAAGTACGCTAGGCAAATAGAACCATATCAAAATCATTATGATACCTTTATGAATGTATTTCCACAAGTTCACTAAAAAAAATTCTCTAGTAAGTTCATCCTTAAAAAAATTTTAAAAAATAAAATTAAAAAAAAGCTTGGGAATGTTTCGGCCAAGAATAAGCCATCTCAATCGATTAATCGCCGTAATGAACGTTAGGATTGTGTGCGACGTGCACATGACGTCACTTGGAAATAATTAGGTCCAATTTCTCGACTTAAAAAATAAACAAAAATACTTTTTTTATTCTTCAGGATTCCACTAGAATTACCCTTGATGTTACCCTTAATTTACCCTTCAATTGTTGACCTTCAGATTTACCCTTCAATTGTTGACCTTCAGATTTACCCTTTAATTGTTGACCTTCAGATTTACCCTTCAATTGTTGACCTTCATATTTTTCAGAACTCCCTTCAAATTACCCCAATTTCTTTTTCTAATTTTTAGAAACAATATATCCGTTGATTTGAAAACTATCTGATAATATAAAACCATTTTATGCAATATTTTTTCAATCCTAGATATAAATTATTGCTTACATAGTAGCAGATATTGTAGCAGATAGAATGAATAAGAAATACACAAAATTTGATAAAATTTAAATTCCTAAGAAAAACAAAAATACTTGACAAGAGCAAGAGATCTTTTGGAATTTTTCGAACAAAAGTATATATCAGAGAAACTACATCAGCATGGTAGCTGATTATGTACCTTTTATTGATGGGAAAAATCATTTCGCTGATTATTATGTGCATTTTAAGTATCTGAAAAAATATTATGCATATTAGGGAAGTCCACCATAAAAAAAATACAACTAGAATTAAAATTTGAATGAATAGTGATTTATTTTGTGCAATGGAAGGAAAGGAATCTCCACTTCCTATGCCCTCCAAAGCAATGTATATATTCAAGATAGATAAAATAGAGAAAAACTACAATTCCTGAAGATAATTATTTATTAACTCCGTTTTTCTTTATCAAGAGAAGAGTTTGAAGTTAGAATTAAGAGATTACATTAGTAAAAATATGCATTCTTTTGCTGGAAATAAATAAATATGCTAAACTGCCAGATTGGGTAAATAACATAAATGCAACAATCAATGTTCAAAATAAAGATAATATCTATTTGTTTTATGCATTTGAATCTGTAAATAAAAATATTTTTGAAAAATCATTTGACTAAAGACTAAAAAAATCTAACAAAATATGACTTACCTAAATATACTATAATACATGCCTAGTTGCTGCTAAAGAGATAGCATTTTATAAAGAAAAGTGTATTTGTTCTATAGCTACCGTATATACTCGATTATAAGTCGCTTTCAATCGTAAACTGTATAGACCTAGATCTACCGTCGCATAATGCGCCGGAGAAATCTGGTTCAATGCAGTTTGCTAGGAGTAATAAGTAGAACAAACAATACAGACCCTGATGTATTAGCGTATTAAACGAATGCAGATCAGGAACTATGTTGTCTGCAGTTGGACACAACTTGTCAGCGAGTATAAACGGTATATGGCAAATAACATAGGATAACAAGGAAATTGGTCTAGTAACAAAACCAGGTAAGTATAATAAAGAAGACGATCATTATAATTTAGTACTATATTACAGATATATAAACAAAATTTGGTTCATGCTCAATGCGCAGAGCCATGAACATTTTTTTCTTTGAAGAAACTGTACAATGTAATTCTATTCTGAAGTTAAATTTGAGAATCATTAAAAAAAAAAAAAAAAATATAAAAAAAAAATTTGTTACAAAAACCAGGAAATACTAATCGAACTGCCGAAACATAAGTAGATAGAATTTATAAATGTAGAAAATGGAATAGAAAACCCATTTGTTGTGTATGCAGATATTGAATAAATTATTGCTGTGCCTTAAGAAAATATTAATGGAATGAACACTGCACATACTCATATTTCATCGGGATATTGTTTGTATCTTGTTTCTGATTTATATCAAGAAACATAAAAATCCTCATCAAGTATATACAGGGCAAGATTGTATTATAGAGTTTTATAAAAAAAAAAATATCAAACATTTAGCATTTAGCAGTTTGGTTTGATAACATAGCATCTGAGTATAAAATAAAATATTAATGAAATGAACACTACACATACTCATATTTCATCGCGATATCAAACATTTAGCTGTTTGGTTTGATCACAGCATCTGAGTATACTACCACATATCCAAGAGAATTTCCCATTATTAATCACAATCCAAAAAGTTATTCTGCTCACTGAATAATTATAGATTTGATTAAAGGTGACCAAGATTAAAAAGTAACGATTATTCCAGAAAATATTGAAAAATATAACAATTTTAGCATGACGATTTTCATAAAAGATGCAGCTGATAAAAAAGTAGAGAGAGAGAGAGAGAGAATTACAAAGATACATCAAACAGAGCGGAAAGTGCTATCCCTGGATTCTACAGGAGAATGCTCGATAACATTAATAGAATTTTTAAATACGAATAAATAATATTATCATACAAGTTGGAGAATTTTAATTCGTATATATATATAAGGATATTCATTTAGAATTTTTAAGAAAAGATGTATACCCCTGTGAATATAGGGATTCATTTTTGTAAGTTTAACGAGACAAAACTTCCGCTACATGAAGTTTTCTATAGTTCATTAAAAGACGAGAACATAACCACAGAGGATTATAAATATCTACAGAAAATATGGGATTATTTTGATAAAATAGAAGAAGTGGGAACAGCAACTTTTTTCTTAATAATTCTCTTCCCCTTCAAAATTTTAACATCTCGAGTAAACGTTTTAGCGTTTGAACATTTGTTTTTTTTTTCTGACTTTGTTGTGGCCTCTTATAATTGTTTCAATAAGTTTCGGAAAGGTTTCGTCGACAAAAATCATGCATAAAATAATGTTTTATGTTGATAAGATATTCTTCAAATAACGGATATATTTTATTCTAAAAATTAGAAAAAGAAATTTGGGTAATTTGTGGGCAATTCCGAAAAATGTCAAGGTCTAAAAGTTGAAAAGCAATTTGGGAGAATTCTGAAAGCATTCAAGTGTAAAATGAAGGGTAATTTAAGCGGAATTCTGAAGAATACAAAAATGATTTTTTTTTAAGTCGAAAAAATGGACATAATGTTTTTCTTATTGCGCTAAAACCTACTGACTAATGGTGGCTACTATAGCATTTCCGAACGGTGCTTCTAAGTATTGGGGGAACGGCCCTAGCGTATTCCGATTGGGGAAGGGTCATATGTCGCACCGATCTAAATATGTCATATGACAAATCTGAGAAGGTATGTACAGGTTGTAGACAAGGAGATCCATTTTCATGATTTCTATTTCTATGGAAGTGTTAAGCTGCCGTCGACGTGAAGATATATTTCAATTGCATACATGATCAAGATGACGTTTTTTACTCAACAAAACGAGTTACATATTGTAATCTATTCACATGATTATGCAGACATGACGAACAATTTACATAGGTTGTTATAATGAGGCAAAATGTCAGTAAGATAACATATATATATATATATATATATATATATATATATATATATATATATATATATATATATATATATAATCATGTCAACACACATACACGTGTGTATATATATACACCAATCTGCCATCATATTTATATATTTGGGAGTTAAAATCTGCAAGTCATTCTTGGTTCCCACCCCATTATAGGGGGTCAAAGGTCAGATGTATATAAGAAACAAATCGCGTATTACTATATTTTCAAATATTTTCAGACCAAACTTTATATCTGCAGTCATAACAGAAAAACGCATCATATTTATAAAAAAAAAATACAAAACGGAATATTAGTGCCCTGTACAACAAAGTTCTGAATGCACATTAGATCAGTGCATCTCCTCAAGGTACTCACCATGCACCTCTACATACTTTCTCAGTCTAATTATACAATTATCAAATGCCATTTTGAATGTTATTCATACACTGGAAAACTACACTTCGAACTGCATGGCGGCTTTCAAATAGTCTGCCCCTCAGCGAATCTTTGATAACGGGATTTAGCCAAAAATTACTTGGAGCTAAATCAGGGCTATATGGAGGATGTGGCAAAGTTTGGATGCCGTGTTCCTTCAGGAAGTCTGTTAAGACGGCGGATTTATCCGGCGGTGCGATGTCAGGGAGTAGAAAGATACCGCGGGCACTGGTATGCAGACTGTTTACTATTCTATTGTTACATTGTAGACTATTATAAATGTTTGTACAACAAATTAATTAAATTTAATTTAAATATGTTACCAGGTAAATAATGAAATTATTTGCGATGTTCAAGGCCGGATTAAGGTGGTAGGAGCCCGTTGGAGCAATTTTAAAAAGCGCCCCCCCCCCCCTCCATACCATTTCACTGCGTTGCGGGGTCCCTCGAGCAACTGCTCTATTTGCTCCGCCTTTAATCCGACCTTGGCCATGTTTACTCAACACCTGATATGTGTATTAGTCTGGAATTCGGTGTAAATAGGTCACCAGCCTGACGCGACTGCCTTCCGTGCAAGGCCTTGTTTAATGCACAATGTGGTTCCAACCAAAATTTGGAAAGACTAATCTTCTTGCAATTTCATTCTCAACGATACACAGGTACTCTATCAACTATGATAATTGGTATCGATATCTGGTCCCAATGAACACATTAAAGATACGCAGGTACTCTATCAACTCTGTTAATTGGTATCGATATCTGGTCCCAATGAACACATTAAAGAATAAACTTCTGATGCAGCGACAGGCACGTACTCTTTTTCCAACACCACGAGATTAATCTTTTACCAGCACAGGGTGTAACAACTCCCTGCACTGGGACAGCCACTTAACGTCCTCATCCAACAGAAGCCACTTTATTAATTTGTTGACCTTTTTTATTTCATACAAGAACCTTTTGTTCTTTGTTAACTTATATCGCACAGAGATGTCGTTGCTTTTTTCGTATATTTTGTCTATTTTCGTTTCTATCCCTTTACATTCATATCAAATAGGAGTTTTCTTTGTACCATCATGTAAATACTTCCCTCCCCGGACTTTTGTGCTAAGTGTTGTGTTTTGTCTTCGCAAGCGTTCTTTGTCCCCGTGACGAAAACTTTGCCTAGCTCGAAATGTAAGGCTAATATTCGAATCCGCGCCGTTACAAACTTTTGTGTAATATATATATACATACATACATACATACATACATACATACATACATACATACATACATACATACATACATACATACATACATACATACATACACACACATACATGCCACGCAGGGCCGGATTAAGACCTTTAGAGGCCATGAGCACTGAAAAGATTATAGGGGCCCCCCCCCCTATGTAATAAATTAATTAAAAAAAATAATAAAAAAAATAGTTTCTCATTTTTGGGTGCCCCTGCTTTGTGGTGCCCTAAGCACGTGCTTAGTCTGCATATTGGGTTATCCAGCACTGCTGCCACGAGTGGGCGGATTGTAGACAAATACAAAGGAAATCATAAACACGATCATTCGATTTCAGATGTGTAAAGTTAGAAAATGATGCAGAAATTATAGTTAATCCCCAACAAAAAAGTGATAAACACACACATACTCACAGAAATGCAACAGCGGATTGCTCCTGAAGAAGGTTTAATGTGTTCAGTTCCACTTTTGATTTAAAATGGGAAAAATAAAATGTCATTTGGTCCATCGGCCCTTAACATCTGGCATTTTTAAATCGCCCCCGTGCGTGGTATACCCAAATTATAATATTTCAAGCTTTCACACGATTAGATGTGTCCAATGATAAAAGAGCAATCAATGTAAATAAATAGCACAACTACTACTACTACTCTCTCTCTCTCTCTTTATATATATATATATATATATATATATATATATATATATATATATATATATATATATATATACACACACATATACAGACAGACAGGATATGTCAAATACACTTGCAGCGCGTACTTTTTTACCTATTACTTTGACCCCACTCCCACTTCGTACACCTTTCAACCTTGTCATTTGAGCCGTAAATGTCGAATTTACAGCACTAGACGACCACAAAGAACTGACACACACTGGTGTGTAGATTTCTATTTATAAGAAATATTAGTTTCACATCTGGAGCTAATTTTGAGAAACACGACAAAGTGACTGATTTGCCTGTATTACTAAACTAGGGAAAGAATATATATCTGTGGCAACGGGTCTGAACAGGAATGCCTAAAAATATCAAGTATGACGTAAATCTTGCCGATCTTACCAGCCATCAGAGAGAGAGAGAGAGAGAGAGAGAGAGAGAGAGCATTACTGACACAAAAATAGGCAGAATGTGAAGAGTGATTATGGAAAGAGATTCCAAATCAAAATGTCTAGATCTTGAAGTTGCATCCATAATTTCTGTGAATCTAGAAAGCTACCTACCTACTCGTCTGTCTATTCTGTGAATCTAGAAAGCTAACACATTTTTTAAAATGACCATATTCGTTGAGGTGGAAGGTTTTTAAGTTATCAAATAGGGACTTCCAAATGTTCATTTAAATGCAGTAAACAATGGAGTTTTACAATAAATAGTTTCTAGTGTTTGAGATTTTCATCTTGAATTCTTTAAGAATATGCATGTTATCTTTCTTCTGTTAATCCCTTACATCTGTATATTACTGATTTATTCGCTGTTTTTATCCACATTTAGGTGTGAAAAAGATGGCAATGCATTAGCTATACTATTAATGTCTTTTCTTCTAGTAATGTGTTATTTTCGACGTTTATAATAATGATAATGACGTCCACAAATATGACGATTCAATCAATAATAATAATAATAATAATTGAATTATGATTTTGGTACGATGTAAGGTGTAACCTATATATAAGAGCCACCATTTGGACTGGCGAAAACTCACTGCATAAATATGCTGGTGGCTGTTATATGGACGTTAATTTTATATTAAATATATTATTTTCGGACTTGGAAAATATGTGCGTCTCAAAAAGTGGTTGTCTTACGGAGGTGACTGTTAAAGGTAAGTTTTGGTGATAACGGATGCTTTTCCTTGTTAGACTCACGGTCTGGACAAATATGTTGTAATTCACTGATTTTCCATAGTCTATCGCACGACCAAAGAGTCTGTATTGTTCTCCCTTCCGCTACTCATTTTCCGATTGTATGACTACACTTTAACTCTGATACCATTTGTTTTCATTTTATATGATGTTATTGTCGAAAACAATAGTTGTTGTTGTTTATCCGTCGAGTTCAAAGATGACCATGACATACACAAGCAGCAGCAGCAGTAATGGTGCTTATATTTGTCTCAATAATAATAGATTATTAAATAATAGATTATTAATTACTCACACATCACCTAATGGACACACAATGATAAATCGTGCATATAATACATGTTTTTTTTCTTCTTTATAATAGTGTAAGAATCTAGAGAAACCCAAGACAGTTGAAAAGCAGTACTGATGATGAAAAGCACGTGATGTCAATATTACATTCACTATTGATATATGGAACATGTTCATACACTCCACGAGGCCAGCGTATCAATTTACAGCTATAGACGTACACTAAAGCAAATTATTTTACTCACCCTCTCCAATCTTTTGTGTGGTAGCTGTCTAAGTGTGTTCTTTTCGCTGTTATTTTTCCTTACTGTTCTCACTGTTTTCTTACTGTTCTCACTAAAAGGTTTTTTTCCATACAAAAACACACATGACTTCAGTCAAATGTGTTGGTTCTGACGGTACAAGTCTTTCCAAGGATAATTGTAGCGTGCGTTGCCTTCGATCCCTTGTCTATCTGCTAAAAATAGAATATCTATTCACCTAATAGTCTGCAGTAGTAAAACCAAGGGAGTCATTATGCTAAATTCGTCCCCGTGTTACTAAAAATAGACCCCAGGTCGCTACAAATAATTCATGGCTTGGAAATTTCTCTACAGCGGTATTGAAAATTAAGTTGCCACTGATTGTTCATGGCATGAAAAACCGTTCAAGTTTAATGACAGTATCGAATTCCCTAATGCTTTCAATAAAATCATTGAGTGTCGAGTGAAACATATATCGCATTTCATCGTTAATGAACTGTTGACACCAGTGCATGGTGGTCGCTTGAACCATTAGGCATAAACTGACGGATCTTATTAATATTTTTAGCAACTTTGAAAATAGTAAAAAGTGAAACTTAAACTCATAGTTGGGCACCAAGGTTAGTGCGTGCAAGTCAGGTTAGCGAAGTACGTAAGGCGAAGCAAGCTTAAAAGAAAACATCCGAATTTTAAAATTTCATTAGTCAATTAGTATTAACTATACGAACGTTTTACTATCATCTTTTGCAACCAATAACTAAATAAATAGACAGCTAAAAAACTATCGTTGTTGCGCTTTTACACGCTGATCCACTGAACCAGCTCTACAATATTGTGCGATTTACGAAATATATGCATTTCTATGGCTAGAATCGTGTCATATCTGCACATTTTCCTGACGCATAAATGTGACACTGATGCACAATTGCAGTATTAAAATGTATGACACTGTTTTTGTTCTTTGTAAGTTGACAATAGAATCCAAACACATATAAAAATTGGTGAGGAAGAAGACGCATTCATATTATTCAATTGTATCGGTTCTTACCATACACTTCCACTCCACTGAATAGGACTTGCACTTTTTATAAAGCATCGCAAATTAACTCAATGAATTATATTTTTGAGATTCTTCTTACGCAATGGAAAAAGCATTTGGGCACAAAAGGGTGTCATTTATAAACCAGACAGACTGCATCGCATTGTAATATTTGTCCATACTAGCATATCTCTATCCCACATCTTGTTATCTGATATATAGTGCCAGTCTAACTGACATTTGGGAGCCACGGTGGCTAAGTAGACGAGTGCCGGACTCACAATCTGAAGGTCGTGGCCTCGCGGGTTTGAATTCTACTTTGACCAGATTGAGTCAGCTGTTGTGTTGTTTCCCTGGGCAACTGCACTTTACTCACTTTGCCGTTGCGCTAAATAGTGTTTAAACGCATAGCATATCTGGGCACAGCATTTGGCGAACAACCAGGTATTATGAGCAATACCAAAGATTATTTGAGTATAGTCAATTTTATTCCAATAAATACCTTGTGTTTTCAAGTTTTCTCTAGAAGTTATATTTAAAAAAAGAAAACACATGTGGATAAAAAAAAAAAAAATTATAAAATGCCGCCGCTCATATGGTTTTCCCCATGCAGAAGCTTGCATCAAGGATGGGTCTATACTGAGAGATATAGGTTTGATCATGCATAGTATATATAAATTTATAGTTATTGAATTTTTAATATTATGATATTTCCATAGGTTTATTACGGGATTTAAATTAGTACCGTGAGTCTTTCAACAGCCATTTCTGACCTAATGTTATCAGGCAAATGACTTTTTACCATAATCAGTAGCTTATGTTGCATTTACATTCCTGTACTTGTACGAGGGACACTTTTCAAAATAAAAGGGACAGTTAAAACATACTATAATGAAAACAGGTTAAAATTAGTTTTTGCTTTGTTGGTTTTAATGACATTTTGAACACATTATTGGCTATACTTTCATAATGACTGAGCTACCGCGGCTTCCCAGGTTAAAATTAATGACTGAAATGGTAAAATGCATATTTTATAACTGATATATACAAATCAATGTATGCAAATACAATAAATATTGACAATGAACGAAAACAAGACATATTTGACAAATTAAACATTTATGCATAGACTCTTTTTGTCCATGTACTTACTGCCCTGCATGACCAATTCATGCACTGAATGGCTTGCCCTCTATGCAGGTCAGTTCCAAGTCAAGGCTAGAAAACAGTTGCATGTGTGTATACAGAGCATGTGAGGTTAAATTTGTCTGTGTCAGGAATAGCATTCATTATACGTTTATGGGGAGTCATTTTTTTTGTTAGTTTAGATATAAAATATTTTATGCATGAAATAATTCGAAATTTCTTGTGTAATTATGTACAGGCAAAGTTTTGTGGTATTAATGCTTTGCTTAATTTGATGAATTTCTTGTAAGAAGAGAGAGAAAAAAAAGAACAAAAAAAAAAAAAAACGAAAAAAAAAAACGGGTTATAACAGGTATGAAACAGACTATGCTTAAATGGCGTTTCGGGAAACATTCTCGTCTGTATCTTTCTAGAGAAAGACGAACATACTATTTTTTAGCATGCGACGTAAAAAGGCTTAGGACGGTCTGATTGACAGAAGAACCTATGAGGGTCTTTGCAGATCAGTTCTTGTATGCTTAATGCGAACAAAAAGTAACGGGGTAAAAACACGAATGTTGTCCCGCTTCATGTTTAATTTAAATCCCAAATCCATCAATCTTTTAGAACTATACATGTTTGTTATGCATTATTGGTTGTCATATCAAACCTTAAATCATTAAAATATAACTTTACCGCCTTCCCTACTAAACGTCGATAAATTGAAATAAAAACCAGAACAGACATCCATTGTTTAAATCTATAACCTCCCTGATGATATACCATTACTCTAAAAAAGCGAAGGTAGTATGTATGCTTTATTCAGGGTTGGAATTTCATTTTTAATATTTAAATGTACTAATTATGATGGAAAAAAACTTTGGTAAGAATGAGAAGAAAAATGCATATTTTGACCCAAAACATGCCAACATAAGGAACTTTTTAAGTGTACAACCGGCTTCGTCTTTTGATTTAATAAAAGGTTACCTCGACTGTATAAAGCAAAATTGGTATTGTTTTGTTATGCAATTAATTTTCTCAAATTTTATTATTCTATTGAAGTGTTTCAATTCATTATGGATCGAATTTACAGCATAATGATGTCTGAATCACACTACACTAATCTCTTGTAAATCCACTCTGGTGCTTTGTTGACTTTGTGTGTATTGGTACTACCATCTCCGTTTTCGAAAAGCATCGTACGCCGTATTGTGTCTTTGTTTTTTGTTTTGTTTTAAATAAAATCTGTACATTTTTAAATATTAGGATTTTAGATGTTTCAAAGGGCACCTAAACAGAGAATCTGGTGACAATCAACGTATGCAAAAAAAAAACAAAAACAAAAACAAAAAACATTAATAATTAAAGATGACTGTCGGACATACAAAGGACGCACGACTGCAACCGTTCAATTTATTTCCCCAGTAGCTGCAAGCCAGTCGTAAAAAAAAAAGACAAAGGAGAAAGCTTTGAGTGTGCTAGCATTCCGACATTTTCATCTCCAAAATAAAAAGCAAACAGAATGATCGTCACCCTCGTACTGTAAAACCCATCTTTTCAGGACACTCAAGAGACAAAGATTTGTTTTGTATTGGCAGGTGTTCTTAATATACAAGTTTAAAGCGAAATATAACAAAGAAAAAGGATTTGTTTATATGTGTTGTTGTTTCGTATGGACGTATCCGCAACGGTAAGTTTGACTGCATTACACTGTATATGGTTTTAAAATTATCTTTCGAATAGAACGCAAAAAGTTGTTCTGACCAACAACATGTCAGGTCAAGTGTACCTCAGTGATCTATACTTGGACTACTATTTAATTTATTTTAATGATATTGTCGCTGATATTCAGCCCATTATTAGACTGTTTGCTGATGATACTTCGTTATCAATAATTGTTGAAGACCCAACCCTGATTGCTAGTGTTTTTAACAAAGACCTACTTAAAATCAAGTTGATTTTAATCCAAACAAAACCGAAATAATGACCATATCCAGACAACCTCAAAAGGAACATCACCCACAACTTGTAATGAATTACACGGTTATTAAGAATGTCACTTCTCATAAACACTTGGGCCTAACACTGTATGAAACGTTATCCTGGCATATATATATATATATATATATATATATATATATATATATATATATATATATATATATATATATATATATATATATATATATAAACTACAAACTACAAAAACATGGAAAAGTTTACACATACTACGAAGTTTGAAATTCAAACGTGATAGAAAATCATTAGAGCTTCTTTATTTCACTTTTATAAGACCTCTTTTCGAGTACGGGGATATTATCTGGGATAACTGCACCCAGTATGAAAAAGATGAAATAGTATATATATAAAAAAACAATACACGCTGAAGTAGATAGAATCATTTGTTAGGCGACACAATCAACATCTTGTGCTAGAATTTTGGAGGAGACAAAATGTGACTCTCACCAAGACACCAAGACGCTACAGACATAGAATGATAACATTGTTGATAATATATCACGATGTGGCTCATGGATACACGCGGGTTTTCATTCAGACATGTGTCTAGCAGGTAATTAATAGACAACTTCGTGATAAAACTAACCTCCAAACGCCTTTCGCCAGGACAAATATGTACCAAAGTCTGTTGCGGAATGGAATCTTCTTTCTTTGGAAATTCGGAACAACCCTTCATTATACTCTTGTAAATTACACTTAAATAGAAACCTAGAAGAGGTCCCATTCTATTACTATCAAGGTGAGAGATTAGAACAAATTATGCATAAAAGACTTTGACTAGGCTGTAGTAAACGATGATCTTTAAAAAAACCCACTTGTCATTAGCAGTATGTGTCATTGAGGAAAACCAGAAAGCATTTTTATTTGACTGTACTATATATCTTACTAGAAACAGAACAATCGAAACTTTGTCCCCAAATATAGACATAACTTCGGTATTAATGGGTGACCCCATGCCATCGCTTGAGGTCAACGAGGAGATTTTTAAGGCAGTCCAAAAATACATAAAACAACTAAGAGATCTGTTAAATCCCTATTTATATATTCACACTTTTATCTACCACCCCCATCATTATTTTTTTTATATTTTCTCTTTTAAGTGTACAGTTGTATATTTCTGCTATAAATGCGTATTAGATACTAGTTTATATTATCACAATTTTGAATGTACGATTTTATTTTAAGATTGAATGTACAATTTTATTTTAAGATTGAATGTACATTTTTATTTTAAGATTGAATGTACAATTTTATTTTAAGATTGAATGTTCAATTTTATTTTAATATTGAATGTACATACAATTTTATTTTAATATTGAATGTACAATTTTATTTTAATATTGAATGTACAATTATATTTTAATATTGAATGTACAATTTTATTTTAATATTGAATGTACAATTTTATTTTAATATTGAATGTACAATTTATTTTGATATATCATTAGCTTTTGTAAATGTTTGCAAGCCTCTACCTTCATTTCTCAAGTCAGACTCATTATAAAAGTAAATATTATTGTTAATGAGGAGAGACCTCGAAATAAGCTTATGCTTGCTGCTCAATCCTCCATATCTCGTGCTTGTTTTATGAAGAGGCTTTCTATGGCACATTTTTTATTTCATATTTTGATAATTTGTAACCAATCTGTACCTCTGGTACTTCTTTTTTTTTTGTCATTATCTAAAGCTAGGTAAGTGTATATTTATAATATATGTATATATTTCATATTAAAGTAAACATGTACAGGCACTTTTCTTAATTGATTCATTCTAACATTTGAGAATATATATTTTGACACATTATTTATTTAATATTTTCGTAATTTGTAGCCAATCTGTACCGCTGGTATTTTTTTTTTTTTTTTTTTTATAAATATTTTTATCTAAAACTAGATAAGTGTATCTTTATTTATAAGATTTCTATATCTTTCATATTAAAGTACACATGTTCGCATTCTTTCCTTAATTCATTCATTCTAACATTTGAGAACACACACACATATATATATATATATACACACATTTCAGTCTAGACTTATGACATCTGTTTGTGTGTGTGTGTGTGTGTGTGTGTGTGTGTGTGTGTGTGTGTGTGTGTGTTTCATTCAGTTTTTTATATCTAGATCTAATTCTAATAAGGGAATCCATATCAACATGGTTACATGTATATTTCTTGTATTTTATTGGATTCTTTAATGAATCCATATCAACATGGTTACATGTATATTTCTTGTATTTTATTGGATTCTTTAATGAATCCATATCAACATGGTTACATGTATATTTCTTGTATTTTATTGGATTCTTTAATGAATCCATATCAACATGGTTACATGTATATTTCTTGTATTTTATTGGATTCTTTAATGAATCCATTTTTTGAATGTTAGGAAAGATGATTTGACTTATTCACTTTTAATATAAGACTAATTTTTAGTCAGCTTTGATTTATGACATCGATTATCGATCTTGATCTAATAAGGGAAAATGTTTACACAATTACATTTCTTGAATTAACAAAGTACATGTAGCTTCTTTAATTATTGCACTTTTTATGCGGGGGGGGGGGGCAGAGGAAGGTTAATTTAAGTATAAATCTGGATTTCTTACATCAATTTTCAGTCTACATCAATAAAATGAAATGATATATGAAAGAACAAAAAAAAAAAAACAGCCTTCCTATATACAGACAAGTTTCGAGCGGTGAGTTTCCTTGAAAGATATCAAGTTACTCTTACATAAAATGCAGTAATCATTTGGTCGTGACATTTTTTTTTTAAAACACGTAAAATATTAATGACATATTAGAACTGCTGTAATCTATCTCGATCCGTACGTTTGCACGGCTTGGGCTAATGGATGACCTAGTCAATAGCAGTATCTGGTAAGGTAGTTTAATTAATAAAAATTAAAACAACAAGGATTATAATGTCACACCTGCCAATAAGAGTATGATTTTGGACCCCTATTGTTGAGTACCCAGCAGGCTATGTCGGAGTAATTTAGTCATCAACTTTAGCTTATAAAAACTAGACATTTGTTTATACCGCATTAACGAAAACGGAGATTCAGACCTTTTCTGTCACGTTTATCTACATAAGCTTGCGGTCATTTGTGTGTTCGTTTAAGTTTTAGTTTGTTATCATCGTTTAACATCATACGGGTGAGATAATTGAAAGCCCCTTATTCATTGACAGTGTCTATAACAGTGTACCCGACAATACTGGCCTGTCTTTGTCAGGGAGCCCCGGGTGGCCGAGTGGTTTAAGGCGCTCGCATTTACAGATCCTGGGTATGAGAGAAAGCCTGCCAGTACCTTACCGCGGGTCGGTGGTTCTATCATGTGCTTAAAAATGGCGTTAAGGGCTATTGGTAATGCAGAATTCAGCACAGGTAGGTGGGGGATGGTACTCTAATTGTGAAGAAATGGCTACAAATTATGGTAATAGTGATGTCCCATTTCTTTCAGTTAAGTATCCTGTAACATTTAGCAGTGAGTGTGTGAAAGAATAACTTATAATAAAAACAAATTCCATACCTTATTCCATACTTTTTTGTCCACAGACTTTGAAGCAGTGTACAGCAATATGGAGTCTGTATGCAGTGATAAAGAAATGTCACTGACACTTATGAATAATCCATTTAGTGGCAAGGAGAAGTGGATTTTGTATAAAACTTGGAGAAATTGAACATGAGCTGTTTTTCTGCACATACTGTTTGAAACTAAAATAGATTTTTGTCATACCTGAACAACCTTGACAGTAGTAACTAAAAATGCAGGGAGGCCTGTACTGGCGATAAGCAGCAGTTTATGATGAAGATAATGACACAATTGTACACGTATTTTGGTAATAATAATAATGACACATTTTCAGTCCCAAACATTATGATGATCCCCAAAATGAACAATCTGGAATATTTTCTTATTTTCCGCTCATATGTCTTTCTGTACATACACGTGGCTTATTCGGCACATCGTAGAATCCACTTTTGAAAAGCACGTGGATATATGCATGTATACATATCATATCACCGTCACTAAGCATGTTGCGCTATACTTAGTTTAACATTCACGATTATTGACAATCGTAACACCCAGCAGAATTGAACGAAGTACCTTCTTCGAAAGTATTCAACTGTTCATATATCTTACCTAATCAGTTTGTAATTTTTTTTAAATTTGTCTTTTTCTTAATTTGAACCATACTCTTCCTTAACGGGAAGTGCCTTTTCACACACTAACGGAAACACATACTACAGCTATAACAGTTATCATACTTATAAGCAAATTCAATATATATCCTATTTATGCATACATATAAGGTTTATTTAGAATATTAGCTAATGTCAAGTACTTTTCATTATCTTTAGACGGGTATTAAGAGCGAAAGACAGAGAATACCCGAAGATATACACTTTCCGGATTAATATTTACAGAAGTACATGAAATGAAAGAGAGAGGAAATGAAGTAAAATGTAGAAAAGCAAATAAGTCATTTCATAGTATGTATTTCAAGAATGTTTAGGAATTTTCTTCGCTATGAACAGTACCGACCACAACTGTACTTTCAAATGGAAAGTTTGATAGTCATCGGGTTACAGGTATGCGTGTAATATGACTGTCAGTCAGGGGACCGGGTTGACTGGAAGAAGACCAATATGGCAGCCCCCATTACATGGCATTGTGATGTTTGCCACATGCATTGTACGCAAGGCTCAGTGTATATGAAAAATGTAACGCTCGTTGCATCTTGCTTAGTCTTCATGCAAGACGATGATTACAATGGAATAGCTCAATACTATCTCAATACCGTGATCTATTGCGCGTAAAATGCAGTACGATAGTGCCTATTTTAGCTCTTATAAATATCTTTTCCGTAAAACACAGTGTACCTGCACATTTAAATGACAGTTTTTAAAGTTAATAATTTATAACTTTTCACTTACTACGTACTATACGTGATATATAGCTATACCACACCCACCCACCCTGTTAAGCCTTTTCGTATTACGAATAGCCCTTAAACCCCACAAAACCAACACACTATCTTTGTCAGCTTAATTCAAGCGAAAGGCTAATCAAAATAGGAGAATAGTGAACACAGTACACGCAATGTACACAGAACAGTGTAATTTAACAAGAATATATTTTTCTGGATGATATCCTGTTTCCTTCACGCTTTCTCTGTATGTTCAGTTAAGGAAGTATTAGAGATCGACCAAATCGTGGAAAACGGCAGTTTTCAAATAATATGCGCAATCTTTTAGTACTAAAATTAGGGGTGATACATGATCAAAAGAGAATTTTCAAACATACTGTAGTTAGATTTATCCAGCGATCGTAATTACTTTGGCAAAGTACGCCAGAAACTCTTGGGTGCGCAGGGACATCGGACTGTATTGTGTGTGCGAAATTCTAAGTCACCAATTACGTACTCTATCAAGCCATCGCTAAAGGACTCACGGTACTAAATATATGGAAGAAGGGGAACCAGTCTAGTAATGGGTGGAGATAAAATAGAGTATATATGGGTTTGGCTCGCCAGGATTGGTTGATAATGAAAGTAAAAGTTTAGAGAAAAGAATCTTTTGAGAATTTATCCTAGTTGTAACTGAAAAAAATAGCGAGCATGTTTTGCTGATGGAATTTCAGTCCTTTTACAGACCTGAGTTTGGAAAACACATTTCTGAAATTAGCACCTGACTATTTGGTGCGGAATTGCAAGCACATGTTTCAAACACATTTAGATCCAGAATATGCCGCGGCTCATATTGTTTTCTCTACACAGAATCTGTCATCAAGGATATGTCGTCTGTACTGATAAATATAGGTTTGACCATGAGCATTCAGAAATTTTAAGTTATTGCATTTTTAATATCATGGTATTTGCATAGGTTTACTATGGGAGCTGAAAACGTACAGTGAGTGCCTAAATGGTACGTTGGCATTGGAGGTAACTACGAACTATCATCAAACGTAAGTCATAGGGATCACAGAGACTTTGTATATACAGTCATGAAATGTGATGGATGTGTTCACAGTTGAAAACACCACAGGCAGAATGTACAAGTAGATGAATCATGTATCTAACAATACGAGTTGTTTCTGTGGTGAAATAGAAATGGCAAAACACTTTCTTCTAGATTGTCCAAAATATTCTGATCTTAGAGATCACATCTTATACACATTCCCTTTTGCTCTCATAATCGAAATTTTATTTTTTGGAAACTCCTGTACTCTACAGAAAATAACACGCAAATATTCTTATCTGTGCGAAATTTCTTTAGGATGACTGAAATATTTAAGCAGTCAAAACAACTAGCAACCTTTTGCAACATCTTTGTGTAGTTTTTATTCTGTACTTTTTTCTTCTTTCTTTTTTGCTTGTTTGTACCTTGTTTTTTTTCTTCTTCCGGTAACATATGCTATTATCAACATTAATCCATATATATATAGGTTTCTTTGTAACCGCTTGTAGCAGCATCCATCCAGATGTATGATCTTATACTCTTTTTTACAATTGGTAGACAGTGCTATAATAAGATCATTCTTTCTGTTGAATCCCAAAATCCTATGTTTGTACTTGCATTTGATAAAGTTCTGAAATAAATATGGTTTTAAGTAAGGTAGAAGTAGGTAGAAGTGGCATGTGCTTATCAGGATCAGTTTATTTGTTGCTTTTTTTTTTTTTTCATTTACATGTTTCTTAGACACTTTTGAATGTATATCCATGAAACTTGAATACCTTTGTCAGTTATTTTAGCAACAATGAACCTAAATTGTTGTTGTAAAGACCTGCTAAAGTTGCTATGCTAAGATTTTAAATTATGCACCGGCAACGCAGGTGAGACATAACATCCTACAGAATCTTCCTTATGATTAGTATCAACTATAAGCGTGAAAGAAGGGAAAAGTCTTTAATTTCGATTGATTTCATGGATGGGAAATACAATAACAACTCTGTTTCATGGAATTTTGCTCAAGTCCTCTCTTCGTACTTTTCTAAAGTACCAATGTTATTCTTGTTATTATCTACAAACTACCAAATGTAAAATACAGTAAAGAGACTTGGGAACCAGACTTTAGTCGACCAGCCTGGCGTCTACGAAGTTGCTCTCAATACGTCTTTAGCCTCGTTCAATCAACTCTTTATTTTATGGATTTTATATTGTTTGCCTTTATCTTTTTTATATACATTTTACAGAATTTTTAACATCTTTACCTTTCATCTTTTATCTTGTATTGCTTCGTGATTACATTTATTTGGAAGGGTTTATCTTCCTGAAGATTCTGTACAATTAGTTATCTTTACAGTTTTGGAACTTTACTTTTAATCGACACCACATAGCCATTCGCGTGCTGATGTGCCGTTAAACGCTAATACATACTAACACATACTCGTTTAATCAGAACGTGACACCCTAAGATCTCCGTCAAATGAGGGTATGGTAAAAAAAAACCCCCCAAAAACTGAGTTTTTCTTGTAACGCCAGAAAAAGGTTTTCCCAAAACTTAGAAAAGTCATTTGATTGGAGGATTAGCTGAGAGGAGGTGACTTCAAACGTCAGTGTAATAATGAGATGACGTTATGTTTCTTGTAAATATTGATATTTTCATTGGCTGATTGAGACACACCTCTTGCATCGGTGTCTGTATAAAAATACGATGTTTAATGATATCCTTTTAAGTTTACAATGCAAGTTTTGGCATGAATGATCGCAGAAGGTATGTCTAGACAAGTTTTGAGATTGCGAGAAATGTTTTTGAAGTTTTGCTTGTACAAATTTGGACCAAAGCGCCTTCTATTTGTAACAGCTATCAATGAAGTATTTTAACAAACCATCGTATGGCGGTTATATCATCCAGCCACGCTAGAGTCTGGTTAAATAAGACTAATTACTTTCTGAATCTACATACATGATAGAACAGAGGGTCGTAGTTATTAACATCCAGATTATTTGTTCTCTGCACCTGCCTGTATTCCTTATAGAAATCCATGATAAGTCCGTTCCTTCTGTCCTTTTATTATTTTTAACTGCTGAGTATTTGAACCATTTCTGATAGTCTAGAGCAACTTCAACATACCAAATTTTGTAACTGAAATATTTTTGTTACATGCTTGAGTTAACATGTTCACAAGATACACGTAAGTGTTGTACATAAGTCTATGTCAAGCCTGGACTTTAAACCTGATAGTATAGATAGAAGATTATGATCTTGTCTCATGCAATGTCAAAACATACCGATATACTAAGTTAGGTTAAATTAATAAGTAATATTTTTTGGAGACCCCCCACCCCTACCCCCGAAGTTATTGAAGTGGCATCATTCAATGTATTCTTCAGATGTATAAATTAAAACGGGTTTGATAACAATCCATTTATACTTCTTTGCAGGAGTGTACTGGGTAAGCAACTCGGCCCTGGACTTTTTGACGGCCCACCGGCCCACCTAGGCGGCGGTCTGCCGGGACAGGCCCGGGGTTTTGCTCACACCAGTAAAACACCGGTACAAACGGATTCTTTTGCGGCGGCCCACTGGGATTTATCCCGGTATGCCCACTGGCCAGTACACCACTGCTTCTTTGTGTGATTATAATCACAGGACAGTAAAGCTAGAAAGCCGAGACAAGACCTCTGACCTTACAATCAATGTCAGAGGACTGACTATTAACTTGTTTATTGGAATGCAATTAAAGACAGAATCTGGTAAAAATGTACTTGTAACGAAGAACAAAAAAATGAAAGCAATGACTGTTGATTTGACCACAAGATCAAATAGGCCTGTCTCGCAAAACTACTCGATACAAATGCGGATTTGCTGGTGGTCAGATCTGAACCATTTTCATTCAGAACCAATTAAATGTTGCAAGAAGCGTCCTAGTAAAAACCCCGTGTCAGTGTCATCATTCAACCAAGAGGAGTGGTGATAGCCAATTTTTTTAGATGGCCACTATAGTGCAAGTTGAAGGTCAGACGAACACCATTTATTCAGAACCTACAACATAATGCTCTAGTGTTTTCGTAAAAATCCATTTCGCTTTGATCATCTATTCAGAGACGTAGTCATATACAGATTTTCACGATGGCCCTCAAGGCAGCCATTTTTGGAGATTGGATCAGCACAGTGTCGGCACGGGGGGGGGAAGGGAGGTCGGGGAGGGAGGCAATTGCCCCCATGCGTCAAGCGAGGTGGGTCGCCGTCGGGAGCATTATTTTTTGCCACCCCTCCAACCTCCTATCAAACCCCCCGGATCAGGGCTTAGATTGAGGGGGGGGGGGGTTGGAGGTTGGCAACTGACATAAAAACTGTTGTCTGTGGCAAAGTAGGGGCGCCACTAAAGAACATTGCCCCGGGGTGCCTCTGTAGGAGGGCGCCATTCAAGAACATTGCCCCTGGGCGCCTCAATCCCTCGCGCCGCCACTGGATCAGCATCATTGTAATATAGGAACAATCATATACTGTATTGCAAGAAAGAAGTATTCTTTAAAAGCAAAAGAAATCGGTATGGCCATCTGTTTAGAAGAATTAGCCGTTACGAGATTTGTCAACCTTTGTTTTATTTATGAAAATGCAATGTCTAGATGACCATCTGTTCAAAAGAAGTAGCTACAACAATATTTTCAGTATGACTACCATGCCGACCATATTGGATGACAAATAGGCACCATTCTTTCATTAGGAACAACTATACTTGATAATAAGTCTTCAAGTGATAATCCCATGTCGCTACGGCCATTCGTTTAGTTACTTACGAGAGGTAGCGACAACAAGAGTTTTAAGATGGCCACAATGGCGATCATGTTGGAAGTCAGATCGGCTCAAATTTCATTCAGTACCAACTAGATATCATAAGTCTTTTAGTGAAAACATCATGTCGATACGACCATCCGTTCAGGATGGTTAACACCAACACGATTTTCAAGATGGCCACGGTGGTAGCCATGTTAGATCGACACCATTTCATTTTGGACCAGCTGGTTATCATAAGAAGTTTTTTAGTGAAAAGTTCTATGTCAATATGATCATTCGTTCAGGAGGAAGAGTGATGACAAAGTTTGTAAGATGACCACCATGGCGGCCATACTAGATGTCTTGTCGGCATTATTTTATTCAGAACCAAATAGACACTATACGAAGTGTTTGAGTGAAAATCACAAACGACCATCCATTTGGGAGGCGGATGAATGATACAAAAATTTTTCAAGATAGCCGCCATAATGGATGTCAGATCGGCACCATTTTCGGTCAGCACCAACAAGATATGATAAGAAGTTTTCCAGTAAAACACTATGTCTATATGACCATCCGTTCAGAAGGAGTAGAGACAACAATATTTTCAAGATAACTGCCGTTGCATCCATATTGGATGTCCGAGGGAATCCATTTTGATTCAGAACCAACTAACCATTGGTATGAATGTATGTGCAAAGTGTCATGGCAATCCTCCTAGTAGTTCAGGAGGAGAAACGACAACAAACATGTACAAACAAACTGATCAGGGCCGATGGATGACAAACCATCCAATGAACTCTTTTGGTCTATGACCAGTGGAGCTAAAGAATTATTACCGAAGTTGCCCTCATTGCTCTACACTGATGAAAAACCAAATCATAGCTGCTAGAAACCTAATAATTTCGTAGTATTTTTCGGATTTTGCTTGGGACCACATCAACTCTAGGTCAGCGATGGTCGAGTCATTTGGCTTTTGCAAACAGCGCAACCTTAAATATGGTCGCCAATAGATTTCTATTTACATGTGTGTGTATGTGTATAAATACTTTACCTACAAAGTCTCTCATGACTCTATATAGAGTGGTTAGTGTATCTTATTATTTAGTTCCTGTGATAATTTTTATACTTTTGAATGTACATGAGGCTCTAATAAACCATTTGTTTTTCTGTCTGTCTGTTTGTCTGCCTGGTTCAAGTTAAGTTTTGTGCTTTCTTTAAAGCCATACTGTCTCACTTGAATCATTCTGGTAAATATACTCTAAACTCATCAACCATGCAAGGTCTAAACAAATATTTAATAGATCATTTATATATTTTAATAAAAATAGATTTATTTTACCAACCCACGTAAAGCCTGTGAAAATGGAATTCTGCTTGATGTGAAAAAAGGTCTGACATTTTGGCGTATCCAATAAGTTCCCACTATTCATATGATATAGAAATTTTGTTTGTGACGTATTGATTTCGTGTACCATTTGAACTTTAATATGAACAAGAGATTTCATGTGTCAGCAATTGGGTGTATTTCCCCATACCCATTGGTAAACAATTCATCCGACATCTGACATTTTCTAATTAGGCTGACTAGACTAAAACATATCATCACACACCTACACAGTATGTATGTCTATATGTATGCATTTAGAGAGCTGAATTCACTATAGTTTCAGTGCGAGTGTTCTGAGATTCCTGAAAAGACGATAATAATGGCTAGGATACTTAATATATATATATATATATATATATATATATATATATATATATATATATATATATATATATATATATATATATATATATATATATATATATATATAAATTGGTACTAACGCAGTTATAGAACAGCTTATTTTCATCAGAGACAGTAACAACTTCCAAAAACAAACCAAACACGTAACACTAAAGCCGAGAGAAAAACATGGATAATATATATGTTTGAATTGCAAGGGGGGAGGTCTACGTAAAACAGTTCAAATTAGATCAGAAACATTATAAAAATGTGCAAACGACATGTCTATTTTGTGTTGGGGTCAGAATAGCAAAATCTGTCAAAAGTAGTCCAACGTGGAGTGATCGGCGTAAATGAGAGTTATCAGTACGGACAACCTAAACAAAAAGCTTCGACGTAATTCGAGGTTAAATGCATTCGAACTAATTCGAGGTTAAATGCATTTGACATAATTCGAGGTTAAATGCGTATCGAAAAACCTCGGCGACAAAGTTATACGTGGAGGAGGTAGTAAAGGAAATGTGTCATGAGAATGTTGTAGCGGAATACTGAACCAGAGATAATAATAATAATAATAATAATAATAATAATAATAATAATAATAATAATAATAATAATAATTATTATTATTATTATTATTATTATTATTATTATTATTATTTCATGTAAAGAGTCAAGGAATATTTACATGGGTAAAATTGTTGTAAAGATTTGCGTTTGGGTCATAAACTGACACCTCACAGAAATATTGATAAGACCAGATTAGGATTTTTTTTAATTAGATCAAATTCCCCATGTGTTCTCAGTTGCAGAATCCAGCGCGTTCTATATCGGTCCACTCTCGGATGTCGACTTGAGTTGCAATGGTTGGCGAGTTTCGTATTGATTTTACTGCGAATATGATGACTCTTGTGGGTTATTTGTTTGGTTTTAAAAGTCAACTGTTTCGCCAACATATTGGATGACACTGATTTTGCATGTCAGGAGATAGATTAAATTTTTGACTGGGCATCATAACTTCTGACTGATAGTAAGGAAAACTGCTGAAGCCGAACTTCAGAACGATTTGGTTCTTGGAAACATGCTTGCAGAATAGGCAGCGCATGTCCTTGCAATGGTATGGGTCAACAGCTCTGGTCCTGTGTGAAGTTACCTTGGTACGTTCCAGATGGTATTTGAGATTTTTAGGTCTACAGTACACAATCATAGGAACGTCTTGGATTATGACCTTGAGTCGAATCAGTTAATTTGCAGCACAGGCAAGTTTCTGTGTTCCCCTCCCAGAGGATATATTGGGTTTCCAAGAAGATATTGGACCTGTTTAATGACTTCGACATAATTTAATTTAAGGCTTGAAGTCATTGGCGAATTCAGAGAATATTTAGAAATTGTCCACCGTATTATCAATTCTGATCATATGTCGTCAGTGAATCTATGGCGTGCCTCACTAAGAAGTCTTTGTTCGCACCTTCCCATGAAAATATTGGTATACGAAGGTGCGATTTTAAGTAACCATTGCAGTCCCATTGACTTGCAAGAACTGTTGATTGTTGAACACAAAACTGTTAAACTTAAGAGCATAGGGTAAAGGTTTAACGAAATAGTCAGTAGGAGGGGAAGTATCAGGCCGACTATCACATGTTTCTTTGCAAACTTGGATTCCCTCATCGCGTGGGATGTTGGTATGTAATGAACTGACAGCCATATTGACGCGGAGAGTCTCGTCTGGAAGGTTGGGTTTTGGTGTTTTGCTAAGATATTCAGTAATATCTTGGATACATGAAGGCAGTTTTTTCTATGAAAGGGCAAAGATGATAGTCAAAGAATTCAGATATTTATCTCGCAGTTGAATGGTCGTTTCTAGAAATGACTGGCCTTCCATTGTTCCCTTCTTTGTATGTTTTAGGGACTAAGTAAAGCTCTCTGGTTTAGGCTCAACCGCTAAGAGGTAAGTCTGTGTTTTGTCATCAACGTGCCATGCATTGTGCATGTCTTTTAATGTCTGACACACAATTTCAGCGTGTTCAGGTGTTGGGCCATAACTAAGGTTTTTCTACATCCTCTCGTCTGAAAGTTTCCTGTTTGCTTCAGCGACGTAATCAGACGTATTCATGGCAACACAACAGGACTGTTGGCTGTTGGCTTCATGACAGTATCCTCTCTCTCGCGCATTATCTTGTCGGGTTAAATTGTCTTTTCTGGTAAGGCCGTGTTGGTGCGAATTTATGTAATTTTACACGGAGGACAAAAATGCCTCTAGGGTTGGGGCTTTACTAGGGAGAGTAAAATAATCGCTTTTTGGACTGAATCTCTGAGACTAATCGTGACCGGAATTTGATTCCACAGCATATTCACTAAACTATTCATTGAGTCTCATTCTCCGTGATTTTTTTCTCGAAATTTTGTTTCAATTCGAGTACATTGTATGTTTTGGACCGGGAACGAACGTTTAGGTCCTTTTAGAGAAGATTCATATGAGAGTCAGACAACTCAGCCAAGGATAAATTTACGACAATGTTGACATTTCGGTGTTTATTGTTTTCCTTTTCGTTGCTTCTGTGAACAACTGGCGGTTTGGATCGCCGTATACAACGTGCTCTCATGACATTTGTGTGTGTTATTTGTCGGAAAGTTGCTTTTTTAGATAGATAGAAACGTGTTAAGTTTTCCTATGTGGATATTAAATGTGTTTAGATCACAATTTCTTTGAAATAGTTTATTTTGAAATTTGATACCTGTTTATATTTTCTGACTTTATGCAAAAATATTTTAGCTTTAAGGCGTTGAAAACACAAGTATAAAGGAAGTGAAATGAAGAATCGAGTTCCATCGTTTGTCAAAGGACTCGAAGGTTTCTCGAACAATGAGCTAAGAGATCTGAGATTTAAAAGAGAGATTTAATGTCCATAGTAAAGATTTGTTCTTGTTGCAGTTGTCGTTCTTGGATTTTTTTTAAAACGAAAACATGACACGAAAGAATATACATACATGCACACTAAAACATTGAACAAAGGAAATATGACTATCTTAAAAAGAAAAATCCCACAGCTAATCCAGGATGTAGCATAACATGTAGTTTGATTAACATAAAGTATAACGAAATACTACATGGTCAATACCTTTAAATCAATATGTGTACTGTGTAGAATTAAGTACGGTTTGACATGCATACGCGAATACTGTGTAGAATTAAGTACGTTTGACATGCATACGCGAATACTGTGTAGAATTGAGGACGGTTTGACATGCATACGCGAATACTGTGTAGAATTGAGGACGGTTTGACATGCATACGCGAATACTGTGTAGAATTGAGGACGGTTTGACATGCATACGCGAATACTGTGTAGAATTGAGGACGGTTTAACATGCATACGCGCAATGAGCCAGCTCATGCTTGAAAGTCCAAGATATTTCCTTAAAACCAGTTTTACTGTTGTATTCAAGTTATTTGGGGAGGTACGCCCTGTACCAAAGAAACAGTTGGAGTGGTGTGAGGAAAAGGGGAAACTCAGTTATGTATGGGGACGGTAACGCCCTACACATCGTCTTGGGAACAACGTAAATACTACGTAATCACACCGAAAGAAATGAGAAACTATACACTAGTAGCAAACTAACATTGCCTATCCAATTTTTCTTCTGTTTTTTTTAAATTTTTTTTAATTTTATTTAAATTTTTTTTTATTTTTGCCTTGAGAACTTTCTTAAAGTATTTCAAAATTAAAACTAAAGCATATACTCAAATATTGAACTGGGAAAGAGTGAAAAAACAAATGCATGCCTTCAAAGGTTTTAAAACGAGGATATTTTCCATTACCAAATCCCCCTTCAAATACTTTCTGGCCACACCAAAACAAAACAAGAATTGACCAAACCAACAAATGCCAACGTTTTAGAAGTACAGCCTGGGAAAATGTACACATCCAAATGACGTTAGACACAAAGTGTACGGATGATAGATAAAGTCCTACATCGTAAACCGTGTTTATCTTCTGTCAAACATTAGCGTTTGTCATGGCTATAAAATATTCTGCACAGCAGAAACATATCTGCAGCTGTGAAGTTTAGCACGAAAGTTCCAAGTATCAACATTTATCCAAGTTTTCTCGACAAAAGTTGTATTTTTTATAAAAAAAAATCTGTCCAAAAGATACCATAAATGCGAGGTTATCGAGTTTAGCTCCCCTTAACCTCTTTGGATTTTTTTCCAAAGATAACAAGTCACACAATAAAGAAAAGATCATACAATTACGCTTGTTTAGGCTAAGCAAATACTCTCTAGAAAACCCACAAGAGGTGTACAGTTTTGAAGCTCACCACAAGTTTCAGCAGTGTATGGATGCTGGTTCAAAGAGTGTACGAAATCTAGCTTTGCATTTTTTCCCTCTGACTTTAATTTTTGTTGTATTTCTAAGATATTTCCAAATAAAACTGTTACATTTTACTTTGATACTTGCATTTGTTTGTTTTTGATTCTCATTTTAATAGTTATGCCAATCTGAACACCTGAGTCTAACATCTCACTTGTCTCAAGCTTCATATTTAAAAATAATAAGATGATTAAGCAATCATTTTTGGAACCTCTTTTTGAATAAATGATAATCTTTTCTTCAAACAAATATCATTCTCATGTGTCTGAAACATGTCAAATATAAGTAGCACATGACTCCAGTGAAGTATGTATGGATTATGAACTTAAAAGGTAGCGCAATACAATTGATGACAAGTCTTACTTACATTTCAATCTACATGTAATTATAATTTCCAATTTATCTCTTCACATATTTTGAAGGATGGGACAATTTTGGGACCAGATACTGCAAAGAAAAAAAAAAACAAAAAAACAATCGATTGCCATGGATGTAAAGGTAAAACTCTCTCTCTCTCTCTCTCTCTCTCTCTCTCTCTCTCTCTCTCTCTCTCTCTCTCTCTCTCTCTCTCTCTCTCTCTCTCTCTCTCTCTCTCTCTCTCTCTGAATCCACAATTAAAGGTCTACACAATTCAAGACGCTTTCCAACCGTGAATTTAGCAAGAATAGTGTTACGGAATTATATATCACTTTTCTTTTAATAATGGAATAGTTTATTAGTTTGTGATCTCTGTTCTTAGTCTAACAGCTGTTCGTCTTGCCGTGAGTACACATACGGTAAATTGGATCGATATTTCACTAAAGCCTTAGTCATATCACGTGTTTTTAGCGCCTGAGGGTATGAACTTCTGACCTAGATTCTATGAGTAAACACTTTATTGACTGTTAAAAATGTTAGTACACTGGTACTTTAGAGATGTCACGCATAACCTAGTTTCTGATTGGTTTGGAGAAGGTTGTTTCTAGAAGGATTAAATGGGTTTTTTTTCGATTCTGTGTATTAAGAGACTATATATTAGGCTTTATAGCAGCATTCTAGCATTCCTAGCCTAGTTTGAGAGCCTGAGAGGTCATAAACGAATTTGGTTCAATTTGTGTGCGGATATTCTGTTTCAGTGATATATATATATATATATATATATATATATATATATATATATATATATATATATATATATATATATATATATATATATATATATATATATATATATATATATATATAGTATCATATAGTACATTCTGGATTAGTACTGTTTCTTCAACTTTAGTAATTATACAGCTCCATGGAATTATCGGAAACATTTCTAGAACTTGTGTTATTCCATATTCACAAGGACTATTTGGAATTTATAAAACTTGGATATAACTGATTCTTATTAACATATCAGTACAGTAAAGGTTTCATTCGGAATCTACTTCATTCGGAACATTTGGATTAACTTCCGGATCAGTGAACTTTAGAACCATTTAGAACTTTTAAGGATATTCTATACTGTAAGTTATTTTTAATTCTTTCACTTTGATTGTTTGTTGAAATATTTAAATATTTTAGGAAATTAAATATTTGTATTTTAAATCTTGAAAGCTTGTTTGAGTCTTTTATTTTGTTACATTACCCCTAGTCGTAACAATAGCAATAGTATGTATGTATGGGGTTTAACGTCACATCAGCTCAATCTTGACTATATAGTGCAAAGGTATGGTTAAAAAAAAAGTTTTTAAAAATACCAAATTGTAAAAATCTTAAGGTAGAAAAACCCATCCAAATAAATCTAAATTATACTTTTTGAGGCAGGATTTTTTTTATAAACAAAAAGTGACGAAGTCCATGAGAAGTGCAGGATGCTGGACTGACCACAGATTCATAGTCTCCAAGCTCAATATCCGGATTCAGCCTAGCAGATACCCACAAGGCAAAATAAGTGCCCAAAAAGCTCAATGTTTCCAGATTTTGAAAAAGGAGAATATGAAATAGGCATATGCTGATGAACTGTGCAGCGAACTAGAAACAATTGATGCGAACTCCAAGAATGTCTGGGAAAACTGGGCATCCTTCAGAGACTCTGTGTACACGGCTGCATCCAAAACCCTCGGACCCACGACACATAAACGTCAAGATTGGTTTGATGAGAACGGTGCTGACATACGGACACTACTTAACAAGAAACATCGTCTCCAAAAGGCCTTTATAGAAGATAATACTTCATTATCTAAGAAGGTGGCCTTCAACAACATCAAGAAGACTATACAATGCAAATTCAGAGAGTCGCAAGACTCATGGATAAAAAACAAGGCAGATGAGATTCAGTTCTACGCAGGCAGGAACGACATGAAGAACTTCTATGATGCTTTGAAGATAATCTACGGGCCACAGTCATCATGAACATCTCCAATAATGCGTGATGATGGCACCACAATGCTCACCAACAAAGAAAAGAGTCTACAAAGATGGGCAGGACACCTCAACAACATCCTCAATCAATAATCATCTATCGGCGAGGAGGCAACTGATTGACTACCCCTAGTGGAAATCAACATATCTCTTGCTGATCTTCCAACGCTGACAGAAAACGAAAAGCAATTGACCACCTGTCAAATGACTAAGCAACTGGAGCAGATGCAATACCATCAAAAGTCTATAAAAGAGGCTCACACATGGTTCAGAAACTAACTGAACTCTTCCAATCGATGTGGACTCAAATAACTATACCCCAGAAGTACAAGGATGCATCCATCATCCACTTTTATAAGCGGAAAGACAAGAGACAATCCTGCGACAATCATTGGGGCATCTCCTTGCAGTCAATAGCCGGCAAAATCCTTGCCGGAATTCTGCTGAATCGCTTTGTGCATCACATGGATCAAAGGCTCCTGCCTGAGAGTCATTGTGGCTTCAGAAAATGACAAGGGACATAGGCAAGGTGTTTGCAGATCGTCAACTCCAAGTAAAATGCCTGGAACAGAACTCCAACCTGTACACGACTTTTGTTGACTTCACATAAGATTCTGACACAGTCGGTCGTGGGGCCTCTGGAAAATCATGGCAAAATGTCGCTGCCCAGAGAAAATCATCATAATGGTTCGTCAATCCCATGATGGCATGCTCGCTCGCGTCGTGGACGACGGTGAGTCATCTGAACCACTCCCAGTCACCAATGGAGTCAAGCAAGACTGCATGTTAGCCCCAACCCTCTTCAGTATGATGTTCTCTGCTATGCTTACAGATGCCTTCCATGACAATGACACTGGGGTCGACATCAGATACTGGACTGAAGGCAAGCTCTTCAGTCTGAGGAGGCTATGGGTGAAGACGAAGTTACAGTATGTGATTGTTTGTTATCTCCTATTTGTTGATGACTGTTCCCTGATTGTCAAATCTGAGTCTGACAAGCAACAGGGTATGTGTCATTTCTTTTCAGCTTGTGACAGGTTTTGTCTCACAATCAGAGATGATGCACCAACCTGCACCAGGAAAGCCTTACGTAGAACCGACCATCATAGTGAATGTCTAAATCCTCCAGGCAGTGGACAGGTTCACCTACCTCAGCAGTACACTGTCATGTGCAGTCCTCGTCGATGACGAAACCAACGCCAGAATTGCCAAAGGAAGTGTGGCCTTCGGCAGACTACGCGCAGATGTGTGGGAGCGCAGAACATCAGTCTGGAAACAAAACTGCAGGTCTACAAAACCATTTTGTTGCCGACCCTGCTGTGTGCATGCGAAACCTGGACGGTGTACATATGCCATGTCAAGAAGCAGAACCATTTTCACATGAGCTGCCTGAAGAAACTGACGACGAGAAGATGACATGACAAAGTCCCAGACACTGAGTTTCTCACACGGCCAGGCATATCAAGCATTCACACTCTGCTGATGAAATCATAGATGAGATGGGCGGGTAACGTCACAAGGATGTCAGAAGAGAGACTGCCAAAGAAGATCTTCTACAGCAAGCTGAAGGAGTGAACGCGATCTCAACGATGTCAGAAGAAATATTTCAAAGACTGCCTCAAGTCATCCTCGACACGCTTGAACATTGACTCTGAGTTTTGGGAAGATCTCGCACAGGATCGTGTACCTGCGCAGTCTCATCCACGCTATGAGCTGAGGAGAATCGCAAAGGCAGATTACGAGAGCAAACAAATCGCAGAACTACAGCACCTCCTCTATTGATCAAGCAACCCCAAGCGGCATCTCCTGTCCAGTGTGCCACAGACAGTTCAAAAGTACAAATTGGTCTGTTGATCAAGCAATCCAAAGCGGCATCTCCTGTCTAGTGTGCCACAGACAGTTCAGAGCACAAACTGGCCTGTTGATCAAGCAACCCCAAGCGGCATCTCCTGTCCAGTGTGCCACAGATAGTTCAGATCACAAATTGGCCTGTTTAGCCACACACGTGCTCACAGAAACCAAACCAGTTAATGATGTCATGGTCATCTTCGAACTCGAAGGACGAACAACAACAACAACAACAACATGTATATGGTTTAATGTCACATCGGCGCAATCCTAACTATGTAGTGCCAAGTGAAAGCCAGGTAGCAAAAGCAGTAATGTTAAAAATAAAAACCCGCTAAAACCTTTAGAAAGAAAAATCCATCCGAATTTAAGCCAGAATAAAAACAAGAAAAAAAAAAGAAAAAGAAAACAAAAACGTGGAATAAAAGTACCGCTAACGGCACCTGATACCACGCCATCATTAGGTTAGTTGAATGTATTTTCTGCAGTACACTTGGAGTACACATGAAAAGACATGATTCCTGCTCTAAAATTTCCAAAGTATAGAGGTGTTAACATATACAAAGCTACATCTATAGTATGCATTATTACAAGTAAAGATATGCAATCTACTTATTTGGAAAGAAAGGATAAAAAGAAGCACTTGATTGTCCTTTATGGAATAAAAAGACTTTGCATAGCAGATTCATTTAGCAAATTTAGCGGATACGGATTGGAAGGATAATGTCAAATATATCACGTTTATAATTTTGTCAAAATGTGATAGCGGAACTTTTTTTTAACACATACAAATATTTTAAGTGGAATGCTTCCGGATTTTGTAAGGAAAAACAACACTGAAAAGAACTTTACCAACAATATTGCATAGAATCGTGCATTCATTTAAAACTAGATTCCCTCTCCAAAGAGAATACACTGAGATCTTGACCTGAAATGATCTTGAAATATACGAGAATGCACAAAACACCATAAAATTTGAATACTTTTACTATTACATGTCATAGTGTATTACATGAAATTTGCGTGATTTCGTTGAATTATGTTATATAGAACTTAAGCTTTCATTCAGAAATGAATTGCTTTGGCAAAATCTATTTTAGTAACAGCGACCTTGACCTTGGAGTTACTAACAACGATATAAAATGGATTCTTTCTGTGACTACGGGGAATTAATACACTAGATCTGGTTGAACTCTGTTGCCTAGAAATTAATTTATGACCCAGAAACGAAATGCATAGGCAAAATCAATTTTTAGCGACAGCTAGTACCCCCAAATCAATAGATTTCTTTCTGATACTGAGGGAAGCACACTGTTATGCAGATCTTTATCATTTAGCATCCGGAAGTGTAATTCATAGGAAAAGTCTATGTTAGCAACGGTGACCTTGGAGGTATTAACCTCAAGATCAATAGAGTCTTTTCTTGCGCTAATGAGAATACATACTTCAAGTTGCGCTGAAATCTGTTGATGTGCAATTAAACACCAATCGATCAATCCATCAACCTGTTTTGGCGAACTGGCGACAAACTCTTCAAAGGGAAGTTATTGCTATTCATGGGCGCACTAAAAAAATCATGGTCTTGTAGCTTCAGGGATGAGGCTGAAGCAAGTTAAAATAATTCCAATGATTCTTGAATAAACTTCAAAATTCCGGATATCAAAGTTATTCAGAAATTTGGTGAAGAGATTCCGTTGAGAAATCCCTTAATGTTGTATTATTATATGCTAGAATTTGTAGCAGAAATAAAGCTTTAGTATATGCTTTATTGAGAACAGAATTATCGACCATAAAAGGGAACATATCCTGAGTTCTGATTAAAATGTGTTCAAGGCTGTCTTTCCTATTCTTCTAAGTAATAAAGTTGAAAATGGAAACATCAGAAACTCCCATAATCTTCGTATGGAATGTAAAAATGGCCTTATCTTAACAGATAAATTACAGTCGACAAAATTGTTGTATGTGGCCAAAACAGAGAGCATTTTACGCCAATGAAAGAATACACCTGCGACTTACATGTCATAAAAAATAAATTTTATAAGTCTTAGAATAGTCGTCAGAGAGAGAGAGAGAGAGAGAGAGAGAGAGAGAGAGAGAGAGAGAGAGAGAGAGAGAGAGAGAGAGAGAGATGACTGTAGGGCATGCGATGTAAGACAATCAAATTATCTCACAAGAAAAGCAAGAAGGAGCGATATTGGTAGTTACATTACTTTGGGATTCTTAAATTAACTATACTGTAGAGTAAGGGACGATATAAAAATTGATCTCAAAATAGCTTAACCGCAGACAAGGCCAACTATTTAGAAATAGAGGATATTTGCTTGCTCCGAGTAGAAAATATATGTTTCATACAAATTGTGTACCAGATCAAAGTTTGATTGTCTAAAGTAGGTGGCGTCTGAATTGGGCATGTCCAGTTAGGTCCGTATTCATTTCCATATTAATATACCCTACATTGTCAATAACCTCATTTTTATATCTGGTCTTAGTCGCTTCACTGCTCAAAAACCTACTAGACCTGTTCTGGAGACTCACAGCTGTCGATGTGTTTTTGCTGTGTAAGATATTCAATAGGCATGAAAAATGCGAATGTTGACAAACAATGAGCACTATTTACGACGTCTTAGTGCAGTCAAGAATTTCGATCTTAAAATCAATGGCAGAGTGTTATCAATTTGTTCATTGGAATGCAAACACTCTGGTCACATTTCATTGTATATGCGCAGGTCACTGTGTCCATAAGCTTAGTGAAGTACAAAAATGCAAGGAATGACCTGTCATTTGACCTCAAGGTCAATCAGCTCTAGTTATCAGAAACTCCTTCACAAAAACCTAAATATGTTAGTGGTCAGATCTGCACCATTTTGACTCAGAACCAATTAGAAATATTTGAGTGAAAATCTCATGTCATTGCCACGATTCATACAAAAGACGTAGTGATAATAAGATTTTTTAGATGGCCACTATGGTGCCATGTTAGAGGTCATATGAACACCACTTTCTTTCAGAACCAGCTACATATTGCTATAGTGTTATAGTGAAAACCCCATGTCGACACGAACATCATTATAAACAAATTTAAATATGGCGGTAAAGGCAGCCATTTTTGAGGCTATATCAGCATAATTGTAATACTGGAAAAACTAGATATTGGAAGAAAGAAGTGCTTTTAAAAAATGTCGGTAATGCCATCCGTTCAGAAGTAGCTGTTACAAGATTTGTAGCATAATGGGAGGTCATGTAGACATCATTTTCGTTTGGGACCAACTACACATAGCAAGAAGTGTATTACTGAAAACCCTGTGTCAATAACACCATTCCGTAAAGAGGAGGAGTGATAACAAGATTTTCAAGATGGCCGACATCATGTTGCAGGTCTGATCAGCACCATTTTTATTTAGAACCAACTAGTTATCATAAGAAGTCTTTTAATGAAAATCACATGTCTATATAGCTATCTGTTCTGAAGAAATCGCTATAACAAGATTTTCAAGATGGCTACCATGCCGGTCACCACACTGTAGGTCTGATCTGCACCATTTTCATTTATGACCAACTACATATCATTAGAAGTATTTGGTGTTAACTCCATGTGACTATATCTATTTGTTCAGGAGAAGTAGATATAACAAGATTTCAACATGACCGGCAAGACGGCAATATGAACATGTTTTTTTTTTTTTTGTTTTAATGTTATTTATTTACTGTGTATTTTTTAATCTGTTTTATAAAAATAAGTATTGAAATATTTAAAAAATCAATACATCTTTTTATGAAAGTAATTTTCCAATGTGTTTTTAAAACGTATATTTCTGATATGTTTCTATGTTTGCGCTTTTGTGTGTTTTCTTAATACGGATGTTTCCCTTGTGTTTATAAAAGGCGCCTTTTTATCCTATTATTTAAAATGTGTGTCTTTTAGAAAAGTATTTTAATGTGTTTTTTTAAAGTCTGTTTAAGTTGTTTTTTATTTTGTTTTACAAATTTTTATATTTAAATTGGTGTTTTTTAATATATCTTTTTCAATGTTGCTTTATATCGTGTGTTTTCAAATGTGTGATTTTATTACATGCAGAACTAGCCAAAATGCGACACAGAAATACCATAGTATACAAATGTAGTCCAGTGTCCCAAACAACAAAAATGAAATTCAGCAGAGGAAAAATGTGGTCTAGAAATACTAAAGTGTTAAAAATGGATCCAGTATTTTATTTGAATGAGGTAGTTTAAATAAGTGGTCCGGATATACAAATAAAAAAGGTTAAAGCAATACACCAGTGAGAAAAGTTAATCAGGATTTGTTAAGAAATACAATAGTAAAAACGTAAACTAGGGGTGGCTCAGAAATATGGTGAATAAAGGCGATCAAGGATGATAAGACAGTAGTAACATAAAAAGTGAACAAAGGATGGACCAGAAATACAGTGGCAGTGCAAAGTAAACAAGGTGTGGTCCTGAAATACAGTGGCATAGCGAAGTGAACAAGGCGTGGCCCAAATCTCTCAATAACTACTAACTTCTAGACCATGTTTCTGGTCAATATCAGATGAAGATTCATACAAATCTTTCAGCTTTTTGCCATCATCTTCAGAGTCAATCGGCGATACTTGCAGTTTCAGGACTCTAAGGTAAAGGTTCTCTTCTCAAACACAGACCTGTGTTGGTTTGGTTCATTCTTGCTTTGTTTTGAAGTGACCAGACAAGATTCAAAAGGCGATTTTATAATGGAGAATATCCTCGGTATTAAGACATGGGAAGCCATACATTTCTTTTCTTCTTCTTTCTCATTTTAATTCTCGAGCATATGTTTAGGTTTAATAACATTATTTTTGTAAATAAAAAACTTCTAGTCAAAAATGTCAGTTTGCTACTAGTATATATTTTCTCATTTCTAACAGTGTGATATGTTATATTTACGTTGTGAACCAAGAGATGTGTATGATGTCGTGATAGATCCGTCTCCTACACGGTAGCAGTGCGAGGGGGGATCAATTGCGCCCGGGCACCGGGTGACGGGAGGGGGGGGGGGCACCGTCAGGAGCTTTATTTATTTATTTATTTATTTTTGCAGCTGTAACCCCGGTGCGTAGATGGGGGGATGGGGGTGTTTGCCGGTTCTCAACTGACATAAAAACTGTTCTCTGTGTCAAAGTAGGGGCGCCACTAAAAAAAAATGCCCCCGGATAGCTTTAAAAGAACAGGATAAATAGTTTTAAGAAACTATATTGGGCTTTCGAGCAAGAACTCCTCGCTCGTGGACATATCAAACTGTATTCGACACAGATATGGTAATATATGTCCAAAGGTTAAAAGCTGAAAGTGAAAGCTTGTTCACCTGGGTGTTCCGTGCGCCCAATGATTTGATGCATGATGGTTTAAAAGCGTGACACTCCAGAGATTTACCATATACATGTAAGGCATGGTTATTTATTTGCATGTTCAGATTCGGTGTAATTGTATCCGTTTGATATTCGCTTTTGCGGACCAGCGTGATTTCGTCCTTTCCAGTTGAAAGGGAAGATCTATGAGCAATGGCGTACTAAGGGTAAATGGCGCCCGGGGCGACGATGATGGCCCAAAGGGCCATAATACGAGGCCCGAATTTTTATCAGCTGTTTTGGCGACCCAAGACCTCAGGCGCCCAGTACAACCGCCCCATCCCCCCACCCCCACCCCCCGCCGTTAGTACGTTACAGTCTTTGAAAGAGTGCTATAACATTCTCAAGAGTATGAGCATACAGTAAAATAAGAACAGTGAACATAGGGAGAAAAAACTTTTAAAACAGTATAGATAAGTTTCATTTGTAGTCGTGTTTACAACCCCTGGAAATAAGTGTCTGCTGTATTTTGCGACAACTTTTCTTAGCAATATTATTGCCATGTATAATACATTTTTGTTTATATATTATGAGATGGTTATAGCCATTTTCTCAGAGACAAGAGTTGTTTGAAATGATATTATTTTTATGGATTCCACGTTTGTTATTGAAGGGCTACCCCCTGACAAAAATAAATAAAGATGGTGGATAGTGATTTCAAGGGAAGTAATTTTGAAAGACTATTATTCATACAAAGTCATCTATTAAACAAAAAAAAAAAAAAAAAAAAAAAAATGGAGGGGGGGGGGTGCTGTTTGCATGAAATTTTAATCCAAAAAGAAAGGTAAAATATCTGCATTGTTAACGTTATGCTTACAGATTAAAGAGGTTGCAGGGATAAAAAGCTGAAATACGTAAAACAAACCAAAAAATCTCTTTTGTAAAAAAATCGGGTCGAACACCAAAAACAAACTCATCGATTATAAATTAAGAGAAACCATCTAGAAAATCAAATTTGGAAAAAACTGATACCCTCATAAATGATATTGCCATTGTTTGGGGAAAATCTGCGGTGTTAGACTTACCAGAGTTCAGTGAGAGAGAGAGAGAGAGAGAGAGAGTGAGTGAGAGAGACACACACACATACAGACCCTCATTTCCTTGTTAAATGCTGAAATAAGTTAACTAAAGGAGATTAAATTGTTAAGGTTTTAAACCATGAACATCCAAAGAACCTTACAACTATTATGCCAAAGTGCAGAAGAATGACTAGGTGAACTACTTTTATCTCTTGCAGAATATGGAGGGATAGAGTGCATTTCCTGTGCTACATATATAGAAGCTAACACGTCAAATCTTTTCGAGCACTGGGGACTAAGGAGAGGACGCTGTGTAATATACCTTGATCTTTAGATAGCTTCCATACGTCTGACAATGGTAAAATGAAAATGGTCCCCATAGAAACCTACTAAAAAAAGGTGTGAGGGATATATATATATATATATATATATATATATATATATATATATATATATATATATATATATATATATATATAGTGGAAGTGAATTATGGCGATTGTCTTATTGTATGAACGGATAGAGTTCTTATCAAACAAATAGCATGTGGATGGAGAAATGTGACTCTTGCTTACTTATATTTATCTCCTTTTGATATTTTAAATGACGATCCAGATGCATGTCGTCAGACTCTTTGCTGCCATGTTTTTTCAAACATGAATTCGGGACTACGGACATGCTTACTGTACAAGAACATAAACAATCCTAAAGATTTTGTCTGTACCATTGAATATCTTCATCAACCCCAAGAACATAAACAATCCTAAAGATTTTGTCTGTACCATTGAATATGTTCATCAACCCCAAGAACATAAACAATCCTAAAAATTTTGTCTGTACCATTGAATATGTTCATTAACCCCATGAACATAAACAATCCCAAAGATTTTGTCTGTACCATTAAATATGTTCATTAACCCCAAGAAACATAAACAATCCTAAAGATTTTGTCTGTACCATTGAATATGTTCATCAACGCCAAGAAACATAAACAATCCTAAAGATTTTGTCTGCACCATTGAATATGTTCATTAACCCGAAGAAACATAAACAATCCTAAAGATTGTGTCTGTACCATTGAATATGTTCATTAACCCCAAGAAACATAAACAATTACACTTTGCTTGGAACAATATTGGAAAACTATGAAGGACGTAGAAGGATTAGTTGTAACAATATTGGAAAACTATGAAGGACGTAGGAGGATTAGTTGTAACAATATTGGAAAACTATGAAGGACGTAGAAGGATTAGTTGTAACAATATTGGAAAACTATGAAGGACGTAGAAGGATTAGTTGTAACAATATTGGAAAACTATGAAGGACGTAGAAGGATTAGTTGTAACAATATTGGAAAACTATGAAGGACGTAGAAGGATTAGTTGTAACAATATTGGAAAACTATGAAGGACGTAGAAGGATTAGTTGTAACAATATTGGAAAACTATGAAGGACGTAGAAGGATTAGTTGTAACAATATTGGAAAACTATGAAGGACGTAGAAGGATTAGTTGTAACAATATTGGAAAACTATAAAGGACGTAGAAGGATTAGTTGTAAATCAAGAACAGGACAGGCAGCTACATAGATGAATGAACCAGTAGCGCACAAGAAGTGCACTAATTTTACACTTCTCAGTGCGCTTTGGTGCACAAGTTAGTGCACAATAGTAAACAAGGCAGTGCACTGTAGTGAACTAGACAGTACAGTATAGTGAAGAAGGTAGTTTACTATAATGAACAAGGTAGTAACAATTATCTGCATTTTGCAAAAGTGACCTAAGCAAATGTCTCATAGTAAGAACAATCTGCTACTACAGTAAGGGTACTTTACTTATTTTAAGAAAAATCTCTCGTGAGACCTAATTTTCTCTCATAAGACTTAATTTTGAATGTGCCGCTGTCATCTAGTCACCAATGTTAAAACAAGATAGTCGTTAAATGTTTGTGATGATAGATGACCTAGCGCCAATACTCATATTCGGATATATTTTTTTCCGTCGGTGGCGACAACTATCAGATAACAATGCACTAAGTATATGCATGAATAGTGTGAACCGTTCAAACAATGAAGATAATTAAGGAACCGAAAGAATGGAAAATCTATTTAATAAATATAGTCTTCATCTTTAGTTTGAAGTTGCCGACATCATTTTTCAAGGTGCAAGGAACTAAGGTTCATGAATGCAAACACATATTGCTCTGCATGGGACTCTAAGTCTGGGTGTTCATGGCCACAGACGCTCTTACATTTTTTACAAATTATGAATTTAATTGTTGATGAATGCCCATGACTGCCGTACTCATTGGATTAATCCCTTCCATCCACCATCCCTGTCCTCCGAAAATAATCGCCCCACTTAAGAAGATGTTCCAACGACCATGCACTGTCATGAAGAAATTACAGTCACGTGTAGGTGTAACCATGTGGACATCTGAAGAATTGTATTGCCCAGAACAAAGTATAATTCGGTTGGAAATTTAACAAGAAATATAAAGACGTTTTTATTATGTGCATTGGATCGATTGGCGCCAAAGAAAATGCAAAATGTCAATATTTCGCAAGGTTTGCTGAACGCTCAATGAATCCTTTAGTTTTTAAGGCTCTTTGCGTTGCTTTATGCATTTGCTAAAAAAAAATATCGTTTCCGAAAATCAAATAGGCCTGCGCCAGTGTTTACTTTCGGCTCCAAGTTAAACCAATAATGAGATTATACTGTTGGTGCGAACATGTAAACTGTTACTTCTTTTAGCTGAAAGAACACGTCAAGGGTACATTTTACTGATTGAAGAGTAACTGCCGGAACTGTTTGTTTACAATACATATGGTCGTGTGGCTTTTTTCAAACGTGAAATCCGCCAACCACACTTTGCCTGTTATAATTCACTATAAAGACGGAAATAGTTGCTGCTAGTCTAAGCACTTGACTTAATGAAGATGACTCCAGAAGACTGAATCTTCTAGAGTGAATCATCAAAGAAGGGCGCTTGTTGATCACACTTTATTGCTTTATTTATTGCTTAATTTATGATGCAGTGGTTGACCCCCCCCCCCATGATAAATTATAATTATGAACCATGTATACCTCTAACACACAGCAGGACTCTTGCAAATATATATGTTATATTTAATTTCAAAATTTCAAATAAAACATTGTATAAGCCTATTCTAACTGTGAATGGAATAAACTTCCGCTTCAAAAAACGGTTGCCAATAGTTTCTGTTCCATATATTCAGCAACACGTCTGTATATATTCACCAATATGTTTGTATATATTCACCAATATGTTTGTATTTTAGGTCAAAGCTCCCCGAAATTGTGTCTGATTATTTAGGTTGTATTTTAATGTAAAGTGGAAGGATATTTTAATGGAAACACAGGAAGAAAATTTCTCAACGCATTTTGTTTACCACATTGATCCAAAGGCGTTACTGGTATTTTCCACAATTGTAATATTATTATACAAGGACCTAAAAACAAACCTGAAAAGTCGATAGAGGAAAGTACGTGGGATACTTTGATGGGTTGTTTAAAACTAGACCCGAACACTTTTGCTGCAAATAAACGCTCATGTCTAAATTGCTCTATGGTTTGTCACTTTAAGATGTAGAAATAACATTTAAAAAAGTGTTTCGGTTATGATACCACAAATTCACTATAATGCATCATGTGTGAAGTACATATCGTCGTCCTCATTGGAAATTCCAGACAAAATAAATGCCTTTAATGTCAACAGCGGATGGATGATTTTAGCAAAGATATACCTTGCCCAAAGATATACATTGCCCAAAGATAATAAGCTTCACTCCGAAAATTCCATAACCCTCATCTTTTTCCAATATTTCCAAAAAATATTTTCGTTTCATATTGTGTTTACTAGTATTTGGCAAGATTTTATCTCGACACCTGCAAATGTTGTTAATGTCGTTGTTTAAAGTAGCATATATCTGTATTCTCTAACTGTATAGTACAACTTTTTAAAACTTGATCTAAGTGTCATAAATCGGGTTGTCACTAGAAACACTGTGTAAAGGGATTTTTTAGACCAGTGTATGCCAGAGTTCAAATCTTTGTTACATATACACGCAAATCCGTGTCAATTGTTACTTTCCTCCCACTTCCGGACTGTATTCTTCTACAGCCTTCCTGCAATAACATTGGGAAGTTTAAAATCTATTTTCAACGTTGTATGACGTGTACAGGAAGTCGCATAGGCATGCATGTACGCATATTTGGAACACGCTCGGGCCTTATCGCCAGTGATCGGAAAAATACAGTAGCCGCTATCGCGAAATGACGAAATGACGTCTTGTGCACATCACGCATCATCAGGGCGTCCATTACGGGCGACTCGACTGCTACGACTTATTCTCGGCCGAAAAATTCCGAAGTTTCTTTTTTCAAGCATGCACTCAGTAGAGAACTTTCTTTAATCTGTACTTGTGCAAATAATTTCATACACGTATCATATTGCTTTTGACATGGTTCTATTGTGCCCAGAGTACTTTAGCGTGTGACTCAGTTCTCTCGCCATTTTCCGGCGATTTTCACTCCATCAAAGTATTTCTGAGACGGGAAATTCCAGAACAGCCACGAGGTGTTCCGATTGCATGAACGAACGCACGCACGCGTATGTGGACAGACACGCAGGATCAAATTGTTTCTGAATTGTGAAAACACAAAAAGAAAACTAAATAGAAAAAAGAAAGAAAGAAAAAAAAAGAACCTGTTCGGGTGCGGCAAATGCATAATCCAACCTACCACGACATACCTGCTGCATGCCGTTGTTTAGGAACTTGCCTATGTTTTTCGGGATCAACTTCAGCTATTACAAACTTCCTGCTACACGTACCTGATTTGTTCTCGTCTTGTAGCTGCATCAAACGACACAATGTTAATTTCCACTGGCCTAAATTTAGAGCAATCTTACAGCAGAAGACGATAGTCAATAATATTACGAAAATCACTTGCGCTGTTACACTACTTCTGATAACATGGAGTACAACTCGAGTCATCCAGTTGAAGGTAATCGTTTCTTGTGGTTTTACTTACGTCACTGTGGTTTACTTATAAGGCAAATTAAAAGAAGAAGAAAAAAAATCGATGGCTTTATATGGGAAATCCCCACATTTTTTACACATCGCCTATTTCGAAACACTCTCACTGGATACTCTTGTCTCTCTCGCTTGCTCTCGGATGTGACCTAAGTTTTGTAACACGAAATCCATTATATATATTATTGGTATCCCTGCTTTAACTGCATATAACAAGTTTTGTCAAAGAATATATTTAAAATGTCACTGTGATTGGAATTTAAGTGCATTTTACCATTTGATCCACCCCCATCCCATCCCAACCCACCCCACAATTGCACAGTTTATCACAAGGAGATCCAAATACAAAGTTTAGTAATTTCCGTTCTGCGGTTTAGAGGAAAAGACTGAGTTGGAGATTTATTAGAAGATCGATTTACTGACAGATGGGCTCACGAATAGGCGGAGGTTACCACAATATCTCCCGGCACTAGAGCATCGAGATAATATTTGTCCATACTCATTTAATTTATCATTTATAAAAGAGATAAATGTTTAATATGAACCATTAACTTTAAAGGAGCACTCAATCCCTTAATCATATATAAGCTTGTTATGCTGAAAGGACTACACACTTCTGTGGGCACGCCAAACACATTAATTGCAGCTTAAATACGGCTGGTCTCGACAATCAAGACTTTTAGATACGACTTTCTAATTCTCAATTCTTTTATGTATAGCTTACTCAAAATGCTCTACAACTTGCGGATTTTGTCATGCTTAATAAATATTCTGAAAGAAATTTATTTTGCCGACACAAATCCTGAGTATGTCAGATCGTATGGAATTGTGCTGTAGCTTTTATTCTTGGGTACATGTAATTGTGTAATAAGCTACAAAGTTCGTGCGTAGCAGACATAATGGGTCGACATGCGGGTATGTCTGCTACGCACGAATGCCTATACCACCGACTCAGTAGCATCATTTTTTGGTGATGTGTGCATGGTCGAGATGGTATCGAGGTTGGTTCTTACAGGCTAGGCGATGGGTTCCGTAACCCGAGAATCCGGGTTCGAATCTCCGTAGAGTACGAAATAAAAATCTCTAACCTGTATGATAATATTATTTATTCGCATTTAAAAATTCTGCTAATGTAGGATCCAGTGATAGCACGTTCACCACTCTGTTAAGTGTATATTTATAATTATATATATATATATATATATATATATATATATATATATATATATATATATATATATATATATATATGTATTTATGTATATATATCATATACATTGTATTGTCACGAGTGGTCTCACCTTTTACAAATTTAGCTAGTAAAAATAATGCTACAGATTGTGTATTTTGTCAAATTAATGACTGTTTTCAAACGAAAATGAAGATTTATTTTTTTGTTAACACATTTATTTCGCGGATTGATACATTTAACATTTTTTAGAGTGGGTGCACTGTAGAAACATGACAGATCAGTGCATAACATCTTTAAACAAAAGATTTTAATGATTGTGGGTTTACTTGTAAGGATTTTTTTTCTTGTTTTGTTAATTTCTGCATTAAAACGCGAAGAGAGAGAGAGAGAGAGAGAGAGAGAGAGAGAGAGAGAGAGAGAGAGAGAGAGAGAGAGAGAGAGAAAGCAGAAGAAGAAGAAGAAGAAGAAGAAAAATTAAATAGACCTAAATATGGAAATAAAGTTCTGAATATTATACATAAGGGTAGATATATTTCCTAAGTGGAAAGAGAAAGTAATTCCAAAAGTGATATCGCAACTGTGGGGATAAAAGTGGTATCGCCACTGTGGCGATATAATTTTTCTCCCACTGATATATTTCAATATCTCATTATGAAATATATAATAAATGGTAATATTTAGTGTACACATATAGGATAAGCAAAACGAGAAATGAATAACATATAAAACATCTGAAGTTATAAGCTATATTTCATTAATTGAAATGCAAAGTAACAAATTGTGCTGTCTTCCCAAAAAAATCACATAAAATAATAAACTTAACATAAGAGAGGTTTTCATAGTTATCATTTTGCAAAACTTACACTTGAACTCTGTATAACTCTTGTATGTAAACAAAAAAAGAAAGTCATCTTCAAGCTGTTCACTATTACGTACAGTGCATATTCAATAAGACCTGTCTAAAGTCTGAGTCTACCTACAACAATATTGATAGTTAGTTCTCCCAGTCTAAATATCGTGCATAATCGTCAAAATATCGTGTATAATCGTCTAATTATCGTGTATAATCGTCTAATTTCATGATTAGCTATAAGATACAAATATGTTTCGCATTCCAATAGAGATTTATATTTGCAATAGTTTCTCTAAAGGAGTCGAACGATGGTTTCGCTCGTAAACATTGTCTAAGTGTGTCACAGAACATGGATTTCTGTATTAAATTACAATAAATCATAATGCTATGATACCAATCAATGTACAGTGCACCAGATGTATAGATAATATAGGTTAGGTGTTATACGTGTTCTCTCTGAACTGAAAGGTAGTGTTAAAATAAAGGTCAGACACATGTTTGCACATATATTTGACCTGTGTCATGAAAGTGGTAGTCTGAAAAAAAAAATAGATATTGAATATGAGTAAGGAGTTGTGGATAAACAAGTATTAGGAATTATAAATAGGGGTTTTGTAATTAGAATTTAAACTTTGCCGACAAGAAAGCAAATGCCTTTATATCCTTAATATGAGAGAGAGAGAGAGAGAGAGAGAGAGAGAGAGAGAGACTTCATTTTCTAAAAGCACAGCGCGTAAATTGCGAGATCATTAGGACATTCATAAAAGATGTATGAACTGGGTAAATACTAAAACTGACCGTCAAAGACTGCATAGCGAGTTGGTCGAACTGTGCGGACCATGGTCAATCCAATGTTAATGGTCGAATCCGGAAATAATTGTTACTTTATTCGAGGTAGGGAAAATATAAAAGGTTTGTATCTTTGCCGGTATACTAATGAAGATCACAGAACAGTTTGTGCAATTGCACTTTGTGTTCTTCACGCTGTATTCTTTTGTATGGATGCCATCTTTCCTACATGAACCTCTAAAGATAAGTTTGTATAGCTCTGAGCTACCAAAACCTTAATCTATGGATCCAGATAGTTTTTATAGCTCTAAGCTACCAAAACCTTAATCCATGGATCCAGATAGTTTGTATATCTCTGAGCTATCAAAACCTTAATCCATGGATCCAGATAGTTTGTATATCTCTGAGCTATCAAAACCTTAATCCATGGATCCAGATAGTTTGTATATCTCTGAGCTATCAAAACCTTAATCTATGGATCCAGATAGTTTTTATAGCTCTGAGCTATCAAAACCTTGATCTATGGATCCAGATAGTTTGTATAGCTCTGAGCTATCAAAACCCTTATCTATGGATCCAGATAGTTTGTATAGCTCTAAGCTACCAAAACCTTAATCTATGGATCCAGATAGTTTGTATAGCTCTGAGCTATCAAAACCTTAATCTATGGATCCAGATAGTTTTTATAGCTCTGAGCTATCAAAACCTTGATCTATGGATCCAGATAGTTTGTATAGCTCTGAGCTATCAAAACCTTAATCTATGGATCCAGATAGTTTGTATAGCTCTAAGCTACCAAAACCTTAATCCATGGATCCAGATAGTTTGTATAGCTCTGAGCTATCAAAACCTTAATCTATGGATCCAGATAGTTTGTATAGCTCTGAGCTATCAAAAACCTTAATCTATGGATCCAGATAGTTTGTATATCTCTGAGCTATCAAAACCTTAATCTATGGATCCAGATAGTTTGTATATCTCTGAGCTACCAAAAACCTTAATCTATGGATCCAGATAGTTTTTATAGCTCTGAGCTATCAAAACCTTAATCTATGGATCCAGATAGTTTGTATATCTCTTAGCTATCAAAACCTTAATCTATGGATCCAGATATGCATGATTAGTTCCGTCTCATAAAATGACTAACGCTTGGGAACAAACATTCCTCCACATGCCACATGAGCAACCAGATTGATGACTACAGCGTTGGGAAGGTATATTGTCTGTAGTGTAGTAGGCGAGTTCAAATGTCCCGAAACTAAGAGTTAGAATGAATCGTAATGATCAATGGAAAATTAACGATAAATTACTGCTTATCTGCAGTTCAAGTGGCCAGTTAATTTGCGAGGCACGTATGATTTGTGACATAATTACCTCTGGACTGTTTGATTGCTTGAGAGGGCTCGAACAGATATCGAGTTCCTATGTAACATATACAAGTTTTTATTTGTATAACTTAAACAGTATTTGTCTTTTTGTCGCGCCATTCTAAATGCATATATCTAATATCACTTAAAGGCCAAGGCCACGCTATATAAAGCCGGATAATGGCACCTGGTAGTCATACAGGACTCATGGTACTAATTATAGGGAAGAATTCCCAGTCTAGAAATGGGTGAAGATAAAATAGAGTATATATGGGTTTGACTTGCCAGGATTGGTTGATAATGAAAGTAAAAGAATCTGTTGAGAGTTTATTCTAGCTGTAACTGACAAAAAATAGAGACTAGGAATTTCAGTCCCTTTATATACCCGAGTTCATTTCTGAAATTAGCACCTGACTCTTCGGTGCAGAATCGAAAGCATGTGTTCCAAACACATGTTGATCCAGAAAATGCTCATATTGTTTTCTCTACAGAGAAACTTGCATCAAGGATATGTCTATACTGATAATATAGGTTTGATCATGAGCATTCAGAAATGTAAAGTTACTGAATTTTTAATATCATAGTGTTTGCATAGGTTTACTATGTTAGCTGTATAAATAGTACCGTGAGTCCTACATGGCCAAACGGCTGCACGCGACTTTGAGTTCAATCTCATCATCATCTGGTCTCACTCATCATGCGCTCCGCTTTCGAGTAAACATCGCTTTTCGCTATCTGATTTTGTTGTTTCACTTCAGTTTGTTATTTCAAGAAATATTGATAGACGGATGCAACTTGAAAAATGTTCAGGTTATTCACAAGTGGCTTGCAATATGATTGATATGTAGTAACTACTGCCTACGATCAGCCATAAGAAGTTATTAATTGGGACTAGTGGATATTGTACAATGGCGTTCGTACTGAGATCAACCTTGTGCTAAGAATAGACCATGATGTCATTGCCTCCGGCTGCTTTCTATTCCAGCATCTTGTTTGTCGGATAAAGCATCCAGAGACGTGTAGATTCTTGTAACTTTTTCTCATACCATTTACTGCTGCCTACATCACCTGTGATATATCACTGCCTTGATACAGTACTGGATGCGGTCAATAGTAATAAAAATAAGAAGAAGAAGAAGAAAAAGAAGAATAACAATAGCAAAAACAGACTTCAACATATATAATAATAACGTGTTTTACTTACATATCCATGTAAACAGCGGCAGCCCGAGGGTTCGAGGCGCATGGTGGCAATGTTCTTTAATGGCGCCCCAACTTGGCCACAGAGAATATTTTTTATGTCAGTTGCCAACCTCCATTCTACCCACACCTCCCATCTAAATCCCCGTTACAGCTGCAAAAAAAAAAAAAAAAAAAAAAAAATCTCCCGACACCACCCGCCGACAAACATACCTAAATTCCTTGCAATAATAATAATAATAATAATACTCATATTCATGTTACCACTATTATGACTCTAAATAACCTAAATAATACGTTGCTGAGTAGTAAAACAATAATTAAATTCAAACATTATCAATGTATCGAAATCTTGCATCTATACATATTTTCAAATATCGGTACACTTAATGGTTAGAGACCTTGCTCAAATTTCATTTCAAATTGAACAAATAAACCTCTAAATTTGTTGAACTGTTTCACATGAAAATTGCAATATATTGCCCTTCCATCCTAAACTTGCTACCAATAGAAACCAATAATAGTATGATAAAATAATTGTAGACAATCATCATTTTCATTTCCACGGGACTGTGGTTATTAATAAACAGAACAATTACTGGCCAAATGAAAATAACACATTCCAAGATGTAACTCAGCATACTTATATCGATTGCAGTACTGAATGGTTTAAGGAAAGATTGGTTAATATAATATTTAATCCATAATCAATTCGGTCCCACCAACACAAAAACGAAATGCATGTTGTGTGATATCTACAGATGTGCAAATCAGTAACGGCCCGACCGGGGGGTGGCAATTGTCCCAGAGAGCCGGGCGGATCTGTTTTTTTTATATATTTTTTTTAGCTGTAACCGAGGTAGCACTTTTGTAGTATATAACTTCTGTTGTGTATGTGTGTATGTAGTCATTTTGAAGCATTATTTACCTGACAGTAGAGGGGGGGGGGGGTTGGAGGTTGGCAGCCGACATAAAAACTGTTCTCTCTGATAAAGTAGAGGCGTCACTAAAGAACACTGACCCCGGGAACCTCGAACCCTCGCGCCGCCACTGGCAGTAAGCACACATCACATAAAAGATAATGTTACTAAATCGTATTTTTCACTAATTTTACACATTCACTGTGTGTATTATGTCAATTTAAAGTTTATAATACATTTGATGGATATATATTTGAAGAACATCCTTAGAAATTCAAGGTAGCACTTCTGTAGTATATAACGTCTGTCGTTTATATAGTCATTTTGGAGCATTTTTTACCTGACAGTCAGGCACCTCAGAATGAAAATATACAAGACAGTCGGGTACCTCAAAATGGCTATATACCTGACACTCGGATACCTCAGAACAGAGATATACCAGAACATTGGGTACCTTAAAATGGTTATATACCCGATAGTTGTGTATATAGCCTCTGACCACCTTTTAAGGAGTATGGTTCTGTTTTCGGTCTTGGACAGACCTCAGCATTTTAAATATCGCCGTAATTGAATATCGGAATGCTCACCTATGATCGGATGAACAAATTTAGCACCCTGAACAGCGTTTTGTGTACGAACAATAACATAGAAAAGGTCTCTGGCAGCCATTATGTTGCTGCCCCTTGTCCGAAATCGAATTGCTGGCTATTTTTAAGATCTGATGTCACTGCGTGTGACGTATCACTGACGTAAAAAGTACAAGGGCTTGAACACAACATGACTGAGTAAGTAACAATAGGTTGTTCAAACCTCATTTTATAGGCATGATAACGAAACGATACCCGTCAAGTTAATATTATATGCAAAAAAACAAACAAAAAAATAAGATCAACACGCTACTGTTCAGGTCGGACGCGAATCTCTCTCTTTAAATTGAAGAATCGAAACGAATGAAAAGTTTTACACGAACATATTTTATTCAGTAGAAGTTGACTACTCTTATGTTTCATCTAAATACATAGCACATACCACATACATATTGACAGGAATCAAAATGACATTGGACGACAGCATAATAATAAATACTAATCGATAATATTATACATCATTTGCAAGATAAAATAATGAAGGTAATTAACACATTTAAATTTAAATATTATATTTATTTAAGTTTGTTCTTTTTTTTCTATTGAAAATATTATCATCCACCGTATTCTGCTTTTAGGCACCTTGTGATTTATTATGGCATATTGGTGTGTTACAAGAGCATTCGGACTGCCTCTACTCGTGTGTCTTTCTTTTCGGCTTTATTTTACATATACTAGGCTATTTGTTTTCTTCTAACATCAGTGTGCCAGACTCGCAACCATAAGGGTGCGAATTCGAATCCCGCCTAGACCAGGCCGGGTCGGCCGCTGTGGTGTGTCCCTGGGTAAGATACTAATCCAATTGCCGCTGCATGATATAGCCGTTCGTGTGTTGATATACCGTTAAACATCAATCAGTTTAATCTAGTCTATATTTATCTCTTCCAGCCGCTCTATTTATTTATATTTTTTAAAATAAATGTAAGCCACCAAAACGTTGTAGGAATTTAGGCAAAATGGTTAATTTATTAGTATATTTGTATGTTTCAATAATTATCTAATTGGTTTACTAATTATTGCTACCTATATACGTTCGTCTTTAAAATTCATTGAGGTGCCAATTTCAGTATTGAGTCTTTCAAAGTCAAGTCGGTAAATGGACTGAAATTACACCAATAGAACATAGAAGATTGTATTTAATTTTTTGTCAGTTACCATTAGGATAAGCTCTCAAAAGATTCTTTTATCTAAAATTGTACTTTTCATTATCAGATAATCATGGCCCTCCAAACGCGTGTTTAATCTATTTTGTTATGTTCACCCATTTCTAGACTGGTTTCCATTTTTCCTCATAAATAGTGCTTTGAGTCCTACATGAATCAAATCATTGAACTGATGCATTGTTTTAAGAACGGAGTGTTTTAAAATCTGCTAAAGACACTTTCTTTGCACTTCGCATTGACTTAGTAATTCTGATTATAATTCATTATGCTCGGTCCTAGTCGGTCACTGCGCTATTCGGTCGGTTTTTTGTTTATTGCACTCCTTTCTATTCTGTCGTTCAGGGTTTGCTTCCGTAAATAGGTAACTACTATCTATTAAAAAAAAAAGAAAAAAAAAAAAAAAAAGGAAACTCCAAAGAACCTACCATCTACCATGCTTACGTATGATCTAGCACAATAATCAGTAATTTAACCTAATTCCAGTAAGATTGTCTTGACAACCAGATATATATATATATATATATATATATATATATATATATATATATATATATATATATATATATATATATATATATATATATATATCATGTGCTATATATGTCTCTGTGACAACTAATGGACGGAATGACCGTCAAGCACCACTTTTCCTCCCATTGCTATACCAAATACCATCAGCTTAGATCTAATTCGTACGACGACTTTTGCCAGGTGAAGATCTATGCATGTACAACAATCGTACGGTGCCGGAATTATGGCCTTTTAATTGTATTTTGTAAAAGCATGATCGTTCATTTCTGACACATTTCCGGCCTGTGGCTACTTGTAAACTGTCCATTGTGTGGCCGAGTTTTAATGAGCTCAGAAGGTTCCCCCAACCGTAGAGGAACTCCAGCCGACTCTCTGACCGTATGCCTTATTCCACCGGTTGTAGACTGTAAAGACCGTAAAAGCGTTTTTTTTTTTTTTTTGTTTTTTTTTTTTGTTTTTTTTTTTGTCATTTTAGCGATTTCTATTTTAGCAATTGCAGATATAGGGATGTTTTCATTTTAGCTTGGACAACCACAGCAGTATTTTCTACCCCTAGCATAAACTGTATTCTCAGCACGTGTATGTTGAATTACTCTCGTCTACACAACATGCTATTATACAACACAGGTCTAAATAGCTTTTCTGCCATTCAACGAGGGTAAAAGCAAAGATTTACAAATCACTGAATCGTATTATGTCATTAGGTGACACCTGGATCTGTTCCATTAGAGAGAAATAACATTTAAATTGAGTAAAGTTAATATGAGATAAGTATTGGCTGGGATTACAAATACAACTACTTCCTTTCATCCACTAAATAACCTACTTATGTTCCTGTGCCGTAGAACACCGAACCAAATCCTTTTGTCTACTGTGAGCTTGACTGACTACTCTGTGTTCACAACTGGAACGAATACAATAGAATAGTTTATTCAGCTTTAAACATCCATAATGTTTATAGTCGTAACGTCAACAGTATTAACACGATGCACTTATACAATAAATGTATTGACAAGTATTTATATGTCTAAAAATATTATCAAGAAGCAAACAAAGACAGAAGTGATCATGATTTTACGTTACCTCTAAATTTCATTGCAAAATCAGCGTGGTTAGCTAGTGTAATAATGTTATCTTTTGACTTAAAAGACACTACAGATTCAAATTTACGTAATGTAGGACAAAAGCGAAAGTACCAAGGTAAATATTTGTTTAATAATAGGTCACGGCACAAAGGACAAACAATAACAAAGTGATACTCTGCTTCGATTATATTTTAACTGCATGATACCCAAAACGTCTTTTCTCTGGATATGTTTCTATAGCGACCCAATTCTACAGCAAGATTATGCAATACTGCTCTAAAGTGAGTAAGAGCTGTTCTAAATTTATCATTTACACAGGTATGGTTCTAACTGAAAGTTGTTTTTATACATAGCATAAAACGTCAATTTACTAGAAGCTGCTAGGAGCTCCGACCATGACTGTATAAACTGGTCATACAATCTGTGTTTGATTAGACTCTGGGGTATCACAACGTTATACTGAGTCAGCCATAAATATGACAGTCCTAATTCATCTAGTGTACCTTTTATTTGTTAATCCAAGATTTTACCATTACTAGTTAGACCAGAGTCAGCATCATTTTTTGAATATTTAATATATTTAAAATAGCAAAGAATTACGGTTTGATAGAATCCCTGACCAAAATGTTATCATTTGTATTTTCGTATTATTTGCATCCATATGTGTACATTTCTTTACTTTCAAGATATTTATACAAAATTTCGAATGCACATTTTCTACTTGCTTCGAATGGTGAAATGCCCATACTTCAGCACCATAATGACTAGCAGAAACTAATAAGGAATGAAATAAATTACATTTTTCTGTGATTAGTAGAGACAGATCAAATACAATATTATGAAATTTTTGCATAGAAAATGAACAGTGAACAGGTTTGAATATTGTACATGGCGGGTGATAGGTAACCGCCGTTCCTATAAATCTTTAATCGCGGTATCAAGGACCGCGATTGCTTTTCTAATTTTTCAATGTTTGTACCAGTACCGAAGAAGGAGGAAGCATTTATTTAGGATATTATCCATAGCTTATGCTGAATCTTTACTATGCACGCTGAAACTACCGAAGCATTATAATTGAATGAAATACATGACTGTTCCGTTGCGTTTTAATTTCAAAGTTCCACGAAGTGATTACAATTTTGACTACAGTTATTTTAGGGGATAATCAAATCTTTTTCGCGATCTTAATCTGAGAAGTATGGCTTGCTAAAATGTATCGATCGCTAAAACAACCAGTGCCTAAAGATATGAACACTATGTCATTTGGACCTTTCGAGCGACTTTAATAGGAACTTAAGTTCCAACTCTCATGACTCGAGTTACAACAAACAGGTCTCGACTGGACTGCCACTATTGTGTTAACATTTGGTAAAGTAAAATTTGACCATCCATATTAATCTCCACGTTTCTCCCTCATTAGTAGGACCGCGCAATCACCTTTTCCGTCCGTCCGTCTATCCGTCCGTTCAAGCCTCTTGTAACCAGCATAAATCTGCAATCCTTCACCTAACTGGATGCAGTTTGGTAGGTGAATTGTTTATTACATGTATATGTGTCTTTTAAAGGTTTGGGTCATTGCCCTTTCTCCATCAATAGTATTTTGTACATTACCTGACCCTGATCTCAACTTTCTCAGTTTTTCATTCACGTTACATTGCGCAATCCTATTTGTCCCAACTGAATCAGGTAACCACAAATCTTTGTATATCATGAAGAAGTTATAGTCATTCAACTTGAAGAGATCATCACTTCCATAGGATATAGCGATGTCATTCTCTAGCATTCTATCAAAGAAACTACCTTGTATAATCAGTATACCTTGGATTAGCTTTGAAACTGCTACATGTAAAGTTTGCTCAGGTTTAATGTTGCTCGGGATGTCTGTGATACAATATTGTGCTGGATTGAGATATTAAACTCCTGGTAGTATGTATCGTAGGTTGGCATAGCGATGACATATATATGCTACAAAAACGTAACATACAATTAACACCCATCACACGTGCAATGAACATGTCCTCATGTTTTATGTGTCCATCAGAATGCATTCAGTTTTGACCGTCTTCTTTTATCAAATTTTGTTTTACCATCAGCATTAGCATCCCTCAAATCGTCAACACTATGAGTAGATTCATTTTGTGCAAAAACATCATCCAGGTTATTCAAGTACTTCGTGACCAGAACCTTTCTCTCCCAATCCTTCTTTCAATCAGTCAAGTTTCTTCGCTCTGTTTTCATTGAACTCTGCAGTTTGTATAGTTCTTTTGGGACAATTTCATGGTGTTTGCTTTCTTTTTAAGATTCATCGGGATCAATTAATTTGAACAGATAGGTGCTTCCGGTGGAGTACTAAGAGTAAATGGCGCCCGGGGCCCGAATTTTTATCAGCTGTTTTGGCGCCCGAACACCTCTGACGTCCGGGGCAACCGCCCCCCCCCCCCCCCCGTTATGACGCTACAGGGTTCTTCCTGCAAATGTTAGACCTTCCCGGTAGTTATTATTCCTGATTACTCATTCTGCTGCCATTTATATAGCGAGATAGTCTGTTCCTTTGGTAAATGCCATTTGTTATTATAAAACAGAATGTTTCTTTACAAACCATTCTATTTATGAGTAAACTTTTTTTTTACATTATTTTCAAATTCCATAATACTACTTAAAGGTAAAGCATTTCTTTTTTTTTATAGATAATATGTATATGATTTATTTATAATGTAAATTTCGACGAAAATTTGGCGGCCTCTTTTTTGAAAGTCATTATAGGTTTGGGTGGTACCAAAATATCAATTAATGAATTTAAAAGAACAATGAACAAAATACCTTCCCACTGTGACCCTATATGATACACACAATAAATGTTGTACTTTCATCGAATTCTGGAGTATTTTATATCTTTTCGATAGCGGAATATACTCTTTTGAGAATCACACTGATTAATTATACGGACTGCCACTCTAAAAATGGCGGAAGCAGGATCCACGGAAAGGATTTATCTGTTTTATTTATGCAAAGACAATAATGCTGCTTGTAATAGTCACACAGAATGTCTAAAAATTCAACTTTTGACCCTAACTTTCCGTAAATAATGAATTCCTTAAGGATTGGCTGTAAAACTAATTACCGTTTGACAACCATGCAGTTAAATTACCGTTTCGATTTTCGATAATTATTTTGAGACCTGTGACCAGTTTCAGTACTGGATATAAAGGAGCACATAATTCAACATAATCCTAGCAATTTCGTAGATAGAAAACCATATTTATTGTTTCGTGGCCGTGATTTCTTCACAATGCATTATACAACAATTTTGTTACAATGAAGATCCAACTATGCTGCCATTATGTCTCAAAAATATCAGTCATTACTAAGCTATATAGTAGTCATGTTCAAGTGAAGTTATTGTACAAATGAAGTACAATGGTCGTGCTCTTCATGTAATTATAGCTAATCGGTGCGTGCAATGCATCTTTAAAAGTGTCCGAGGTAAGAGGATTACTTAGCTGGGATTTATTTAGCTAATCTCCAATCTACATGTATATACTTTTTTCCAGTGATTCTGTACTATAAGTAGTATATAAACAGCTTACAGCGGGTCTACTCGACAATATAGCATATGGTGGAAATTCTTTGATTTGGATGTCGAAACCCAACTCATTGAAAAAAAAGTATATATATATATATATATATATATATATATATATATATATATATATATATATATATATATATATATATATAATTTCATTTAAAATGCTTTCATTCAATGGTTTATAATTAGATACCAGGAAACTGTGTAGTCGGATACGGGATGTCCATCCCATTCGATCCCAAAGCGACAAATCTTACTGGCCGAAGAAATAAGTTCCTTCTGACAAAATTTGTGCCATGGTAAAGCGTACGTGTAAAACAGGAATATGACTTCGTCCCAAAAATTACAAAGGAAAATAAAAAATACAAAAAAGGGCGAAGAAGAATTTGATGATCCATACCACATCCCACCCAGCCAACTCGGGACCCTCACTCAGTATGCCACTGTTGAAGACGAATAGTTGTTTAAGTGTGATAGCTGTATTTGCTCCCTCTTTATAATTATATTTGACGTCATATCTAAAGAACCATTTCAAAAGTTTTGACTATAAGACTTGTGACTAAAACTGAAAATTCTCAAATGACGCCGTGTAATTTTATTTTGTTCACAGATCTCAACGAAGTAACTCCTAGTAATGCGATCTTCAGTGAACTCTATTTCTACGATCCAGTAATGTGTAGAGACAAGAATGCTATATTGGGGGTCTTTTTTATTATTATTATTATTTATTGTTGTCGGATCATAATATGAGTAACTTAAACTGTAAACTCGCAGTTTGATGTCGTTTGTTAGGATCTGAATGAAATAATGTGTTGTTGTTTGTTTGTGTTTTTTTTTGGTGGTGGTGGTTGTGGTGGTGGGTTTGTTTGTTCTGTGTTGTTGGTTTTAACGGCACTTTTAACACACTATTGTCCATATCATGCAGAGGAAATAAGCTAAGTGATTTTCCAAAGGACACACTTAGGCAGCCGACAAGGGCTGTCCTGGACGGGTATCGACGGGTATAGCGTCTCAGTTTCCAGAGAAAAAGTTCCTTATCTGAATTCTGGGAGTTGTGATTTCTGTTTTTAGGATTACTTCACTTATAATGGGTTGTGTTATAGAGGCATAAGCATAAAATGTAGCCCCCAGACCCCTATAAACATCATAGCTAAATACCTGCATATGGTTGGTATCTTGTCTAAATCTGGACAAAATTTAAGAAGAGGGGGGTGACCCTGTCTGAAAAATCGCTTACAGATGAAAGTGCTGAGACATTAGTTTAATATTAAAACACGAATATTGTAAAGGAGATTACCAAGAGAAATATACTAATCATATGTGCCAGACTGAATTTAATTCCAGATACAAAATGTAGTTGGCTTTCTAACTGTTCCTCAGCAACTTCAAGCAAAATTTAATTATCCTAGTTACGCGCGCGTGCAACAAAAGATATAAAATACACATATTTAAGACTGAAAATGAAACATCATGCAAAGTAGATATCTTATATTCCTTCAAAAGAAGAATGGTAAAGCAAGGCAACAATTTAGAAAAAGGAATTAAGACGAAACAATTTATGTAATATCCGACAATATTGCAAATTGGCATATTTTAAATAATACACATTTTGTAAAAAAAAATATTTAATGCTTGAAAACTTTATGTCAAGAACTATATTAATCTAAGTATTCTCTTGAAACAACTTTCATTATATCAGTAACTGTTTTCTTTTTCAAACAATTAGCCTAGATACGTGATTTCGACATTCTGTAATCAACTAGAGCCCTATTTAAGGTGTAAATGTACTATTTATTGTACAGCATCACAAAACATATATATATATATATATATATATATATATATATATATATATATATATATATATATATATATATATATATATTAAAACCTAGCCTCTGTGTCCTCATTTTTGCACTATCATCTCATCTACATAATCCTCTCGCATAGGGTGCACATTAAAAAATACATTGTACCTAATGATTAACTAAAACTACATGGACAACACGATAGAACAGGTCATTTGTACGATTACTTTACTTCAAAATAACAAGCAAACGACAAAGTAACGAGTGATATTTCATACATAACTGCAGTGTAGTTGGATCTGCACTGTAACAGAATCGTTGTACAATGCGTTGTAATGAAATCACAGTCATAAAACAACAAATTCTCTGTCTACGAAAACTGCATGGAATCATGTGCTCCTTCGTTGCAGGTATTTAAACTGGGCACAGATTTGGAAGAAAAAAAAATCCGAAAATCGAAACTCTTTGTTTAAACGGAAATTTAACTGCATGGTTGTCAAACGGTGATCAGTTTTACAGTCAAACCTTAGGGAATTCATTAATATGGAAAGTAAGGGTCAAAAGTTGAATCTTTTAGATACTCCGTTAGACTATTACCAGCAGCAGCATTACTATCTCTATATGAATAAAAAGAGAAATTGATCACGAACCATCACTGTGTATCATTCTTCCGCCGTTTTTATCGTTGCCAGTGCGTAAAAAAAACAAAAAGCAAAAACAAACAAAAAAACATGTATGTATAGGATTTAGGGCACATCTGCACAGTCCTGGCTATATATTGCCGAGTAAGTTTAGATATAAAAAAGGGCATACAAAATAAAGATAAATAAAAAGAAGAGGTAACATCCTTCAAATGCAAAGCCATTTTGAAAAGTCCGAGATCTCCTCACCTGGAACATCATCAAGGGACTCATCTCAGGGCAAAAGGGTGCCTCCATAATCGCTCTTACGACATGCAGAATGACGCATCGGGTCTATTCTTCATCCCCGCCACCGCCGGGGTGCGAAAGGAAAAGAATGAGGTATGGGCGTTTGTGTGCACAAGTTTCTAAGAATATTATTTAAAAAATAAAGAAGTAATGTAAAAATTATTTCAGTATAAAATTAATTTCAGCACGCATTCATTCAAAATTTCATTTACCTATTCCTAATGTCGCTTATTTAGCGTTTGGTCGAAAAGAAAAAGAAATTAAAATGATTTAAGATTAATGTTGAACCTACTTATACATTCCCACAATGTGACAATGGTTTCTTGAAGTAACTTTGCGTTCTTTTAAACTTATTTGACGTTGCAAGGGAGATAACTATAGTGGGTAAAATACAGACTCTCAACATGCTTTGTATACCTTTCGCGAAAAGCCGCGAGGAATGGCGTTTTGGACAGTGGCGGCGCGGCGAGGGGAGGGGGACTTGCCCCCTGGACGCCAGGCGAGGAGGGGAGGGGGCGCCGTCGTGAGATTTTTTTTTAGCTGTAATGGGGGGTGGGGGGGGGGTGGAGGTTGGCAACTGATATAAAAACTGTTCTCTGTGGCAAAGTAGAGGCGCCACTAAAGAACATTGCCCCCGGGCGCCTCGAACCCTCGGGCCACCACTGGTTTTGGACAGTCATAAAATCCGATTTGACAGTGAACTCTGAGCATTACAGTACAAAAATGTATATACAAATTATCACAAGGACAAGTTAATTGGTTTTATGGGGGAACACAAAAAATTACATTCCTTTCAAACATCCGTATGTAATTTCTTTATGGCATAGGGGAAGAGATTCGACAGACTCGCTGGGTTATGTTTAATCATTATAGAAAAACATAAAACGAGAATATATAGACCCAGTCAAAATTATATCTTGTTTTTACACATGACTCCGTTGAGTAACAAAATGAAACTTGTACAAATCGGAGAGACAGTGTGTGTGTGTGTGTGTGTGTGTGTGTGTGAGAGAGAGAGAGAGAGAGAGAGAGAGAGAGAGAGAGAGAGAGAGAGAAAGAGAGAGAGAGAGAAAGACTTAGTAACCATGATTATTATACTGAAATAGAAACAAATAGTGAAATGAATTCCCTTTAGCCACGAATCATCGACAAGAAAAAAATTTTTAAGCAAATTTCGTACAAAAATTTAAAAGAAATCAAATTAGTCGGAATACTGTAGAAAATTTCAGACAGATGCTTCTTGAGTGAACAAGGGACAATAGCCAATAGACATTATACAATCTTGACGGATAATAATCAATAGATATTGTACAATCTTGACGGACAATAACCAATAGACATTGTACAATCTTGACGGACAGTAACCAATAGACATTGTACAATCTTGACGGACAATAACCAATAGACATTGTACAATCTTGACGGAGAGTAACCAATAGATATTGTACAATCTTGACGGACAATAACCAATAGACATTGTACAATCTTGACAGACAATAACCAATAGACATTGTACAATCTTGACGGACAGTAACCAATAGACATTGTACAATCTTGACGGACAGTAACCAATAGATATTGTACAATCTTGACGGACAATAACCAATAGACATTGTACAATCTTGACGGACAATAACCAATAGACATTGTACAATCTTGACGGACAGTAACCAATAGATATTGTACAATCTTGACGGACAATAACCAATAGACATTGTACAATCTTGACGGACAGTAACTAATAGACATTGTACAATCTTGACGGACAATAACCAATAGACATTATACAATCATGACGGACAATAATCAATAGATATTATACAATCATGACGCACAAATATTAAAGTAAACGAATAATATATGGTGATAACACTTCTATTGAACACAGTTAAGTAATAGTTTCTTCGAATTTATCCGTTTGCTTGTATGGTCTGCCATTAGTCATAACATAATCTTATTACAACGACATTATCGAACTAATCCCACTATGAAAAATATTTAATTAACTATTGAAATGTAAATCATCGTCGTTATTCAGTGAATTGGCAACATTTCTGTGTTATGGCACTAGGGGCAGAAAAAAAAGCAAAAAAACAAAAACAAAAACAAACCATCAATAAATCATAGGCATATGAGATTATAAATGACATAAATACATTATACAATATCAATAAACACTTTTGTTTTATAAACATTGTTTTGTACTAAATCTATCACTGTTGAAACTTACTTTAGAATATAATCTTATTTTTCTCGTCAACGTTTATTTCATGTGTTTTTCTCGATGTAAACATACTGTATATTTGTTCTGAATTTAAACACACTTATTCATAAACACTAATGATGGCTTAAAAAAAACCCAAACATCTAGTAATATTTTATATCCCTTTAGTGTACCTAAACCTACGTGATATTTTATATCCCTTTAGTGTACCTAAAACTACGTGATATTTTATATCCTTTTAGTGTACCTAAAACTACGCGATATTTTATATCCCTTTAGTGTACCTAAAACTACTTGATATTTTATATCCCTTTAGTGTACCTAAACTACGTGATATTTTATATCCCTTTAGTGTACCTAAAACTACGTGATATTTTATATCCCTTTAGTGTACCTAAAACTACGTGATATTTTATATCCCTTTAGTGTACCTAAAACTACGTGATATTTTATATCCCTTTAGTGTACCTAAAACTACCTTTCCTTTTACGATTGAAACATATTTTATTGCATAAATTATAATGTGCAAATGGATCGGACTGCAAGTTCTACCACTTAGTTACCGACAAATACATACTATTTAAAAAAAATTACAATGAGTGTGCATAAATAAAACAAAAAATCAAACACATCCGAACACTATGGGCGACCGTTTTTACATGTATTCAATTCCATACAGAGCTCTCTATTTTTTTTAGAGAGCTCTCCAAATGAAATAGAGAGCTCCTCAATTGAATTAGAGAGCTCTGTATATCTATTAGAAAGATCTATAAATCGATTAGAGACCTCTCTAATTTAGTTATTGCCCTCAGTTTAATTGCCCTTGATTGTTGATGTCTATATTTGAATTGTAGACCTCTCTAATTCATTTGGAGACCTCTACAAATGAATAAGAGAGAGCATTCATTCAATTGTAGAGCTCTCTAATAGAATTAGAGACCTCTCTAAATCGACATTGGTTCGACAAATCTAAAAATGAATTAAAGGGGTCTTCAAATGAATTAGAGACCTCTTAAAATCAAGTACTGTGCCATCTTATTCATTTGAAGAGGTCGCTAACTAGTGTTTCTAGGCAACCAAGCCAAACTTCCTTAAAAAAAAAAAACTGCTCTCTTGATGAAGTTTGTCGCGCTTGAGTGGAGGGTGGGAGGGGGCGCGTCAAAGTGGGTACCATTTTGAAACCTGGCACGTCCGAGGGACTCCCTACCATAACAATTGTGCATCAAACTCTATTGTCACGAGTTTAAAACTGTAGCTCCCGGGTTATTGAGAGCGCTGCCAAGTGTCTGGCTATGATTTCATCCGAAATGGAACCGACATGATCATTTTCGGATTGTTTCTCCAACAGACCATATAATTAGTAAATTTGCAAGTGTTCAACTAGCTTCGATCAAATCTGAAACTATACATTTCCTGTAAGTTCATATATACTATAAAGAAAATGAGCAGTTTTGCTATTTTCCGACTATTTTCATCAGTTCTAATAACCAAATTTACACATTAAAAAAAAAAAATTGTAACATCAATATATTCATAACTATATGAAAACTGATTACTGTCCGATTGAAGCTGAATCTTACATACTGTACCCATGCATATCTATCAATCCATCAATATAACTATCTATCATAAAGAAATAAAAAAATTTTTAATCATGAAATAAATACAATAATTAATACTATGTGAAATTAAATGAATTTTAAAGTATGCTAATATATAAATAAATACATAAATAAATAAAACACACAATTTAAGAAGGCTTTAATTAATCTAATTAGCTAAACTGACGAGTCTCAAGTCGAGCATGTAGTTGTAATTCTCAGAAAATAGCAGGGGAATTCCGAGTTCTTGGAGTGAAGAGTACAAGACTTCTCATCTTGAAAATCTGTTGAGAGACCTGACGACATGTATCATATATATCCTTGTTTACATGTCGAGATCATATACGAACAACATAGACCCTGATCTCTATTTTTAATGCGCCAGCACATACGGGTCTACACTGTTCATTCTACTGATCATTGCTTACCGTAATGCAGAAGTACATCTGGCTATACACTGTTCACAGCCGGAAACAAATTATACACGTGTTCATACAGTAGTTTTCGTGTGTTTGTTTTAAATTTCAACCTTTGAAAGCCATTAACTATTTTGTTTTTATGCACTCCGTTGGGTTTCACTGCTTGGTGAACATACTTCTAAACTCATAAACCAAGCATTTGTAGCATTCGGGAGACTTTCCACCTATCTTTGTTGTGTGGTAATCCTGTTATCATTCTAGAATCAAATATACATGTACATACTTGAAAAGAGCAAATGTAAGGTTAAAAATTCACCCCTGGAAAAAATCTTTGGCGATGTCTCCATTTTTCCCCCTCCAAAATCAATTGGTTGTGCTCCTTTTCTCAACAACCCCAATTCCTCAGATGCTTACGGGGTATAATCAACCCTATCTCAGGGCCAAAAGAAAGGCACATTCCAATTCGTAAAAAATAGCCTTTATTTTGTCCACTTTATGTAGCATATTTTTCAACCAGATTTATCATCCTCTATATGAAAAAATAATTATGAAAAAAAACCCCGACCTATTTATCGCCCCCCCCCCCTTTTTTTTTTTTTTACTGCTGCACCCTGTATCTTGAATTATGTGCACTAACGCATCTGTGGATATTAGTTAGGAGGAAAGATACAAGGTAACATCGTAAAAGTGAAAGTATGATAGTGTGAATGTTAAAATTAGGGGGTGGAAAAAAGAGAGACAGCGACAGACATGAAAGAAAACGATGATTTGGGGAGGGGGGGGGAGTTTAGGGTATAGTACGACAAAAATCCGAATTTATTTTTTTTAAATTGAAGCATACTCGTTCAGGCAAGACGGCGATATTTTGTGTTTGAGTTTGTACCACTGTACAAATGGCTAGAAAAGAAAAGGTATACTTACAAAAACTGTCCGTTGCCTGAATCTTAATGAATGAAAGGGGATGCATGTATCTCATCATTCTGGTCGGTTGTCAGATATAAGGTGGTAGAGGAATATCCACAATTTTCTTTAAAATTTTATCGAATATGATCAATCGAGCACCAGAGCACCTGTCTTGAAGGAACTGCCAAACTAATTTGTTTTGCATATTTGATGAGACGAACATACAGGTATGTTAGCCACAGATATGGGTTTCGTTCAGTCAGGGATTTATTCCAAATTTAGTGTTTATTTTATTGCTTGATTCTTTAATTCACAAGAATGGGCTTATTGTTTATTAATGATATTTAATTCTTTATCATTGCTGTATACATTTACATTTCCAGTATTTATGGACCGCTTTGTTAATTCAGATTAATGGAGACAACAGGTTTTGGTCAGCGTTTCAGTCCAGAAGGATCAGCGAACCGTCAACGAGGGGAAACTGTCAGGATTTTAATCTGTCCCTGTACCGCATATGCTTCTGTGTCAGGATTTTAGTCTGTCCCTGTACCGCATATGCTTCTGTGCATTGTTTTGTGTTTTGTAAATGCAATATTTATCTTCGTAAGATTTAATATTTCAACTAGAAATGAAATTAATATATTATCCAAATCCTTTCAACGGCAGTGAAAACCCCCTTTTGAAGACCGGTAATGTCTGCCATCATTTTAATAGCACACACAAAATGGCACGTCAATACCCAGGTATTTTCCGATGATGGGGAGGTAGAAATTTTTATTCGCCGAAAAGATTGATTGTCGAATTACTACCTCAAGTGAGAGCTCTACAGTTGAATTAGAGAGGTCTCTAATTCTATTACAGAGGTCTCTAATTCTATTATAGCGGTTTACAAATCAGAAATATATATATCGCGGGCTGTAATTGTATTAGAGACGTCTCTAATTGATATATAGAGGTCTCTCATTCAATTGCAGAGCTCTATAATTTATTTGGAGAGCTCTTTAAACAATTATAGAGTTCTATGTTGAATTGAATATATGTAAAAATGTCCGCCCATAGGGCACCCTGGGTCGTCGGTTAAAACACTGTCTGACGACCTCAGTAACCTTGTCCACTATTCATTTATAACAAAAGAAGGAAAATTGCAGAGAACCGCCCATAGGGCACCCTGGGTCGTCGGTTAAAACACTATCCGACGACCTCAGTAACCTTGTCCACTATTCATTTATAACAAAAGAAGAAAAATTGCAGAGAACCGTTCTTTTAATAAATTCGTGAACTGGACCCTGGTACATGATTTAGGGACCGACCATTACATTTTGAAGGGGTGGTGGGGGTGGGGGGTGGGTTTTTCTTTAGAACCAGGATTTTTTTTTATTTACCTTAAAAAAAAAATTCAACAATTGTTATGAATATAAAAGATTCTTTTTTTTCAAAAAAATCAGAACAAGAATATTTTTTCAAGTTAAATGAGGGCCGGAAATTAAAAAAAAAACAAACCCATCCCAGCCAATAACTTTAAAATTAAATGGTCAGTCCCTTAGTGGTCTATCTACTGTTTCAGTCATTGTGATTATTATATACACGAATGAATAAATGAAGCACACACACACACACACACAATCACACACACACACACACACACACACACACACACACATATATATATATATATATATATATATATATATATATATATATATATATATATATATATATATATATATATATATATAAAACGCACACATCTATATCAAGTGGAAGTAATTATAAATAAATTAATGTTTGCGAGTTTTTAGAGCGGCCAGTGTACCACACACTTCTGTAAAAATTATTTTGCAGTTGCAGACGTCCAAAAATAAGGGACCCCAATATTGTTTTATATTTACTGTTTTTATAAAAATCTAGACTGTTGAAAGGGTTAACTTTGTGCTTCTTTTAGCCATTATATTGTTTTGCTTTGACAAGATTTATGTATCTGTATTTATTTAATCTTTTCCCTAATTTGGAATATATTTTTATTAAGATTTTAAATCTCTGAAATGTGTTTTTAATCCCATGAAAAATAAAACCACAAGACATGTGTACAGTGCATGGTAAAGTTCTTTGTACAGTGCATGGTGAAGTTCAAGCAACAATTTTGCAAAATAATGATCTCAAGAAGTCACAAGTTCCAGGCACATGCTTTACAAATTACTCGGTTTTACGGCCATTGCTTATTTTAGATTTTTAATGCCTGCGCGTGGTTTTGGTTACTATTTAAACAAATATATCCTGTGATTCCATGCTTGCATAACAGTTACATACATACATGTTAAGCAAATTTTTACTCGGGTTTCTGCACACCCTGTTAGCCGAAGGTTATCGATCCACAAATCGAAGTGGACAGACGACCGGAAAGGCCTTAGCTAGAGACAATGGAGTTTCTGTTCGAAACATCTCATACTCCGCACAGTGGGTTACCTCCCTTGGAACGAGAACGCCACGATTAAACTGTGAGGAGCGTGGATAAGATAAGATAAGATAAGATAAGATAAGATAAGATAAGATAAGATAAGATAAGATAAGATAAGATAAGATAAGATAAGATAAGATAAGACAAGATTATCTTTATTAATAGTCGGCATTGTTTAAACAAACAAGTCTACATACGCTCTAATTAGCTTTTTACCGATAATAAAGAAATTAAATCAACTTGATTAGCAAACACAGCATTGTATTTAAAAATACAGTGGAACAAATCACATAGCACATACCTTAAAATATAAGATATCAAAGCATTTTAAAAAGTGAATGTATTTGTTACGCACCTCTTGTAACAGGTGTACGATGTGGTTGGTTAACGTTATCAAAAGGATCGAGTGAATAATAAAATAAATATGAAATTTATAGATGGGATAAATAGAGATCTGATCAGAGATATAGAACAGAGTAACACGAGCCCCCGTACATGAAATATAACAATTTAATCAACTGCATAAAACAAATTGAAAATAGTTCATAACATTTGAAAGATACACTTCTTTTATAAATCAATTACCGAATTTCAACAAAAAATGTAATTAGCCGATCTGTTTATATCGATAAGACTCAGTTCATCATGGAATCGAATGAACAATCGAATCAAGTGCCCAGCATGCCTGCATAACCTTGTTATTTCTGGTCACTCCCAATTCAACGTTGCTGACAGGTCAGGGTTGATGTTCTCCCCTTTTTGCTTCTCTCTCTCTCTCTCTCTCTCTCTCTCTCTCTCTCTCTCTCTCTCTCTCTCTCTCTCTCTCTCTTATCCAGCCTCTTTCGGTCATCAAACGTTGTATAGGATGCCTCTTCTCTCTACCCTCTACGTTGATACGTATATGTGTATCGATGGATGGGTGGGTAGGTAGGTAGGTAGGTGGAGCTATTTTCCCCTTTAAAATAGTTAAAATAGACAAGAAGCAACTTAAATATTCTGTCAGATTTCCTTCTGGGGAGTAGAACATTACCCCACTCTCGTTACGTCAGATATCGTCCTATCGGAATTCAAACAGATACCAAAGGCTATGTCGTCAGGCCGAACCTGACGGACGATAAACAAACCTAGGTTCAGAAGATTAATGCACTTTCTAACGGCTATTTCATCTCTAACTCACTCTAACATCAACGAAACATAACAGTTTGCGTCTTAAATATACAAATGAATCAATGAAATTCACTTCATGGCTTAACTACATTACTGGCAGTGAATACTCACTCAACTCTTTAGCATACATGAATTGATATCATTTAAGACATGTAAATTTACACAGATTCTCACAACTTGTATTAAATAAAGTAATGTATAAAATTCCTAGAATACATGATTCATGTAACAATCATGACGACAAATTCAAACTATTCGTCAAACTCATATCAAGAAAATTGTTGTGCGAATTCAGACAAATGAATTCAAACAAATAGTTATACTCATATCAAGAAAACTGATGTACGAATTTAAACAAATAAATTCAAACAAATAATTATACTGATATCAACGAATAGCATGAGATTGATGCAAATACCTTGTACTTTCAAGACTCACTCGCTTCTACCGCCAGAATAGTGTCACTCAACTTCCAGACACATGTCCCTTGAACAATTGTTTACAAAGAGAGAATTTCGCCTTATTCTGCTCGGAGTCAAGGATCTTCCGGCCTTTCGCAGGAAAGTTGGACTGACTAAATTTTGCGATATGGAATATTTAAAACATGAAATTTCGTCGGGGAAACACGCCCCTTATTTAACGTAACCAATCAGGATTAAACATATCTACTGCCTTTTATAAATACACGCCCATCGTGGTTAGAGTAACCCTCTAGATTTCGCGCGCTATTTAAATAACCGATTCTGGAAAATTTCAAAAGATGACACTACTTCAACTGGCTTATTAAATAGTCTCTGCATCCTCTCAACTTTGACATTTTCGATACCTAGACCCCAAATTAACTTTACCCTTTTACATCTCTCTGACCGTTATACCACGAATGCCTAATTAAGAATCAATCGCGCCCCTAACAGGGACATTAAAACCATAGCAGTCTAGCGATTCAATACGGTACCTTTCCTCATAAATCTGATTAATTGTTATGTGCCAATATAATGCGCTCTACGGAAATACATCGACATAACTTTGCACCCTTACAGTATTGTTTAGGTAACTAAAAAAGCACAGTTTAGGACCTGAAGGATGCTAACAAAATGTTTTAAAAAGAATATTAAAAGTCTAAGTAACTTAAATTATAAATTACATGTTAAATTAAAAAAGATGACAAGAGAAGTAGCAGTTTAGCACCAAAAGCATGCTGAGATGCAAATTAAGCCTTACGTTAAAAAAGGAGGTAATAGTAGGGCACTTGGTGACGCATAAGACAAAGATAGTAAAACAACGGAGGGGGCGGGCAGGTATTATCAGTGACGGCGCGAGGTTTTGATGCCCCCAGGGACAATGTTCTTTAGTGGCGCCCCTACTTTGTCACAGAGAACAGTTTTTAATCAGTTGCCAACCTCCACCCCACCCCCCATCTAAGCCCTGAAACGGGGGGGGGGGGGGGGGAGGGGGAAGAGCTCCCGACGGAGTCCCTCCTCGCGCCGCCACTGGATATTATCCATTATAAGATAAAATCAATGATTTAACTCTCTAAAGTGATTTGGTAATTCATTCCACATAATGGCAGCTGCATATCTAAAAACTTTGTACCATATATTGAGGTTTTAATTCTTGGGACATCTAACATATTCGAATATCTCTAATTGTATCTATTGTGTTTAGAATATATAAAATCATTCAAACATGGCGGGGGGGGGGGCAAACTTATTCAGAATTTTAAAAGTTTCTAGAGCCATTGTCATTTTTGCCTTGAGTGAGAGTTTGTGCTAATTGCTTGTGTAATTATCATATACAAATCTTAGAGCACGTTCTTGTATTTTTCAAGTTTAGTAGTGTTCTTGTTACTGCGGAAGCGCCAGGTTAAGGGACAGACGTTTAAATTGGAAAGGATAAAGGTATGTAAGTGTTATGTATATTGAATTTATAATATGTGTCCGTGATTGTAAGTTGTACTTTAGTCCAGATTATAGTCATTTTGTAAACAACATGTTTACATAGCATTTGAGATCAAGGCCGGTTTCGTTAGCAGCTGGATTGTTATTTCCGTGTCTTATATATATATATATATATATATATATATATATATATATATATATATATATATATATATATATATATATATATATATATATATATATATATATATATGGGTTTAGTATACAAGCTATCTTTCGGGTTCTAAAAGTCTTATTCTAAACATCAGTCTGTAAAGAAGCTATTTTAAAATAATCAGATGTTACAGTTGTGAAAAACCGATGTAATTTAGAGAGAGGAATTATTTATTTAAAATATTCATTGGAAATACTAAAGTGCTCATAGATTTTAGGACTTTTGGGGATATTTGTGAATTCATTAAACACATTCCGGATTACATCATTGTGGAACATCTGGACATTCAAGACTTGTGATACATCAGAACATTCAAGGCTATTGGAATTCATTCGGAACATTCTATATTTTTGGACTTGTGATTAGGACACTTAGGAGTATTTGGACTTGAATTCACGTTAGTGTTAGTGTCTTTTGAATTTTCACTTTAATTGTCTATAAATAAATTGCTTGTTGATTTTACTTACATTGTTGGCTTCACTTTCTTTCTGTTATATATTTTTAGGCCATAGAGTCGTAACAGTAAGATTGTCAGTTTGTTAAGTCTTGTTAAATTTTGACCTTTACGTTTTAAGACAGTTGCCTTGAAGCTTTCCTACAAAGATTTTTACATGCGAATCGAATTCCAGTTTATAATCAATAACAATTCATAGCAGTTTGAAAACATTTTCACAGTTAATAACAGCATTACTTATATTAAGTACAGGTTTCATACTGGCTGTATCTTTACCAACAGCCAATGCTTGAAACTTTTCAGGGCTAACTTGCATTTTGCTTGCAGTGAACTAATCAATCAAAACGTTGGATTCTTTGTTAATTGTGTCGATCAGAGTGTCAAAGTCCGATGAAGAAAATTACTGTTGTCATCAGCATAGTTATGTAGAGAACCATATTTAATAAAATAAAGGATATAATTAATTAAAATATTAAAAAGTAAAGGTCTGAGGATGGAACCCAATTGTGAATTTCAGTCCAACTACTCAAGTCACATTACATCTTAATTTGCTGCTTAATGAGCCATTTGACATACCATAAGCCATTAACTTGCAAATGAGAATATCATGAGGGAGACAGTCGTGAGAATATCATGAGGGAGACAGTCATGAGAATATCATGAGGGAGACAGTCATGAGAATATCATGAGGGAGACAGTCATGAGAATATCATGAGAGAGACAGTCATGAGAATATCATGAGGGAGACAGTCATGAGAATATCATGAGGGAGACAGTCATAAGAATATCATGAGGGAGACAGTCAAAAGCGATGGATAAGTCGATTAAAACTGCAGCTACCTATTTGTTTTCGTCAAGCGCATTCTTCCAGTCTTCGAGTAAACGTAAAAGAGTAGTCAGGCATCCATGACCTCTTCGAAAAGCACCCAAATATTTCTTAAAAATGTTTTAAAATAAAGATTCTAACTGGGTCTCAGTTGGTTTCTCAAACAATTTGGATATGATCGGGTGAATGCTAACTGGTCTGTAGTTACTTTTATCAAGATTTTTTATTTTTTTTTTTTAAATTTATTCGGAACTACTTGTGTTTCCTACAGACGATCAGGAACAGTGGTGCAAGTAGATTTTAACTCTTACCGGTACGGTACCGACCGCCCGACACCGCCTTTCTGGTACGGCCGTACCGGCAATAAATGTCTTACTGGTACGTTACCTGACCGTACCGGCTTACTTGCACCACTGATCAGGAAAAAATATTAGACTAGTGTTGTATTAACTGGATCTGCAACATGGACAACAAAGATGTGTGCCCCAGCTTTTAACACTTGTAACAAGAATGTGCCCCCCCCCCCATTAGTTTTTCTTTTCGAATTCAAACTTCTTATCATTTTATACTCTTCATCACGATTAACCAACTTAAATTCAAAAGCTGTATCTCTGCTACTATTGTCCTTAAAAGTCGTAATACTTTGATGTGGTGAAAGGTCAAGAGGAACATCCTTGCCAATGTCTAATGCCACATTAGTAGTATAGGGGGACGATTTGCGTGCATACAGTGGTGTACTGGCCATTGGGCATACCGGGACAAATCCCGGTGGACCGCCGCATCGGTGGGCCGGTGGGCCGTCAAAAAAAATCAGTTTTTACCGGTGTTTTACTGGTGTGAGCAAAACCCCGGGCCTGTCCCGGCAGATAAGTCCAGGGCCGAGTTGCTTACCGAGTACACCCCTGCGTGCATATGTGAATCATATGTTAAAAAGTGTCTACGGATTATAGGTGTCTATGGGAATTTAACATTAGGCGGCCTTTTTTTTTTTTTTTTTTTTTTTTTTTTGCAGCATTATGACGACAAGGGGAAATTAAGTTTAGGCCACCATTTTTGTGGGATAATAGTGACAAGGGGAAATCCTATGTTAGAAGTGTCAATATGTTTATACTTTATACTCCCGTATGAAGTCCAAGAGAGGGAATTTTATCATTTTGGGCCATCCTAAATTCAAGATTCTCAACAAAATTAATACTTATGTTACTGGCAGCAAGCTATTTTTCAAACATATTAAGTATCAAGTCATGTAAAGTTCCATTCATCAGTTTCTTACAAGTGTTAAAAATTTCCTAACACTAGCACTGACTTGACCTTTTAACTTTCTCAGTGAGCTGCGTGATAATATTGCTGTTCAGACCAGAGTTATTTTTTTCTACGTTGTCGAATGAAGGCAGAATTTAGCCTGAGCCAGATTTGGTTCTTACATTGTTTTGTTGCAAATTTAACAATTTGCCAGCCTACACTGACTTGACCTTGGCTTAATCATTGTTTATCGTACGCAGAGTGAAAATTTCACCAAGAGCTGTACATAACTGTTTTTTCCTATATTTAGGACACTTTGTTTCCCAAATTGTTCTGCTTTCTATAGTTTTCCCACGCCTTGCTTGCCGAGTGTATTTTGTAAACATCAAATGCTTAGCATATATAGCTTTCCTTTTTCTGTTCATATAAGGTAGTGATTTCCTACATGGATATGTATGTTTTATTCGAGCATGTTTAATAATTTATCGCGGAGCGGAGGTATAAAGTTTGGGTTGCATCAGTCGTCTTGAAACACCCATGTCATATTCTATAAATAACCAAGGTCTGGAAAGTAGGACACGTCGTTAATTCAACAAACGAACGAACGAACGACCAATCAGAAGACTTCGAAGTATTTGACGTCACGCCAATGAGTATAGGCCACATCAGCATAAGGCAGAAGTTTTAATGAGAGAAACAGCTACGACAATGACTTAGAGCTAGTTTGTTAAAAAATTCAACCGCTTTACGCGGAAAATTGACTGAAGGATCCTAAATGGTAAACAAGGACTGAACATGTCTCTCACAACAGCAAAAACGATTGTGATCACGACTTTATCCAACAAACCCATCATATCAACTGCCAGAATTCCTTCCCTGCACATAATGGAGGACGACTATCAAGTGGACGGCCAGCAGCGGAAGCGGCGACGTCTAACAAACCTCACACAAGAAGAAAAGTTCATGAGGAGGTACGGTTTGTGACTATACATTTGTTTTAATATTTATGTATATGGTTTTTGATGAAATTATTCCATTTGCTCTGATTGCAATGTTGCATATTGGGTCCTGTTAGGGGTAGGGCAAAGTTGATCAAAGTTGAAAATAGAAATGAAGTCGAGAGGCATTTACATTTCTTTTATATCAATCAGTAAAGACAGTAGCTTCAAGTTCGTAATTAGTTCGTGTGAGAGTACTGTGGATGTGTTACAATTACAGAAAATATTCCGTATCGAAATAATCAGCGGCTACCAACTCTGAACTATAGTATTCGCTTACCCTCCCGTTTGCCTGTACACCACTACTGATTTTGAAAACAAGAAGCATCAAGGATATAAAAATGTGCACAAAACTTAGTCATTTCATTCATCAATTTATAATTTCCAACCTGATTGTCGCCAGGGGGTCCCTAACCGGGGTGTCATTAGTGACATGGTCGCCATATTTGCATGGGCGAGTCTATATTTTCAAGCAACAGATGTGATGTGTTAAGCTCTGAATAATTACGTAACTTTAGGAGTTAGATCTCTTTAAAGACATGTATGAAAGAGTTCCTCCATTCTATATGTTCAGTTTTTTTTCTTCTTACAAATATTAAAACTGGACATCGCAAATATTGGATGCAGACAACACAGTTATTGAAATGGACTGTTCTAGAAACAAGGAAAGGATAGTCATCGTGTTTACGTCGACAGTTTCCGTTTGTTTTGAAACGCCCACAAGTTGACGTGTTAGGGGCCCCCTGGTGACAGACAGGTTATAAAATGATAAATGTGCAATTTTTTTTTGTCATTGATGATTTTCGTTTTTAAAATCCATAGTGGGTACAAACAAACGGGGAGGGTAAACGAATACTATAGATGGATTTAAATATAATTTAATGATCTCAATATTTTAAAATGTTTATCGGGCCTGCAAATGGAAAATGTGTTACAAATCTGCACAGTAATTCATTTGAGATCTTCAGTGTAGTAACAATCAATAGCAATAAGACTTGTCAGTCCTAATGTCACGCAATACTTGTAGTTTTTCACAAGTTCTGCAAATGGATAGTGTCACACACTTATTTAATCTATTTGAAAGTGGGAAATAAAAACTAATCAGTTTTTTTTTTTTTTTTGATGGTGCCTTGTTTTCCATCAGTTTTGTGGTAGTTGGGCTACCACAGACCAGAAACTTGGTCATAATTTTATGTTTATCTGATTTGAACGTACACACAATACTTAATTCGATAATACTAATCACGTGTCTAGACTGTCAGAAAACTGTAAACTAACCATTACCGTGTGAACCTATATAGTATGCAACAGAAATTATGATTGGTCCATGACAGGGAAGTTGAGATGTTATTCTTGCTTGCACACAAGTTTGATTTCACTTCTAAGTAATTTAAGGAATCAAAGGAGAAAAGTAAAATCAAGCTTGTGTTACAGTATTAAATAAAAACATAATTAAAGTCATCAAATCAAATGGCAGAGAGAAAAATGGCCTACAGTGTTTCACACCAATTGTAGTTCAAATTGGAACATGAAAATGTGGAGCAGGGCTTGAAAATTCTACTTACCTGCTCCAGGGCTCTAAGGGACCCAAGCTTCCACGTCAAATACATGTGAAATTGTCAGAGGACGCACCTTTTTCCCAAATAATGCATTTCTGTGATTCTCCCCTTTTTTATATTTTTTTTGGCAGTCATGGCCAATCTGTGAAATAATGGCTACGTATAGACTTATGTTAACAGTGATACAGAGATGAAGCCAGTGTGACAGATTAACAGTTAATCCTTCTTTGATGTGATGACTTAGAAATAGATGATCCGTTGAATGTTTATGTAAATGCCTGTTTGGCAAATAAACTATACCCTTAGTTGCTTTAATGATGTTTAAATTGGTGATGACATATATATAAATTGTGGAAGTAATCAAAGCTTTCTTATAGTTTCAGTTGGACAATACTGTCAAATCATTAATGTGTCATAATGATAATAATAATGGCTGCTTCTTCATTACATTTGATTTAGACTAGGGCACAACAGTATCAGTGGACACTTTTTTATAAGAGTGCTGAAAAGTACTTTATTTCGTAAAAATGAAGCAGCAAAACATGTTGTAATTTTTTTGGGAAAAGAACTTGCGATGAAAATGACACTAAAACTAGATGGTACATTAAATGCAATTTATGGGTGGTGTACGACTGCTGGAAAGCAAAATCCTTTCACTCAGAATGGAAATACTAACTTGCAGTTACATGTATCAGTCTTTCGCCATCACAAATTTAACCCAGATCATTTAATTGTTGTTGAAGGTTGCCTTGCTATGCAAAAAAGACACAATTCTGTATGTGCATACATTATTCAGAATAATAGAGGAGCATCCTGTACTTGAAGACTTCGATAACCTGAATGCCAATATTTTTGTTAAGTCAAAGAACAGGAAAAAGTAAAGAAACTATCTCATTTGAAAAAACTAGTTTGCAGATGGTAGAGTGCAGTATGATATGAAGTTTTTTGGACAACTACTGAAATTTTTTTTCCTCTAATGTGATCTTATGAGACTGAGAATTTAATCCAGATATGAAATTTTAAAAAATGATCATGAACTTTCTCATTTTCCTTTCTATCCTTTTGAAAGTGATGGGCATACGAGTTTATGCCAGGGACTCTTAGAAATAGGCTGTGGAGTGTCAACTCATGGTTTGAAAATGCTTGTCCAGTTCGATAAGTTGAAATTTTGTGCAGATTCAGGATCATGTAGCATGAGTAAAATCGAGACAAGGCAAGTAAAAGTTCTAAGCCACTTGCCCTGCAGGACAAGCAACCAGCTGACAATTTTTTGACCCCTATGGATTCACCTGATTTTCTTCTGGAACCTTATGTAATATTCATTGTTTATTTTCCAGGAAATTAAAGAACAGAGTGGCAGCGCAAACAGCAAGGGACAGGAAGAAGGCCCTCATGGTTGACCTGGAAGAGAAAATAGCAGAACTTGAAGCAGAAAACCAAAAACTTTCGCTGGAGAATGCCACACTGAAGTCACAATCAGGAGCTCTTGTGCAGGAAAACTCTGAACTTCGAGGGCGTTTGAGCCTGTTGGATGAAGTTCCAGTCAAGGTAGAGACGGAGTCGCGGTCTGCAGTACCCACCGTTCCTCAGCAGAAGGGACAGACCTCGCCTCTACCATGCTGGACACCTCACTTTGTCTCCTGGCTGACGATGGGGTAAATTTTGTCTGCATTGCATATTAGCATTTTGTCTCACCTTTTTCAAAGAAGAATGTGAGACATACATATGGTAATGCTCAGGTCATTGTCATTGGTGTGAACAAAATGTATTTTGTTTATGTGCAAGTCTATAGGTCCCAAAAGGTGCCAGTGTTCCATGGAACTCGTGTACCTAGTAGATCATGTCAGGGTCCAACAAATTTTATGCTTATAGCCCTGGAGATTGCAGGGTCTGTGCTACTATATTATGAATTAAGGGCTTTTTAAAGTTGGCCTAATAAATCGGATCATTACTAATTTTGCAAGTGTTTAAAACAGCTCTTTAAAAACATTTAATAAAAAAGAATAGTTACTGGTGACTCATAAAAAGGAATGAAGTCCTAAATCAGACAGTTTCCTATCAAAGTGCCTACTTTAGTCTAGTGAATTTAAGCAGTGCTGCACGACTTTTCCTGATAGCACAGCAGGTCATCCCCATCAGATTCTGAGATTTGTTGGTCCCTGCATGTATGTAATTCCTAGTTGTCAGTCATGTATAACGCTCAGTATGGTTTCTTATGCACTGTGACCACAGTTAAATACATGCCTAAAAGAGCTTGTTTTATTGTATAATGAATAAAATAGGAAAAAGTAAAAAAGTCCTTTTTGGGGGGTTCCAAAATTTCCTTTTTTACACCAAACTGGTAGAAGTTACAAAATTAGATTATTGTAATACTTTGAAATAGGAGACAAGCCATTTTAATCATTAGCAAAAAATGAAGGAAAATATTGATATGGTGAAAGACTACTGAAATAATTTATATCCAGAAATAGTCTTTATTGAATCAGCTGAAAACTGAATTGTCAAAGGGGAAAGAAAGGACAAGGGGAGGTGACACCGAATTTGTTTTGTCACCTTGGATATCATTGTGATATGATCCCCACAATCAATTTTAAATGCTATTAGGTTAGGATGTTGGTCTGAATGAGACAATTTTACATTTGATCAATTCTGCAGAGATAATTTGAATAATATTAGCTTTTGAAAAGAGAAGAAAAATTCATTGGTTGTAAACAAATTTACAATTTGCCTTAATTAAATTACTTAGTAATATATTCTTGTGTCAAAATGGCATGTTAGTGTGAAGTTAGAAAGTGATCATAAGTCTGCATTCGATTCAATGGTTGATTGATCTGTTTATTGTGCACTTGACCAGGTATAATAAAAGCTTGTGGCGCAAATGGACAGGTGTTAAACCACTCATCAAGTAAATTAGTGCAATTGTTGTCAAAACAATCTTTGCGCGTATGGTTTAAAAATATCCTAATTTCAAGCCCTGTAACCCAAATGATCAGATCCTCCAATATTTATGAGTGCTGCCTTTGCAAATTTTCTGACCATAAAAAAGAATTAAAATAAATTCAGCTAACACATTCTTGATCTAAATGTTGAGGCCAGACAGAATTTCATTCATAGGCAACAATACATGTATTAGAGATCATACTGATTTAGACATTTACTATTTCTCAGAATATTCTTTAGTGCCTGCTGGACAGAGACTGAAAAGCATGATTCAATAATGGCTACATTTAGTTTTGTTTGGTAATCATGGTCAGTTCAAAGTTACAGCTAGTTACATCAGACAAGCGCAAATTATTTAAGTAATTTCATAGCGAGTATTTATCTAAGGAATAAAACTGGGTTGTGCAATTGTGGTTCACTTGCTGTAAATGTGGGTGGATAAATAAGCTTTAAATTTTTATATTCCAACCAACCAATTCATTGGGGTGGTCAGTTGTCCGTCCATATGTCCATTATCACAAGTTTGTTATTGCTACTCCTCTAAACTACTTAAGGGATTGTCATGAAACTTTACATGCACATTAATTTCATGGTCTAGTTGATTCTAAACGAAAACTGTGCCACTTGGAATCCAATATGACCAATAAGAAGTTGTTTACTAAAAACACCATGTTGAGATGACCATCCATCCAGGAGTAGTAGCAATAATATTTTCAAGATGGACATCAGATAGACACCAATTTCATTTTCTCAACACTCCACAGTTAAAAGGAAGTAATGGTCTTATTTGGAATTTCTTGAAATTCATTTCAGCCAGTAGAGTGTCAGTTTCTTTGAGGGACTCTTCTTATTTTATAGCATGAAACTGAACACTCATATTTTGTTATGCCTAATAGACAATGTGGCAACCAAGTGTTTCAAACTTCTTTTACTCCACAGTTGCATGACATGTATGAAACTGCTTTCACAAGCTTACATTTATCAGTTGCCCAGATGTGTGATATCAGTCCCACTTGGGTCTCTTATTGTCCTTTTTATGGAGTTTATAAAACATACCACGAACCCGTCATCTATTTACAAGAATACTTCACGGGAGGAAAAATCCATTATCTCAGCATGAGACAAGTTCAGAATTCTTCTGGGCAAGTAATAATGATAATAATATACTTCATATCCAGGGTGACATAATTAGCTAACAATTCGTTTACATTATAGCCTTGCAATTAAAACAAATATACATATAATTAGTAAAGAACCTACAAGGTTAACATCTACTGCATAAAAGAATACAAAAATGTAACAGAAGTTAATATAGATTTTACAAGGTTAACATATTTTTATAACGTAGATATATCATAGCCACCATGTACAAATGTTATCAGGATTCTCAATAGACATGTACCCTCAGGTTTTGACGCATGGACTTTAAATTCGACCCATTTCTGATGCATGGAAATTCCAACCTGTACGTTTTTATGACACACCATGATTTTGGCTGGAGCATCAGTCTTAATTACCATTGATTTGCTTCTGCATAATTTCCTACAGAGTGTATACTGTCCATAGCAAATTGACTATATGCGCCAGTGATCGACATTTGCTAGACTACTGTTTACACCTTATCTGCCCCTATGCAAACTCAGCTAACAGGTCACTGATGTCACGCTTAATTGGGCATAACTGAATCAAGGTTAGATTGTTTTGAGATTATCTTTGACATTTATGATGATCAATTATGACTTGATTGGATTAACTTTTTAATCAAATATCGGCGTTTGTTTCATTGCCCATCAACATACATGTGATTCTTCCAGTGGTAGGACAAAAATGCTGTTTATGCAGTCGTATAATCAGGATTGCTCATTAAAATATTTGTAAAGGTTAATATCTTGCTTCAAACTGTTCCATAAAACTGTACTGGCGTAATCAAAAGATTTCTAAAAAAAATAAAAATAATCTTCCCGAACATTTGGTATATATAAATCATTGTTTTCACTCGACTGTATACTCCTTGTGCTAATGTTCCTAACAAACTTAATGTCAAGATACTCTGGCACTAAATTATTTCAGACCTTGAAAGTAAGAACGACTTTTCTAAAAAAAATAATATAATCCATAACTGGCTTCCATCTTAGAGTGTAAAATTTGTCACTTGCCCAGAATTTTAAATAAAATAGGAAGGAAAAAACAATCTAGAACTTTGTACCATTTTTTTTATCATTTCGTTCAAGGCAGTGGTACACAATGTGGTATGTATTATATGATAAGCCTATGAGTTCCAGCAAATAAATTATATGAAAACTGTTGAGTTGTCTTTTTATCAGAGAAGACTTCCCAAAATTAAATTCTGTTAGAATTGTCCTAAAGAATGGGACAGCAATCTATATCATTTAGCATTTGTCCATCATAGAAGGTTAAAGGTATATTGATTAATTGATGAACCTTTCTATATTTTTTCCTGACATCTTTCTCAACTTATTTCCAGTCTGATGCTTTGGCTAGTTTCCTCAAACAGATCAGCGATTGCAAGTCAGAAGAGCAGCAGGACCAACAGTGTCCCAGAATCCTTACCCTTGAAGAGGAAACTGGACATACCCAGCAATATCCACCCCAGGGAGCAGTGGTGGGGCCCACACCAGCAGAGCTGGAATCCCTCAATGAACTGATAAAGTTTGATCATGTGTATTACAAAACACATGCTCAACATAACAGTGGTCAAAACTCGCATAATTCTCTTGGTCAGAATGCTGCCAGTGTTAGATCTGCTCCTTCCAATATGAAATTCACAATTATTAAGGGCAACAAATCACATAGTATCCAGGTCTATGTGACTGGTGATGAGAAGAAAAAAGATAGTGTAACTACAGTCACTAACCAAAGTGCAGTTAGCTTGCTGAAAAACAAGTCAGTACTTGCTTCCACTAACACAGTTATTATGGACCAATTTAAACCTGTTAGGTTCAAAAGTCAAGCTACAGAATCAGATATTTCAGTTGAGGACATGAATGTGATAAATCCGTTGTCTCTTGATATGGACTCTATTGAGGTTGGGGAATTAAATATGGACCTGTTGGAAGACCTTGAAAACATTCTGAAGGAGGAATGTGAGAGTATTGCCCACAATTCTGCCCCAGTTCCTTCACCACAAATACAGAGAAGTGAGAAACCCATGGACTCTTCAAAGCATGGCACACAGAACAGTGTTACAAAAGGTGTTAAAAGGAAACACAACAAATCAGACTCCATGACTGTTCCTTGTTTGTCTGTGGAGGAGATGGTGACCAATGTATTGTCTCCAGGGGAGGTAGATCATCTCAGTGATTCTGGCATAAGCTGTGATTTAAATGATGTAGTTTCGCCATACAGTCAGTACAGTGATTTAAATGAATTCCCCTCATCACCCCTACAGGACAGTCCATGGGAAGAATCATTCCAGGAACTCTTTCCTGACCTTGTGTAGTATACCGACACTTCAGTATTCCCCTTTCACATTTCTTTTGTATCTACCATTTCCAGGATTTAACAGATCAAACTAAAGTTGACATTTTGCAGAAATAGATCACTAGAATACAGATAATATTTAACCTTGCTTTAATAATGTTTGGAAATGGGTTTCCATTCCTCTGTAAATATTTTGTAAATAAAGGAATATTTAAGGGCATTTCAAGTTTTGTTTTGTGTCTGACTGTAATTTTGATTACAGGCATCACTTGATAATTTTAATACTAACTTGGTTATTACCTAATAAGTCATCAGTAACAAAGCATCTATCTACAATGCCCAAAAATTCATGCACACAGTGATTTTTGTTGTGCCTTTGAATCTTGATACAAGATGCCACATTTCTGGTGTCATCATCAACAGTGGTAATGTACATAATGGTCGCACATATTTAGTGCTTTTTTTTTTTTTTTACAAAGTGGTCAGCAAGAGGGGCATCTTTTAAGAAAGGGGCAGGTGACAAAATTTATGATACTATTTAAGGGAAAAGAGACAAAAAATCCAAATACATATATGTTCTTTGTTAATTAAATCTGGAAATATGCAATTATAAGAAAAGGTCAATTTTAAGCATGTATTTTGTGACTGAAAGAGAGGCAGAGGTGGGCACTAAGAGCATTAGGGATTGGGAGTGTAGTTGGTGCCCAACTTTTTGGCTTGACACCATCAAGTAGAGAACTAATGTACTACTTCTGGCATTGGTGTCTGCATATATAAAAGCATATAAGAGTTGCAGTTTTCTTTAATAAAACAAAAAACAACAGTGTAGTTTTTAAAACCTTTAATGTGACTTCTACAATTCTATAACCCTGAATGCTCAATTTTTGCATAGAGCATTTGTTTTAACTGCAAATACAATTAACAAGATATTAATCACTTGACTAACACGAGCTCCAAAGTTCCCCAAGTCAGTTTGGTGTTAATGAGAAAAACTTTGACATTAAAATAAACATTTTCCACACACAGCCAAGACTGGCTGTGCTAAGCTGACATGGGGTCACAGCCATGTTGAAAACGTTTATCCATTTATAATAGCATCTTAACAATATGTGCAACCTCACTGCATCTAAATCAATCTTTCTTTCTATGTTCCCCAAAAAAGCATACAAAACAAAGATAAAGGATAAAATCTGTAAAATACAAAGTTAATTTTTTTTTATAAACCTAACTCTTTTTAAACAGGCCAGGACCTTCTTGAGATGAACATCATCATAAGATGCATCCCAGGTCTAAAAGGTTGCCCTTGACGAGTCTCTTATGACATGCAAGAGGTTGCATCAGGCCTATTGTACATCGCCAAGCCTGCAGGGCTTTGTACGTAGTGTACATTATTTTGTTTTGGTATTTACGGGGGTTTTGTGGGTGTTAATGCCATTTTTCAACACAATATGGTATACATGGTGGCCAGTATATTTGGTGGGGGAAGACTAGGAAAAGAACCACCAACCCACGGAAGGCTACTGGCAAGCTTTATCACATACCCACATTGGTTCAGCTGAGACTAACTCGCGTGGACAGACATTATTTGTACATTCTTGGTAAAGGTTATATATCCCCATTCTTCTAGCATTTAGCTTGGGTGTTTTGCACACTGTATACATACTGTTATGCCTTGTGTCATTAAACTTGGTGAGTGGATGCAAATGGACAAGTACTACACCCTCATAACAAAAGTTAGTCACTGTGACCCATATTTCATTGTTAAATTTTGTTTTAAGTTTATTTCTCAAGCACTGTTAATGCTAGAATTATTAAACTAGCTGATTGTATTCTCTTTTATTAGTACCACACCATACAACTAAAGAGATCACTTGGGACCTACATCCTTAGCTCATGATTACATGTGGGGTTTTCTTGCACCAAGTGAGAGGATGCATTTTGACGAGTACACCCTCATCAGAAGAGTAAAAATGAAACGGGTTAAATTGTTTTCTACAGTACTGTTCATTCTAGAATCACTGAACCAGATGATTATATGCAACTTTTTTTAGTACCACACCCTTACAACAAAAGGTTACTTGTGACCTACATTTAACATCATACCTTGCCTAGGTTACGATGTTGCATGTAGCCCGCGAAAACGGGATTTTTACACCTTGTATACATACTAGTTAGACATGGCAGTAGGTCACGGGATGCATGTTAACAAGTAATACATCCCCATCATAAAAATAGATAACTGACCCCATATTTCATGCTTTACTGACTTTCTCAAGCACTGTTCATGCTAGAATAATAAATGACGATATTATGTATCTGTATTAGTACCATGCACTTACAAAAACTGTGACTTACATTTCACATTTTGCTGGCCTAGATTAAGTTTCTGAGCTTTAGCTATGCACCCAGTACACATACTGTTATACCTGGAATCATGAAGCTTTGTTAGGGGATGTATTTGATGAGTGCAGCATCCTCATAAAAGAATCAGGTCACTATGACCAATATTTCATGTTTCACTGACTTTGGTTAAATTGTTTTAAGTTGTTTTCCACAATACTGTTCATGCTTGAATCATTAAGCAAGATGATTATATGTATCTCTGTTACTACCATGCTCGTATAACAATAGGTCACCTACATGTCAGATTTTGAGTTTAGCTTATGACCACATAGCTATTTTGCACCCTGTATAATACTTGTTATACACGTACATTAAAACAGGTGAGGGGATGCATCTTCATGAGTACTACACCTTCATCATGAAACTGTCATATTTCATGTTTTGCTGGCTATGGTTGAATTGTCTCGAGTTGTTTTCTCAAGTACTGTTCATGCTAGAATCATTAAACAAGAGAATTATATGCATCTTTATTAGTACAATGTCTTTACAACAAAATATGAGCACTGCAACCTACTTTTGATTATTTTTTGGCATACTCAAGTTTTTTGCATTTAGCTCATGACATAATTTTTGCATGCTATGTATAAACTATCCTATTTGGAATCTTGGAATGTGGTTGAGATGCCAGCTATTCCAGACCTTGTGCAATTGTTATTAAATTTCAGTGAAAATTCTGCATTCTGAATTCCACAAAATCATTATGTGGCAAAAAATGTGTGGGAGGTTTTTTATAGTGACAAAGGAAAAAGGGTATAAATAGTATAGTCTCAATCATCCAGACTTTTGTGTGGTTTCATGAGATCTGTCGTATAAGGGTCTGGTAAAAAGCTTGATTACTGTTACTGACAAAAGATGCTTAGTTACAAATGTGTAGAAGCAAAACTACAAAGATATTTCTCGCTATCTAAAAATGTTTCCTGACTGCTTTCTGCAGTCATCAAAGTCAAATTGCTGTTGTAAGCTTACAAGGATATCTTTAAATGGCATTTTGTAAACAGATGCTGATGAGGGAGACGTGTCTCAATCAGCCAATGAAACAGTCCATCTTTACGCAAAACATGACCTCATCTCGTCATCACATTAACATATTACATCACCGAATTTCATCAGCCAATATAATTGCTTTTCCAAATTTTGGGACCTCCTCATTCAGGCTTTATAATGTGAACACTTTGTTTTTGTTTTGTGTTATTTTTACCAGACCCTCGTTTCATGAAGATCTCAAAGAGCCAAGTGAGACGTTAGTACATGTATCTTGCACATCGTATACTGTATAGATGTACTGACTTTTTTTTTCACCTGTACGAGCATCCTCATCAGAACTATGCACCTTACGATGTACATTAGGCTGCTCCATCTACTAGAAATAGCATTGCACTCTCTGTTGACAACTTTATTTTTCTAAATTACAAAAGCTTGCGCTGATAGAACAAGGTTTGGTTTGAAATTTGTAAGGTATGAATGGCTTAAATAATCATCAGCTAGATTGTAATTGTGCCTGGTAAATACTTCTGAAGACAGGAGGTTGGGTACGATTCATAATGGACCGGAGATGGACTATAAATGATGAACTTGTTCTCAGACTTAATTGTATGAATGTGAAAAACAGAATACACTGTAACGTTATCCAGGTAAACTGAATGGTACCAGAAATAAAGAGACAACAATGGAGAAAATTTTCATTGAAAACTCTACAGCGTCCTCTTTATATTTTACATATGGGTGTTTTGCTGTATTGGACTTTTTTTTTAACTGTTTGTGAAGAAAAGTACATAATAACAGAAGAGTGTACCAGGCAAGTTCAGTGTAAATAGAATGGTGTACCCAACAATATTGTACTGTCTTTCGCACCTTATATAATGGCAGCAAAGTGTGTCCGTCTCACAAAGTAAAAGTTTTTTTTAATTTTTTTATTGATGATATCATGTCACATTTTTGCTTTCTGTGCATTACATGGAGGGGGTTTACAGGAATGTAGAAAGCAGCCATTTTAAAGCAAAAGGCATGATCTAAAAAGAAAACAAAATTTGTTTCAAATAGATTGATCTTTCTTGCTACACGGTCATCCTTCTACAGTCAGACATGGATTTTATAGTGTCTGCACAAATACATTGGACAGTTTATAGCCTCGGCTGAAAATAGATTTGTGCAAATATTCATCATTGATGTTAGCAGCGAAAGTTAGGGGTCACATTTAAAGGAGCACATTTTTTAAAATTTCTGTAAATTTTACTTCGAATTTGTTTTATATTGTTGAATTCAAAATGTAAAAAATTGTGAATTTAAAATTGTGTTCAGACTAAAAATAGAGCATGACCATGAGTAATATGGTCACATAATGCCTCAATGTGTAGTATGAGACGCAAATAGCATGTAGACATTGATATGCTTTCATGTTAATTTCAGTGGTAATTAAAGATTATATAGTGCTGGTGCAGATGGAAATGTCCAAACGCTCAGGGAGCTTGTAATGTGTTGATTTGCACCAGTCAGCCCCTATAGACTGATCCAAAATGCCATTTGCCCAGCTGACGTTCCCCCCCCCCCTCTGAGGTCAGCTGAAACTGGGAGTTTGAAATGCAGTCTTGCCACTATAAAATGACTCGCCACAAAGTAGTTCCCCTCCTGTGTCAGTATTCAGTGTCACAGATCAACGCTTTTGTCACATTTGTGACTCAACAACCAAAATGTTTACTTAATTCACATTTCTTACAGAAATTTGAAAGACCAGCCACTAATATATACAATGCAGAATGTTTTAATCCTTCATGACACAGTACTCATTTTAACCTAATAAAACTCTCACAGAGCGTGGTACACCCAAACACTACATCACAGAATGTTTTTTCAAACATGCATGTATTCACTCGGATGAAATGAAGTAGAAGTAAAGTGAGAGTTCTGGTTCTAGCTCCCTCAAGTCTGCACAGGCTGTGTAGACACTAGATAAATGAAGAGGCAAATTACTTTTATTTGAAGTAAAAAAAACAATATTACCAGTGCTGTATTTAATACAACAATGTGTGGGTACAATAATTGCAGGTGGCTTCTACGTGGCAGGCATCATGAGTGCAGGACTTCAGGTATGAATGAGTACTGCCAGTTTCACCTACAAATTATTAGAAGGGGCAGAATTCCAACAGTGCCATGCAATGGATGTGAGATTGGGACACGGTCGGAAACCCAACTTTGCCAACAATGCGAGGCAAGGAGGCAAACAATATATTGCGAAGCATAAAAAGGTGCTTAAGCTAGTAATGGAAGAGCTGAAATGGCAAGCACCACGCCTGGGAGAGCACATGCCAGACTACCCACCAAAACTAGAATACAGTTAGATTCTCAGCATGTTTGGGGTTGATTAGTAAGCACAGTAAGCCATTTTTTTTGTCATAAACATGTTTCGGGCGTGTTATTACCGATGCTATATTGGAGTCAGCCGGTTGCAGAGTGGTAAGAGGCATAGAGGTTAATAATTGGTTAGTTATCAGCCTTAAGCAATGTCTGCTTGAACGAACTGCTCTGGAGAGGACTGTTAAACCAGGGTGAATATGATGACTTGATGGCACTACTGGTGTGCGAGGCTCACCAACCGGCCCCACAACCAGCTATGGCTCAATGTCCAGTTCCGACTCCCAGGTGTATGGTTGAGCCTCAGGCCCTGGCAGCGTATGTGGAGAGGCAAAGCAGATCTGATGCGATTGTGAGAGACTACAACACCACCTTGTCAGAAAAGTATGGACTCAAAGCAGACACTTTGGCATTCCTGAATGTCATGGCGCCTAGTGAGTGGGACGTCATCAGCAGGGAACTGAGGGAACCTGACGGCCTGAAGTTTAGCCTCCTGTTGACAGTCCAGCCCAACAGAACATCTACAATGAAGAAGCTGAGCCAGAAAGAACCATTAATGTGATGGCCAATTTCAAGACCAGCACTATTGCAGCCATGTGAATTGGTGAGGTCAAGCAGCTGGTTGCCCAAGTCAATGCCACAGTTCAATGGCACATCAAAGAGTACAGGCACGAGGGTCCAGATTGTATTATCGTGCGGTGCAAGACACTAGATCTAAGTGTGTTGCAGTACCACCTGTTCCGAGGTCGGATATATATTCCGACACCTAAGTGCATTCCGACTAGATCAATTAAAAATGTGAAGAACAATGATCATTGCTCTGAGATATTCAGTCTGCTCCATACCCAGCAGACGCTAGAAATGTACTGCCATCATCTGGGTCTTTGTTGGCATTGACTTTCCCGTGAATGTGAGTGACATTGGAAAGGTCGAGCATCACAACCTGGAAATTACAGTTAGCGACTTTGACTGGGGAAAATGGTCGCTACCCGTTATGCATCAGCGAGGAAATAAGCCCATGCACTGTGAGCCTATTGCTGCTGACAGAGGGCGAAAGCGCCATTATGTGGGGATACAAATCCTAAGGTGCATGGTATTTAATCTCAACAACTGCAAGAATAAGAAGCACGTCTGATGCCAGTGCCTCTACACCGTCAACGGAGTCAACCTTTTGGAAGCCCACACGAAATTATGCTATATAGGCGAAAAGCCTCAACGCGTAACCAGGCAAAACCATTGTTGTTCCAGAACTACCACGGCCTTATCATGTTCCATACATTATTTATGTGGTTTTCGATGCGCTAAATGTGCCAGTGAAAGGTCACGCCAACAATACAGACAATAGCAACAGACAGAATATTGATGATCAGGTCCCATGTAGCTTCTGCTACATTGTTGTCTGCTTCGAATGGATCTATATGGGCTGGTGTTATACCATGGCAAGGAGGCCATCACCACTTTTATCCAGGGCCTTGAAGACCATCTGAACATCCTCGATGGAGAAAATCAGCGACATCCCAAATACTATGGAAATGTTCATGATGTTTTCACTGTGACAGTTGCAGTTTATTGATAGCCTCCAACATGACCAACATCCTAGCTAAGCTGGCCATCAACGTGCCATATGAGGCATGTTTGGAACAGCAGAGCGCGACATTAACCTGCTGCTTAGCAAGGGCATCTGACCATATGAATACTCAAACAAAACACAGCTTCCGCCGAAAGATCCCTTTTACAGCCAGGTCAGCCATGCTGGCATAACTGGAAAAAAATGAGCATGTGCAGAGCGAGTGGTAGACATCTGGCTGCCAGAACCTGGGAAACTATTGGAACTCTACCTGAAGACCGATGTGATTTTGGTACTGGACGTGTTTAAAGCATTTCGTGACACATTGATCAAGGTTTGTGGCCTGGACCCTGCTCAGTATTTATAGTTTGCCTGGCGTGAGCTGGGACGCCTTCCTGAAGAAGACGTATTAATCTTGAGCTGCTGATGGACATCGACATGTACCTGTTTAATGAGAAGGACATCTGTGGCGGTATTTTGATGGTGAGCTTTCATGAGAAAGCGAACAACCCAATGTGCCCAGACTAAGACAGCGAAAAGCCAACCAGCAGGTTAGTCTGCCTCTAAGTCAACAACCATTATGAATGGGCCATGATGCAGAGTCTGAAAACGGGCACACCAATGGGCTACGTTCTGGAAGTAGATCTCGAGTATCCAAAGGAAGTTCAAGATGCTCACAACAACAACCCACTACTCCCAGAAGCACTACGCGTCCGAGAGAGCTAGCTGAGCGACTGTTAGCGTGATTTAGTGAACGAACTAGGGGGTAAGTTCACTGAACGCACGAAGCTAGTCCCCAACCTGCGCAAAAAGAACGATACGTGGTCCACTACCTGAACCTCCAGCTCTACACCAAACTCGGGATATACACGTCAATGAGGTCCATCGTGGATGGCGCCGTACATCAAACTCGACACAGATCTGAGAACCAGGGCGAAGATAGAATTTGAGAAAGACTAATTCAAGCTGATAAACAGCTCGGTCTTTGGCAATACGATGGAAAACCTGCGTAAGCGGATCCAGTTGGATCAGGCGAGGCCCGAGGGCGATGAGAACAAGCTCAACCGCCTGATTGCCTAGCGTTTATGTCGGGGAAAATATTTAGCGGCAATCTCGTTGTTGTCCATTCCACAAAGGCTAACATGAAGCTCAACTGCCCCATCTATACGAGAATGTCGATTCTCGATCTGAGCACACACCTTGTATACAACTTCTACTGCAATCAGATTAAAGCACATTACGGCGATAAGGCGCAGCTGCTGTACACGGACACCGACAGCCTGCTGCTGAGCATCAAGACCGCCGATGTCTACCAGGACATGGCGGAGGATGCGCACCTGTCCGAGACAAGCGACTATCGGAAGGGCCACTTTCACCACAGCGACAACAACAAGAAGGTCGTGGGGAAGTTCAAGGACGAATGCTGCGGACGATCCATAGACGAGTTTTGTGGCCTCCGCCCCAGAATGTACTCCATCCTGGCCGGCGACCATGAGATACAAACGGCATCATCAGGTGTCTAGCGGACGACCTCAGGTATCTTTACTTCTAGTGCCACAGAGAGATAGAAGAGATTAGGCACACCATGACTGCGACCACCTCAAGACGCGGGTGTACCGCATCAACAAGGCTAGCATGAGCCCGCCGGACACGAAAAAGTGGATGGCGCCAGACGCGAACATACGGCACAACCTCACCGCTCAAGAGCAGCAGCGGAGAAGTACATCAACGAGCTCTTCGGCCTAGGATTACAAAATGCTTGGCTGATAACTTCCAGTAGGTCGAAGAGCTTATAGGCATCGTCGCGCGTATGCTACGGAAGTATATGGAACTGGTATTTATGCCGGCCGCCAAGAACGCCGTTGGCAAATGACTTGAGAAGCTTGGGATTTTGCCACCACTCTTCGAGGCACCTGTTAGCAATGTTGTCAAGGTTTCACAGTGGCCCTTTCAACTTATTGGTGGTGGCGGCAAAGGCAACGTCATGAAACGTACCCCACACTTCCATTTCCATTGCCAGCTAGCTGGCAATACCAGGTCTGCAAAATGTTTAGCAATAAATATTTATATGGCGGCTGATCAAAGGATGAGGTTGTACGTGCTATTTTTACCAAGTACCAACCCGCCACAGCTGTCCTTTTTTGCTCATGAGGACTACTTCAAATGACTTTTTGGCCTGTGCTAAGAATGCCTTTAGGTGGTAGCTGAGTACCTTCAGGCACAGTCTGTAGTTCTTTGCGAACAAAGCTTCTATGCGGAGAACAACTACCAAAAAGATGGTATATAGATGGGTGGCCTGGAATGTCACCCGGAAAGATCTCACGGGGTCGGTAGTACGGCGTTGCCCACCTTCCAGCTCTCCAGCGCATATAGGTATTGCACCATGAATTTTGAAGGCAGGCGTTGCTCTTTGAGGCCAACCGACCGCGTAACAGATGCTGCAAACGTCGCTGACCGCGCAGACTTATCACCAATGGCAGCAACATGCCTTTTACCTCTGAGTCTGTTACCCCACGTTTAGGATCGCAACAACGGCAGGCAGCCGTCGCACCCACCCATTGCAACCCTTTGCGGTCTTGCTCTCAGAAAGCAACATCTTCTGGGCGTACTGGACAAAGAGCTGGGAGTTTTGCGGGGTGCGCGTAGGTACATCTACCACATGGCTTGATTCTCAACCATACCCTGGCAGTATCTTGTAAGACTTTGGCGACTTCTGCCAGCTTTTGATAGCTGCCACGCCCTTCCAGTAAGCTCAAGGGCTGTAATACATTGCCGCAAGCTTAATACCCATCGCGTTTTCACTGCCGTTCTGTCAGCTATTGGTCTGCAAACGATCAGCTACCGCTCCAATTTGCCTGCGCATAAAATGCATTTACCGACCAGGTTATAAATATAGGCTCGTCGCCTGTTTTTTCGCTAGTCGCTAGTTCATACGCGAGCGCGTAGTTTCTTCCATGTCTTGGTAACCCTATTTAGCATGCTGTTCGTCTTGCTTTCCTTCATTGAAATAATTGAGACTGCGCTAAAGTTTGTACTCGGCCTGCACATATTGGAGTTCTTACATAGCCTTGTCGTGGCGGACGTGTTCTTCTTTGGTGCTTTTTTATCTATCTGAAAGAAGAGGTAGTTTGAGCCAGAGAATGCGAGGGCGTTAATAGTTGCTCCTCCGATCTTGAGAGCAGCAGAGGCCATTAGGCAGCCGTGATAGTATTGGCAAGAATGATGCACTGTTTAATTAGCATGTACTGTGTCCAAAGGCTTTAGCGCTCTGATTTTGAAAGTCGACCGGTTTCATTCTTAACAAGCATTTGACAATCATCGTCTACCCAACCTCAAGCCCGCGAAGTACTGCTCCATGGTAAACGTTCCTGAGGTCTTTGGAATAAGACATCTTGCTTTTTGCACACTATTATTCCATATGAAAAGAGGCGGGCGTGTGTCTAATAGCGGCTGCTGGCACCTGCAGCGTTTGTCATTCTGACGGGCCCGCTGCTTTTTTGATGAAGCTCTCATTACGGTGAGCCGATTAATACGGAGTACGTGAGGCCAATGAGGCAGAACAAGGGCCCTTCTTCTACAAAAAGTATAAGCAAGCAGTAAACTCGGTAGATGGTGTTGCCACCACGCTGACGACTGTGTCTCTAGGCACCGTTGTGGCAGGCATAGGGATTCTGATAACCATCATTGCCGACCCCATTACTACTATCCTTGCTTTGAGCTGTGGTCTGATTTCTGTTGCGGGAAATGTTATTAGCCAACGACTCTCCCTTAAAGCTAAAAAGCATGTCAAAATCCCCGAATTGACTCAGAAAAAAGCTCAACACAATCTCTGATCATATATCTGAGAAAGAGCTTATCTTCGAGGAAGTATATATATATATATATATATATATATATATATATATATATATATATATATATATATATATATATATATATATATATATATACACGACCATGAAGAACAATATTTAGTGTCTAAAACACACAAGGCATACACTGTAATTAACGAAGTCTCCAACAACGAATTAATAGCCCGGGGATGAGCCCAAGTTCGCTAGGAGATCATAAAATGTCTCGCTGGAGATTTCTTATAAGCTGTGTTTGCCTTCGAAACAACACGAATTACGAAAGCAACAAAACCATTGGAACAACATCCTTCTGACTCGATTCCTATCCCCAGCGTACCTCCCCGATACGATGCAGTCATTAAATAATGAAAAAGAAAAAATAAATTAAATGCGACGCCAAACGGTCTTTTTCTGCCTGTTTTTTTAACACATTAAAAGATCCGTAGCCCCCTGCGCTTTATCGCCCTTATTCAAGATGGCATGCATGTCAGGAGTAGAAGGTCCTGAACTATCGCTATTGCTGTTAACATTTTCGTTTTGACGAGCCGGCTTTGATGCGTATACACCCAACGCAACCACAACCAAGGCTGCTACAACCAAAGTTGTCAAAGATATGAAGGCGTCAATAAGAAAGCAGCAGGTCTTCATTTTAACTTATGGGCCTCTAAGTTTTCATTTTATAAATCAACTAATTATCTAGCCTGCGCTGGGCTCAAGGGGCTAGAACTCTCACTTTACTTATACTTTATTCCATCGGATTAATACATGCATGGGAGCAAAAATAATTCTTATCATGCTTCGCCTTGTATATTTTCTATGCTGTGTCTTATTCTTCTCATTGCCGAGACAAAACTTGAAAGACCGACACCGTGACTAAAGACGCAATACCTTGACCACAGGACTGTAAAGGTGACCACTATGACTTGGGTCCTTTTAAAGTTAATAGCTAGCAGGGCCTTATTGTAAAAAAAAAAAAAAAAAAAAAAAAAAACCCACCCAGTTTAAGCCGGCTTTGTGGGAAAAAGCGACCGGTTTTGTAAATAACGTTTTAAATTACCGGAGGGGGGGGGGGGGGTAGTGTAGTTTCGCTCTTACTCCCAAGCCGACATTCTTATCATGCATACTAATTTAATTTAATTAGCCAGAATTTAATTAGCCAAAGAAAAGAGTATTAATCTTGCATGTTGACATAAATTTCCTGTCAATGGAAGAAAGTTTAAGGTACTTTTATCAAATTTAAGCCTGGGTAAATAAACTTCCGACTGTATGCTCATTAATATTCTGCGTTCATTAGAAATACCTAGTTTTAGCTGAATGAATGAACATCCAAGCGATTATAATTGTAAAATCCTTTGTTTACCTGTATTAGTAAAGATCCAGCTGTCTATATTAGTAGGTAAGTGGCATGATTGGATTTCAAACTCCAAGTTTCAGCCGACCTGAGGGGGAACGGTCAGTTGGGCAAATGACGTTTTGAATCAGTCTATAGGGGCTGACTGGTGCAAGTCAACGCTTTAAAGGCTCCATGAGAGTTTGGTCGTCCCCTGGGTGGGGGATTGAGGCAAATACCTTTTTTGACATCTGTTCTTAATTCTTAGCACAAACTTTCAAATTTGTATCCAACCATGAGCGTGAAAAAAGAGAAAAGATCTTTCATTTGGTTTGAATTCATGTTACATGCAATATTTCACTCGTTTCCTCTTTGGTACTTTTGCAGAGTACCAATTCTATTCTTGTCATTACTATGGCCTTCAAAGTGGACGCTATTTATGTTACATAGATTGGAGGAAATAACATAGTATGTTTTACCCACGTGACCTAATAACAGTTATGCATTGGCTTCTTACAAGACCGAAAAGTCGTTGCTCCATTTATTGAAATAGTGATCATGCTCTCGTATCATGCTGTCAACAAAGCAGTGACTTGCATAACTACTATGTGAAGATATTTTAATACTGTGTGATATTTTTGAGCAGTTTAGGAATGTCTGTCTTCAAAACTATAAATTATATTTAGCATAATATTACCATGCACCAGAACTAGCTCATGATGCGAGTCGGAAAATCAGCAAAGCAGGATTATAATTACTTACAGCCTGTGATACATTGCTGATGATACATTCGGGATTTAGCGGAGGAAATCAGCATTATACCAGGTAGATATGCCAAAGTTAATAATGAATACTACTTGGTGATGAAGATAAAATTAGATATGATAGAGAATACGATAAGCCAAGGTCATTCATAATGTATTTGCATTTTAATGATTTATATGGCTGAGCCATGGAACAATTTATGTCTGTCAAGAATTTTAGATAGTAAACGAAGACACAAATTAAACTGATCAAAATCAATGTAATGAAGTAGGACGATGATGAAAAATGTGTGGGAATTTGGAAGTATATTTAGAGATACAAGCACATATACACAATTATTTCAAGAATTATCCAACAATACCTGATAAACTTACTCTACAAGAAAGTGATTTATCACCATTGCAAAAGTAATGAATCACCGAGCAGAAAGGTACACAGACCTCTGCATCCATGTTACTGTGCATTTTGAAAAATAAGAGAGATAAGTTATCCATAATAGTAATTTGAAGTTGTAAGTTCAGTTGGGATTAGAATTGATAAAGATACATAGGGTCGTGTTATTCGACCCGGAACCATGGTTAACATATTACACATAGTTGAATATCAGTCTAAGATAAAAGGCTAATAACGAGTTTGAAAAGTTTCAGCCTTTAACATTGTGATTTTCTCGTTTAAATTGGTAATAAATAAATTGTAAATCGTTTTCGTACAGCTTATTCTTTCATGAACATTTATTATGTTTCTGTTGTCCACTATCGTTTTGGTTATCTAGAATAAATCATTGTTTGTCAGCATCTCTGACAAAGTATTAGTGTTAGCAGTTATGTTTTTATTTAAGTTTGTAATACTTGTGCTAAAATCATTCATTGGCTTTTTAATCTATTGGTCTTTTTTTAAAAATTCCAGTATTTAAATCTTTCTGTAATTGTTCCCGTTGGGATTGCAGAGATTTCTTTATTTTTTCTATGTCACTCTTTAATACATATATTTCACTGTTTATCCTCTGCTCAGTGGGTTGCAGGTGCTGTTGACTGTTGGTATTTCATCTGCGTTTTTCTTTTACTGTTTGCAATGTTTGTATGGCATTGGTTAAAGTATTAAATATCTGTTTAAACAAGTCCCAAGGATTTTAAAATAGTTTCCCTGATATCGTCAATTTTGCTTTTCGACTCTAGTATTTTGTAGGTTCTTTCACTACCAGTCTGTTCAGTAGCCATTTTGTTGTCTACTTACTCTCTCCATGATACCTTGAAAATTGTAAGACTCCAAACTATTAGTATTTGAATACCGATTTGATTACAAGCTCTCTATTAGCTATAAAATCTGTTTAAAGGTTCTGAATGATTGGTGTTCTGGTTGATTTTACTTTTCAAGTGTAAGGAATTGTGAATTGCCTGACCTAGTGTTGCGTCTTTCTTCCTTACAGATGAAAAACTAAAATCACTAGGACATTTTAAAACTATGTCTTCCATTCACAAAACTTGGACATTTTTTAACAAGCATAGCGTGTAACTATATTACTTTCCCATCTTCATCTTTAATGTTCATATTTAATCTTTGTATTGTACCTTTTTGTAACTGTTTGTAATGACAATTAACATTGTTAAAAAACAAAGTCACCACGAAAAACATTTTGAACAGGTATTGACTCTTGGTGTTTTTGTTTCTATACAATGTATAAATTATTGGGTTTCAGAAAACCAACAAACTGTAACAGTAGATGTCTATATAGACTTCTGACTATTGAAACAACAATTTAGCGTTGTGGTTTGTTATATACACCGTAATTGAAGATGAAATAATGAGAACTTTATAACTATGTTACAAGCACACATTACTGTTGTCGTTATTTGTTGTCACGCCTTCTTTGACTTGGTTCGTGTAAATTTTAGGGTTGCAAAACCACCAGGAATTAAATCATTCTTTGCTTCATTCTTGTCGTTGATGTAATACAATATGTATTTTCAGTTCATTTACAATGTTGTATTAATCACCAACAAAATATATTCTCTGCATATAAATCGATAGTTTGCCATTTCTGTTATCAAGAGAATTGGTGAAATATACTTCTTTATCGTGTGATCCTTCTTTCATAATATAGCTTTCCATTTGTAGAGCATAACTTTATACAACTGAGAGTTAAAGGTTTTCTCTCACATTTGTCTTTGTTGTAACAATTATAGGCTTTCTGTTTGCAGTAAGCTGCTCCGAAATATCTCTTTCAGTTTCTATCCTTCCTCCCCAAAACACCTCTTTTTTAAATCTCCTTATTGTCATAGCTTTCTGTGATGTGCATTTTGTTCCTGACTGCATTTTTCATTTCTTTGTATCTGTTATACTTGGTAACTATCCAATTAAATTCCTCGTGATTAATTTCATTATCAATTATGGCATCGCCGTATCGTCAGTGCTGTTTAGCTTACTAATCGCAAAGGTCACTATTTCGTCGTGCTTTAATAGGTTGCCGTATATATTTTAAAAAATCTTGAAAGCTTTAGCAACAAATCTCAGTAAAGTTGCCTCAAATCCGCCAGAAGCCAGAGGAATGATAAATCCTGATGTTACTGCTGCGACGCCTAAATCTGCAGCTGCGACACTCATCCCACATGAACGTTTGATATGCTAATTTCTACCCATTTCAAAACTGTTTGCGTTACTTTGTATTTCTTTCTGACACCTCTGTAGAGTTCAATCTCTTTCACCAAATCATTCTGTATTTCGTTGATTTGTTGCAATCTGAAAGTAATACCATTGTTTGTCGGCAGTATATGATACACTTGGCAATAGCGTTTGAAAAATTAGGATTTGTAGCAGATCGGCGATGTGTTTAATTTTAACAATTTCTTTTGGTTTGCATTGAACAATGAAATGTAATTATTCTTTGGTCTACTATCTCTTATTCTGTGGCTGATGCTATTTAATGACCCAATTGTTTTGTGTGGTAGGATTCCGTATGCTATCGATTAGTAAATTTTTACTGGTAGGATTCCGTATGCTATCGATTAGTAAATTTTTACTGGTAGGATTCCGAATGCTATCAATTAGTAAATTTTTACAAAGTTCAACTCTTAAGGGATGTTTGGCTTTGTCTGGATCATGTCCGTTTTAATTATCAAACATTTTCATACATCTGCTAAATCATAAACTATAACACATATACTTTCTTTTTTCTCGTTGCTAGTTTACCATCATCCTGTTTGCATTTCTCCCCATTCTCTAATTTTATTTGTTCTATTCTACTTTGAATATATTCGTAAATTTTTGTCTCGTGTCTTCTGTGTACTTTAGTTTTTGCATGCTAACAAAAATGTTTATAAGTTATAGATCTACCACACAAACATACAAATCTGATGTCGTCTAATATTTATTTATTTACATAATAATATGAAGATTATCTTTCATTTTCTGGCTGCTTGTTAAATGCATATATTTTCAGCGTTGATATTTTGTGCCTCTCTTTTCCATTTCTTTGATTGGTTTTCTTGTATTACTACTCTGAAATAACGTTTGCATTTACTTTGCAATAATAAGTTTCAGTAGTAAGCCTAACTTCTATGATTGATACCTTACAACTGTAATAACTGGAATAGTGGAAAATATGTATGCTGTCAGAAATCCAGCATTACTTTAGACTTTGTACTGTTTTGATGGCGCAGCCATCAAATATTGTACTGTGCATTAGTAAGAAGTGGATAAATGACAAAACACATAGTTTCCATTATTCGTATAAATAGTATAAATAATATGCGTCACTATGCTTCGACGTGTAATTCACGAGAAAAGTTACGATTTCTTCTCGTGCTACGTTAAATGATGCAGAATTAAATTATATGGCACCGAATGAGACGTCGTTGATGTTTCCATCTGCGATTTTCACATTGACATACTGGTATAGTAATGAGTTAGAAATACAAAGTATTTAGTGTGTTTCACAACTGGACATTTGACTAGGATGAAAGGTATATATATATATATATATATATATATATATATATATATATATATATTTATATATATATATATATATATATATATATTGTATCCTTAAATTTTGAATATGATTTTTGATTGACAGAAGTACATGCAACACATTTGCTGTATAAAAATGTCAGGAATAGCCACAGACAAATATTTCTATGTATATTTAAAGTAATCCAGGACAGGAATGCGGACAAACTCACCATACCGTGACTATATATCAATTACAATGGGCGCTAACATAAGATTTTGTTAGAGTACTGACAGGTTCATTTCATTCATGCGTCATGTATGTAACTGGTAAAAGTTAAGAAACATAACATAAGACACGTAAACTTATCATTCCAATATTCAAACATGCGGAAAGATCAACTTAAAATACTTTGAAAGTCTGAAGTCTAAAATGGGCTTTTCAATGAGACTCTGTGAGTATATAGGAATACCAACACTGATGATAAGTTGAATAGTGATAAATTCTTTTCAAGATGAAAAATTAGCTGAGTACGAGGTCATTCTGAGTAATAAATGACTGTTATAATCTCCCAAAATTAGTTGTGAATGGGAGTTTCTACTCTAAATAAGTTTAGTATGCATGTACAACACAGTAGTTTTATTAAATTGATCGAAATGATTTATTTTACAGAAAAATACATTAGAAGCGTGAACATAATTTGAGTCTAATCAATAGTAAGTCGGTAATAAATAAGCCCCCCCCCCCTCTCTATCCTAAAGAACCAGAAAAAAAAATGAGCGCGGAAGAACAAACGTTTTCTACAATAAGTTTTTTTGTACAGTTAGAAGGTTAAAATTATGCCCTGAAAACGCTTAAAATGCAGGAGCTTCCTGGGGCTTCGCGCTGTGGACTCCAACAGGGGTTTCCCGTCCCACAGACCCATCGCCTATTTGTTTTTCTCGCCCCACCCACAAAAAAATATATATAAAACTTGGTTAATTAATCAATTTAAAAATATGTAAACTGTTAATTGATTGAACCACTGTCAAATAAATTTGATTATCAAAAACACTGTTTTTTTCTTATCAATTTTTTTAAGTCTTTGATCATGCATTATCTTCAACTTGAAAGTTATTTGTTTCATTTATTACTATTATGTTAGTTTATTCCAGGTAAATGTTGTGTGAGAATGTGCTCATGATAACTTCTGATGTATCTTCACTACTCCTTTTATACTTTCGTGGATTGTCTCGTCAAATTTGGAAAATGTCGAAGATTTACTTATTTTTTAAGTTTATCTGCATCTATAGTCGACATTTTACGGATCGTGTATCATAAAAAGAAAATCGATTTGATCCTACGTACTTACACAATAGAAAGATATATACTTTCTAAGGAATGCGTTGATTGACATACATACACGATAGATACATGATGATTAAAACATATATATATATATATATATATATATATATATATATATATATATATATATATATATATATATATAATTGTATGGTATGCATTGATTATATAAAACATCATAATCAATCTTTAAAATACTAAAAATAGACTCCTTTAATTGTATATTTGACATACTAAACAACAACAATAAAACTTTTGACCCTTAATATCTCCCGTAAGTTCAGATCTGAGTCTTGTGATTTCAAAAATGGTCGATGCAATCACAGGAAGCAGACGATCACAAGTTAAGACACTTTCTTATGAACTGGATTGTATGATGAATATTCTGAGTTTTTTTTGTGGAGAGTTATTATTTAAGGGAAAATTTTAGAAAGACTTCAAGTAGTAAACGTATACAATTTACTTTTAATTTTTCTTAACAATCTGCTCTGGAGACGAAGTCTTCTGCCATTAAAGAAACAGGACGACATATATATTTGTTGATAATCGCGTGAATACTGCAGCAACCGAAGCGGAAGTACGAAATATTCAAATGGTGCCCATTACCGCGAATTTAGTTTTGTTATTGCATTAGAACTTCCTTTGCAGGAGCTCTTTTCAAAGGAGGTTATTACGCTCTGCGGGTCTGTCGGTAACAAAACAACAATTTTATATTTAATTAGGTTACTGAATACGGAAGACTTTACTTAACTGGGGACCAAGTATGAATATTTTAATGTAGGTTTTCATGTAAGGAGGACTGACATCAATTTTCACCCCCAGTTTAGCTGTAATTGCATATTTGTATGCAAAGATCTCACATGCACTAATGTATAGTGGCAAGTTCTAGTACCGCGGCATGCCTATTACTGCGGCATTTAAACATTTTTGTTCAGCGATGTCACCATGCGTAACATATGAATAACCTGTATGTAAACATAATGTCAGGAAGTTCACATTGCCATAAATATAAAAAAAATTGAAGGATAACTCTATTCAGGGTAAGCAAAATCGTAGATTTCCTAAATGCATGTGTAAATTTAAGTAAGTGATAAAATCCAATTCATACCATATCCTGTTCCAATCCCTTTTTTTTTTCTTTTTTCTTTGTTGGTACTTTTCAATCATAAAATCGCGCCGAGCACAATGTCAACAAGTCCTTTGCGTCACAATTTAAAGAATACAAGCAGAATTGGTGACCTGACTGATGCTCTTCAATACAATTTGTTTAATCTTTTTTATCTATCTTGTGGGGGGCCCATTACGGGCGTATTGTCAAACTTGTGAGTTTTGTTTTAGTGTGGATTTTTAGATTAGTGGTATAAAGGCAAATTAATGAACCCTATCATCCCTTCAGATTCATAAAAGGTGTTTTCTAGACATGGGGCATACAATTAAAATTTACATGTGTTGGGGTTAACTATAAATATACCATGTAATATAACATAAGAATATCATAGACCGTAATTATTTCATGTATTTGCTCCAACTTGGGTATATGAAGATCTTGATTAAATTTATGAATTTAATGTTGAAATTTTGTTATTAAATGTGTTGATTTTACATCATATTTTCTGATTTAAAAAAAAAAAAACTTTGATACTGTAGTACTGATGGTTACTATATTTTTTAATTGCCACGGTAATAGAATGTTCTCTTTAGAGCGCCTCCTGTTAGAGGTCACCTCGGAATATCCAGCAATTTGGTGAATGTATTGATCGGAAATTAAAATAATTCACCGTGACAAATGCACCACATGTTGATTACTGATGCAGTAGGATAAAAGTTAAAAAGTAAGTGTAGTGAAACTTTTTTGGGTATGTTTTCCAGGCAGTAATGCGCTAATATGATGTACCGGTATACAGTTGAGTTTGGTCTTCATGGGTTTATGATGGGACACGATCCATGGCGTAATATTTAATTCCAAACATGCAAATTCGGGTTGTATAACTTGGTGTAAATATATTGTCTCGCCCCCTGTTTTGATGCAGTGTCATAAACTCCCAGTACATGTAGGCGTTCAGTACGGACTATTTAAGTAATGGGTGTCATTTTTTAGAATTTAATTACACATACCTTTAAATGGCAATTATTCACTTTTTTTGGATCCTCATACATTCATATTCCTTTGTAAGGTTGTTATTTACACGCCTCAAGAAACACAAATGGCAAAATCAGTGTTAAAGTACGTGGACATTTTTTTAAATGAGGTCAACCTAAAGGTGTGATCCAGTACAAACCGGATTGAATGGTGTGCGCTGTGATGTCACGCGCTGCGATGCCACAATGAAAGCAGCATGTCTTGAAAGAAATTTGTACTACCCTGTTATTTGTTATGATAGATCCTCCATCCTCATTTCTTGACCCAATTTAGTACCTGACCACCATTGTAAAAGTCCATAGCAATCAATAATTTTCATCTGGAAGTTTTTTAAGACATTTAAGGTGCTAAGCATTGAACAATCAGGGTTGAATAGATTTTGCTTAAACTATATTCGTTCTAAATTTTAGAACAACAATTAATATTTAATTTAATTTGAGTAAATGCCTCTACATGACCACGACATACACGTTAGAGAGAATACATCTCGACAACATCATGAGCACAACATTTCTTTACACTGATCAACACTTGAGTTATACAGACATACAAATTTGTCGAAAATCTTATCATCAGTTGTGAATTGAAACAAAGAAATATACCATAAAAAACTCCATTTCACTAATTCTCTCTTTTCCAATCTGCAAGTCCTCATAAAAATCATTACTAACGGGTAAAATCAACTTCTGCCATATTAGGCAGCCAGTCAGCTACTGAACATGTGTTAGCAACATGACTTACAGCTGATAACTGCATCATTAACACTGTTTACAATATTGTACTGCATTATAAAGTTTCATTTGGGGCTGCCATTACTAATTTTCAGAGATGGTTCTTTGTTATTTTAATTTGTGTATATTTACAAGAAAAACATACTATTATGATATATTTCACAATTAAATCAGCATCCTCTACATTTTTTATTTATTTATATCAAAGTATTAAGATTTTCTGTTAGATTACAAGCAATTTTACTCAAACAGTAAATTTTAAATTGTCCCTTAAGAGAATCTTGATATTTAACTTATTTTGATGTATATAATTTTCTTAACTCATTAACCCCGGGAGATTTGTTTTATTTTCGCCTGAAATGGGGGTAGGAAACGCATTTTTGGGGTTACTTCTGAATGTAAGCAAAACACATATGCTTAAGAAAGTTTTTCGTTTAGCCGGATGCTTAGGTGTATCAGAAACATTGTTTTTGATTGGCTATTACGCTCGCGCATGTGCAGAAGGGTAAAAGTTGGACTTTTGTGTCCTGGCCCCTTTTTACTCCAAATCTCAAACTTATCCTACTTTTTGCAAAGGTTCATCTATCTGTGTGCAGTTTGGACCTGTATGCTTTAGATCTAAGGCCAAGAAGTCTTAAATCCAGACACAAACTCCAGTTCCAGAACTGGCAATTTTCGACCTAAAAAAAATCGGGTCTCAAAAAAAGCATTTTTTTTGTTGTATTTTTTAATGCGAGTAGAAAGTCGACATTATTTGGTATCATTGTAGAGCTACATCTATCTACTTTCCTGAATACCATCCACTTTAGTGTATCCTAAATGATGATCACGTTACAGAGCTCAGAAGTAGGGTACGACCTCATGACACGTAAACATGGCGCTAGGGGTTAATGAGTTAACTTGTAGATAATGGTAAGAAATGATAATAAATTGAAATTACAACTGTCTCCTGTAACTTTATGCCTTTTGTCGCTGATTATTTGCACTTCTGGAGAAATGAGTTATGAAGGATGCAAGGCAGTTTTGAAGTACCAAAACAGTACATTGAAGGATTGATGTTCTGCATATCCACATTGCCAGTTGACTTTTTAAGAACAGGTCATAAGCTAAATCTCATATTTTTTATTTACAAATTAACAATTTTATTTAAAATAAAAAATGAAATATTTATAGCCCAAATTATGACTCAGTGGATTGTGTCCAGGTCCAGTATTAATAAAATTAATCTTTTATCCAATATGTCATGATTAAACATGTGAAAAAAGGACTTCTATCATGAAAACTGTTGCTGAATTTCAGCTGTAACATATTTTTAAGGTTGCCATTTTATATTGTGCAACAACTGTGGTAAAGCAAAATAAGATGAGTTAATACTCGTATAAAGTTTAACAGGATTTCATCAGTATTTTACACATCTGATGTGAAATATGCAAACACAGAAGATTAAGGTGAATAATTTTGAACATTATAATTTTGAACTTTCAACATTCACTTCTTCATATTTTTACCAACTTTGCTCTATTCTGCATTTTGCCCAAATTTCAGTTTAGCATGGACCCTGAATAATTAGCCTATGTTACTTGAACTCTTTATATTCCTTGCTACATTCATTATAGTAATTTCTCTCCCAAAGTCAGTATAGTAAAGCTCTGATTGGAAATGAGGCAGAATTTTAGCCTCATCACAGGCCAAGTAAAATCCCTGGACTTTGACTTTAATGTGACAGTCAAGAGATATGGTATAGTGAAGAAAAAAAAAAAATCTATTATTTAAATTGAAAGACGGTAATGTGCTTTGTCATGAAAACATGATATAAATTAGGGAAATAAAAAAATACTATGTAAACATATATACTTTCTTTTATATTTCATTGTTTTTTTAATCTTTTATATTTCATTGTTTTTCTTCATTTTTATGATGATAATGTGCGTTTTTGAAAACATTTTGTTATGCTGATGTGTGCTTACCTTGATGCTATCAAATTCCTGGGGAGATCCTTCCAGTCCATTGCTAGAGCCTGGTACATTATCATTGGATGTTATCATTATCTCTTGAGGCTTCATTCAAGAACATTCCAATTCAGTGGTGGTTTTTTATGTTTTATTAAAATGTTATTAAGAAAATATGTCTTTAGGCAAGTCATTAATTTAACTGTCTAACATAATCATCACAAATCATTCAACATTTCCAGAAAAAAATGTTTTAAATTGTAATTAGAATTTTAATAAACTTAACAAATAAAGATAAGGGTCAGACTCCCTAAATCTTGATGTCAGACAAAAAATTTTGATTGTGGCTATTTTTTAAAGTGTTTTATTATTGAAACATTCCACCAAATTTTAAGTTTGATTTGAGAAGTTTTCCATCAGTTTCTAAAACCAAATGATAGTCAAACCCTTGATCACTTTGATTATTTAAATAAAAACACAACTTGCCAAGTAAAATGTTTATTTTTTATAAAGGAAATAGAATTGAACCACATAAAATATTTCTCAGCTTGGTTTTTACTGTGCAATATCAGTATATCATTGCAAATATGGACACTCGTTGTATATTTACAATGAATTTTAGTGTGCATTGGTGCTACTGTAATTATTTATCAGTCCATTTATCTGTTCAAAGCACAACTTTGCCTTTTTTGCTGTAAAAAAGAAAAAATACACTGTTTGGTTATTTATTTGTTTCCATTTAAGGAATTGAATGTCTGCCAAAGGTGTTGTCACTAAAAACGGATATTATTTTAAGATTTGTTTCAATTCAGCTTTTATGAAGTAAATTCAGTTTGGCTGAAAATATGTTTGCAATTGTTTTTCAGATGGAAAGCAGAAACATTGATTTTAGTTCAGATGTTACTGGTACACTGTATGTATTATAACTGAGATTTTGCCAAACCAGAAGTCAGAGACATGGAGCTTGGTGACCAGTCCCTTCTGTCTCTAGGTATAGACTTGGGTACAACATCGATCAAGGTGACCCTAATTGATAAAGTGTCACATGAGGTTGAATACACAGTGTCAGAGCCAAGTCATGCTGATCTACCCAGTGATATTGGAAGCAATGGTTTTGAGCAGAGTCCAGGGCTCATTTTTGCTGCCTTACAGAAGTGCCTGTTACAGGTCCCCCCAAAATTGATCAGCAATGTACGCTGCATTGGAATTTCTGGACAAATGCATGGTCTTGTGCTTTGGAAAGCAGATAATGGTTGTGGTTTTTTTTATGAACAGTTTGTGACACAAAACACCAGCAATTTGTACACATGGCAAGACCAAAGATGTACATCCGATTTCATTTCAGCACTTCCAAAACCAGACTCACATCAGCATCTTGCAACAGGTTTTGGATGTGTGACACTCTTTTGGTTGGCTAAACATCAGCCTGAAGTTTTATGTAAGTATGACTGTGCGGGTAGTATAATGGATCTTCTAGTCACCATTCTGTGTGGATTAGACCATCCAACCATGTCCAGCCAAATAGCTGCTAGCTGGGGATATTTTAATACAAGTACCAGATCATGGAACTCCGAGATGTAAGTTAGATGTAGAAACGTTTCCTTGAATATAAATTGCATGTGATATTCGTATGATATTAAAATTTCTAAACACATTTTAAGTTGAAATTCTGCTAAAAAAAATAACCATTGTTATCTCTACTGTTCATAGACCAGGAGAGCTTATGGGATGGCCTGTTGCCCATTGTCCATTGTTAGTCCAACGGTTAGCATAAGTTTGTTAGTACTACTCCTCCTAAACTACATGGAGGGTTGCTGTGAAACTTTACACACAAATTCATCCCAAGGTCTAGTTGGACCTAAATGAAAATGGTGCTGCACAGACATCCAATATGGCCATTACAGCAGCCATCTTGAAAATCTTATCATTACTCCTCCTGGATGGATCGTCATATCACTAAAGGACTTCCTATGATGTCCTGTTGGTCCTAAATGAAAATGGTGCTGATCTGATGTCAATTATGGCCACCACAGCAGCCATCTTGAAAATCTTATCACTACTTCTCCTGAATGGATAGCCATATCAACATGTCATTTTTACCAGAAGACTTCTTATGACGTTTAGTTGGTTCTTGTTGAAAATGGTTCCACATGGACATCTAATATGGCCTGTACAGCAGCCATCTTGAAAAGCTTGTTATATAGCTACTCATCAAGAGTGGATGGTCATATGAACATGGGAGTTTCACTTAAAGACTTCTTATGATGTCTAGTTGGTCCTAAATGAAAATGATGCTGATCTGACATCCAATATATGGCTGTCATGGCAGCCATCTTGAAAATCTTATTATCGTTTCTCCTCCTGAACAGAAAGTCATATCGACATGGGGTTTTCACCTGAAGACTTATTTTGATGTCTGGTTGGTCCTAAATGAAAATGGTTTCACTCAGGAATCCAGTGTGGCCTCCCCAGCAGCCATCTTGAAAATCTTGTTATTGCTACTCCTCCTGAATGGATGGTCATATCAGTATCAGGTTTTCACTAAAAGACTTCATATGATGTCTAGTAGGTACTAAATGAAAATGGTACTGATCTGACATCCAGCATTGCTACCATAGCAGTCAGCTTGAAAGTTTTGATATTGCTATTTCTCCTAAATGGAAAGTCCTATCAAAATGGGATTTTCAACAGAAGACTAATTATGATATCTAGTTGGTCATGAACGAAAATAATGCCGATCTGACCTCAAATATGGCTGTCACAATGAACATATTAAAATTCTTGCCACTAATTCTCCTGAATGGATTGTCATATCCAAATGTGGTTTTCACCATAAGTCTTCTAATAGTGTCCAGTTTGCCCTAAATGAAAATGGTGCCAATCTTACATCAAGTATGCCTGCCATAGTGGCTAATTTGAAAATGTTATCGCTCAAGAATATCAGAGATGGTTCAACACTCTGCAGTTAAAGAGACGAAATGGTCTTATCTTGAATTCTTGGAGATTCTTTTTGGCCAGTAGAGCATCAGTCCTTTCTAGGGACTTTTTTTTTCTTATATGTCAGACTTAATATTTGGGTACTTAGTTGACATACAGTATACTGCTTTTAAAATGTATAATGCCCTACTATAGGTACTGGTTTGCTGTATATGTTGCTGACATAACAAGTCAGTGTTTATATATCCCCAAATGCTTACAATCATTAAAGTTTACATTATGGCCCATATAGAGTTCTCTATAAGTGCTTCCAGCGTATTCTAGACCCACAGCTACTAGTCATGGACTCCCAGTGTTCTTGGACTGTGCATTCTGTGGACCCTTATTAATTACTCGTGTATGGAAAGTTTTCTGAAACTTTGAATCCTGTGATTGTACATTTTCCCCTACAGGTTATCAGATAAAAGTCATAGCCAACAAGACAGATAAATTACACAAACAGTAATAAAGAATTTTAATAATAGTAATACAATAATGCCCCTTCAGGATCACCTCAGTTGTGTCCCTCCATTTTTAGAGTCAGATCTTAGCCTAGAAATCTCTTTGCCTCATGGGTGGTCTATTCATTGTGACTGCAAACTCTCTTGCCTTGCACCAACTGTTAATGAGAACCCTGCAAATCACCTTTTTATCCTAGTGGCATCTGAAACATTGCCTACCAGACCCAGTGATCAAAGTTTTGGTCTTTATGGAGTTACATCAGCAAATGGAGGAATACCTCTAACACCTGGCAGGTATCTTGCTGAACAGTCAACTGCCAGAAATTACTATCAGCACAACAGCCAGCATGACTTGCTACAGTACTCACCTCCTGCCATGCTTTCAAGTGAACGTGATTTGGCTACTTCATGTGTCTTTACACATACATGTATCAAGTCCCAGGAGATGAAAGACTTTAGTGAATACCTTTCAGTTACAGAAGATGTTATCAGGAAAGGGTGCTCTCATTCTTCCTGTCACCTCAACTGCCATAATTATCTAAGTTGGCATGGGAGAACCAAGTCCCCAGATCTTTGCTTTTCCTGTTTGGGATTTTCTCAAGTTGTGTCATCATCAACAACTAAACATTCAAGTCCACCACACCAAAGACAGGCTAGAGCTTCTAGTGGACTCAGCGTCCTGACAGAATCGGTCATTTGACACTGCATTGTCCTTTCATCCGTTGGTTTTCAGTTAACTCTGTACCCTTTGGGGTCAACCCTTGCAAACACCTTTGCACCCGATCCTTGTTTCATCAGCCACAAACCAGAAAGCCTTGGCAGCTGATGCCCTTTCCCTGAATTGGAACAGTCTCAATAAACATGTTTTTCCTCCTATCCATCAGAATCCTAAAGTCTTGCAAAAAGCAAGGGAAACTGAGTGCCAACAAATCCTGATTGCTTCCCTCACACATAAAAAATGGATAGACTATCTCCTCAATCTCTCAGTCTAGCAATAGAGACTTCTAGGTCAGTCCTGGCTTCTCCATGCCTGCCAAAATAGCTGTGCCTGCATGTTTTCCATCTGAACCTAGAATCACTAAGCCTGTGTACCTGGCTCATATCAAACAGCCTGTGTGAAAGAAATATTTATCCGTACAAGCGATGGCAAGAATTGCTCAGGTAACAAAACCACCACATTTAAAGCCTATGAAAAAAATGGAGAGCTTCTCCTAGTGGTGGGAGCAGAGACACATGTCACCTTCAAAAGCCTCTGTACCACACTTAGCTAACTTCTTTCTTTGGCTTTAGGAGCCGTTAGCTCCAATAACAATCACAATGGCTACCATTTTGTTTCAGACAAGTGTTGCTATCATGAAAGGGAGGAGGATATAGACCAGAATAAAACCTCTCCAAACATCTAGCCAAATTTACCTTGTCTTGACTGAAGGTCATGGCCCTTTGTCCGAATGTTATCTTTGGTACTGTGGGTTCTGACTAAGCAGACAGAAGTAACATAAAATGTCCCTTTACAGCTCAGCCAAAGTGCAGCACTGTAATATGCAATCATAATATGGACACACCCTCCTGGGTCCTCCCCAAGATACATCCTGGAATCCTGGAACAGCATGCACATTTACTGATGACTGGTGGAATTTGGCACCAGTCCCTCTTCACTGGTGAACATATTCCTTAGTGGGGGGGGGGGGGGGGGGTAATTATTTTCTAAGAAACATATTTTGCTCTAAAAATTTGTTTCTGCACAATAACTCCCATTAGTTATTTTGTGACTTCGTCCCAATTTGGTATGCAGTTCTATATTGATGGCACCTTTAATGAGTTTGATTGTCAGCCTTTTCTATATTCTCATCTAGTAAGAGTTATAGCCCATGATTGTCAGACCCACCACTTTCTTTCCCACACACTAAATCCCTTGATTGTTATTTGATTTCAATCAAATTTAGTGTGCTGTTTGATATTGTCAGGACCTTGACGGAGTACAATTTTCAGCATTCTGCATCATCATTTGGTGTTGTCAGGACCTTGACGGAGTACAATTTTCAGCATTCTGCATCATCATTTAGTGTTGTCAGGACCTTCACGGAGTGCGATTTTCAGCATTCTGCATCATCATTTAATGTTGTCAGGACCTTGACAGAGTACGATTTTCAGCATTCTGCATCATCATTTAGTGGAGTTATAGCCCCTAATAATATGTGCTATAACAAAGATACTTATTGTGGTTCTATTCCTCCTCCCAAGTGTTTTATTTCTACAGAGGCATAAAATGAGGATTATAATTATTATATAGCACTAGCTTAAATTTTCGCCCTAATATATTTCAAGAAATGAAGGGGTATGGGTATGTGCTATATATGGCCAATACATTTTTCTGCATCCAAGTTGAGGCTTGTATATTATGGAAATTGTTGATAGTTTCAAAAGTCATACAAACTTCACTACCGGCAATTAATTGAAAAAATTAACTTAGACACAATTAATTTGTATCAAATAGGGATGATACAAATTCAATCCATTTTTATCAGATACAAAATTAAGAAGTACAAGAAATCACCTGCACTCTATGTTATGCACGTTGTTTTTGTTGTAATTATGCCTAAGGCTGCACGAGGACATCTCAAATACCAAGTGATTACAGCAATACAGCATGGGTCATATACATTCTCCAACATTTTGAGCACTAGTCTGTGTTCTGTTGCAAAATGTTCCATGACTAACATCAAATAAATAAGTTTTTATTATTCTCTTTGTGAAATATTTTTGATCTTTTCATGATACCCTAAAGGCATGAAATTTGATGGTTGCAACAAAATTACAAATCGTGGCAAACTGCCCGATTACCAATTTCAGGTCAGTAAGTTAAAAAGAAAACAAATATCTGTAGCAATTTATTCAACTTTTGTTATGAAATGGAAATAATTCATTGTACTTAAAAACATCCATAAATTATATATATTTCACCGATATACCCAATCATTGCTTCATGAAAGAGATAGCTCACAACATCTGGAATGGCTTGTTGCAGCATTGACTCTGACTCAGACTTGTATTCCTAGCACTGGCACTGAAGAATGAATGGTATTTATCCAGTACTGGCTTCCCAGAAGTATTGTGGACCAAAACCAGACAGCTCCAGCACTAGCTGTGGCTCTGTCACTACCTGGATGATGCTTCAGACCCAGATGTTTGGTACATGTACCATTCATTGACCATCAGTGATTTTCTCAGTGATCATCTGGAAATAATAATGTCACAACTTGACTGGATCCCCAGTCTAGTTCACTTTCCTTCTCTGCCTGCCTTGCCAGCTTCATCAGAAGCATAACTATTCTTCTGTGTTTGAGGACTTATGCTCTCAAGAGCCATCTTCCATACTCAATCCAATAATGTCTAGAGAGGACTCATCTTTCTGCACATTGTTGATGACTTAAAAGTTTCTGCATCCATTGATCTGTTGGCCAAGAAAGACCAGCTTGACAAACAACTACACAGTCTGGTCAAGGGGCTGATTTATTACATTGTTTAGATAGAAAGCTGCAAGGCCCAAGAATCAACAGACCTTTCTTTTCACAGCAAAGACTCCCATACAATTTTAACATGGCTTTCTTTAAGATGCATATGCCTGTATTTAAGACTGAGGTCCCAGCTAGTAATAGAGATGTTGTCCCAACTTATGACAGAGATGTTACAGGCCTGGGAATGTCAAAACCCACATTGGTTCATATGGACCATAGGTCCTTTCATGACACACAACTGGTTTGAAATGTCATTGCAGTAGGATCCATGCTCAACTAAGTATCCATGGCTGTATTTCAGCTATCTGAACATAGCCTAGCCTTGTTTGTTGATAAACCAGCTGGTCATGCTTGGGTGTAATTCTTATGGATGGTGCAATTTCATAGCAGCAACAGTGAATTTACAGCTTGCAGAGATTCCTTTCTCGCCACATCTACCTTTCTTAAGGAACATCATAAAGCCACTATCACAGCCACTGTTCTCCAACCTGCTCTTCCATGGTTGTGTAGAGGAAGTTAGGTACAGGCTGCCAAAGAGGTAAACCTTGCACAGCTCCAATATCTGGGAGCTCAGGCCTCATTTTAGAGTGGAGATCAGAAACAGGAAGGACCTCCACCCTACCCCCCAGTTTCTCTCCACATCAGCCTCCATCCTGTTGAAAATGACACCATGAGCTCATGTTGCCCTTTTCACACATTCCAATTTGGGAGACTCAAACAATTCACCCTGGAATGGGAAAGACTTGGCCACAATGATATGTGGGTCTTATAAATCATCGCAGAGGGCCTCCAGATCATGTTCAGTGCTCCCAAAGAGACCCATTCACATTCTGCAGCAATGGCTCGATAATCTCCTCACAAAAAAGGTGGTAGAGATTGTTCAAAACATCAACTCACTGGATTTTATTCAGACTGTTCTTGGTGTCAAAGGCCAACAGCGCACTTCGATCAGTTGTAGATCAGAGGTCTCTCAATCTTTTTATTCGGCACCATGGTTCTGAATGGAGACACTGAGACTGGTTCTTAGCACCATAGAGGAGGGAGATTTTGCATTTCAGAAATACTGTATACCAATTCAGGTTGCTTCCATTTGGTCTGAACAACAGTCATTGGTCTTCACAAGAATTATGGACAAGTTTTGTTGTACTTCAGAACCACGTCCACGTCCATGACTTCCAGCTACCTGGATGACATTTTGCAAGAGTACCAGGCAAGTCAAGAAATCGATGTGGTTTAGCCCCTTCAGGAATGCTCTTTACACATCATTCTCCTGGAGATGAAGGCCACAGTGGATGTATTTCAGTCATAGCAGGAGTCCTATAAAGTTGTTTTCATCCTATCTGACTCCTCTGCTGTGGAAAATTACATCAGAATGCATGGGGAAACCAAATCCACAGACCTTTGTCATCATCAACAAATCCACCTCCAAGTTCACCTCATCCTGGATACATTCTGTCATGGCAGACTCAAAGTCCAGATGGAATCAATTAATTCAAACCAAGGATTTTTCCATCCCTTGGTACTCAGATAAATCTGAACCCACTGGGGTCTAACACACATGGATCTATGTGTGACAAGAGGTAATGCAAATTGCTACCTGCCTTTGTCTCTCCAGTTCTAGATCTGAATGTCTGGGCAGTTGACATTCTTTCCATTGACTGGAACAGTCTTAATGCATATGCCTTCCCTCAAATCCCTCAGATCCTTAAAGTCTTGCAGAAAGTGAGGGAATCAGAATGCTGTCTGGTCCTGATTGCTCCCCTCAAGTGGGAAAAATCATGGATAAATGAACTATTAAACTTATCAGTAGAAATTCCCAGTAAAATCTTGGTCTTTCATCATTTACTCAAGCAACTAAAATGTAGGTGTTTTAGTATGGTTTATATATTAATCATGTTTAAAGGATTTCACACGTGTTACTGTTATTTGTTATTTTATATACATTATACAGGATTTTAACATTGTTACAACATATATTTTATCTTGTTTTACTTTATGTTTACATTTATTTGGAAGGGTTTGTTTTCCAAAATTTGTGTGCTTTTCATTTGTTCATTTTTCAAACTTTATCTATGGTTGGCACTACATAGCCACTTTTGTACTTAGTCGCTAGAGATCACTACTACATACATACATACTCATCTGAACCCAGAATTGTTGAACCTGCATGCTTGGTTCATAACAGTCAAGCTGTCAGGTAAAAACAATTCTCAGAACAAGTGGTGGACAGAATCGCTCATGCAAGATGGCCCACCACTTTGAAAATATGTAGAAGAAAGTGGAGAGTTTTTTCTTAATGGCGCAAGTAGAACCACATCACTCTATTAAAAGCCTTGATATCACAGATTGCAAACTTTCTCCTTTGGCTTATTGAAAAGAACAAGTTAGCCCAAACTATAAAAGTCAGCCAGTTTGTATCACCATGGAAGGGAGGACATAAGGCACACAAAGACCTCTCCAATCTTCTGGTAATTTTTGATTTGTCTCGAATGAAGGCTTTGGCCCTGGTTCCAGAATGGAATCTACCATGGGTTCTGACATGGCTGAATAAAGCAACTTTAAAACTTATGTCTAGAACCTCTTTAACTCGCCTCTAGTATAAAAGCTGCTTCCTAGTCATTTTAGCTACAGCAGCAGAATCAGTGACATAAACACGGTGTCAGTTGATCCAAACTACCATATATACTCGAGTATAAGCCGGGTCCAAATGCAAACAACATAGGGTCTGTGTTGTTTGTTCTACTGATTAGTCCTTACAAACTGCATAGACCCAGATCTGCCGGTGCATTATGCGACGGCAGATCTGGGTCTATGCAGTTTGCAGTTGGTATCAGTTTTACATGAGTATATATGGCAGCTACAGTTCAAACCATCACAATGGTTCAATTTCACTTGGTGGTTTCTGCTTTCATTACTAAGAACACACTTCTTAACATGGGGAATCAGTCCTTTGTTGTGAAACTTCTTTTCTCTTTGGACCCAGGACTCCATGAGGGCTTTGAAGTGCTTCTTGAAGTGAACTGAGCTAATGATAAGAGGGAGATCTCATTTATTTTTACCACTGAAACAAGGAAAGAAAGATATCTCAGCTCAAGCTCTGTTGTCCTGGGTATAACGAGTTATTCACTCTGTGTATTAACGTATCTTGTCTATATCACCATTGTCACCTAGCTCTTTCCTCTGCAAAATTACATTCCCCTACTTCCAACAAAAAGCTGGGGACATCATTTCCTGGAATTGACCATTTATACTTGCTTATGAGTTTGGTCCAACTGCAAACTGCGTAGACTCAGATCTGCCATTACATAATGCACAGGCAAATCTTGGTCTATGCAGTTTGTTAGGAGTAATCAGTAGAATGAACAACATATACCCTGATCTATCAGTACATTATACAACAGCAGATTAGGGTCTGCAATGGTCTGCAGTTGGACCCAACTTATGAGTGAGTATAGACAGTACTGGTTTTCCTAAGTTTGAGCTCAGTTAATTAATATCATGTGTTAAAGGTATGGCATATTATAGGTAAATACATTTTGCTGCAGTCTTTATCAGAAATGTGAAACAGACCCAAATCATATACATTGATGTGGGATGAGAAATCCCACCCTTTGGTTCAGCATTCATGAGCAGGAACTCATCAAAGACTTGCTTCACCTTTTGAACCGTAGAGGGTGGTAGGAACTTAAAATCTCACACTATGCATATCAGTGATTCTATTATTCTTATAAGTTTTCATTTCATTACAGTCTCAAGGAAGCTGGTTTTCCAGTGCACCTGTTGCCATGGGTAGTTGAGTCTGGAACTGAGGCAGGGGCCCTCCAGTTTGACTGGTGTGGGATTCCAGCAGGTACCCCTATAATGGCTGCTCTGGGAGATCTACAGTGCTCAATACTGTCCTGTATCAAAGAGGAGAATGATGCAGGTATACTTAGCAGAGCTTGGAGTTCACTTAGCCCGACCTCTACATTCTGGGCCCGCAAAAGTAGTCTTGGACCCACATTTTTCTGTGGCTGTGCATCCTAAGGACTCTTAGTAAGCCCTTTCTCAACATGCTAGGCTCTCAAACATAGTCTTGGACCTGAATTTTTTCTATAGTTGTGCATCCTTTTGAGTCCCAATCAGTCATACCTCTTGATACTGGGCTTTCAAAAACAGTTTGGGAATTGCAATTGTCAGTGGCTGTGTGGCCTGTGAACCCTCAGTAAGCCCTTACTGTACATCCTGGAACCTTTAAAATAGCCTTGGACACCATTTTTATAACAGTGCATCCTGCAGATGTTCATAAAATATATTTACTTCCGGATCCCCTTTTTGTATTAAGCTCTTACTCCTGTCCCCCCTGTGGGTTCAGGGTTATAGAATAGGCCCAGTGTGTCCTTGCTGGATGTTGTAAGAGGTGCCTGAGTGGAGGAAACCTGTTTGTCGTGGGTTGCGTCCTGTGTCGTTGGAGGAGAGGATCCTGGTAGTTGAGTAGAGGAGAGGCTGATGGTTGCTGCTTCAGTGCAACACACTACTTTGGCCCTAAATTCAGCTAGACAAGTTGTCAGAAGGGCCCGGCCTGATTAATCGGCTAATCACACCAAGCTTCAGGAGCAATGTTAAAGATGTTCAGTTAAACTGTTTTGTCTACAGTCTAAAAGTGACCTTAGTAATTCATCAACATGGTGTTGTTCACCAAACCTTACAAAGGACATAGCCTCTGAGAGCAGTGGCAGGGGTCAGTTGAGTAAAGTTTCTACTTTGCTCGAGTATATCACCCTGTGTAGTACTGACATGAGAAATGCAATAAATGAGCATAAATCTCTGAACCCTTGTTGGGCTCCGAGGTGGGTGGGAAGCACAGGTGACAAAATAATCCGACATTATGGGAAAAATCATCCAAAACAAACACAATCTTTGCCTTTTTAATGATAAGTTGTATACCTACCTGCATCCTGCCACAGGATCCCACGCATCCATAGATTTGACTATCTGCAGTCCATCACTTTTATTTGACTTATGGGGTAGTGACCTCTTTCCAATGTATTTAAGATATTCACAAATCTCAAGAGCTCAGGCAGAGATAGAAATTGAATAAGACAGATTGGAAAATGTTTCAATACCTCTGCAAGTCAGCTTGACAGCTGATCATTTTGACAATGAATTGGATTCAATACTCCTTATTTACAAAGATACTCCAGGATGTTGCTATGGATACAATTCCAAAATCTTTAGCAATTATTATGAAAACTTCCACTGTGTCAAAAACTTGAGAGTAAAGGTTCCTCTAAATTTGAAATCTGCTAATGCTGAAGATTACAATAAACCTTTCAGTCTCAGAGAGTTACATAGACTCTCTTGATTGAGTCCATAACACTTTAGCAGGACCAAATGATATCCACTATCAACTTCTGAAATACTTACCTGACAGCTCTAAATACACTGCTAAACATTTTCAATAAAATTTGGGAAACTGGCGACTTCCAGCAGTCTTGGCAAGAAGCAACAGTGAGCACCTAAACCTGGAAAGTACCAAATCGACCTTTCCAACTATTGTCCCATATCATTAGCAAGCTGTGTTTGCAAAACCATGGAATGGAGGATAAATGATAGACTACTCTGGTGTCTCGAGTCCAAGAAACTACTATCAGACATTCAGTGTGGATTCAGATGCCAGGGAAGCACAATTGATCATCTTGTCAGGCTTGAATCATTTATTAGAGAGGTTTTTATAAAGAAAGAACATATATATGCCATCTCTTTTTACTTAGAGAAAGCTTATGACACCATATGGAAGTATGGCATGATGAATGACCTATTCAACCTAGGTATAAGGGACAGCCTACCTAACTTTATCTCCAATTTTTTAAAAGATAGAAACTTTAGAGTAAAGTTAGGCAGTACCCTTTATAAAAGCTATCAAGGTAGGCGGTACCCTTTATAAAAGTTATCAAGGTCAGCAGTATCCTTTATAAAAGCTATCAAGGTAGGCAGTATCCTTTATAAAAGTTATCAAGGTCGGCAGTATCCTTTATAAAAGCTATCAAGGTAGGCAGTACCCTCTATAAAAGTTATCAAGGTCGGCAGTATCCTTTATAAAAGCTATCAAGGTCGGCAGTACCCTTTATAAAAGCTATCAAGGTAGGCAGTACCCTTTATAAAAGCTATCAAGGTAGGCAGTACCCTTTATAAAAGCTATCATCGGAATATGGGTGTACCTCAGGGCAGCATATTATCCGTCACCTTATTCAACATCAAAATTAACAGCATAGTGAAGTGCCTGAATCCAGGAACTGACTGCTCATTATATGTTGATGACTTTTTGATCTGCTTTAGATCAAAGAGTATGGATACTATTGAATGTCAACTACAGATAAGCTTAAACAGAGTTCAGAAATGGGCAGAGAAATACAGGTTCAGATTTTCAAAATCAAGAACTAACTGTATGCACTTCTGTTGATTACATCATATTCTTGATGACCCAAAGCTCTATCTTGGTTGTCATATTCCTGTTGTGGAGGAGACCAGATATTTAGGGCTTCCTTTTGACTGTAAACTAATTTTTCTTCCACATATTAGATACCTCATCGGCTAATGTAAAAAAGCCTTGGATTTAATATGAATCGTGGTAAACACAGACTGGGGAGCAGATTAGAAGGTCTTGCTCTGGTTATACAGGCCATTAGTAAGATCGAAACTTGACTATGGCTTGATTGTGATTGGATTAGCTTGTAAATGTTACCTGCAGATGCTTGATCTGATACACAATCAAGGACTTGGACTTTGTCAGGGTGCATTTAGAACTTACCCTTCAGAAAGCCTCTATGGTGAGGCAAATGAGCCATTGCTTTATATCAGATGAATGAAAATTGGTTCTTCAGTATGCCACCAAACTATATTCTAATCCATTTAACCCCACATATGATGTTGTGGTTAGGCCTAAATACCAAAGTTCGTATGTTCAAAAACCAAACTTCATTCCACCTTTTGGCATACGAATTAGTCCTCACTTGGAAACAGCAAAAATCAGTGTTGGAAATATTGCAAAATTTCTGTATTCCCAAATCACCACCTTGGTTATCAAAACCTTCTACATTAATATTTGACCTTTGTGAATTCAAAAAATCCTGGACAAAATCTCTCCTTTTTCAGCGTAAATTCGGTGAAATCAGAGCCTTCTACCATATCCATATGTCCCTGTATTCAGATGGTTTGATAGATAGAGACAAAGTTGGAGCTGCCATTGCAACACCCAATGGCACCATTTTGAGCCAGTTACTAGATAAAGTCTCAGTTTTTGCTGCAGAAATTACAGCGATACTCAAAGATTTGAACTATGTTGAAACATCTAAAAAAAACTAATTTCATCATCTTTTCGGATTCCCTTTCCACATTGAAAGTATTGCAGAATATTAAATCTGACAACCCGTTAATATCCCAGATATGACAGAAACATCATGTTCTCACAATCTGGGAAAAATATTCTGTATTGTTGACAGTCTTGTCACATTGGTATAAAGGGTAATGAAAGGGCAGATAAAGTAGCCAAAACTGCCCTGCAGTCACCTTTTTCCATATTCTGTACTGTTGGCTGCCTAGTCACATTGGTATGAAGGGTAATGAAAGGGCAGATAACACAGCCAAAGCTGCCCTGCAGTCACCCATTTCCGAATGGAAGATTCCATGTACTGACTACAAAATATTGTATAAATCAACATGTTCATCATATTTGCCAAAATAGATGGAATGAAAACTCCACAAACTTAAGAACATTAAACCCACTATTGGAGAGTGTCATCCCTCATATATAATAAATTGGAGAGATAGATGCGGTATTGTGCCAGTCATGTATTGGACACACATACCTGGCTCGTGTATACCTCCTGAAGGGTCCACTGGCAGTGGAGTACATTCGTGTTGATTGGTCAATTTCCACCCTCTGAGATAGAAGTATTTTGACGTGAACTGCTTGAAGAAACTCTACGAGATGTACCACACAAAAAAATCTTGGACATTTTAAGGGAATGTGGTTGATGCAAAACAATTTAAATCATATCGGATTTTACATGTGTTACCTTTATCTGTTATTCTATATATACATATTACAGAATTTTAACATCTTTACATTTTATATTTTATCTTGTTGTACCTAATGTTTACATTTATTTGGAAGGGTTTATCTTTCTTTACTTGTATGCAATTCATTTTAACATTTTTTGAACTTTACCTTTAGGTGGCACTATATAGCCACTTTTGTACTGAGGTACCAAAAAGCACTACTATGTACGTACATACACCTTATTCCTGTGGATGTAAATTATTCTCTAGCTACAGTGTACATTTCCCTGCCTGGCTCCTTTAGCCTCTCCCTTGGATGCTGGGGCATCACAAGTGGACATTTCCATAGGTGCATATGTGCCTGGGCCCTCCTTCCAGTTAAGATGCTGTGGGTGTTTGAACTAATTTAGATTGCATATCACCATAGCCTCACATGCTGATCTTTTCTTGGTAGCCTCCTTCAGTCTTCTAAAGGAGGAATCTCGGTTTTCAGACACGCTACAGCGCTTGGTGGACATGGTTGCCAAAGCCTTTGGGCATGCCTTATTCATGTCCATGGAGCTGTCAACAGAGCACCAACCTCCACAGGGATACTGCTCTGGACACTTTTAAGGTCTTACTGGAGCACAGTAAGAACCATCCTCGGGCTTATCCTTTGGAGGACTCATTCCCTCTGTGGCATCTCAAGACCTGAAGGACCAACTACACTGGTCCATCATATCCAATCCTGGCCTGTCGAAACTGGCAGATAAGTGCATTAATTCCCCCCCCCCCCGGCTGTCACAGTGAAGTTCTTTGAAGGGATGCAGGCCCAGTCCAGGAAGCAACCCCAATTTAAACCTCCCTTTTGCCCATCGGTTGCTAGATGAGGTTCAGGGAGGAAGTTTTTGGGCCCCTCTCCCTTTCCTAAGGAGGGGGGGATTGCTGTAGGGACTTGCTCCCTCTCCTGCAGTGCATCACTCTTCCAACAATTCCCATAGATGCTTGACTAACCCTTTTTTCAGAGGTCTGGTCAAGCATAACTGATGATTGGTGGGTCCTGTATAATAAACGAAGGATACTGGGTTCAGTTCTGAGAATATCTCCTCTGGCAAGGAGCCCCACGCTTTTTCACCAGTCAAATCTGGTGTGATTAAGGGAAGAAGCAAACTTCATTCTACAGAATGGCACAGTAGAGTGGGTGTTAAACAATCGGTTTCCAGCCTTCTACTCTCTGATTTTCATGGTATCCAAAAATGTTTTGGCTGATTATTGACCTTTCTGCCTTAAACAAGTTTCTTCAGGAGGAACCTTTCAAGATGGAGACCACAGCCTCAGCCAGGAATGCCATAAGCCTGGTGACTGGGCAGTCTACATTGACCTCTAGGATGTGTACCTTCACAACCCATTTTTTCATCTTCACAGGAAGTACCTCTGGTTTTGTCTGGACCGGGAGGTTTTCCAATTTTGTACTCTCCCGTTCAGCCTAGCCTCTGCACTCAGAACCTTTATCAGAGTAATGGGAGTAGTCACCTAAGGTCACTGGGGATCTCTATCTTGGTGACTGGTTGATCCAGAGTCCCTCAGGTAATATCTGTCCCACTGTTGGTCCATTGTGACCCAACTGGGACTTATTCCAACCTCGAGAAATCAGAGGTAGTTCAGTCTCAGGATTTCGTATACATGGTAATGAATTTCCTCACAAACGGGATTAGTCCATGTCCCAGTGGACAGAACAGGCAGAATCCTGACCCTTTTTTTGGTGCTAAGAGCCAGGATTTCGTTGTCAGATTGCCTATATCTATCCGTTCTGAGGACCTTGAACTCTGCTGCAGAGTTGGTTTCCCTAGGAAGACTGCACTTGTGCCCCCTCCAGTTTCTCCTTCTGGCAAACTGGAAACCTGACAGGGATCTCCTGACAGCTCAGATTTCTCTAGGATTGGAATTTCACCACCACTTGAATTGGTGGGCAAATTGGGACCGGTTCCTGACCGGAGTCCCCATACATGCCCCCCAAACCCCACACTCCCATCTGTTCATGGATGTGTCAGATTTAGGGTTGGGAGTTTACTTAAAGCTGGAAAGGCCTGTTCTCCAGGGTTTATGGTCCCGGGAAGAATCTACCCTACACATAAACAATTTGGAAATGAGAGTGTTTTTTTTTTTCAAGCCCTACAAGGGTGCATCAACCAGGTAAGGAGTCGCTGTGTGATAGTTTCTTCCGACAACACGCCAGTGGTAACGTACCTCATGTGACAAGCAGGCACACCTGCCCCTTCTCTTTGCACTAAGGTTTTGAACATCCTTCGCTGGGCAACCTCGGAAGAGATTACCCTGCAAGTTTGTCATATTCCTGGCAAAAAGAATATTTTGGTGGACCTTCTGTCTAAGAGAGGCAAGATAGTCCTCATGGAATGGTCTCTGCACCAATCTGTGGCAGAGTCCCTGTTCAGACTGTGAGAGAGACCCTTGGTGGACTTGTTCATGACAAAACTAAACAACAAGCTCCCATTTTATGTTTCCCCAGTCCCAGACCAGAGGGTCTGGGCAATGAATGCCTTCAGCCTGAAGTGGTATCGTCTGTTTGCTTATGTCTTCCCACCATTCATTATGATTCCACAAGTGCTCCAAAAGGTCAGGCTGTCTACTGCTCAGCTCATTCTGATAGCCCCTCTTTGGCCCCAATGATCATGGTTCAGTGATCTTCGGAACCTGTTCTTAGACCAGCTCAGGACATTGCCTCAGAGGTGTGACCTTCTGTCACAGCAAAGGGGCTCTCTTCTGCACAACAGCCCTCAGATTCTCCACCTTCACGCTTGGCTCATCTCAAGCGATCTATATGCCAGGAGAAGTTTTCAAGCAAAGTTACCAATTGCATTGTTCAGGTCAGGAGATGCTCCATGTTCAAGGTCTATGATGTCAAATGGAGAATCTTTTGCAATCGCTGCAGTAGGAAATGTGTTAATCCTAGCTTTTCCTCTATGAGTGCAGTTGCTGACTTCTATCCCTATTTAAAGAGAGAGTATGCTTAGTTTCTACTATTAATGGCTATAGGGCAGCCCTTTCCAGCACACTCAGGTTTTCAAAAGGCCCAGCCATTGGTTTGGATCCTCATATTTCTAACCTTATCAGATATCTTGAGCTGCAGAGACCAGTGTCTCACTCACTAATGCCCAGATGGAATCTTTCATGCATGTTGTGGTCTTTGACAGAACCCCCCAATGAACCTTTGGGTGAAGCTTGTTTTGAGAACCTTATCCTTAAGACTGTTTTGCTACTCTCCTTAGCATTTGTGAGACAAAGGAGCTAGCTTCATGCCCTGTCTATAGGAAAAGGTTTGTTTATAGTTAATTAAAAACAATTACAAGTCTGTTTCTCTTCTGTGCCAACCAGGATATTTTAGCAAAAAACCAGCTTCTTTTGGTAGCTCCACTCCCTGTAGACCCAGTCTCAGTCATCTGTGCTGGTGATGATCAAGATTGACTCTTATGCCCAGTTAGGGGTTTATGGTTCTATTTGGCCACTTTTAAAGGGGAAGGAAGGATAGGACGTGTCTGCTGATATTTCAGCATCTACTGTTTATAGGTGTATTGTCTTAATAATTGAGAGGACTTATCAGTCTTTTAATGAGAGGAATCTTTCTTTCTTGAACATTAAAGCCCATGATGTTTGAGCCATTGCTAACTCATTCGTCATTGGAGGATATTATGAAAACTGTTTTTTGGCAGTCTCACACTACCTTCTCCTCCTTCTATCTTCTATCTTTGGTGCACCAGAGCGAATGCATATTTTATATTTTCTTTAGGGCCCATAGGGCAAATATATCCCTTTTATACCAGTTTTAAGGCCATCATCCTCCCACCACACTGGCAAATTCAGCAATGCATTAGGAACAGTTATGTATTTCTGATATTAAAATGTAGTTTGGGGGGAGGGGTAAACTAATTTGAATGATGTAATACTTACCTGTTGCTATTGCCAGATTCTCTCCTCCCTGCTCTGATGTCCCACAAGTAGTCTTTGCCCCTCAAAAGGAGGATGGCTACTGAGCATTGGCCTATGATGTAAGGGACAAACTGGGTCTGTGTTCTTTCAAGTTCTGGACTTTTTAGAACTTTCCATCTAATGGGAGGATGGAATTTTTCTTATATAGATTAAGTTAATTTCCATCCTGGAATGGTAAGCAACACAATAGCAACAGGTAAATATTACATCTTTAAAATTAGTTACCCCCCCCCCCCAAAAAAAAACAACTAAATATTTGCTTCCAAATGTTTTTATTTATTAATGTTATTATTATTATTTTGTTCATGTTGTAATTAATATAATGGTTATGCAAATACAGTCATTTTCTTCAAACTGTGGTTTTACAGTGCAAAATGCATAGGGAAACACTTTCAGATTAATAAAAAATTCCCCAAAATAAATGTTTTGAAATAAATACCATCTATACTTGCTTATAAATTGAGTTCAACTGCAAACAACATAGACCCTGATCTGCCATCACATTATGCAATGGCAGATCAGGGTCTATGTTATTTGTTATACTGATTACTCAAAAAAAAAAAAAAAATACACAGACCCAGATCTGCTGGCACAATATACGACGACAGATCTGGGTCTGTGGACGTTGCAGTTGGACTAGACTTATAAGCACATATATACAGTACTACATAATGGATGTTTTGTCAAAGTACCCTTTGACCTTTGTGAGAAACACACCCAATACACCTTGACTGTATAATGTTTTTTTTCATAAGTCTCATGTAATTTGATGAAATGTTTTGGTGTTAGAATTCAGATTAGGACTTTTTTTTAATCATCAATTGACAACTGTAACAACTGTCATCATCATCAACAGATTATTTTATGATGATTAAATTCAATTCCTAGCTATAAAAAAAATCCCATTTCTGTTATGAAAATAAATATTACACATAAAATATAGAAAGTTCCTACTTACTGACAACAGATATCTATAACACACAGATTTGCACCCCCTCCCCCAACTACATTCGTACTATTGTATGGTAGCCTTTTCATACACAAATGAGGGTTACAACAAGGTGATTGCCCAGGTAAGTAACTGTTTAACTTGTGCAGTGGCCAGTAAGTCAGGAATGTGAACATCCAGTGACTGTTTGTACGTTAGTAAACTTGTGATGACACTTCAGCTGACGGTCTTTATAGCAATACATTTTAGTCATGAATTTTTATTACTCACAAATTTATGATGAGGGCATTTTGAACGTTAATGTCAGCCAGTTGAAAAGATCTGGAGGATACATTGCAGAACATCTGCATCAGATATTTCATTATCATCAGACAGAGAAGTGATGTTTCATAAATTTTATGCTTACATTTGAACAAAAAACTCCAAAAGGAATGTGTTAAACTTTTATCTGAGCAAGAAATTATTGCATTCATCAGTGTTAATGGATCTAAATTTGAATGGGATTTTTCAAATGTTGTGCAGTCTGTTGAAAAATTATTTAGCTTTTAAATGATAACAAATATGACATGACTTAATAGAAAATGAAGAAATGCATAAAATAGCAATTGGTATGTATTTGACAGTTGCAACAGGAAAGCGGTTCAAGTTATGTGAAAAATAGAATTTTATGCTCATGTTTAGATTCTTGATACTGCCCTTAAATTTAGTTAAATTTTCCCAAATGTTATGCAGTCTACAAAAACTTAATTTAGCTTTAAATGGTACCAAATATGGATTGATTTAACAGAACATGTAGAAATGCATAAAACAAAGTAATTGGTATGTATTTGACAGTTGCAACAGAAAAGTGGTGTAAGTTATTTCAACGATAGAATTTTATGGTAATGTTTAGACTCTGGATATGTCCCTTTGAATTAAAATTAGCTTTCTAAAAGCTTGTGCAGTCTACAAAATTATTTACCTTTCAAATTATGCCAATTATGACTTGTTTAATGGAAGATGAATAAATGCACACCTGTCCCAGAGATTCGTTGCTCACATAATGAAATCATTTTCACACAAAATTTCAAAGAAACTATACAAATGATATGTTTATTTCTTTGTTAAATATTGATGATATATTCCTCAGATATCACAGAATAATAAGTTCAAAGCGCATTTTGAGACGCAATATGACAACGCATGTTCTTGTGGCAGACTTGCAATATGGATGCCTCCATTGTTCACTCACTTAATTGAGCACTACCATGTTATGTCAGTGGGAGCCATTGGTCTGTGGACCAGTTGCCAGTCTCTGTGTTATAGATGTCTCTGCCATGAAGTATTAGAGAATGACAATTGTTTTTTTTACTATTTATTTATTTATTTATTTATTTATTTATTTATTTATTTGTTGCACATACGTGGTGTAAGTATGCAAGGTTTTTTTCCCAGAAAGTCACCATTTGGTTGCTGTTAAGACCTTTTTTTTTTTTTATTGGATTCAAGGGAAGTAACTGATTCCAATTCCCAATTTCAGGTTAACAGTATTAGACTTTTCCACATTTCATAGAATTTAAAAATAAATTCTTGTATACATGCATGTAATTAATTTTTTGGGTCCCATTCACATGAGATGGGCAGGTAAACAACTAAAAAAGATACATTTTCTTGCAGTTTTGAATATCAGCACATCCTGCCAACTGGCATTTCCAATCCAGCTGCCCAGTTTTGAACCCAATCGTACTGATAGTGCTGGCCCAGTCAGCCATTTTCCCTACTTCAGCGGCTGTTATCTGGCAGTGGCAGCCAGTTTGAATGGTGGAAATGTTCTTGCACAGTTTGTCAAGATGCTGCAGCAGTGGTTTGCATATTTTGGTAAATTCATTATTGAAAGTTATTACAGTAGAAATTAAGTCGGGAGTGTTTTATATGTAATTTGAAACTGGACCTGAGCCCTTAAGTTTGAGAAAACAATGGATGAACTGGGAATCAAGTTTTCTGAAGTTGTTAAAATTTTAACTGCACAATTTAGAATGAGATGTATTTGATTTAGAGATCAGTGCTCACTTGTATTAGGATATGTGCCTATTTTTTTTAGGCAACCCTGCGGATCCCTAACAAATCCTTGTAGTTCCATATGTACAAATATTACCTCACTTCCTGTCATATACAGTAATTAGGATGTAAGTGTATTTAGTTTGGTTGAGGGCTGGTTGTATTTGTGTGTAAGTGTAATAGCAAGATGCATACATTCAATATCAAATTCTGATTTGGAATCTTTTATTTGATGAAGTTAATGGAGAGAGTATTTTGATCTGCATTTTCTACTTTAGCTGTGCAAAAGTTGGTCAGCATTCATGTCTTATAAATGTAATATTTCAAAAAGCAATATTTTAATATTTCAATAATGTAATATTTCAATAAGCAAATTTATGTCTCATAAAGCAATACTTTAGTGAAAGCCTTTGTTATATCGTTTTAGAATGACAATTGTCAAATATAGTCAAGTTGCTTTTTTTGAAGACATTTTCTTATTAAATAATTTAGTGACAGCCGTTGTTATATCGTTTTAGAATGACAGTTGTCAAATATAGTCAAGTTGCTTTTTTTGAAGACATTTTCTTATTCAATAATTTTTTTCTAACAAGCAAATAGGGAGACAATTTTTTCATATGTCTGCCATTTTGCCGCAGCATATTATGCTATGAACCTGTCTGTCTGTTAACTTTTCCTATTGCACATGATAACTCTTGTTCTACAGCGCATACCTATACCAGATTTTGTGGTTACCTTACACTTTGGGTAAGAAAGAAACCTGTCATTCTTGGAGTTCAAAGGTCAAGGTCATTGTGACTGAAAGAAGAAAAATGGTTTCCACTCAATAACATTAGTTCTACAGCATGGACCAAATGCCAAATTTTGTAGATGGTGCACACTTGGTGTAAGAAAGGACCCTATCAATTTCATGGGCAAAGGTCAAGGTCACTGACTGAAAGAAGAAAAATGGTTTCTGCACAATATCTTGAGTTTTGCACCATCTACATTGTCACATGCCATGGGCGAGAATCCACTATGCTCTCTTTTCATTTATGCATACATGCCAACCATTACAATTTTGGTGTAATCATTACGCTTTTTTTTCTCAATTTTTACGTCTTACGCTTGCCCATATATGGATTACGCTTTTTTGATACATTAAAAAAAAAAAAAAAAACAATAAAAAGTTGTGTTTGTCATTATTATTATTATCTCTTTAATCCCACATCATATAAATTTGAGAATATTCTAAAAAAGACTGTTGCATAAGAATAGCGTAAGAGTACATTTGTTCCACGTAGACCTACATGTACTTTCCTTATTTTCACTTTATAGCAGCTGTATGTGGCACATTTTAAAGAAAACATACGGGTTTCTTCAATTTTGAAAACTTATCTCACAGGTTCATTATATTTTGATAATATAACCAGGTAGCGGACCAGTCTAAAAAAGTCTTTTAAAAAATGGCACCAGATGTTAAGCAAAACAGTCTTTATCGATGTGATTCATGATGTTATATGACTGAAAAATGTTAGAGGAGAGGGATCTTTTTAAATTTTGAAAAATGTCGGATCATAAAAGGACAAATCAATAGTGCTTTACAAATTTAAAGAGATGAATATGAGAGTGATGTGATACAGCACTCAGGTTGAGCACATCGTTATGCTCATTGCAGAATTTGTAGACTTGACTTTACGATCATTCAGCGAAAGTTCAACATGTAGACTAGTTAAAGTGAGTGTTGTATATAAATAATTTGTCAGTATGTTTTGTGTTTGTATTCTGGTACTAATCCACATGGATTTTGCACATTTGTGATAAGAATTTTTTAACCAGCTGCAGATCCAGGTTAGTAGGAAAAAATTTTGTACATATTTCATACAGTTTGTTGTAATTATAGCATGTAATATATATATTACACTTTTTATGCTCAGATTACGCTTTTTTGCCATGTAGGTTATGCATATGCCGCTCTAGGGGTTGGCATGTATGCTTATGCCTGCAATAAGATTTCCTCCTTTCTCATGAATATGGACAAACAACAGTATGTCATCATTGAGCCAGTGAAATAAGGTCTTGTTCATCACCGAAAGTGACTTCTTATTGATTGATAAGTGACTATGTTTGGAAAAGAAAATTTTATAGGTTCACTCCGTCAGCATGAATGGTCATGTTGGGTTGGCTTTCTTAGAAAATTTTACTCAGGCTGGCAATGATTGGTTAAGCAGGTTTATGCATATTTATTAGACACAAGGAAATCTTATCACAGGCAGCCATGGGTGAAAAGAGAGCGATGATGCACCATCTGCACTTGGGGTAATGAAGAACCCTTTTGATTTCAGTGTCAAAAGATCAAAGGACAAGGTCACTGTGACTGAATGAAAAAAGAGTGGTTTCTACACAATAACTCAAGTTCTTGAACATCTACAGTTACCAAACTTTGTGGATGGCTTGCACTTGGGATAAGGAAGAATGCTATTGATTTTGGGGTCAAAATGTTAAAGGGCAAGGTCACTGTCACTGAAAGAAGAAAAATGGTTACAATAACTTGAGTTCTCTACCATCTACAGTTATAAGACTTTGTGGATGGCTTGCACAAAGGGGTAAGGAAGAAGCCTTTTGATTTGGGGGTCAAAAGGGCAAAGGTCAAATTCACCATGACTACAATAAAGAAAAAGTTTTTTTGCACAAAAATTTTAGTTATCGACCACATACCTTCACAAAAGTTTGTGGATGACTTATTCCATGGGTAAGGTAGAAGTCTATTTATTTCAGGGTCAAAAAGTCAAAGATCACTAACTGAGAGAAGAAAAATGGTTTTTGAATAATAACTTTATTTCTAGACTGTGTACCTTGACCAAAGATTGTGGATGGCTTGCAATTTAGGCATAGAAGAGGACTGTTGATTTGGGGGTCAAAAGGTCAAAGGGCAGGGTCATTGTGGCTCAAAGAAAAATAGGTTTTGCAGAATAACTTTTGTTCTAAGGTAAGTTCCATGACCAAACATTGCATATGGGTTGCACTTAGGGTAATAAGGAAACCAACAGATTCTTGGGTCTAAAGGTCATGGTCATGGTAACAGGGGTAGATTTAGCCGCTGGCCCAAGGCCTATGGGTTTTGAGGAGAGCCAGTTAATACTGACAGTCACAGCCCTGTGGGGTCACTTAAATTTTCTGAAGTCGTTATTAAATAAATTTGATTAAATCAATAAGTCAGTTTATTTTCTGCAAGGCCAGTTGATTGCCATGTGGAAAAATTTGTGTTCAGTCAACCCCTGTGGTAAGTCAAATAGAAAATAATGGTTTCTGCACATTAAGTTTGGTTCAAGAACACATACCTTGACCAAAGGTTCTTGTCACTGATATTCGTTGGTCAATAATCTCCAGAGTAAGTCATACTTTATTAGTGCCTAAACAGAGGACTATTAAACATCTCCAGAGTCAGTCATATTTTACTAGTGCCCACACAGAGGACTATTAAACATGGGGCAGGTATATAATGTACCATTCACTGTACACTTGTTTGCTATTGCTAATGCAATATATTTAATTTGCTACTCAAAACATCATAGTTTGGAGTCAACCGATAATAATTTTATGTTGTTTAAGTTCTTCTGCCTGATGGTGAACCTTATCATCATTCCAATTGATAATAGAGAATTACCTATTTTTATATGCCTGCCATAAAGGCATATTATGTCGTGATGTTCGTCTGTTACAAATTTCGTTTTCACACAATAACTTGAGTTCTCAACCATCTAGTTATCAAACTTTGTGGATGGCTTGCACATGGGGTAAGGATAAAGCCTATCAATTTCAGGGTCAAAAGGACAAAGGTGAAGGTCACTATGACTGAAAAAAGAAAAATGGTTGCAGCACAGTAACATTAGTTCTGCATCACAGACTTGGACCAACCTTTTTGGATTGCTTGCAGTAATTAAAAAACCTATTGATTTTGGAATAAAAAGGTCACAATTCAAGGTCACTGTGACTGAAAGAAGAAAATGATTTCTGCACAATTACATTAGTTCTACATCAAAGACTGGGACCAAATTTTATGGAGAACATACACTGAATGCATGGAACAGCCCAAATAATTTTTCTTTCAGAAGGTCAAAGATCAAGGTCACTGTAAAAAAAAAAGGGTTTGCAGAAGCACTTTTGTTTTAGAGTAAGTTCCTTGACTAAACTTTGTATAAGAATAAAATAATGGTTTCTGCACAGTAAGTTTAGTTCAAGACTGCATACCATGACCAAAGGTGCTGGCCTTTAGACCCATTGGTCAGTAATCCAATAATCATCAGAGTCATCCATGCCCTACTAGTCCCTACACAGAGGACTATTTAACACAGGGTGGGCATATAATGTGCCAATCTTGGTACTCTTGTTCCTTCATTTATGGACACACTCAACTTATTGGCAATTCATTCTCTTGCTGTATCTCTTTTTCTCTGTTTAAAATATTTGTGCCAATTTTTTTTCATTTTTGAAAGGCCCTTTTAAATCCTTGTAGTAATCACATTTCCATCCAGTTGTCTATCCTTCCATCAACAATTTGGTTTCTGCAAAATAACTTTGCTAGGAATATTTGGATTTTAACCAAATTTGGATTGCCTCATTTTATTGAAAAAGATAGATTTTTAGCCTTTTGTGTTATTATTTATAAGAGTTGTGGCCCATGATTGCCTGACCATCTGACTTTTGATTCTGCAGCTTGACTTTACCAAGGATTGTTGGATTTCAGCCAAATTTGGCATGTAGCCATATATTAATAAGACATTGAATGAGTTTGATTTCCTGCATTTCTCATTATTTAAAGGTATTATGCCCTGTGATCAACTATCCTCCTGACTTTGGTTTCAGCAGCATAGCTTTACCAAGTTTTGTTAGATTCCAAACAGATTGGCATGTAGCTTTGAATGAGTTCAATTTCTAGCATTCTAGAACATCATATACAGGAGTTATGCCCCCTGATTTTCTAATCTGCTGCATAACTTTACTCAGGTTTGTTGGATTTGAATCAGATTTGGCATGCAGCTTTTATATTAACAAGACCTTGCATGAGTTCAGTTTGTAGCATTCCATCATATGTAAAAGAGTTATGTCCCCTGATAGTCCATCTTCCTGACTGTTATTTCTGCATCATTACTTTACCAAGTAGGATTGGGTTGCAACCAAATTAAGCATGCAGCTTTATATTGATTAGAACTTTATTAAGTTTTTATTCCAGCATTCCATAACATCATTTACAAGAGTGATGCCCCCACGATGTACCACCTGAGAAAATATTGGATTTTTTAAGGCAAAGCAGTTTATATAAAAAAAATATTGACCATATGTTTTTAAGACATGTTTTATCTTTATCTTTTATTTTTTATACATTTTACAGAATTTTAATATCTTTTACCTTTTATATATTATCTTGTTGTACTTCAAGTTTACAATTATTTGGAAAGGGTTTATATTCATTAAGATTTTATGCAATTCTTCGTTTTAACATTTTTAGAACTTTGCTTTTAATTGGCACTTTATAGCAAGTCATTATTGTGCTGAGGTAGCATTAAATGCTGATACATGCATACATAAAGTATCTGTTTATATGGAAGGCTTTATTTCACAGCATCTTTTGTTTGTTGTTTTTTTGCAATACTTTATATTTATCTTTTTAGAACTCCACTCTTAAGTGGCACCATATAGCCAGTATTGTGCTGACATGCTATTAAACCCTACTACTACTAGTATTACTTCTGTCGACTTTAGGTTTCTGCAGTATTACTTTACCAAAGATTTCAATCAAAGTTTACATGCAGCTTTATCTTGATGATGCCTTGAATGAATTTGATTACCAGTATTCCACACCATCATTTACAGTAGTCATGCTACCTGACTGCCCATCCTCGTAACTTGGCTTTCAACATCATAACTTTTGTAAAGAATGTTGGATTTCAGCCAATATCTTTGTATTGTACACCTTTATATTGATGAGACCTTGAATGAGTGGGAGTTACATGTCTACATTTAGAAGAGTTATTGCCCATGAATGATTGTTCTCCTGATTTTGGTTTCTCAATGTAAGTTCCTCTGTTTAAAGCCCCACCAAGCAAATCGCAATGAGTTGTAGTTGTTTATAGTTTCTCAGTCCTTCTTTCTCTATTCATATCTCATTTATCCACATATATGTACATCTAGATGTAGGAAGTCATTTGGTAGCAGTGTTGCATATAGGATCCCATGGACAGGGGACACTGTGTCCCCCCACCCTGCAGATTTGGGGGACACACAACATTTTAGAGGGACAAAGAAAAATAGTAGCACATAATGCACTAATAGTGCAAAAACAATGAGTTAATCTTATTTGCTTTGATAGTTTTGCCACCGTAATTTTGTTGTCTGCACTGTACCGTCATAATTTCCTTTGACACTTACATTATTGCAATAAATGTTTTGTCATGTGCTCAAGTAACTCATGAAACATTAACATGTTTGAATATCTGGTTAACCTGAAATGAGCTGTACCATGAAATGTTCCATTCTGTATCTTGCTGTAATTTAACTTTGGTGTACACATTACAGTGTATCTACCAGCATCTATAATACTATAATAAATACCCATGTTTTCTGAATTTTTTACTTTTCAAATTAATAAATCAACAAATAAATAATAAATTGTGTATTTGCATAAATTTAGCCTCTTTTGTAATTATTTCAACCTCAAAATAAATTAAATCTTCCTCACCATAGGGCTGACTTTAACCTCAAAAGTATGTTACACTAACGACCGTCAAACACTTAACATTGCAATTCAGCCGACTACCAAAAACCCTGAATGTTTTAATTGCCAGATACTTTCTTTTGAAATGGATATTCATTGCCATCTTACAGTTTTTATCACCTTTTGCAACTCTGGCCATTGCTAGTGCCAGCATAGACTTGGAAGGACATCCACTAAAGAAAAGTTGTAGGCATATATTTAGACTTTTTTCTGATAATAAAGCACACCAAGTGCACAGGTTCATGATTTGGGGAATATATGCCTCTTTGATAACAGTTGTTATGTCCCTTGACTTATTAATTCCTCTGATTTACCAATGATGCAACATTCTCTCTGGTGTGCAAGTCAGCATTGTAATGGCGTCCAGCAAAGATGTGAATGAAGCCTGTGACCTCGAAAATCTTAGTTTAAAATGCCTCAAGACATATCTACTGGAAATAAAGCTGTCAGGGAAAAAAATGTAGGCATATATTTCAACTGAGCTGTCTTGGTTTAACCATGGGAAAGACACTTAACACCCATTTCCCCTGCATGATAATAGCCAGTAATGCGCTAAAAATGTCATTAAAACAAAAAACAAACAAACAAACAAACACAAAACAAAAAAAAAAAAGTAAACCAACAAAACCAACCAAACAAAAACAAACCTGTTGAAAATGTGAAAGCAGATAATTTGGAAAGTAGAATATGATTACATCATGGTTACTTGCACAGTGGAATAGTATTGACTCATTTAGTCTTCATAGCCAAACGAGAAAGGACATATAACATTACACTCATGAGGTTAAATGATGTTATATAGTTAATAAAATCCAGATACGATGTGAGAAGATTTTGTATAATACGAAATTTTAAAGCAGTTTTTAATGATTGCAACTGATTGTAAAATGTGCTGATGTAGTTGTAGTTCTATTTTGTTATAAATTATGCCAACATGATAAAGTATGATGGATCTAATAATAGAGAAAGTATTGCGAGACATGAAATGAAAAATAATAAAAGAAGAAGAAAAAAAACAAAAAAAAACAAACAAATGTTTAAAAATCTCTTTAATAAACAACACACTTTCTAATAATTTCTAAAAGCCATTTAACTTATTCTTTAAAGGTGAAATCAAAGTAATGGATATCTTGTTCATTAGGTATGCTGGATTATTTGAACATAAAGACCTGTATTTGTTTGATACGTCGCTGGATCATGAAAACCTATACTATCTTTATTCCCCCTATACAAGGCAAAATTCTAATTGAAATAAATTGGATGATTGTTGCTTTCTTGTGCTATGTTTTGTATTTACGTGATGGGTCATTATAAAGTAAGGTATATTACAAAAAATCAACATTTCTTTCATGCAGTTATACAATGCTGAAACTTTTGTATTTGATATTATGTTACTAAATATGTGACAACCTACTCCTTTTTGTTTCATAAGTATGATTTTACATCATGCCTTTGTGTTTTAGCAACCATAACGATAGCGCTGTGACATAACCCCACCAAAAATGAAAGACCTAACTTGTCAGGATCTGGATAGTGCATTGGTTACACACTCTCTTAGCACATCTGCTATCCCAGAGTCTATTCCGGGTAACAACATTTGAGAAAGTAATGTAGTTGCCCATCTTTGGTCAATGATTTTCACCGAGCTTTTCAATTTTGTCCATCACAAAAAAGGTACACTACACCAACATGTAAGCCATCTAGAGTGCTTACTAAAAGTTGTGAGAATTTGTTCTGCGATCATTATAAAATAAATGATGTATAAAGCTGTAACATTGTCATTATAAATTATTGTATCTGCATCATATATTTTGTTGTAATGGAAATTTCAGTTTAGAAAATCTGAAACACAAATCAATAACCCAATATGCTTTTCTCAACCTTTCGTCTGTAGGAAACTTGTGGAAAATTTTAATTTTTTTTGTCAACATATTTTCCCCAATAATTGGAACAGAGACTACAACAATGTCTCTTCTTCTCAGTCGATTTGGGCATTCTCGTTAATGTATCCATACTGAGGGTAATGCTCACCAGAAATATGGATTGTAAATTTGTGCACACAGTTACTAATTTCAATGCACTAAAGAGCTCTTCAAGGGAGCCTATTTTCAGGGGCGGTAACAACTGTTATCAAACAGACCTATAGGAGAAAAAATTGCAGGAAACCCATGATCTCAATGTACAACACTGTGGTAGCAATACTTAGGGTCACATCTTGTTAATTCAACAATTGCTTTTAACAATAGATATAGCAAGAACCATTTGTATTTCATTTAAACATTTATTTCATGTTTTATCATTCCTTGAAAGGTAACAACTATGTCCTTTTGTGTTTTACATAGGAATCACCATGGATGAAAATAAAGTGTGGGAGAAACTGATGAATTCCGATGAAAATTTGGATGAAAGTCTCAGAATCAGTCCAACAGTGTTTGGAGAACGTCATGCACCAAACAAGCGGGGTAGTGTTTGTGGATTGACGGAAAGGAACATAAGTGTGGACCAAATATTTGTATCTCTCTGTCATGGACTGGTTGGTAATCTGCACCAAATGATGCCATGCACTTTTCTAATGGAGTGTAATGTAAAGAGAGTGGTTGCAACTGGATCAGTTGTGGACAGAAATAAGTTTGTAAAGAACCATATTTTTAAAGTCTATGGAAAACACATACCAGTCATTCAAGGCAAAAGTACTGATTCGGCATTAGGGGCTGCCATTGCTGCCTTTAAATTTCTCAAGAAAACATAGGACATTTTCATGTATTTTAAAATACAATGTACCATTTTTTGGTCTGTATAATGCACACTTTTTATACTTATTTTTCCTATATTCAGGAGGGTGTGTGCGGTTTATGGTAGAATAAATAAGCTTTTTTCCTAGGTCAATCTGATGAGAAGATCATGGCATTGAAGCTGCCTACATGTCACGTACTTTTAAAGTATTGAATTTATTGCTTTGTAACTACATTGTTACTAACCTTATTTAAGAAATAACTAATACTTACAAATCTTGATAGTCCTGTTCTTTGATTGCTTATGTTAAGAAACTAATTTCATTTCACATCGTTGTGTAGTTTTTGTTCTTCAATTCAACCGGAAATACATGCGAGAGACTAGTAACTTGTTCATCTACTCTGTCTTTAATACTTTCAGGCTGTGCAAAATACCACATTATGGTAACATTGGTAAATATCGGGAAACTAATGAATAAGTTATTTATCAAATTTGCAATTTATTAGCTTTTCTTTGGAAAATAAACTTGGTTTTTTTTGTTAAATTTCTCATCTTAAATCTCAGTATTTGATACTTCTTTGTGACTATACAGTGATCAATGCTTCATTGACTCAGCATGGTGTTTCAAGGTAATCAGCGCCAGCAAAGGCTTTGATGCGCTAAATATAAAAACAATACATTGTTTAGGTAAGTTTGTAATTTATTTACTTTTCTTTTGAAAATGAACATGGTTCTTTGTTTAATTTCTCACCTTAAATCACAGTATTTGATACTTCTTTGTGACCATACAGTGATCAATAACTTCATTGACTCAGCATGGTGTTTTCAAAAGTAATCTGCACTGCCTAATTCTTTGATGTGCCCTTTCATAATTATGATGCATTGTCTGGGTAAATTTTAGCTTATACACTGAGATATATTTCAGAGGTTAGTCCTGAATTTTAACATACAGTACAGCTCACGTGATTTTTTGGAACCGCACGCATCGCGGTGGGGGACTTAATCCCCTCCACTTTAGCTCCACGATAACACTCCGCGGTGGAGGCATAAATTGGCATAAATACCTACAAATCACCACCGCGCTTCGGCAGGCACGCCGATGTCAATTCCACTGTGGAGGGGCTAGTCGACATTACTGATTGACATCTGAACAGCCAATGAATGAAGACCACCTATGGAAATACTGAGACGTCAAGAGTGATTTACAACTGGATACCATTGGAAGAATCAGTTGTCTTTATTTCTATCATATTTGGACAATACAAAAATAATTTCAAAAGGTTTGTATATTCAGTACACATTACTGTTTATAAAAGGTTGATCGACTTCTTTTCCAATAAGTTTATGATTTTAATTTATTTAAAAGAAATATGAACAAACTTATGCACTGACTTGACGAGAAGCACACATTGCTGAGCTTCTCAAGCAGAATAAATTTATCATTTTGTTCCAAAGGAAAGTAATTCTCTGAGATATGGACAATTAAAATCCAAATTGACATCCACTTCTGCTTAACCCCCACCCCCCAACAACAACAACAAACCTAAAACACTGAATTTACACTGAAATGCAAACCGTGTGCTTAGTCTTTAAGCAGTAATAGCATTGTCACGAGGCTGAATATTATGACTGCATGTGTACTGTAAGGGACTGACTATTTAATATATGGGGTTTATATGTTGTGTTTTTTTTTTTCAACCCGGATATTTTTTGTTCTTTCATCACAATATTATTTATTTTAAGTGAAATATGGAATGGATTAACGTCTTTTTATACTACAAAAATCAGAGAAAGAAAATTGTTTTTATGCATTTACACCCCCCCCCCCCTGGAAAACTCAATTGTCTCTCCCTAATAAAGACTTGACTTTAGCGGATGTTCTACAGAAATCAAGGCAGTGACCATTGTGAACACTGTTGTAAAATATTAACAAGGGTTTGCATCAAAGGATGATGTTTCAGCTTGGGAACGGTGTTTTTATCACACAAAGCCATCTGACTTGGCGCGTTGTACTTTACAGCCGCAATTATGGTCCCACCATTAACACCAGAAGTTTGATAATTGTTAGTAATTAATCTGAACTCGGCTTATTACTGAAATGAAAAATAATATGGAAAATTCTAAAATCTGAGATGTTTAGAGATTTTAATTTCCAACAAGTTTAGAGCATTTTGCATGGATGTATTGTCTCCACATGTATCCTATTATTTGCTCATTTTTCTACGGCGAAAATATAAAAATAAAATATACTCGTTTAATTATTTTTGTGCAGATATTAAAGAATGCAGTTTCCTGTTTGTGAATGTTAGAGCCTTTGGTTATTGAGCATGTTTCTGTATGTGGTATATTGCTTTACAGCTAGAGAGCTCGAGTTACTGTGGCCCAGTGGATAAAATGTGCGACTCACACACACACACACTTGGGTGTCTGCAGGGAGGGGGGGCATGTTGCCTCGTCCCCGCCCCGATTTTAAAAAAATAAGAAATATATCCCTTTTACTTCGGCTCCCCCCCCCGGAAAATTCCTGCGGATGCCCATGAACACACACACGACTTTAGAGCACGTGCTTGGGAGTTCCTGTGCAGTGGTTGGAAAATTTCTTTATTTTTTGCTCCATAACACTATAATGTCTAGCATGTTATTACTTTTTTACCACTACTGAACGTTTCCAGATCTCAGTTTGTGTACGTTGAGATTTATAATCAGATTTTAATAATTTAATTCTGACGATTGACTAAAAATGTCGACATGTCAAGCAGCGAAAAAGAACAATTTTGGTTAACATTAATAAGCATTTTAGCGTTATTTTTTAAACTCACATTAGTGAAAAACTCTTCAAAACATAAGCAGAATCACGAAAAACTTTAATGGCAGGAACATCTTTTTGGCTTAGTGTGAATGATGAGGCCACTAATTGAAGAAAGCTAGCCAATCATGGATACTTAAACTCTTACTGAAGCATGTACAAAAAAAAAAAGGTTTTTAATAGTAATAGATTACAATGACTTGTGCAGTAGTACTTTGGATTCCATATTTTATGAGAGAGAGAGAGGTGGGGAGGGGTCTTTTATTGATCATTTTTCTGTATTTTGCATAGTATGCGATAGGAAACGAACAGAAAAAGGAAAAAGGAAAACAATAATTTCATCTGATGCTAAGTTTACTTGGTGATATAGATATAGAAGTATATAGACATACAGTATTCACATACAACAATACAGAAAACAATACAGACAAAACAATTCAGCTGTTGTCAGACACGCACTCTCCCCCCCCCCCAATGGTTATATGTGCTTGTAAAATTACACACAAACATGCTTTTTATTACTCTCTCTCTCTCTGTCTCTCATTTTGTCTCTCTCTCTCTCTCTCTGTGGATAAAATAACATATTATTCATTAGCAACCGATGACCTCTCTCCTCTATCCATGTCATATAGTGTGAAGTTCAGATCGTCACTATTAAAAGTCTTTACAAGAACTTCCTCTGTGTCATTCTGCGTTGACATCTGATGTGTTTGAGTCTCTGTCCTCTGCGTTGACATCTGATGTGTTTTAGTATCTGTCCTCTCTTTCCTTTTTTTCCAGTCTGGTCGTCTGAGGCCTTCATTAATTTTGGTGACGACCATCTCCCTCCACACTGACCATTGTTTCACCTCGGGATAAAAGCTACACACATAGCGTATTATTACCCCTTTATGAATTGGATCTAACTCCAACTTTTCTCTCTGGCCACCACCATACCAGTTCTAGTTCAGCTGGAGATTGTTTGATCCGAACAACTCCTGAAAAAAGTGTTCAGTCAGCTTCTAGGCGAAGTTTCCTGGACCTGACGAACACTTTTTCAACTCCATCAGTTCGTCCAAACTTAATCTATATTGCGGTGTAGCATCGCCGAACATGACTTCTTTTTCCGCAACTGTCACAGATGCCAACACCGATAGTGATGAAGCAGATGTTTCTTTTGGGTTAGGGTTTGGCCCAGTAGACTAGTCTTGAAGTGGCACACTCGACGCTACAGTTGCCTGAATGGCAATGATTTGTTCACACATTCTTCTGTTCAGCGTGTCAATTTTCCTATTCATGTGACTTCAAATTGTTCTTGCCTGCTGGATATTGCCTCCAGTTTTCTGTATATGGCATTCAGCATTGTAATTATAGGCTTCTCGCTCTGCGTCGTCATTGGCGATGTTAGGATGCCGTGTCTTGACTTTGGCGCCGAGAATCTCTGTGGAGAGTATGAGCCATGCACCTGATTTCTTCTGGAAATATTTTCATTGGATGTGTTCAGTTCAAGCGAACCTTCCAGGGATTCACTTCGATCAATGAGAAATGTGGTCTCCTGATCTGAAGTACGATTTTCTGCTTCCATTTCTGTGTCATTGCTTATTGAGACAAGAAATAAACTAATTTCTTTGAATAGTGTTTGGCATGTTTCTGTATATGGTATATTGCTTTACAGCTACAGTTACTGTGGCCAAATGGATAGATTGTGTGTCAAACACACACATTTGATATTGGAGCACGAGGTCGTGAGTTTGCAACCTCTGACAGGAAAATTTGTTTCTTTTTTTCCCCCTCTATTACGCTATAATGTCTAGTACAGTATTACTTTTCTTACCACTTGCAAACTTTTCCAGATTTCAGTTTATGATAACTTGAACAGTAGTGATTTGGATTCCCTATTTTATGAGAGAGAGAGAGAGAGAGAGAGAGAGAGAGAGAGAGAGAGGGGGAGGGGAACTTTACTAAGAAGAGTTAATGATCTAAAATTATTCATCTTATTTTTCTGTATTATGCATATTATGCAATAGGAAAACAAACAGAAAAGAAAAAGTTAAACATTAATTTCATCTGATCAATGGCAAAGAAAACAAACCTGCAGAAGCGCTGCTGTTGTACTTTTAGGTTAACAGTTAGCACATGAAATTAACACGTCAATATCAAAGAAAACAAGCAGTGTTGATGGCTTCTCTTGTGCTAGGTTACTTGCACGTGTCAACTACATGTATCTAAGATGACCTTTTGCAACCATTTGTGATTTTAAAAAAACTCGCTACTTTGGTAATTAATGCAAAATACTACAGTTTAAAATAAAATAACAATGTGAAATCTTAATAATGCTTTATTTAAGCAATTGGATGTCAGAAAAAATCGTACAATATGTGAATGAGTACTCATGCATGGAGTAACCATTGGAACTTGTGCGATTTTGTTTCACTTCAGTCAGGTATGACTGCAGCTTTGTTATTAATTTGTTCGATGTTTATCGTTCTTTTCATTGCAGGTAGTACAATATCACTGACTTTCATATGATCATTAAAATTTTGTATTGCGTTTACTGAAAAAGAGATAAGGATATGAATGCATGTTTAGATTCCGATAACATAGTATTGAAGAAAAAAAAATTAAATTCATTGCGCAAAATGTAGTATTAATACAGTTTGCGAGGCATTGTCATTACGTTATCATCATCTAAAATATGATTTGGCACTATGTATCATACATTATCTTCGTTAGAGCAAGGACATATTTATAATTAACTGAATTACTACGTTCTTTTCAGTATCAAAAAGTTAGCAAATTGCTCCCCAGAGGGATAACGATGTAGATAAATCGGTGCCCCCCCGTCTCTCTCTCAACCTCTGCTTGCATGGGTGATAAACAGTAAACCACACCCATATTATCGAGACCACGTCCACTCCACGGTGGTGATCGGATGCGACTCCACGAGAAAGCGTGGTGTGCAGGGCTATTCTCCGTGACAACTCCGTCAGGACGTGTAGAGTGATGGTGGAGGGGTTTTTGTTAATCCTATCCACTCACTCTCCACCCCCACCGCGATGCGTGGGGTTCCGAAAAATCACTTGAGCTGTACTGTAGCATCTTTTGTTTGATCTTGAATCAGAATAAAAATAGTCAAACAAAATATCAACATGGGCTATGTAAGAAACTCCTGCACTGAGAGAGACAAGCTAACCACCACAGCCACATACAAGTATTAAGCACTGACAGAAAAGAACAGTGAAACAGTCAAGCACTGTTTTATTGTTAACCAATAAAATGTCATGTAACAAATGACTATCAGTGTACAATCTAAAATGACAATCTTGTTTCACAATGAAAGCAAGATTTGAAATGTAGGATATCACATGTATTATACGTCAGAACTGAGTTTTTCATCTTGTGCTGGGTTGAAAATTGTGATGCATGTTATAAATTACTGTGCATTATACACACCAAAATATGGTAGTAAAACATCTCTATTTTATTCCAGCAGTGACATGGTCAATATTACGATTATTTATTTTATGCTAGGCAGTGAATTACTGGATTTTCCGAGTAAAATAATTGTGATATTTCACTGCAGTGAAAAAATATGATATTTTTTTCACTGGCTGTCAATAAACATTGATAACATTATAACTAAGAAATTCGGAACTTTTTATAAGACGCATGCGTGGTGTAAAGGTTAAGATGGCTGCTTCGCATCCAGGCGAACCGGTTTCAAACCCAGCAATGGGCAAATGTTTTTTTTTTATCATTTTCTTTTTATCTGCTGTTTTATCTTGAATTGGGAAGGAGCATTATGTAACTACTGATATTTTATGTGCAAATATACACAAAACAGTGCAGAACATAAATGGTAAACTGCTGATATTATCGCGCTCGATGCAGTAAGAAATCAGCTACTTCAGTGTGTTATACAAATTTCTAGACAATATGCTTGAGCATAAAATAAAAAGAATATTTGCTTGCTTCAAGTGAATAGCGGATATATTTCATATCGTGGGTGAAAAACTCGATGAAATATATCCGTTATTCACTCACTTCAAGTAAATATCCTCTCTGTCTCTAAACTTTTGAAATTTATTATTTACCATGCTTGTAATATAATTCACACTTATCACAGCTCATATTCTTTCAGAATACATCACTGCTTTAAGGCTGTTTTGACCCCTGGGTCATCTATATCTTGGTCCATTTTCTCCATGTATTAGTACATGAGAACATTAACTGGATCAACCTTTATTCTCTAATCATATATTTCAATCAGAAATAAAAAAAACAAGGGATAAAAACCAGACTGTGTAGCAGTTCAGATGCGTTGTATTGTGATGTTATCGGTACATTGTGATGTCTGTTGCATGCAACCTTGTAACGTCTCAAGCCCAGTGCTCCATCTCTGCGAGTAAAGAACTCCTGACATTTTCCTCCTATATATTGGGTAAAATCTTCACAGTTTGCACTAAAGCCATTGCAGATAAAAGAGCGCAGAAAATGCAGTATAAACTAGGTGTGATGCAGTTATCAAAAAGTATGGTTTTCTTCAGGTGGAATTTTGCCAACAAATTTAGTTTTGTGGTGGTGGTGTTATCCTTCCAAAGGGAGGTAACCCATCATGAGGAGTATCTATAGAATTGTGTGCAGGAGCGACTGAGCTCATGTTTGTAAATTGAATTACATTGATGCACTATGATAACATCTCAAGGCCAGTCAGAAGAAAGTATGGACATGAACATTGTTCTCTTATGTTTGTGATATTGTGTATTCTCTTCAAATTTGTGTGTAAACTCATCTTTTTAGTGGAAAGAAGCCGTATTGTCTGAAAGTTTTTCTACATTATGTTTTTGTTTAATATTAATCCATGAAAATCATAGAGTATAGTTGCTGTGGAACTTTGAAGGGATACAATCCATGGCATAATTTATAATTTAAAACACACAAATCGGGTCATAAATTTCAGTGTAAATATAGAGAATTATGTGATTTCAAACACTGTCACCCTGTGTTTTTTTCATAACAAATATTAACAAGGATTACATCATCTGATCAATGTTTTGATTTAAAGAATTACCTTCCATAGAGTGCCTCACAAGTTGAGCTATATACACCTCTTTTTAAATGCTGCAAGGATCATGTAACAAAATGAGTCATTGACATTTGTTCAGTTACTTTGGAGATAACAAAGTCTATTCCTGTACAGTGCACAAAGTCACCGCTTGAAAGAAAAATGACCCTATTTTATAAATATTTTTGGTATTGTCATGTCACCTTGGTATAAACAGAGTAAATAAGATCATAATCATACAATCCTGATTTAAAATCCATCGCTTGTGTTGAAATATAAATATAGGATCTTACATCAGTGCTCATTTCAAATTAAATTTATGAATCGAGTTGAATAATTTGTATCTTTGGCAAGCAAAAGATAGAAATTTTACAAGTTTCATAAATTTCATTTGAACTGAGCACAGATGTAAGATTCTATTTATCGCATGATAAAAAATAATAATTTTATTTGACCAAACTGCAGAATAGTGTAGAGAAATGACTTTGAAATACATTTGGATTCCTCTGTCATTATACCTTTCACGAGGTGTTAATATACATGTTACATATATGAACATAATCATATGGGTATATTAATGCAAATAAGACTAGTCATGTTATAAAAGGGAATATTGCTTGATATGTATATACGTATTCTCATATAGATACTGGGCTTTAAATATTTGAATGAAATAAGCTCTTTTTCTCTTCATATGACAGTCAATATTTTTGTATTCTTTCTCTCTTTGTCTCATTGAAGTACTGTATAAAAGTACAGGCCTTGAAACAAGCAATTTTACCATTGAAATACAAATGGAATGCAACACAAATGAAGAGTGAATGAGAAACAATGAAGAATGAAAGCCGAGCAAATGTAAAAGAAATACAAGTGAAAGGATGAATGCGTTTTAAAGGGAAAGAAAAGCACAGAATACAAATGAAAAATGCAAATGCAGAATTTTTAATTCTGAATGAAAACAAACAGATTCGAATGCATTTTATGAATGTGTATGAAAATTTATTGTTTTTAGTAATTGGAAGAATTCTAGCCATATCTTGATAGAAAGTGTGTTTGTAATAATAGAATCAACCTTAAACAAATTCAGAAAGAATGCATGTGATATGATCTGTCCTTAAAGTAATGTCATCAAATTTCTCTAGAGGAGACATTTGAGTCTCAGCTTGACCAACTGATGTATGTGAGAAAGCTTTCCAGTAGTTTCCCTTGGGTTGGTGGTTCTTCCCGAGGTCTTCACGGATTCTTCTTCCACAAAATATACTGGCCGCCATGTATAGCCTATCATATGCTGAAAAATGGAGTTAAACCCCACAAAACCAGAAACCAATCAAGAGGAGACAGAAGGGGAGAGAGAGAAGCATTTAATTTAAACTAATGGGGTTATTTGACGTCTACTTGTAATTGTACATAGGAGACAGAGAAATGAAAAATACTTTGAACCTGGAAAGTGTGAGACAGGTTGATAACTAGCACTAAGCACAGTTTATGCAAACATGTTTCCATGGAGATAACACATTGCAACTAAGCAGTGAGACTTCCTTGTCAGGCTAAACATGAAATGAAAAAATATTGAGAGAGAAAGAGCAGTCTGAGTTTACAGCAGGGCCCTTGTGTGGCAAGATAAAAAAAAAATAAGAAAATAATACATGTTTGAGATTATAATGAATGATTTTTAATTTAGACTGAAGACAAATATAAAATAAGATAAAACAAGTAGCACTCTAGTAATAATTTGATAATATAATTATATTTATAAGACTAGTTTGTAAAATACCAATGAATTATTACAATCTTGTGGATGTAGAGTTTTTTTTTTACTAAGGTAGAAAAGCTGTGGGGGAATTTACTAATAATGCAAAGTCCACACCAGTAAAGATACCTATATAATTATGTGCAAGAAAAAGATTTTGATTTAAGAAGAACTTATTTCTTGTAAACACGAGTTTTTGTTTTCTTATAGGGTCATGTTTTACCATTATACATTAAACCTGATGATATTTACAACAGTTTAATTATGTAAATATGTGCACATTTTTAGACTCTTAATGATATATTCATTTAGTATGCCAATAAAAAATACAGTCATCATACTACTGATTTAACAATATATATTAAGCATTTATCAGCTTTTAGAGCACAATGCTGTAAGGTCAAGTGAATTTATGGTATGGCCATGTGTGTTCGTCGTGCATTGTGTGTCGTCCACCCATCAACAATTGCTGGTTACCACTCTGGAGTCTATATTTCTGATTTTTTTTCAATCAAACATGGAATATGGGTTTATATCACAAAAATTTCAGATGAGTTCAATAATGAGCAAGGTCCATACATAATAATCAGTTGATCTTGCTCTTGATTTACTGACCTTGTTATCACTCAGGAGGCCATATGTCTGGTCAGATTTTGATCAAACTTGGAATTTATGTATGTATCATTAAGATATCAGGCAGTTTTAATAATGAGCGATATCCAAGGATACTAATGAGGTGATCTTGCATCTGATTGGCTAAGCTTGTTACCCCTCTGAAAGCCACAGTTCTAATCCAGTTTTGATTAAACTTGAAATATGGGCTTATATGATCAGGATCTTGAATGGATTTGATAATGATTGTGTTCCATGGATATGAATGAAATGATTTGGCATCTGATTGGCTGAGCTTGTTACTACTCTGGATACCATATTTCTGATCTGATTTGATAAATTTGGAGTATATCTTTATATCATCAGGGTCTTTTAATGGTTTGATAATGATCAAGATGCATGCATATTAATGAGTTGATCTTGTATCTGATTAGTTTGTTGCCACTCTGTAAGCCATATTTGTGATCCAATTTTTATCAGACTTGAAATATGGGCTTATATCATCAAAATCTTGGATGGGCTCAGTAATGAGCAAGATCCACACATATTAATGATGTAATCTTGCATCTGATTAGCTGAGTTTGTTACCACTCAGGAAGCCATATTTGTGATCCAATTTTGATCAAACTTGGAATGTATGCTTATATCATCAAGATTTTGGAGTGTTTCAATAGTGAATGAGATCATTGGATTTTATGAGGTGATCTTGTACATATTGGGCTGAGCTTATGACCGCTATGTAAGCCATAATTCTGATCCAATTTCAGTCAAAATGGGAATATGGACTTACATCATCAAAAGCTTCAGAAGTTTTGAAAGTAAGTGGGATCCACACATATTAATGAAGTGATCTTGCATCTGATGGGCTGACCTTGTTACACTCTTGAAGGCATATTTTTGATATGTTGAGTATATTATCAAGATCATGAATGACTTCGATTATGAGGAAGGGACTGTGCATATTAATTATATCGTTATCCTTGGAGCAATTGTTTTTTCAGGATATAGTAAAATAGGTAAAATCAGCATGATATAAAGTAGATAGTTTACATAGGATCTGTTCTTACAATACTACATAAGTCTGCTTAGTGAAATAGTCGCCTGTTAAGTTATGCGAGCCAGGTGAGTGACATCGGGTCCATTTGGGCCTCTTGTTAAATTTGCAAGTTTAATAATGTTGATAGTACATTTAGACTATTTAAAAAATGTTGAATAAACAATTTATGTAATGGATAGTTCAACTTAATTCAAATTTCATAATGTATGAATATGTATTTAAAAGAAATTTTAATCTGCAAGTTTAATAATATATGAGATGAAATTAGAAACATTGGAAAAGGGTAAATTTACTAATTTGTTGATGCACATTTATACATTATTATATTTCAAGTCAAATAATGTTTAAGTGTGCATTAAACATTTGCATATTTGAGAGATTTCAGCAAGTATACATACAAGTGAAAAAATGTGTAAATTTATTCTTTTACAAGATATGTAAACCTAAAGGAAACTGTTATTAAATCTTTGAATTTAAGCACACTTTAAATCCCATTTAATGCAATGAAACATAAAAATCAGCAAATAGATTCCAAAGTATGAAATGAAAAGTAAACTTTTCAAGTAGTGTAATCGATGGAATCCATGCTTAATCAAATCCACATCAAATACTGTTAATGAAAGGGATGGATTCCACTCATTATCTGGAATATTTGGGGCAAAAATGGGGTCAAAGGTCAAATGAATACAGAAAATTCACATATTAGATCCAAGCATAATTATTTTCTGGATCAATCTTTACTGATTAAATTTAAAACCTCAGGAGATAGAGATAAAATGGAAGTAACTCTTGCATCATGCAAGGGTGGTGATTACCAAAGTACAAAACAACTCAAGTCGGTGACAATACTTGTTGGTACTATGTACTTGTGCATATTATGGAAAAGTAGCTATGGAAAACCAGACAATTTAAAAACTTGCTTGAGGACTAAAGTGAAACATGTTACGGAGAAAAAGTTGACACTCGGCATTTGTCAACTAGTATCACTAGATGATCCCTTAACATGGTAAATGCCCTCTTTGGTAATTAATCTGTCAACTAGTATCACTAGATGATCCATTAACATGGTAAATGCCCTCTTTGGTAATCTGTCAACTAGTATCACTAGATGATCCATTAACATGGTAAATGCCCTCTTTGGTAATCTGTCAACTAGTATCACTAGATGATCCATTAACATGGTAAATGACCTCTTTGGTAATCTGTCAACTAGTATCACTAGATGATCCATTAACATGGTAAATGCCCTCTTTGGTAATCTGTCAACTAGCATCACTAGATGATTCCTTAACATGGTAAATGTCGTCTTTGGTAGTCTGATGCAATTTGTGGTATTTTAAAATACATTATGTCATGAATGATCTGCAAATACAGTATACTTGGATTGAAATTATTTTTTTTGTACCAATGTTACATCTGACTTAAACTTTGGTATATAAAAAGCATTGAGAGTGCCATCAACCCCTCTCATTCATTGTACCTTATGAGGATGTGATCAAGCATTTTTTTTCTTCTCCAAGATTCAATTTTAGGCTCTTGGCTGGCTGATGATAGCAATAGTGTCCACTAAATCTTTGATTAGCATACAAACAGATGCTCCAGGACAAAGACAAACATTCATTTAAGAATAATTACTTTGACTTTTATCAACCTATAATGGTATCAGACAACTAATTATTTTGCAGCCAGAGAATCAGTCTACATGGGGTGGGAGGAATAAAAAATAATGATCCTCACAGCTCATACTCTTTCAGAATATATTGCTGCTGGAAGGCTGTTTTGACCCCAGGGTCATAGAAACCTAGTAAATCATCTTTGTGCATTAATACATGAGCATATTGACTAGATACTACATTATATCTATTATCACAGATTGAAATCCTTATAAAAACAAGGCAAAAAGAACCAGACTATGTTTGGAGGCTCAGAGGTTCTTCATTGTGATTTCAGATGTATATTGTGATGCCTGCCAGATGATACCTTGTAACATCCTTGGTGCTCCATCACTACAAGTAAAGAATTCCTTACTTTTTCCTTCTGTGTATTGGACAAAATCTTCCCATTCTGCACTAAAGCCATTGTAGAGAAAACATCACAGTAAATACAGTCTAAATTGAGTGTGATGCAGTTACCAAAATGTACAGTTTTTTCCAGGTGGCATTTTACCACCAATTTACATTGTTGTGACTATGGTGGTATCCTAACCAAGGGAGGTAACCCACTATGAGGAGTATGATGCACCCATTGGCTAAGAAATGGATTTAAATTTTTTCTATTATTAATTTCACAAACTTCAGTATATGTACTATAGTTGACAACAACATATTTGATTTTATTTTGATATGCTATATTTCATTTCCTACTGACAAAATATCATATGAACTCTTGATGCAAGGCTATGTTAATTAGATGGAGTCCCCTGTTTAATTAACAGCATGAGGCTAAAAAAAATGTGGCAGAACACCTGCTTTTCAAGGCTGATCATTATTTTTCTAACTCTAATGAATGGAAGGATGTGTTGTTTGTTTGCCAATCTAATGCACAAATTAATTCTATTTTTTTAAATATATTAACATTAAGTTTTTTGGGAAATGAATTAGTGGTTGGATCCCTTTAGGTGTGGGGTTAGTGTTGGTATCTATGACAGCTATGTGCATCTCTGCATTCGTTTCAGTGTCATTAGTTGATTTATGAGAAATAACAATACATTGCATCATATCTGAGTAATTTAGAGCATACACAATTGAAAACTCAAAGAAATATGGAAAACAAGCCTCTTGAAGATTTACAGCTGCCCAGTAGCAACTACTACATGTATCTGGATCAATTGTTACATTTTTTACCCCCATGTGAGATTGAAGTTTAAGTTCTAATAGACCCTCTATTGACCATGGTTTTTCATCACCAATATATATTTGAACAGTTATATTTGCACTACAGTCACAGTTAACAACTTCCTGAGACATATGAAATTGACCATAGGTGCACGGTTTTATTTTGGTCACCACATTAATTGCCTTGTTATTTTGAGTTACGAGTTACATTTTCTACCTGAATGTAACTGCACTGAGTTGCAGGGTGAAATGGTGTTTTCTCTAGTCCTAAATACATGGTATAATTGTACATACCATCACATGGAATGCCAATAATGTTTTCTGTGTGACCTAGCAACAGGTGTCTTATTTCATCTCGAATCTTTGCTATATCTTTCCCGTATGTACTCTTCTCACTGGACCTGACATGAAATTTAAGAATGTATTACCCTTTTTTTTGCCACATACAATCTAACATTTATCATGTGTTATGTTGCACAGTGTTTTTTTAAATGGCTTAATTTCTAACTCTCTCTGTCAAGGTATGAGAATGGATAGGTTATCTCCCCTAGTCCATTGTTTGAGAATGGAGCTACTCTCATAGTAATATATCTGAATTTTAAGACTAAAATGGTATTTGGGATTTTTCTATATTACAATTAGGAACTGGTTCAAGAGCCTAGCTTCACAGAAAAAATGATCTTTGTGCACATATCTTGTCAGCTATATTTTGGATGACATTTTTCTTATTATTATTTGTGTTTTCATAATTTTTACTTACATTACTTTGCTTCATGCAACATAGCAAACAAATTTAATGATAATGCTTTTTTGTAAGATTGAATAATGATGAATTTCTATTTACCTCCTTTGTTCTGAGTCACCAGCATGCAGATCAGCCAGTGAATATGCAGTTTCAGTCAGTCTTAGAAACTAGTATTGCACCAAAACTTCCTCTCTCTCAGTGCCAGAGTGTGAACCTAGTTTTTTGTGACCAGATTGTACTTTTCCTATAAAAGTCTATTATATTGTGTTTTTGTGACATCCCCCTCATAATTTTTATCACTAGTTACACCATTATTATGAGGATTATTTCCAGGTTGAAAATGAAAGTGTCTCCTATTAAAATAACCCTGGGTTTTCCTCTTCACATTTGGTATTTTTGACGCTGCACTATGTAGTTTATGATTTGAGTTTTAAAGTATGACTGTAGCATCTTCTTTTTACTGTTATAATTATATTGTTTATATTATTTCTTTGCATCAAGGGGAGCTAGTATCAGCTGACAATCTAACCAGACCCACTTTTGACCTTAGGTCACAGATTTCTGCAATCATCAATTTCTCATGTGACAAGTGATGCAAAACAAAGTGAACCTCTTAGCTGCCATAAACACTTCTTAATATATGATCAAAGAAAAATAAATTCTAATTAAGAAATTTTTAGGCATCTCAAATACCATCTTTACACCAGAAAATTGTTAACAAATATATTAACATTAAGTTCTTAGGGAAATGAATTAGTGGTTCGATCCCTAACTGATGATGGATTAAGAATGATCGATTGTGAATATTTGGAGAATTTAACTTTTTTTTATAAAAAAGTTGGTACTTTTACATAACTAAGGGACCAACCGATCTAAATCACTTCAATCATGTTATTTTACTTCCAATCTCTTCCCAGTCTCATTCAACCAGGCTCTTGCACACTCTATGAGAGCTTCGCCATTAGTCTGTAGATATCTCTTTCATTTTGAAACATCACTCAGCCATTTCTGTTAAGTCGAGAAATAGTTTCTTCCTTGGCCTGATGTAAAAAGCCAAGGACGTTCCAGATGATATATCTTTATCGCTGACGGATAAGCTTCGCCATTCTGCATGCGAACAGCTGGACTCTGATCACATTTATTTTTCCTATGTAGTATCTACATTTGTTTGTCAGTATTGAACTTTACAGTGTGACCAAATCCTAATAGATCATATATTAATCTAAAGTATCTTCAAATATAAACTCGCGGTGAAGTTTTTGTCATAGGTTATACGACAATTTTTCGAGACACTGGACTGTGCAATGGATCACAGATTTCACTTCCGTACCAGTGCCTCATTACTCATTGTGCACTGTTCCCAATATACACACAGACAACTACACCATAATGCTCATATTCTAAGAATAAATAATTTCCTTTAAATCAATACCAAGATTGCCTAAATCTAACTCTGGTATCACGACCAAAATGGGAAAGGAATAAATGCTCTAAAAATAGACTGGGACTACATTCGTGGGTATTGACCCTGCAGTACTAATTGTTACCCGAGTCTACCTGGGATGTTGGTTGGTTTGCTGGATTAATACGTGTGCGGCCATTCGGCCATTTACGTCGAAACCGTTATATATCTATGTAACCGTTGCTCTGATTGGATGCATGCTAAAACGTTTAAACTTGTGACGTCATAAGGTATATCCATACCGCATACAACGAGTTTAAAATAGATAGCAAAAAGCCTGCAACAGACAACAACATAGCAACAGTGCAATCGGATTGTCCTCGGCTATTTCTGCCAGACAAAAATATGCCTCGGATGTATGTGGGCGCAGTAATTTACAGAAAAATCATACATTTTGTTCGCCGGAAATTTCTGCGCAAAAAGAAACCGAATTGTATTCGGATTATCTCTGCTATTCATACGAATTGATTGACCGAGAAGTTACGTATGAAAAAATAGTTCCATGCATTTGCAACCATTCAGAACTACCTCAGATATTTATGCGAGACAAATATATGCCTCGGATGTATGTCGGCGCAGTAATTTACTGAAAAAATCATACATTTTGTTCGCCGGAAATGTCTAAGGAAAAAGAAACCCAGTTTAATCGGAACACCTTGGCTATTTTTACGATTAGATTGACTGTAGGATTCACTTGTAACTTCGAGGTTAATCCTACGGATCATACCGCGAATGACTGCTGATCGCTGCACTTGGACCACCTCGGCTATTTACGAAACAAGGATTGACCGAGAAGTTGCGAATGCATGGAACTATCTTTTCATTCATAATTTCTCAGTCAATCTACATTTATAGGGCGCTCCACAGATAATACATGCTTCTGAGAGAGTGACAGGTGTAAGATGAAGTATTTTGCATTTGCAACATGCACAATGGAGAGAATGTTGGCATACCTCTATGTTACTTTCATGTACTATGGCTGAAATTTCATTACATATTGTACTTGTGGACACTGGACATGATCTAAGCACACGGCAGACAAAATGGCCGCTCTAAAGTACTCGAAAAATCAGCCTGAATTAGTCAAAAGTGCACTATTTTCAGGAGTTATTAAAATAGGGAAACGAATTTTGCCAGAGCAGACAATACCAGCCTCTGAAAGTACTATGAATAAATTACAAAATATCTAAAAAGTAAAAAAAAGTTATCGGCTCTTTTTTTTTATATTTACCTTTGAAGTCCAGGAAGTGAAAATGACTAAGCGGAGCTAGCAGTTTTTTGAGAGGTGCACATCTTAAGTAAGACCAAGCTGTATACTCTATAACCCAAATTTCACCCATCAATCATACACCAAAATAAAGGGAATTCAAAGTTCTTTTAACAATTCCTAAGATATACAAGTTCTTTTTTAAATAGCCAGAACAGCCAGTGAGGAAACCCTGGGTAATTATTTTTCTTTAAATTTCTAACCTATGCAAAGTACGAAACTGGAGAGTGCCACCTTAATCTAATGGAAGAAATAGTCGGGGTAGTCCGAATGCATTTTGCGGTTTATTTTTTTGGTGGAGAAATTTCCGGCGAACAAACTGTATGATTTTTTTTCTTCTGTAAATTAGTGCGCCTACATACATCTGAGGCATATTTATCTCACAGAGAAATAACCGAGGACGATGCGATAGTGTAGGATTGACGGAGAGGTTACGAATAATAATAAAATTTTTTAAAAATAGTTCGATTATTCGTAACATCTCCGTCAATCCTTGTTTGGTAAATAGACGATGTGATCCGAATGGCAGCTATCGACATACATTCTGTGTAGGATTGACCTCGAAGTTGCCATGAGCAACAGTGGTCGACGTTCACTTAATTATAAAGGAAATAAATTTAATCAATATATTCAGAGCTCAATAAAATTAGAAAAAAAATTCTTTTCAGCTTCAAAACAAAAAAATTTGAGGGAAAATCCGTTTTTTTAATTTAAAGACGTTATTCTTTTGTTATGTATGATGTTTATATAATATTATAAATATTTTAGGCAATTATAAATGTTTCTTGGATTTAATATTTGCTTAAAACTTATTGTTAAGTATAATGTTGACCTGTTTAGCTATTGTCCTTGAATTAGGTTGTTTACTTAATATTTTAGTTCAAGGGCGGTTTTGGTAAACAAGTTGTTTATTTGATTTGAGGTCAGGGTTGATTTTGTTTACAGATAAAACCAGAATTTCCTTAGAGTTATGTGTTAAAAGTTACAAACACCATATACTATTCTAGAACATTCTGTCATGTGACCTATCTTTATATATACCATGTTTAGTGGACAGTTTTTCAGTTTCGACCTTCACATCAGTCTTTTTAAAGAGCCATTACAGTGAAAAATCATTCCAAATTCAGAGCGAGGAATTATTTAAAATATTCTTTGGATTATAAAAGTGCTCATAGACTTCTGGATTTTGGATTTTGAATTGATGATTTTGGGATTTATGTGAACTTATTCAAAGATATTCTGGAGTACTTGATTTTGGCATATCAGCACATTGTGACATTAATGACTATTGGCACATCAACACATTCAAAGATAGTCATTCATTCGAAACATTCTATATTTAGGACTTGTGATTAGGACACTTAGGATTATTGGATTATTTGGATTTTAATTAACATTAATGTAAGTGTCTTTTGAATTTTCAATTTAATTGTCTAAAAATAAATTGCTTGTTGAAACTTGATTTGTTAGTTTCACTTTCTTTCTGTTACATTTTTCTTAGACCACAGAGTTGTAACACTTTAATAAGAAGCGTACCCAAGGGGAGTAAATCTTATCGGAATACATATTTAAGGAATTCCTTTTAAGAATCCAATATGGCGGAAGGACCGTAATACAATCGGACCACCTCGGTTATTTCTACAATTGGATTGACCGTAGGATTGACAGAGAAGTTACGAATGAAAAAATAGTTCTATGTATTCATAACTTCTCAGTTAATCCTTGTTTCATAAATAGCAGAGGTTGTTCAAATGACAGCCATCGGCATACATTCGAGGCATGATCAGTAGGATTGACCTCGAAGTTGCTAATGTATAGGATTGATAAAAGTTGCCACTGAAAAAATAGTTTGATACATTCACAACTTCTCGGTCAATCCTTTTTTGGTAAATAACCGAGGTGGTAGGAATGGCAGTTCTCGGCATACATTGGAGATCAGTTGGACAACCTCGGCTATTTCTGCGACACAAAAATATACCTCGGATGTATGTTCGCTCAGTCATTTACAGAAAAATCATACATTTTGTTTTTGACCGGATATTTATTCGGAAAAAAAGAAACCGCAATCTGTTCGGACCACCTCGGCTATTTCTACGATCGGATTAGCCGTATGACTGACCAAGAAGTTGCGAATGAAAAAGTAGATGCATTCGCAACATTTCGGGCAATCCTTGTTTCATTTATAGCCGAGGTGGTCCGAATGCCAGCTATCGGCATAATTTCGAGATATGATCCATAGGATTGACGTCGAAGTTGCGAATGGACTGTAATAGTCTCCTTCCGTCTGCGATAATGAGATACGTCTATTCTGCATAAATAAAGCGAACATCCCACGGAGTCTCGCGAGAGTCTGGTGGAACGAGACTGTTCTACCCCAGGTTTCCCAGCGCTACGATACACGTAGCTAAAAGCTGACGACATATAGATGACGTCATAATGTAATGGTCACGTTATTTTGAGCTGCGCAGTAAGCCCTGATAATACAAAAGCGGACACTAGGACACTATTGAAACTCTATATCCTGTGCAACTTATATATATAGATATATATATATATATATATATATATATATATATATATATATATATATATATATATATATATATATATATATATATATATATATCACAGTTGAACGTTGCATTACTGGCATCCATTGAAAGATGGATGGTATAATGTCTAGTTTTGAGTTCGAGAGGTTAAAATATTTTTTTTTTATTTAAAAAAAGCATAATAAATTAGTATGACATAAAAAAGAATAGACATAATTCCATTAGAATTATCAGTAGGCCAATTCTTTTAATTAGCACACGATGGTGTACTTTTGAGAGCAAATGTAAATAAATGCACTGACTGAACCTTCCGTAAAATCTTTAATTGAAAGAGATCAAACATAACCTTTCGCATTATGTAGAATGCAAGTATAACATTGCCCGTTATGTACACTACCGACACCGAATACTAGCTTTTCGACACTACTGTTGATACAGGTAAAACAGACCATTTGAAAAATTCTTTACAGTACATTGCAAGCAACTGTTCGCAAGTAGGTTAAAAACTATGCTCACTTTGCAAAGGTACGGTGAAAGCCTCAGTTAAGATACCGTTTATGTTTCCGAACTCTAACGGGGACTACCTAGTACCTAGGTCAATACTCCATCAAACACTAGGCGTTGACAACATATAATGGCTAATAAGACAGTTCAGAAAGAAAGTGTTTATGTTTGAGAATGTCTTGAAATGCTTGGGTTTACGGAGTGACTTCTGTTCGAAAGAGTGGCGTTGCACATTTTAAATTTGGGCGATGAGCAGGTTGCAGAGATGATAGAATTATCTTCATTATGACGGTAAATTTGTTGTTGAAGGAATGTAGATTTGTTGAGTTTCTTACCAGCACATGAACTTAACCTTGTAAAGCCTAATTGTATCCACTGTGAAACACATTGTGTGCCAAGAAGAACAAGAAGTAATTGGTCGAGAGAGAGAGAGAGAGAGAGAGAGAGAGAGAGAGAGAGAGAGAGAGAGAGAGAGAGAGAGAGAGAATACGCATTATAGAAAATGACACATGGGGAAATGTGAACTAAATGATGATATTTATCCAAGAGGACTGTGTAAGATAGGGTAAATGTATTGGAAATTAATGTTAGACACCATACCAAAATAGGACGGATAATTATTTACGATGTATAGGACATGTAGCCTACTAAGGGGGGTGGGGGTGGGGTGGGGCGGTTGCCCCGATCGCCAGATGTCTTGGGGCGCCAAAACAGCTGATACAAATTCGGGACTCGTATTCTGGACCCTTGGGCCATCATCGTCGCCCCGGGCGCCATTTACCCTTAGTACGCCACTGTATAGGACTGAAGTGCTTTGGTCATATATAAAACGAATACTTGTACATTCATTTGGTGCTATTTCTCACAAGGATAAAAATAAAATGCGAATTTTATGAGTGAAATGACGAGAGAGAGAGAGAGAGAGAGAGAGAGAGAGAGAGAGAGAGAGAGAGAGAGAGAGAGAGAGAGAGAGAGAGAAAAGGAAGTGTAGACTGAGGCAGCAGTACATACAATATACCGATACAACAGAGAGATAAAGTAATGATGCACAATAGAGATATAGATTCTGCATTGCAGACCTGATGCGATAGCAAATGGTGACTAACCTTTATACAGGTCTTATATGATCCTTCAAAAACAAAAACAAAAAAAAAATACGGCCGTTAGGAGTATGATATAGGGACCCTTTTTTAAACTAGTGTCTAAAAGACGTCCGGATCTGTTTGAATGTAGGGAACAGAGTTTGGCTTGACTTTGTTGTTGAGAATTTCAGCGTTGTATTTATATAACGGCAGCTTAAACAAAACTACGGAAATCCATGTAGGACATCGAAAAAAATCAAAATCGTTTCGGCGAACTTGGAACTCATTCAGACGAGTTTTTAAGTTGTTTTTACTACTTTCAATCTCGTTTGAGCGAAGCTACTTTTTTTAAAACTCGTTTGAACGCGTTCTAAGCTCACTAAAACGAGATTAAAAGTAGTTTTAACAAAATTGGTAAATCGTTCAAACGAGTTAAAAGTCGTTGAAGCGAAATTTCAACTCGTTCAAACAACTAAAAAGCTGATTCAAACGAGTTCTAAACTCGTTGAAAATACTTTCAAAATCCTTCAAACTGGTTATAATCTCGTTTGAACGAGTTTCAGTTGTAGTTCAAACGAGATTTAAAACTCGTTGAATGAGTTGTAAACTAAAATTCGTTTGGGTGTCCTAAATGGACTTCTATATAATTCTCTTCTTCCATTCTCCGAAATATGCTCATCGGCTTATAGTTAGACTATATAAATAATTCTCTACCTGCCTTAATTGCCTCCTTTTCTTTCCCTTCTTCGACAGATACATATACTAGTATTTAATTCACATATATACAGGGATTGTGGATAGAAATACAAATGCTATTAAGTTTATATATATATATATATATATATATATATATATATATATATATATATATATATATACACACACACACACATGGGATTGTGCAGAGCAGAATGCCATTTTCTGTAAACGTTCTATCCCTTTCTATCCGCCTCTTATTTTCTTTACGAGAAGATAAATACCAGTTTCACTAATCATTGAAAATGAAACATTTAATAGCAGCGACTTCAGTCTTTGCACAAATCGTACAAAATTTAGGATTGAAAATTACGTTAGAGTCTCAGTTAAGCTTATTCAGTTTTCTTTCGGCGATGTAGACAGGCCCGCTAACAGAAATTCCGGGCTCCTGAGCAGAGCAGTCATAGGCCCCAAAACTAGTTAAATTTTTTGTATATAAAAACCTGTGTACAGTTTTGCTGTAGTAATCTATCATAAGTTAGACTCATACAAGGAACAAATTTTAATATTTACTGCAAAGATTAATTTATTTTTTAAAACTGAGTTGACAGCGGGCCCTTAAAAATATCCGGGCCTCTGGGTAATTGCCCCCCCCCCCCCCCCCCTTCCTTCTTGGCGGGCTTGGATGTAGACATATACTTTCCTATTCATCCAGCCAGATAAATACATTCCCTATAACTCGGAGGGAATCTTTCCTTCATGTGAAAATATCGTATTTGAAATCAAGATAGTACAGATAAAAAGTCCAAGTGAACCTTAGTTTAAAGTTCTTCTGTACGTCACGGTTCGGTTGTTTGGTTTGTATATGTATATACGTAGAATGACGTAGATATAGATCAGCATAAACATAAGTGTATGTCGTTTAATTTCTTTTGCAATCCTTTCCTTACTTGTTTACTTTCAATAAATTGATCAGATTTAATCAAATAGAAGTGTTTGAGACATTTATATGAGGTAATAAAACATATTACCATTTAACACAATCGTCTGCATGTTATTTCTGGTTCTGGCATCAAAAGACTGTACACATCTGCATTCATTTGTTTACTCACCATTGCAAAACTGAGACGTGTGTAATCGGCCCACTTTGCAACATTAATCCATTTGAAAAGGCCTTGCTATCATACGAATATATAACAACTTGTAAAAAGAAAAAAAAAAAAAAAAAGGTACGCAGCGGCAAAGCCTAAAACCTTTTTTGATAATACAAGTATATACAACTCTGAATGGATAACAAATTGATACCCGTTGATAAAACTTGTGCCGTTATTAACTATTAACTATAGCTGACACTGTACGAGCATCAAATGTCTGGAAAAATATCAAAAATGGGGGTGGGGCTGTGAAAGATAAATATCTTTGTAGTGATGCATCTTTAAAACGAAGTACATACTTTAAATTTTTATTATTTTTATTGATCTAACAATCTCCCCACAAAATTCATAACCACCTTAAGCAAGTATTTTAAACATTTCATTAGTCGCCTTGTTTAATATAAAACTTGAGGGATATAAGATTTGTCTCGAAAAATCATATACTCTAAAGTTTGAAGATTGCCGAACAAGCCTCATTACGACCAGGCTTGTTCTATTTATACTTGTATCCAGGCCCGCCGAGGGGGGGGGGGGGGGGGGGCAATTGTCCAGGGGCCCGCCTTCAACTTGGTAATAACAAATAAATTCATCTTTACAGTAAATATTAAACTTCGTTTATTGCAAGAGTCTAAGTTATGGTAGATTACTACAGGTTTTATATGCAAAACTGTACACAGGTTTTTATATACAAAATTAAACTAGTTTTGGGCCCATGCCTACTCTGCCCATGGGCCCGGAATTTCTATAAGCGCGCCTGCTTGTATTCAACTGTAGCATGTAATATACTAAACAGCCAAACTGTCTCGTAAGAATAGCCAAACTGTCTCGTAAGAATAGCCAAATTCAAGATCTGAAATAAACAGAGAATGCATCAAAGTGGAGGAAGGAGGTGATAGTGAAATTTTGTTTCATGTACTGAAAAACTGAATGGCTTAGGCGTTTACACCTCTCTAAGAAGACTGGCTGATCTACATCTATGACGATGATGTTGCTTGGAAAACACTTAGGGCAATTTATTTTCATATTTCGTAGACAAAGTGGAGGAACAAAATCCTGTCTTCAGATGGACATAAATATTACTTTGCATGTTATTGTCCAACGATAAGGTCGGTTGTAAAAATAACACAGATTTATCAGCTGTGCACTCTTTAATGCTAAACTATGCGATCCAGAATGAAACACATGTGTTGCAACTGTTACTTCTATTTCATAAAAACAGACATAATTTCAATGACTTTCCTAAGGTAAGGCCATATAATTCAGGATCATAATCTTTCTCACTGTGTCCGAATAAACTCTCGTATATTGACTGATGTGTTTATATAAACAATTCATATTTCATTAAATTTCTTGTACAATTTTATCTTTCGCTCTTTTATTGAAATACGGCATTCCAAATTCGATTCTTTATCCCATATATTAAATTAGTACAAAAATGTTTTAATTTTTTGGGAAAGCTAATATTTGTTTCAATTTTAAGTCATGTTGGATTTAATCAACAAATCGCCAAAGCTGATCTAATCACACCTACTGATAAAAAGAATGTTATATAAAATCAAAGTTTTTCTTTTAGCATAGTTGAAACATATTTTATTGCCATACGCAGTAACATTTTTGTAACATGATAGGAAAGAAGTTCAGAAGAACTTAAAAGTTCCTCTGCATTTTCCTTTGTTTTTTTTTAAAAGCAAAAAAATAAAAATAAATCAAATAAAAATGGTATCCCTTTATAATAGAGGATTTTCCAGTTGATTATGAAGATAGTAGAGTAAAAGCAAATGGGATTGGTGTAATGTATGACATACAGTAAAAATACTTGCTTGTTTAACTTTCTGTGAATCACGTTGAGTCTAAGTTATAGAAGTTGTTCACTTCGGGTGCAGTTAAGTAATGATTCATAAGGCTCGGCTTGAGGTTGGATGACGGTCGACTGGAATTTTAAAGAGCAAACATTGATTGACATCTGATTGTAAATGGGGGGAGTTTGGGAATATCAACTCTAAAAATACATTTGTGTTCTTTTTACTATACAAACTTGGAAAATACATTTTTTCACCAGAACTTATTTTGAAAGTTGAATTCGTACGAGTTGTCGCCCAAATAATGGCAAATTAGACCATATTTATGGAATTAAAAATGTGTCGAACTCTCTGTTACAACATGTAAAGGAAGCAAGAGTAGAATTGCCACATACAAACCCTCAATATGTTTTGTACAATTTGTGTGTTAATGATTAATTAATCATGACATAAATGCATCTGAATTTTAATGGAACTATATTGTGGCCGTGTCTATTCCATTAAATCAGTGGTGGTGCGATTGTTTGAGGCGCCCGGGGGCAATGTTCTTTAGTGGCGCCCCTACTTTGCTAAAGAGAACAACTTTTTTTCTGTCAAACCACCCCCGATATAACTTCTGTGAAGAATTGCCCACATTACACTAAGGTGAAGGTGAAATTCGATGAAAATTTCAGCCAAATTTTTTTTTTTACCAAAGTCGTGAAGTTTGACCATATGATTATTATGAAATACATTATGTACAACTCAAATTCTAAAGACATCTATGTCAATGATGTATTCTATAACAATATATACTTGTTGATAATTGTGTACACACAGTGCATTATATCGTATACGTGTTGTGTGAGTAAATCGTCAAAGGATAACAAACAAATACGAAGATAATATAGTTGTGTATCTTTACTATATGAAAACATCAGAGGTTCCAGGTTTCTATTTGAACTTGGCAAATACACATTCAGTTTAATGGCACTTCATTTTAAATGCTAACCAGGCTAAATATATAATTGGATCTTCTGGAATTGTTCAACATCTGAATATGTCACAGTATAATCTGAAATATATAGATTACAGAGTAAGATGGAAATTCTAAAAAAAGGAAGACTTGATCTTGAATAAAATAAACAAAAATGCCAGGAGGATACTATTGGCGTGTTTGTAATATTAATCAAGTGTTGCTAGGCATGAAAAAGTTTACATACATTCAAAGCAGTAAGAATAAGTATGCCCGTTATAATATATTATTCAACAGAATGGAATTTTTCAATAATTGCATGACATCGGCATTGAGAGAAAAGAATCACTTATCGAAGTCTATCGAGCCGTACCATGACCAGATTTGCATTTCTCTTTATGACATTTTTCATGTGTTACTTGGAACATTAATTGATTACCGAAGATTACCATTTCTTGGCTTCCTCTTCAGCTAATGTTTGGCACACGCAATTAATACATATTGCCAGAGTATACATGGTGAAATCTGTACAGAAATACCAGCTACAGTCAAACCTGCTATTGTGACTACTTGCATTTAAAGATCACCCCTGCAAAAGTCCAGGTTTAATAGTCCTATTTCTGTCTACATGTAAATCCTTACACATTAACCTGTATATAAAGAACACCTACTCATAATGACCACCTCTATGGTCCCCTGAATGGTCATTATACACGTTTGACTTTACTTATCCAAGTGAATTTGCGTGGTCTAATCCACAAGTAAGTAATATTGCTTGACAAAGAAAATTACTTTATAGCTTCCGTACGGTCAATAGATATTTGATTTATCTGAGAAGACTTGGTTAAATGACAGTAATTCAAATGTATTCAGTCGATACGACTTATTGGCAACCACAGTCTTATGAATCGTCGACACAACACTCGAATGCTTACCGATAATCGATCAACACAACAGAGCTATCATAGTCTTATGAATCGTCGATACAACACACGAATGCTTACTGATAATCTATCAACACAGCAGAGCTATCATAGTCTTATAAATCGTCGATACAACACACGAATACTTACTGATAATCGATCAACACAACAGAGTTATCATAGTCTTATTAATCGTCGATACAACACTCGAAGGCTTATTAACAATCGATCAACATACCAGAGCAATCACAAAATACTCACTATGGGCAGGAGAGTCAGTTACAAGTTTATTCAAAATGGCATAATAAAAGATGAATAGAATACATCTTTTAAGAGTGTTACGTGACTTACAAACAACATGTTTTACCATTTTGTTATTTGCTACACACACACACACAGATATATATATATATATATATATATATATATATATATATATATATATATATATATATATATATATATATATATATATATCCATGGTACTGCGTCCTTGAAAGTACTATAACAATAGGGACTGGACAGAATGACTATAGTCTCATGCCATAGAATAAAATTGTTTCCTCAGTATAGGTCAGTATATAAAAACCTCTGACTGTATATTCATATAAAATAAACCTCTGACTGTATATCCATATAACATAAACCTCTAACTGTATATCCATATAAAATAAACCTCTGACTGCATATCCATATAAAATAAACCTCTGACTGTATATCGATATAACACAAACATAAAACTGTGTATCCATGTAATATACACCTCTGATTGTATATCCATATAACATAAACCTCTGACTGTACATCCATATAAAATAAACCTCTGACTGTATATCCATATTACATAAACCTCTGACTGTATATCCATATAACATAAACATAAAACTGTGTATCCATATAACATAAACCTCTGACTGTATATCCATATAATATAAACCTCTGACTGCATATCCATATAACATAAACCTCTGATTGTATATCCATATAACATAAACCTCTAACTGCATATCCATATAAAATAAACCTCTGACTGTATATCCATATAATATAAACCTCTGACTGCATATCCATATAACATAAACCTCTGACTGCATATCCATATAACATAAACCTCTGATTGTATATCCATATAACATAAAGCTCTGACTGTATATCCATATAATATAAACCTCTGACTGCATATCCATATAATATAAACCTCTGATTGTATATCCATATAACACAAACATAAAACTGTGTATCCATATAACATAAACCTCTGACTGTATATCCATATAATATAAACCTCTGACTGCATATCCATATAAAATAAACCTCTGATTGTATATCCATATAACATAAACCTCTGACTGTATATCCATATAACATAAACATAAAACTGTGTATCCATATAACATAAACCTCTGACTGTATATCCATATAATATAAACCTCTAACTGCATATCCATATAAAATAAACCTCTGACTGTATATCGATATAACATAAACCTCTGACTGTATATCGATATAACACAAACATAAAACTGTGTATCCATGTAATATACACCTCTGATTGTATATCCATATAACAAAAGCCTCTGACTGTACATCCATATAAAATAAACCTCTGACTGTATATCCATATAACATAAACCTCTGACTGTATATCCATATAACATAAACATAAAACTGTGTATCCATATAACATAAACCTCTGACTGTATATCCATATAACATAAACCTCTAACTGTATATCCATATAATATAAACCTCTGACTGTATATCCATATAACATAAACATAAAACTGTATATCCATGTAACATAAACCTCTGACTGTATATCCATATAACATAAACATAAAACTGTATATCCATATAACATAAACCTCTGACTGTATATCCATATAATATAAACCTCTAACTGTATATCCATATAAAATAAACCTCTGACTGTATATCCATATAATATAAACCTCTGACTGTATATCGATATAACACAAACATAAAACTGTGTATCCATGTAATATACACCTCTGACTGTATATCCATATAACATAAACCTCTGACTGTATATCGATATAACACAAACATAAAACTGTATATCCATATAAAATAAACCTCTGACTGTATATCCATATAAAATAAACCTCTGACTGTATATCCATATAACATAAACCTCTGACTTTATATTCATATAACAAACCTCTGACTGTATATCCATATAACATAAACCTCTGACTGTATATCTATATAACATAAACATTTTTCTAATGGATACGTTTTGCTTTGAAAAATAGCTTCCTACTACATGCCAATGTGATGACATGTTTTCAGATAACTTCTCTTTTGGCACTAAAAATTGCTTTATTCAATGAAACGGAAAACGATTCAGTCGTGAATGTGAAAAAAGTCATTCTAACCTACAGTGTATGTCTCAGGAATTTTTTTTCTCGATTGTTTTGAACGTAAACTTTACAGTCGTCATACAAACCTTTACTAAATTAACTTGAATTGTTACCTTTTCAGGGTCAACACAGCTTCTTTCTCACAATCTTTCTCTATCCTTCTTGAAGCCTTGAGGATGTGCAGCTGACTGAATCATATTGTTATCTGTATCACACATATATATATATTTCATACATGGTGCTCTCTCTCTCTCTCTCTCTCTCTCTCTCTCTCTCTCTCTCTCTCTCTCTCTCTCTCAGCTACACGTATTATGCTAAGTGCCTTTCATGTACGCGAAGGACTGTGCCTAAGTTGGGGAACTTTTTACCCAACCCCAATTTAGTTTTTAATATGACAATAAAATATATTAAATCAATCATATTCTCAACTGAATAAAATACTTGGAAACCTTAACATAAGAAACCGGAACGAGTGAATGTCTGAACTAAATATAAAATCCCAACTTTGACATCGCATAAAAAAAATGGAATAGAATGTGTTTGATGTGACGTTTACAGATTGCACAGATAGTCAGACTAGACAGAAAAAAGAAAGAGAAAAAAACAAAAACTACATAGTCACGCGCTGGTTCGCATGGCGAAAAAAAACCTTAGTCTCCCGTAGAAGTAGGTGCTCTTATTGGGAGAGTAGAAAGGGTATTTAAACTGCAATGGTAGTTTGAAGTAACAAACGATACCGTATCATAAATAACAAGAGTGTGATAGTTTTGCTTTTACAATTTAATATAATCAGTTTTAAATCTGTTTGAAAGGTGACTGTACCCATTACTGGGAAAAAATAGTTTGTCTTTTTGAGCTCCTTTGTGGCTGGTGGCATTTTGCGACCGAATATTCTACTTTGTTTGTCTGGTCTTAAGTAACCGACAGTATAGGACAATCCCATGACGGGACCCTAGCCCATTGTAGGTGAACCTCTTGGCTGATCTGGCACCCATTTACAACTGTACAAATATATGTGTAGTTTAAGTGGTATAACATCAATGGTCACAAAGAGGTTCGAATTCAAGATCTTCTGATTCCAGGCTGATAGTACTTCTGCTGTTCCAAGTTTCTATATTACGAGAAATAAAAGGAAAGTAAACTGGGTAAAAAGAAATGAATGGATATTATGTATCAAAAAAATATTGAGAGAATATAATAGAACTAAAACATAAAAAAAATTATAGAACACTCGACTTGTAATGTAGGACGGTGTGGTGTGTTATTTAGATCTACTATAATTACATGAACTCGCTGATCTTTCTGTAAAATTGAATCTCTGGGGGGAAAAAAAGGTGTTAATAACCTTGTATGTAAGTGCGAAAAGTAGATACTGTGTAATAACATTTCAGCATTCATGTTGATACAGATAAAATAGACCATTTCAAAACATTCTTCAAGATACAATTGTGTTCGCAAAAGATTTAATATATGTGATCTATTTGTGTAGGTACGGTACATGTCTCAGTTAAAATGCCGTCATGTTCCCGAACTCTAACGAGCGACTCATTTTCCTACACAGGCCAATGATCATCAAAAGCTAGGTATTGACAACAAAGAATGACAAATAAAAGTGGTCTCAAAAGAAGTGTTATATGCTTGAGAATGTCCTGAAATGTTCAGGTGAATGGGTACTAACAGTGTAAAACTCATACATACTTATATGAAAGAGTGGCGTTATAAACTTCGGGCTATGATAGGGTTCTACAGAACTGAGAATTATTATCTACATTAAATAGGTAAGTACAAATTTGTATAACAATATTTTGGGATCTTATGAAAGCTAGTAAATCATAAAATGGTCGTAACCTAATTTCATTCTTTGTGAAGCACATAGGGTGCCAAAGGAAAACAAATATACACCAAACTGGTTTCGTACAGAGAGAAATTACGAAAAGAGGTGGGGGTGGGGGGATAGTGTATGAACGAAATCGGGGCGTTAACGATAAATGACTAAATTATATTCAGTGAATTACGAATAAATTTATTTATAGACACACGATAAAAAGCGTCTTATACAAAAATAGGGCAAAAATAATTTAATTTAAAAATATGAGATTGACACAAAAAGACCCAGTTTAAAACGAAGACCTCGGTATTCAGTTAGAATGGTATGGAAAGAGAGCAATGAAATACGAATATATATATTTCAATGGTCTATAATAAAACGGGATGGGGGTGGAGGTGGGATAATTTAGGAAGGTTAGGAAAAAATGGATTGCACAGTATGGGTCCTTTATCTGGAACAAAGAATATTCATGTCTAACTACGAGTATTTGTTACAGGTATCAAAATTAGAACCTGTTTTGCAGATTAGAACCGTTCACTGATTCCATTATTACAAGATAGAAGCAAAACCTATCTAAAATGGACACTCAAGAAACCACACAATTTTGTTCTTTATGGACAGGTGTACTTTATATACATGTAAAATATCCAAGTTGACTTATGAAACGGGTTCATGGATATTATTATATTATTGCACTATGCTCCATCAGACAAAACTGTTGAAGGACAGTTCCCAAGGGAGCCAACTATCACATGACGTCATATAACTTTCAGCGCGTGGCAATAGTGCCCTCTGAAAGAGGTATAATTCTCGTAGTCAAGTGGAAATTCAGACTATCCTAAAATAGATCCCTGTAATCGGCCAATCCGCGCTCGAGAATTTATTATGTGATGTGCTAATAATATGATATTGTCTTCTCCCTTTGGAACTGCTGTCTGATAGTGTTTTCTGGTGGGTATAGCGCGAGCTGAGCCACCAGACGACATTGTAGGAGAACAATTGTCAAAATAGAAGACAATAATGTATTTAGCATTTCACGTGCGGCAGTGTGACGTCATATCACGTCTGCGCGTGGCAATAGTGCCCGCTGGAACAGGTGTCATGTCCCTGAGTAAAGGGAAAATGCCTACTATCCTAAAATAAATCCACTTAGCCTTTTGGAGCTTTAGCAATTATTATGAGATGTGCTCATGCTTTGTATGAGCAGATGTCCTTCATATGGAGTTGTCCGCCCTGACAGATTTTACTGTAATCTAGTAATGATAGATTTAAAGTGTAAAGAATATTAATCACTGGTTTTTTGTTGATTTACAATATTTCGCTGACAGAGAGGCGCAGTGACTCAGTCTTTACCATGCCGGAATCTCAATCTAAAAAGATCGCGGGTTCGAATCCTTCCAAGATCAGCCAGGTCGGCTGCTGTGGCGTGTCTCTCTATCCAAGGCAATTTACTTCCATTGTAACGGCGCTATGTAACCTCTTTCATGTGTAGATATGCCACTAAACATCAAAAGAAACAAGTTCACTTGGCCTCATGAGATATAAATGTAATACAGTATAATAATGGATTCAAAGTATGACAGAAATTATATGTGGCTCCTTATTATTCTTATCAGGTTTCATCCATTGGGATGACGTCAAATGATTTTCTGATGTGCGTCCTTTTGAGCATGAATTTTTTTTATCCGTTTGACTAAGAATATACATTTGACAGCATGAATGGATTGATATGAAATCTGCAGTGTTATTGGCTTTTGATATAGCACTCTTATTTAAATTTATATAAGTGCAATCGTCGAGATCGAAAACGCAGCTAAAGAATCTTTTCATGATTAAATTATATTGCAAAGAAGCAGAATATATACCCCTCGTTTCTTGTTTGCGAGCCTGGTTAATCGATTTCGACAGGGATTTCTGCTTTCGTTGAACTGTTTTCTAATCACAATTTATGTATCCACGTTTGATTCTTTTGATAAAAAAAAAACGCTCTGATATTGTTGATAACACAAATTAATCGCTTTTAGAAGGTCTATTGCACAAGTCGCTGTTTGTCGTTTTGGTTTATCTGTACCTAAAGTGACGTCAACTAGATCGGTATGGCTTTCATCGTTTGATAATATAGAAATTTTCATTGAGTAATGTTTAATATAAGATTTTAAGACTATTTCGGAAGTCTCAACGTTTTGCTTATGAAATTTGTCTGCTTTTCAGTCCTTGTCTTACGTGTAATATTTCATTAACTGGATCGTATGTTATCAAGCTGCCACTAGCGTAATAGACACATTTCTGTTCCAACACAATCGTCTGTACATTATGTACGCTACTGGTATGGAAACACAGTTATGTCTCTATAATAACAGTCGAGTATCATAAAAGACGAGTGTGATAAATTGTTACCTTAATACTAATGTCCCAATTTTAATAAAAGCCTTTTCCACAGACGAGTGTTTCACTGTTTGTTGTGGAAAAAAGTCAGCAGTGGTGTGTGTGCGTGCGTGTGTGTCTGTGTGTGTGAGGGGGGAACATTCAGTCTTTATCAACAGACAATAATTTAACTGATTTGCTGACAAATACGTGTTTGATAGTTTATACAAAAGATTCACTTTAAGGTGCATAAAATATATGTTAACCATTGAAAATTACATAACATATTTGCTTTTGCAGATGTGCGTCATAAAATAAACATAACTAAATACATTTCGATAAATTGCTTTTATATTGCAGAAAGGAGCATTAATATCCGATATTATTTAGTTAAATACAATTTTGGATGGCCTTTTAAAAGCTCATTTGATGTCAGAGTTTATCATTACAACGTTTCTATGCCATAAGCCTACATGTGTTCCCTAATAAGCCATATTTAAACTATCAATGGTTTTCTCTGTTTATCCTTCAATTACGTTTTGGAGCGTAGTAAACACAACAAAAATGCCATACTAGGAATGACCGTTAAAAAGGACTGAGAGAATTTGTCATATCTAATGAAACATCGAAGCTGTTGTTGATCATTTACATGCCTACAAAGAAAACTAATTGGTGTACATTTATAATGAATGGTTTCGAAGCCTCATGGAAGATTGGCCAGTTGACCAATGAGCTTCTTCTTTAAATAAATTCATAATTATTTTTATTATTATTATTTCTTGTGGTAAATATTTTTTTTAAAAAATCTTGGCTACCGTAAATGGTGTTTATTATATTTCCACATAAAGGCAACAAACGAAAATCCGCGTCCTAATGGAAAGCTATATAACTTTGCAGGTTATTATTTTTAAGAAAAGGGGGTTGGTGTCTGTAGAAAGAAAACAAATATGTAAGAACCAAATAAATTGTGCATAGGTTCATACAAAAAGGTCCCAGTTAAATATACATTATTATAAGAAAGAATCAGAAACCAAGAAAAAAAGTTGATACCTATATGCCAGAGAGGAAAGCGCTTATTCCCTAGATCCCACAATATAACGAGTCTTTGTCAAAGTCAGTGATATAACATAGACAAACATGACAAGCAATAAACACAAAAGAAAGTATTGACTTTACCAAACTTTACATGACTATGTCTAATGGAAGTATTGTTTGAAAATTTCAGATGTCGCACCTAATTGGTTTGAACTCCGATGATAAAAAATATTTCAAACAATACTTCTATTAGACATAGACATGTAAACTTTTGTAAAGTCAACGCTTTCTTTTGTGTTTATTGTTTGACTGTTTTGTAACTGCCTTCGACAAAGACACAATGAGAATAGAAAACTCTTAGGCTTGTTGGTAAGTTACACACACACACACACACACACACACACACACACACACACACACACACACACACACACACACACGTAGATATAGATGCATACCAAGATTACAAATTATTTTCCGTAAGAGAATCTTACCAAAGGTACAGTATCTTTGAGAGATATCTTTTCTCAGAGAGAAGAGATATAATTGAAAAAGGGATTAAATACGCTGATAATTTTAATTTTACAAAGCCTGAGCACTTTAGGGATCTACAGAGCCCTTTATGAAACTGGTATAATTCTTTTCATTTCAATCTGGAAATGGCAAAATATATAAAATTCTGATGTCATCCACAAAGGTCTAAAAATTATTTAATAAAAATATGTATCGAATTTGTTTATACAATTATTTAATAGCTATGTAACAAATTTGTTTATCAAATTATTTAATAGCTATGTAACAAATTTGTTTATAAAATTATTTAATAGCTATGTAACAAATTTGTTTATAAAATTATTTAATAGCTATGTAACGAATTTGTTTATCAAATTATTTAATAACTATGCATCGAATTTGTTTATACAACTATTTAATAACTATGTAACGAATTTGTTTTTACAATTATTTAATAACTATGTGTCGAATTTGTTTATAAAATTATTTAATAGCTATGTAACGAATTTGTTTATCAAATTATTTAATAACTATGCATCGAATTTGTTTATAAAACTATTTAATAACTATGCATCGTATTTGTTTATAATTCGTGCGTGAATCTAATGAACAGTGCCACGATTTACATGCTTATATGTTTATGCCAACATATCACATAAAAGTAATTATCGCAAGACTACTGTGTTATTTGCGTTAATACACCAATATAATATATTTGATATATGTAACATGTATAATAACACCTCATGACGCCACAAATGACGTCATAACGTCATGCAAACGAAAGGCATAACGGCCGAGGCATCAGACACTACTCTGGGGTTTGGTCAAATAAAATCAGTATCTTAAGTCATGCGATAAATTTAATCTTACATTAGTACTCATTTCAAATGAAATTTATGAAACGAGTCGAATAATTTAAATTTTTTGCGAGCCTTGGTGAGCAAATGACTGAAATTGCCCGACCAGTTTCATAAATTTTCTTTGAAATTAGTACTAATGTAAGATTCTCTATGTATTCTTATTATTATCATTTTTTTTAAATAATCATAATAGCAGTATAGTGTGGATTACTCATAATTCAATTCTTTGTTACAAGAAAGTTGCCATTTTAGTAGACAAAAGGTATAAATACTGGCTTATGTTTATTCAAATGCATGTTAAAACTGGCTTGCTGGTTTATTAATTCTTAGTTTATTTAAAATAAAGGAATCTTACTCTGACAATAATATACCTTTCCAGAACGTATTTAACTGGTTTGAATCGAATGAGAATTCCTTGACCAAACATATGGTTCACTCTCTAGCAATAAATAAAGTGAGCAAGATGTGATTTGCCCTATTTAGACCCCAAATAGCTTTTGTACAATTTGATTGGCAAAAGTTTACAGTCTAAACGGAGATTTCAAAATATGGAATTTAAAAAGATCAAGAGGAACTTTTGATTAAGAGCTCATAATGGATATCTTTGATAATACTGATCTGCTGAATCCAAAAATCCTTATTACCAAGCCGTGTGTGTGTGTGTGTGTGTGTGTGTGTGTGTGTGTGTGTGTGTGTAATAAGGGTCCAAACGTGACTTCAAAGTGACGTACATATATGCATTTTTTGCAGCTTACGTTATATTACACATTTACGTCATGTAATCAAATGCACTAGGTTGTTTTTAAAAAAAAGTTGATGGTTTGAAATGCACGTGCATTATGTTTTCTAATTCTTTTGTCTGGCCTGCTTGACAAATGTTAGATACAGGTCTGATTTATTTTGACGATATCGGTGACATTACAATTCCGGTGATGGTGTTAACAATTCTTTGTTGAATTTCTGGTTGAAGGTTTTTATTATTTTAATAAATCTACAACCTTTTAAAGGGCTGCTTTATATTTGGACTTTAAGGTCAGTGGACTTTAACGTCAGGGAGTAATTTCCTTGATATATTTATCCCTTCTCCCACATCTGCCACTAGGATAAAGTCAACGTCATTCGACATATTTTTTTGTTTGTTTGTTTGTATTGTTTGCTTTAAATTTTTTAATGTTTTCACTACTGGATCATTATCTGTTCTTAATCCCTTCAATTATTTTTCTTCATATTTCACTACTGGCTTTCGTGCTTTTTAATTCAGTGTGATTATTGGCAACACACACAAAATATCCTAAAAGTAGGTTTGTACTACATATTACATGATATCAAGCTTAATTCGTTTCCTAAACGTGTTCACTAGAATATAAAATAAAACGTGTCCACGAGAATATAAAATAAACAGTGTTCACTAGAATATAAAATGAAACGTGTTCACTAGAATATAAAATGAAACGTGTTCACTAGAATATAAAATAAAACTTGTTTACTAGAATATAAAATAAAACGTTCCATGTTATCAAATTTAGTCGGTATTTATACACGTATGAGTCAGATTTTCCAGGATTTTAGAGGAAGTGTATTATTAATGGTACTACGCCACATGATATTAATCTACCGTTCTTAATGCCATGAATATTGATGAAAAATATCTGTTCCAGTTATCTGCACTTGCATGCCCTGATACAGTGAAGATTGGCGCTTCTAGATCCATATCGGCAACGTCTACACATGCCTTAGATATTCTTCTGTTATTGGTGGCTAGAAGATTAGCTCTGTTACTAGCTATCCCTCAACCAGTTTCTAGCCTATTGTATTTTGATTTGAGTGTAGAATTTTATCAGTGTGCCGGGTTCCATGCTACGGCTTGTGAATAAACTCTATTGATATGGCAATGAAAGTTTATTCTAGTGATAGACAACCCGTGAATAGATGACACATGCTATCTGTGTCTTTCTTTGGTAAGCTATCTGTATTTTGGAATCTGGAAAGCCATATATCTTATGACAGAAAGCTCGGCAACCCGGATATTTAATGGCTCCAAGTTACAATTTCCCAGTCTTGTTTGAGGCTCTTAGTTTTACTGCAAGACTTCCCATGCTGTCTTCTTTTTGTGTCCAGATAGATAAAAGGAGGTGTGTTGTAAGCACTCAGTGCAAGGAAGGGTATACAGTTTGCTTTAAAATATTTTTTTTTATAATTTAAAAGCGTTAGTTGAAAGATTTTGATTGTAATGCTTTGGGAGTATAAGGCTTGTTACTCACCTTGGATCTCTCAAAAGTTTCCAAACGCAAGTCCTATGCTTTAATATCTTCATGTGTCCTTGTGCGCTCCAGATGTTTGTATTTATGATCTGGCCATCGAAGCTGGCATGGAATATATTTGCAATATGGGACAAGCAGTTTTTTAGGCTTCCTCTTCATATAAGGCAGGTGAAGTTCACCATGTAAGCCCTATTTTGCCAATTCATTTCAGCTAATCGTAGCTCAGGTCAAGATATAACTGCGCGCGCAAATAGCTGACAATTCATTCAACACTTAAATGTTGACGGCACCCTATCTTGCGTAATTATTCTGGTTATATTGCATGAACTATGTTGGCTTAAACTTGCAGGTGACATGCAAATCCCAGTATCTTTTTAGTATTGGTGAGCACAAAGAACCGATTGATCATTGCAATATACTGTTAAACCATGGAGAAAGTCAACATTCTATTCTCTTATCCTGGTCACGTTTCTTGACAAATGGTGTTTAAATCTTGAATTAAGGACTGGCATAATGTTTTCAAACCAAAGAGATACCTTAAGGCTTTGAGTGTGAGTTTCCGTGCCTCCATTGCTCCAGAATATAACTTTTTCTTTGATAACCATTTTCTATTTAAGCTACCTGCCCCACCAGCCACAAACTCTAGCGTTAACTTCGAAACGGGCCCCAGACATACAAGATGCAACACAATGATAGTCGAATTAGACTCGCTGATCAAAAACGACTTGTCGAAAACAAAACGCCAGACTGTAGCGTACTAACGGGGGGGGGGGGGAGGGGCGGATGGGACGATTGCCCCGGCCGCCAGAGGTCTTGGGCGCCAAAACAGCTGATAAAAATTCGGGCCCCGTATTCTGGCCCTTTGGGCCATCATCTTCGCCCCAGGCGCCATTTACCCTCAGTTCGGCACTGACGCCAGACACATAAATGTACTTAAAGGGACTTTGGGAGAAGTCACTGCCACATAGGTAATTCATATATATTTGAAAAAATATATGACAAACAATAACTATTGCAAAATATAATGGATTTTTGCAGATACAAGCTGCTACGAGTATGATGATTTGCGAGATTCAAACGAGGAAAAGAAAAATATTGTATTGCAAGGCATCTGTAAATATAATAGGCGGCATTGGATGAGTCAAAATGTTGTGGTCTGTTTCACTTATAAATATGACTCATAGCAGAGTGTAACTGCAAATATATTTTGCATTACCTATGTTACAGTGAGTTATCCAAGAGTGTTATTCCTTTGCCTGTTTTGTCTTTTAAGCTCTTATCTTTCAACAACACAAAATCCGGGTCTCAAAATCATATTACAATGTATAAACCGAACATGAAAGTCAGAGAAACCACTATGCAAAATGCAATGAACCTAAGTCTTCTAGAAACGGTCGGCACCTGGATATATCTCAATACTTTTTGAACAATACAACTGAGAGGAAAATGAACATTTAAATAGAGAAAATCTTGATCACATTTATACGAAACAAAATAAGATATTAATATGTTTGTGATGATAATCAAGTATGTATGTATATATATATATATATATATATATATATATATATATATATATATATATATATATATATATATATATATATATATATATATATATATATATATAAAACTGAAACAATTTACATTTGTATCAAAAGCCTTTCTTGACTACTAGCAAGAAGCAGCTGTGTCAAGATCACCATGTTTTGAACATTTTTTAATAGGCTTATAATGATTGGGTGTAATTATGTTTGATCATGTGAAGTAAAAGCATAAATAGTTATGCATGCATACAGCTTTATAGATTTCAAGAATGTAAGGAATAATTTATTGTTCAGAAGTATTTTGTCTATGTTGTGATTCACCACGCCCATCAACCCCATCTATTGTTTTAGCGTAGGAATCTCAAACACTTCCAAACTATTACATATGGTAATAAGTCCTTAGGGTCAGAATCCTCGAGGCATGTCGCACATGAATTCATATTTTCATGTCTGGCAGTTACATTGAGGCTTCTAGGCAGAAATCTTAATAGTTTGCAAACTGTGACCCGGAAGCTAAATCACACAGTGGGAAAACACTCCCAGAGCATATGCTGTTCATACCGATGAATTTATCTTGATATTATCTGTAGATTTATGAATCACTATAGGTTGGGAGTCTGGTATTTTTTAAAAGACCAAGGGACGAACATCACCAGGAATAAAATACATTGAAGCTCTTGCCTTCTCGTTATTTGGAGTGAAAACACCGTCGTCTTTTCTGCATCTTTAAATCATACCCATTAAACTTATGCAGCTTCATTTATTACAGCTATTTCTCGGCCACCATAAACTTACAAATCTCAGGATGGTTTTTAATGCAAATAAAATAGACCATTTCAAAATATTCTTTAAAATACAATGGAAACGACTGTTCGCAGGTAGATTCATCATCTGTGGACTATTTGTTTAGGTAAGATAAAACGCCGTTTATGTTTCCATAACGGGCGACTCTTTCCTTTGACAACCAATGATCTTACAAAGATGAGCTATTGACCCCCCCCCCCAAAAAAAAAAAAAGTAAAAATAAAAAAAGAAAATGTCCAGTAACAGAGTTCTTTAAAAAAAGCGTTCGTGTTATAAAAAGACCAAAAATGCGTTGATGAATAGTTTGATAACAGCATAAAACCTCGACTAGGTTGAACAGAAATGAGAATTATCTTCATAATAAAGGTAACTAAATATTCCTTAAAATAAATATTAGTTTCTGAGCTTTAAGATCACCATTTTCACAATACGCGGATAAAGGTATTTAAAATCGAATATTATTTATTGTGAAACACTTACAAGCAGGCGTGGAAGAGAAATGAACCTATTGGTCCCATAGAGAGAGAACCCACTCCAATCAGGAAGAAAAAAGTGGTGGTGGAGTGTGAACGAAGTTATGCAGTTTACGATAAATGGCTGCGTATTTAATGCGAATCCTCTGAAATCTACCGATTCCTGGCTACACGAACTGTTGAACTCTTACATCAATCGAACTTTGAAACGAATCCTCTGAAATCTACCGATTCCTGGCTTTACATTACTTTTAGTTCTTTGATTTCTCTTCTGAAGTTATTTTAACATCTCAAGTCTCCTATTTATGATGATTACTTCGCTTGCTTGAAGTCACCGAGAAATTGCTTTATTAATATGAATATATTTATTCACGTTTGAAAGGGGGCCATAGTTGCTGGTGAAAAAGTTATTATTGTCGATAACGCCAATGAATCCAGTTGGAGGTTTTAATGCGTACTTCAATAGGCATTGTATTGGTAGTTCGTGCCTGAAATGACACAGATCTAACGCGGCATAAACGATTTAGAATTGCATTTTTTTGGGGGTGGGGGGTGGGGTGGGGTGATATTTAAACAAATGCAAAAAATCTTCGCTCATTTTATATTTGTCTGCTCGATTAGTTCTTTTTTATGTATTAGATGTCAGTAAATGTATAATACGTAATTAAACATATGTTTTTCAGAGATATATATATGAAACAAATCTAATTAAACACAGATACCTGTATAGGACTCATGCTTTGGTATCGAAAAGCTTTATATGCCTTAACACTAATTTGATTCTCAAATATTTTTCAGATGGGCGTAAAAGCTTGATTTGCTTAATATTAATCTGGGATTATAGACATTTGTAAAGCCTCTCTTCATAAAAAAGAACAGCCTATAAACCCCGAAAAGCTAAAAAAAGTAATTGCTTTTTACATCGAATATATTCATCTGAATTGATGACAAGAAGCTTATTTATTAACTATTGCTGACGCACTCCAACGTGTATCAAGTGACAGTCAAAATATTGAATATGACTATTTACTTTTGTAATCACGCGTCTTTGAGTAAATGTAAAATACATAGGTAAAGATTGTTCTCATATCGCCCCGAAAATAGTATTAATATCTCTTATAAAGTACAACTGACGCACTTAAAAATTTATCAAGTGACAGTCAAAATACTGAAAATGATAAACGATTTACTATTGCAATCACGCGTCTTGGAGTAAATGTAAAGTGTATTGTTAAAGATTTTTTTATGAGAGTCTAGGCTAGCCGTTTCAAAGTTCGATTGATGTAAGAGTTCAACAGACAAGGTTTTGTACATAAAACAGCCTCATTATAACTGTCAGTTTTTTTGTATGTATCCTTTATTCTGCTTTTTTAAAATAGGCACTTTGATATAGCATTTTACGCGCACTAGATCACGGCATTGAGATAGTATTGAGCTATTGCATTATAATTATCGTGTTGCATGAAAACTAAGCAAGATGTAACGAGCGTTACATTTGTCATATACACTGAATCTTGCGTACAATGCACGTGGTAACATCACGATGCCATGTAATGGGGCTGCCATATTGGTCTTCTTCCAGACGACCCGGTATCATGACTGACAGTCATATTACACGCACACATGTAACCCAATGGCTATCAAACTTTCCATATTGAAAGTACAGTTGTGGTCGGTATTGTTAACAGTGAAGACAATTCCTAAACATTCCTGAAATACACACTATGAAATGACTTATTTGCGTGTTTACATTTTGCTTCTTTTCCTCTCTTCTTTCGCCGCATGTGGTTCTGTAAATATTAATCCGCCAAAGTTTATATCTTCAGTCCTTCGTTCTTAATACCCGTCTAAAGATAATTAAAAGTACTTGACATTAACTATTATCTTAATTAAACCTTATATGTATGAATAAATGGGATATATATTGAATTTGCTTGTAAGTATGAGAACTATTGTAGTTGTTCTATGTATTTCCGCTAGTGTGTGAGAAGGCACTTCCCGTATTGCCAGTTTGTGCTCCAAATTAAGAAAAAAAAAAAAAAATTGCATGCTTTCGAAGAAGGTACTTCGTTTAATTCTGTTAGATGTTACGATTGTCAATAATCGGGAATGTTAAACTTAGTATCGAGAAACATGCTTAGTGACGGTGAATATGACATGTATACATGCATATATCCATGTGCTTTTGTACAGTGGATTCTATGGTGTGTCGAAAAAGCCACGTGTATGTACAGAAAGACATGTGAACAGAGAATATGAAAATATTCCAGACTGCTCAGTGTCATTATTATTATTATTATTACCAAAATACATATAAAATTGTGTCTTTGTCATAAAATGCTGCTTATGGCCAGTGCAGGCCTCCCTATTTTTTTAGGAACTACTGTCGAGGTTGTTCAGGATTGACAAAAATCCATTTTATTTGCAAACAGTATGTGCAGAAAAACAGCTCATGTTCAATTTCTGCAAGTTTTATACAAAATCGCTTCTCCTTGCCACTAAATGGATTATTCATAAATGTCAGTGACATTTCTTTTTCATCGCATACAGACTCAATTGCTGTATTCTGCATCAAAGTCTGTGGACAAAAAGGTACGGAAATAAGTTATTCTTTCACACACTCACTACTAAATGTTACAGGATACTTAATTGAAAGAAATGGGACATCACTATTACCATAATTGTTAACCATTTCTTCACAGAGTACCATCCCCACCTACCTGACCTGAATTGTGCAATAAAACATACTCCCCACAGTGAGTTACCTACCCTTACAGTTCCACAGTGGCGTTATTTATGACATAATCTGGGGAGCAGTTAGCTCTATTTAGCAGAAAGAGGATATACTGGATAATGACCTTATTTAACTAGAAGTCGAACCCGTTCGACATTTAGAAATCTGCAAGAAATTGATTGATTTGTACATATGATAGGGCACATATTTACAACTTTATCAAGTGTCCGTCGATTGTACAGGTTGGCACAAGTCCTCGTGACAACTCAGATGTTTGTGTAATATGGTAAATGAGGAGGATGAAACAGGACATTTTTTGTCAATAACATCGACATTGTAGGGGCCATCACGTATCCTACTACAAGCTGTAGACTGGAACCTGTGCCGGAGCGGCAGAGAAGCACGTGTAATGCTATTGCACATTTCGGGCCTTTATAAGATTTAATAATGGAAAATAGTTTAGGTTGGCATTTTAAAATACCACAAATTACCTCTGATCTTTTTTTTTTTTTTTTTTAGTCCAATAGACACCCGTAAACCCGTGTTCAGATTGAGTATTTTTTATTCTCCCAAGAGGGAATTTATTAGCAAAAAATCTTTCCAATTTATTTTTTCTTGCACTGCATATGTGAAAATATTCCAATAAGAGACCCATGATTTGGGGAACAAAAGAATAGGAAAGCATCTTCTATCTTGATTTGCTTTATTTCTGTTGTCAGCATAAATACATCTTTAGCGATAGATAAAATATATAATTTTTCAGATAAAAAAATGAAAAAATATGAAGTATCTTTATCATTTCCTGCAGTAGGGCAAAACAAAACTTTCATAACCAAGTACTAAAAAAAGTTGCCAAAATGAGTCCTCAACGGCTTCCTGTGCACTAATACAAGCAGTATATATTTCATACAATTTTGTGTGCAATTTTGTCTCTTGTTCATAATGAAAATTCAGAATCATAGTTCGATTCCCCATCCAATAAAAATAACCTAGTGCAAGAAAGTTATAACTATCAGCTTATATTCACTTTATTTATCAGATATAATACTGGATTCAATTAATAATTGTTTACTTAACAATACTTGGATTTTTAATAAAAGAAAAAACAAACAAAAAAAAAACCCCCACTTGCATTCATCAAAGATAACTATTACGAGTCACTGCACGAATTAGAACCCATTGACAGAACATGTAAAAACAAGTGGAGAGGAAGTGAACAATTTGCCCTATGTATATCAGACAATTTTGTACAGTCTCCGTGTCAACAATTGGCTGGTAATTGCATAAATAAAGTTACAGGGTAAAGAAAGACGATATTGCAGGGGCGTCTGTTCCATTGAACATTTTACCTTGACAAAGGCTAAAACACCATCGAAGCACCAATGACATTGCTATCTGTTCTTAGCACCGTTGTTCGATGCGCGTTAATTTTTGCACAAAATAAGTTCATTACTATTAGCATGGAAAAATTAGAATAATTATTGATCATACTGAAGTAACAATAGTAATCTACAGCGTTGATAAAGGCACAAAAGAGAAATCACCAAAAAGTGACATCGCATATTTGTTCGAATACTTAAAGAGATCAAATTTATACAGTTATTCTTTTAAATTAAAACAGAGTCATTATTTTCAAGGACACCTGATTAAAATTTTTTTACGAAGTTAAAAAATTAATGAACTTTATCCTTAAGGAGTAAATATTTACAAAAACGAGATAGTAAAGGAAAACAGGGTTGCTTTTGTATCAAACAACCAAAGTATCTAAATTGTTGCCACATTGTAAACCATAAGTCTTACATGGTGCCTTTGATCTTCCTATACTTATCTGAGCATGAATAAGAAAATACTGTACCCAATACTATGAAATTATCAAAATATAACAAATGACTCTAAACTATTAAATAATTAATTATAAATATCATACAAGAACTTTATACAGATGTACATAACTATGAAGCTTATGTATATATACAACCTGAGACACTGAAGAAGCAAAATTAAGCTTCTGCTTAAAAGCCCTGCATCCAAGACAAAACTCAGGAGAACTATTCCTGATTTATAAGCATAATTGATTTAATGCCAGAAAATCTTCAATATCTTTACGGCGAACGGCGATTTACTACAAACAAGCATTGCCTGACGCAATCATAATATCACAATATTGGCAGGAGACGGTAAGTTGTTCCCATGGCTTACAAACGCTATTGTCTGTTGGGAAATTTACCCGTGACTGATTCACTGTGCGTTAAAGGACACTTTCATTTCGCATATCTGTAGATTTAGAAAAGTTGAAATGATAGTACTAAAAACAAAATCGTATCCTTCTCAATTGAATAAATTCAATATAAAAGACAGAAATTAGATTGGGTCATTTCAAAAGCCGGCAATCGCTTATAGTATTTTTTTGAAACGGACTATATCGATTCTACTCTGAGCCAATGGATCTAGATCAACAGCCAACGTCTCGATACTTTGCAGCAGAATACATTGCTTGTTCACAGTAAATCGCCATGTACAAGACCAATCAAATGTACATAAATGATACTCGACATGGGTGAATATATACATGTAACTGCATTATGTATGAGAAAATACAAAATCGTCATTTCGTATAAATGGGACCAAACAGTGAAAAATTGCACAAAGTCTTGAAGGTCTAATTAAATGATTGTTGTTAAAGAAAATCTCTGTACAACACAAATTCTAAAAACGTTTGTAGAATTGAGTGTTCATTCTACAACCAGAATTACTTGTACACAACTGATAGACATAGTACATTTTATCTTATGAGCGTGTGTGTAAATGATCAAAGAAATATATAAAAAAAATATCAAGATATTGTGATTGTATATCGTTTCCAGCGTAAAACGTATGTCTTTCCAGAACTGTATTTGAACAAGGCAAATACACATTTAAGCCAATGACACGTCACTGCAAATGTTATGAACATGGTTAAATATAAACTTTAGTCATGTGTAATTGTGTTCTAAATCTGAATAAATCACAATATCATCGGAGGGATATATAATACTTGTATGAAGTATTACACATATAACAGAAAACAAAAAAAAAACAAAAAAATACACTAGAATACTATTTGTGTTTTTCGTATTTATCTAGTACTTTTCGACGAGAAAATTGTAACATTTTGTTTCGACGAGCATTAACAATAACATAACCTGGCGAAAGTATATGATTTAAATGATCAATTTTCTCAAAGTTCAGAAAAATCACATTTTACTAACACCGATTGAAAATATAATATCTATATGAATGTTAACAGAGTTATGCGATGACCGTAGTATATTCTTTATAATATTTTCTACATTCGTTGACCGCTGAAGACATACATTTCTTGCTCTCCTAACCTCTTAAAATAATTGACCCTACCGCCACTTCATCCACCTGTTTGCCACACCTAAGAACTGACCAGTGATAGATGACAAGATCTAATTAACTCCACACACCTTAGACACCTACACAACTAATCGCATTTTAGTTGAAATATTGAGTAATTTTTTAACATTAGTATGTATAACCAATTAGGGGTCGAATTTTATGAAATGTGAAGGTTAAACACATTGTCATAAGTACTGTCACACTTGAAAATTTCATCAACACACTTTAGCAATTATAAAAACGAATATGCTAATGAAGTAAGAGGAAATAAAGGTCATTGACGGTAGAGTCAAGTTATGGCACGAGCAATTAATGCATATCGTCAGATTTTTCATTGTGCGATCTGAAAAGAAAGACCGGAAAGTTAAGCAAGGACACTCGAACGCTCTAAAATATAGGCAAGTAATTCAATTTAATTCAGACTTTCGATTGGATTAAACACAAACCTTGTTTACAACAAACACAAAATTTAATACTATTGGCAGATATAATAACAATGCTTCAACGAAAAAATTAAAAAATCGCAATAGCTTGAGTACACTCACCTGACAATTTCTCTCTAAGCACAGATGGCTAGGTGGCAGTTATCGAAGGATATATACGGACCAAATATAGACAGAATTGAAATAATACAATTTTACATCTATAACCTAAAACAATTATTTAAACAAGACTCGCATGCGTAGCAATAATCAATCTGCACACCAAAACAATCACAGAATATCCATCTCTGGACCTGAGACACAATTACACGATTTTATTCAAAGTGGCTTCAAAATATGATCAACAAAATGTATCTATTTGTTTTCGGCTTAAGAAACTTACATATGTGCTAAAACATAACGAAATACGTTCATTCACTCTGTATTATGTATGAGTCTCTGATCCCCCATATAATTCTTTGCTTTTATGACTATGGTCAAATAATCTGTCGCATGATTGCAATTAAAACAAGATATCTCCTATTTAATGGCAAAGGTTTGTAATTGAATGGAAATACGTGTAAAAAATGGTATCCTGTGTAATGGACATACGTTTAAATTAATGATATCTGTGTAATAGACGTAAGTTTGAATTAATGGTATCTGTGTCATGGACATACGTGTAAATTAATGGTATCCTGTGTAATGGACATACGTTTAAATTAATGGTATCTGTGTAATAGACATACGTGTAAATTAATGGTATCTGTGTAATAGACATACGTGTAAATTAATGGTATCATGTGTGATGGACATACGTGTAAATTAATGATATATGTGTAATAGACATACGTGTAAATTAATGGTATCCTGTGTGATAAAACACACAGGATACCATCAATCTAATTAAAATCAGGTCTACACAGTCCTACATGGAGATCTGACAGAGACCAATACAAATTCATGTTTTGGTGACCTTTGGAATTCCAAGTCCGCTTATTTTTTGTAGCATATCAGATTAAGTGCTGCAAATTCGTGTTGAGGAGAGTTATCGTTAGTAACGATATGTTGCGAATGACGTGTGTCACTTTCAAAAATTTGAAAGTGTGATTTGATTGGTGAACTACAAGGTCAACAGAACACTACCTCTTCTTGGTGTCACTCAGATCTCCACGTATGACTGTGGAGATCTGATCTTAATCAGATTGATAATACCATTAAACTTAAAACGCATTTGTTTCTTTTCGTCAGTTTTATCCCTACACATATAAATATCATAAAATACTTAATAGATCTATTCAATGGGGTCATTACTTTCAGATTCTAGTTTTATTTTCTAAAGAACTTGCTGCATATGTTAAAATAATTTTTTTTTAAAGTATTTAGTACTAAACGACACTTTTCTCAAATGAAGGCCTGATAGATAGTGAGTAAAATCACATTGATCGTTTTCTGCAGCCAGTTTAAATATTTACATAGGACTGGAAAACATCCTTCCCCAGAACTGAGATTTTAATGAATCAAAAACAAGATTTTGCAGCCATATTTTTTTAAAAATTCTGTGGAACTTTTACTGACTTAGTACATTTTTTTAACTTAATCCTGGCTGGACAAGGAAAATGTCCAGTCCTGTAACATCCTAATATAGTCCTCTCCCACACACGATTCTTGTAAGTTCAGTTCTTCATTTGTTATTCAAAAACAATCAATATCTCTCTTCATTCACATTTATGCGTAGATGATATCAAAATTAACAAAATTTGTATAGATAATATCATATGTATGAAAAATGGTGCAAAAGACATAAATACTAAAAATGACATTTAATAACACAAGCATGTATTCTTCTATAGTCACTATACGACAACAATGCCGTCGAATATTCTCTCAGTAGGTAATGTTGGTGTACGCTTTAAGAATTATACAATTATACATGCAACAAGTACACTATATTTTCACAATATGTGCGTGTGTATATATATATATATATATATATATATATATATATATATATATATATATATACTCTCACACACACACATTGCATGTATAATTCAGGCATCAGTTGTATGCTATCACCAAATAAGTGAATCGAGTGTCAGACGGTATGGTACAGAGTGTTGAAGTATTTCCAAGATATATAACACGTGTTACTGTGATATATAAAAATGCATAATATAACAAACATATTCAGCAGTTATCACATGCTTGGTATAACAAACGCAGTAGCACCATATCCTGTATGAGGCTATCTCTGAATAAGGTGCTCTAGCCAAAATCTATAAAAATATTATTTTCTTCTGGAAGACATTCAATGCGCATTTTCGTTGTTGACAGTGAAGATTCCAGTCTTCTATGTAATTTTAATATCAGAACTTTTGAACTCATTCCAGCGCGAACTATCACAACTGTTTTATTAACAGCACCAGCTTCTTTCACATATAAAGCGCTGGATTTCGTTAATGATTATTGTTAACTTAAAACCCTAATAAAACGTAACGTAAAATCCAGTTCTATAAATAGACAACAGTGAAGACATTGGTTAAATTGTGGAATACACTATAGTTTAAACTTACTGCCAGTGCGTTTAGCACTGATACATGAGACACGTAGTTTGTAGTTGGGTTTTTACCATTTTTTCACATTGCATACCATTTCGAGTAACGGAGATATCCACACGAACTGTATAAAATCTGCAATCGCTTGATTCGAATATTTCCCACTGTTGCCATTTTTTACGTCAAAATCACAAAACAATTGTCTTTGTAGGTCTGTAAATGAAAAGTAATGCATCCTGATTTTTAACCTCCGTTCACTTTCGACTTATCACACTTCATTTGGTAGTTTGGAAGCGTCATAGGGTTTAATCATCATTTCCACGTATTTAAGTGACGAATGGGGATGAATACTGTTCCATTGGATGCCGTCTCGCACGAAATAGTTATTATGGGAACCGTTAGTATAGTATCGTCCATTCAAATGACTCTCATAACAATTATTAAACCACCACGCACCGTGATAACTTTTAGCACAGTTGTCATAGTAACGATCATCGTTGTCATTGTCCATAGTGCTGAACTGTTTCCCGTCATGACTCATCCAATTTGGCGTCATTGAATCTCCGGCGATGCCATGGTAACCATGCACGTGCAACCTATATTTATCACTGTCATCCTCAATACGGAAATAATCATAATAAGCATAGTTTTTCCTGCCACTCCATTCCTCCATTTCGACGTGAAGCATCATATCACCTGAAAATGAATGTGATAAAATTAAATTGTATAAAATTAGATAACCATTAGTTATGACAAGTTTTAACGCTTTATTGTTGTAGATTTTAACATAATTTATCCATCTTAATCAGTAAAAGCTGGAACTTTTTATACATACATACATACATACATACATACATACATACATACATACATACATACATACATACATACTCTGAGAGAGAGAGAGAGAGAGAGAGAGAGATTCCACGCGCAAGCAAAATAAGAACACATTATTTAAAAGGATCACATGTAATGTGCGGTGCAAAATAAGAACACATTATTTAAAAGGATCACATGTAATGTGCGGTGCGTACTGCATTTGACATTGGTGACGTGTTAGACCTGCTGTCGTGCTTACGGCAATATGCGCTGTTTCTTATCTATTTCTGTTATCTCCCTTTTTCTCCTATTCCTCTTCGTGTCTTAAGAGCACCGCGAGACATTCCCCAATAACCTAACTCACCCAAGGAAAAAAAAAAGATTGTTGTGCACAAGAACAATTTTGGGTTTGTTGGACTACGCCCGTTTTTACGTGTTTTGCCTTGAGGTTTCGCCTAGCTTTGCTGACAATGAGAGTGAGGAACCGACCATTTATTTTCCGGTTTGGTGGTGGTGATGCAGGGATTTACATTTCCGGCTCCCAAATTACTTGAAACAAATACTCTAACTCTGACTTGAAGCAGAAAAGAACTAATTCTATCCCTTTCATTGAAAGAAGAAAAATATCCAGGTTGGAATGAAAATCAAGCCGCCCTTCCCTCCAAGTAAAAATGGTCGGTTCTTAAAGTGTCCGGCCCAACACGGCAGCCGCCCAAACGGGCCTGGGAAACGAACCCAGTACTGCTACGTAGGAGTCTAGCACGCCTAACCACCTAGCTACATCAAGCCAGATAATAAGCTGAAGGTATTGGTAGTCAGTTTATTGATGTGTAAAAAAAAATCTACAAGAAAATATGATTGATATCTAGAGGATAAGTACGATTCTGTACATATGACATAATTCACGAGAAAAATGCTGTTTCCTTCAATAGTTTCTGGTCCATAAACTCTGTATTTGTACAAGGGAAATAAACTGATAAAACGTCTTGGAAAAAAAAAGATACACTACCACTTGTAAATCGAGTTACACTTACATTGTATTACCTTGTTCAGAGTATTTGTAGTTGATTGTACCTGAGTACTGGAGCAGTGTATATCACGTCTGAAAAAGGTGGTTCGTTTGTTTGTCCAAGTATTCAATTTAAGCGTGATATGTAAATAAAGTGAAAGCATGAATATAGTTAACGTATAGGCTTTTGATAGCCCACAATGAAGAAGGAAGCAATATTGGCACGGTAGGTTGAGTGGCGCATACAATCGATCGCATTTTACATGATACGAGGGTATTTTATCCATTACTTTTTTAGCTGTTGTAGCGAAACTGCTGTTTGTAAATACAGACACCTTAGACTTGACCTGTTTGTTAAAGCACGATACAATACTAGTATTTTTTCCTTCGTTTCAGGCAATTTTCTACAATATTTGCCAAGCTGGGGTAGACAAGGATTTTCCTAACAGCGCAACTGAGTAAGATTAACAAACTAAAGCGACAAGGAGTATCAAATTCGTCGGAAAGTCAAGACGGTGTTAATGAATTATGGAGTCGAAACTTTTGTATCCTCATCCTATAGCACCACGTCCGCCTAAAAAACACCCGCCCCGAGGTGAACTTGAAAATAATAAATTCAGAAGAGGAAATGGTGATAAAGTAGTATGTTCCTGTTTTCCAGATCCAAGTCGTGTTACTATCCCGTCCATGTTTTACGACGGTATCAAATGCTCTCATGAACATGAGAATCATATACAGCCAGCCCAGCAGACTGTGTTTGCTTATCCCTGGACTGCGAACTCTGTGGGGCGAAAACGAGACCGTGGGGAGGAGGATGAACTCTCCATGATTGAGGAGGAGGGATATGGCAGCCGTTTTCAAGCGAGAAGGAACTTGGAACCCGACCAATTATCCATCATGACAGCCCCACCTTTCCGCGCCCAGTCTCCAAATGTAGAAAGGACAAACCCGCCATTCACGGCTCCAAATAAAAACACGAATGTTCAAATATGGAAGAACAGGAGGTGGGAGTCTATGGGTGACTTGCAAGATAGGAATTACAGGGCAGATAAGTTCGAGCAGCGTTACAGAGATGCTGAGACGCCCAGCAGGTACAATCGGAACACACTTGATCCCGACAGACAATTCACTGGAAGCTACGTAGATCCAAGTAAGTAACTAGTATACCCTTTTGTACCAATGGGTGCGTTTTCGTGACGTAATGTACCACTACTGCTAGTTTTCTCCATGGATTGACCGCCATAACTGATGTGGTGAAAGACTTCATTACCCCTAGCATGATTTTTAACTAAAGCAGTTACATATTTTACTACTCACGTCTATATATTGGTGTTGAATTGTTTTAGAGAAAAGTAGTTTCTGTAATACCCTTAGAAAATTATGTCCCCATCTGGTAGTTTTGATTTGTACATTTAGACCCAACACTTGATGACAATTGTAAGAAGAAAGTCAAGACCGAATTTTCACAGCAGCCCAATGGAAAACGATCTCTAAATACACGGATGTAAAAACTATCATATCTTCTCGACAATCGGAACGTCCTGGGCCTTTTCCGTCAATTCGAGAAAAAACATCGGATTTGTATGACCTCAGTGAGTTGTCGCCTAATGATAGTCATTCTTCAAGCGGCTTTTACTGTGTTTTGTTTTCAATGAAATGGAAAGGATAAACTATTTGAAACAAGAATGATAAAAAAATATGGCCTTTTGCTTCTGGGGACGGAACCATCGATTTGTGGTTTCAGCTGAGTTTGTAACTATCTTATAATACTATAAACGATTATAACCGTTACCTAGTATGATAACAATACTTGATATAAATTTGAATTCTTCTTCAAGTATATGCCAACTTAATCCACTTCATATAACTGGTAAAACGTGTTGGACTGGCAGAACCAATCATTGCCTCTAAAATCGAAATAAGCGCAGTGAACACTAAAAGCTTCACTAATAATCAACATCATTCAAATCGACATCTATCACAGCAATTTTTGTATTTATACAATATTTTCAGTTTTTAATTCTTCTTTTTTGATTTTCAACTTTTGAACTTGATTTTTTTTGCGCGGGTAGGGGGTGAAAAAAAAAACGAAAATGCGCATATTTTTAGAATATTTTATGATTGGAATTTTGCACTGCAATATAGTTGTCTCGAACTGGATAGTGATGAAGAAGAAAAAAATCTAAGATTTGATATATAAATTTGGACAGCTGCCAAATTGTATGACATATGATAATTCGGATGCTGAAATGCACTCAATAAATTAACGAAACTGCATATCAAGATAAATTCCCCGTGGATGATATATTCCAGCTCGTTAGGACAGTTGGAACATTTCAACATTTCAAAAGCAGATATAAGATGAGTACTAAAAATATTTGGAAAAAGAATACCGTAAATAATGCACAGTACACCCACCAATGCCTGACACTATATATGTGCATTTTACAAAACTAATGGTCAAATAATTGTGGGTTCTAATGTGAGTGCAGCAGTTTACAGACACGTTACTTACCGTATATAGTCGCGTATAATTGCATCCAAATGCAAACAACATATACCCTGATCTGCAGTCCCATAATGCGCCGGCAGATCAGGGTCTATGTTGTTTGTTCTACCGATTAGGCTTTACAAACTGCATAGACCCAGATCTGCCCTCGCATTGTGCGCCGGCAGATCTGGGTCTATGCAGTTAGCAGTTGGTATCGGTTTATACGCGAGTATAGACGGTAAATATAACTTGTTCCTTTATGATTATAGACACGTTACTTAAATATAACTTGTTCCTTTATGATTATAGACACGTTACTTAAATATAACTTGTTCCTTTATGATTATAGACACGTTACTTAAATATAACTTGTTCCTTTATGATTATAGACACGTTACTTAAATATAACTTGTTCCTTTATTATTATAGACACGTTACTTAAATATAATTTGTTCCTTTATTATTATAGACACGTTACTTAAATATAACTTGTTCCTTTATTATTATAGACACGTTACTTAAATATAATTTGTTCCTTTATTATTATAGACACGTTACTTAAATATAACTTGTTCCTTTATTATTACAGACACGTTACTTAAATATAACTTGTTCGTTTATGATTGAACTGCATACGCTAACGCTAGTAGTGCTAATGTAGCAGACAAATGTTCCAAATGTTATCTTTTTTTTTTTAGCATACTAGTAAAATATCAAGTACATTTTACAGCTATTTGTAACTACAGCTAAAATACATTCGACTTGCAGGTCAGGAAATAACAGTACAATATGGTTTGATATTCATTTGAACCTGAAGGTGAAAATCGTTTGTAGATGTCTGCTGCTATCAAACTCAATTGACATGAAACAAATTATTCTTATCTATTATGTGTCTGGAGGTTTGGCTAATCTGAAAAACACCACAGAACGCAGTCATTTTTCATCTTTGGCAATATTAATGATGGCATACAGACGCCCCCCCCCCCCTTATTTTTTATTCTTCTCCAAACATGCATTCTAATATATTTCTCCTGTAATATACTTTAAATTATACGTCTGCAGTTCCTCGTCTAGAATAAATGGAAATTAAGTTCTGCCTGTATTCCCTTCAGAATAAACTGAAAATATGGCACAAACTAAAACATACTGAGAAGCAATTATTATCACTGCTAGTTTCTGTCCATGAATGAAACAATATGCTTTCTTGAAACACGTACATATAGATGGTCATTCTACCACAGTGTAATGAAACACACGGTGCACATACATAATGGTATACAAAATCGAAAAATAATGTTATGCTGATTTTTATGTTTTTAGATAGTTTTATATAGGAATAGCGTTAAAAATAAATAGCACAGAATAAATATGATGGACATAACGTGTCAAGGTTTATAATTAGTATCTAAGTCTGTTTTATATTAGTACAAGTAATGTCATCTACAACAATACCATGCATTTGTTTTTGTTTTGCAGAAGATGGGAAGGTTTATTCATTTAATGTGAACTACAGGAAACAAAGTATTGACGCTACAAGGAAACCACAACCAGGACGGAGGCCGATGGCAAAAGAAGTATGAAAGGAATTCACGATCGTCTCATTTCTGCACAAATTGATGGGAAATAATCAGTGGTCTATTATGTTATTCAGAGTTATGTCCCTCTATTTTATGTGTGTATATACCTCACAGAAATTCAAGAGGACATTTATGTTGTTAAGATGCGTCATCTCATGGTACAGCCATGAAACGATATACATTGGAGTCTAATATCATACTATCTAACTCGATTGATTCGTTTCCATGTTTGAGAGAATATATGAGAAGATTATGTAAATAGAATAGGCAACTCATGCAAACTTCATTATTGAAATAATCAAAATGAAAATATTATATTTACTCTGACGATAATGTTAATTTTAATTGGGATTTTGTTCCTTTAATGAAGTGAACAAAATATAACGATATTTATCTGTTATATTATGGCACAATATGCCATTTACCCTCTCAGACAGAATAATTACATACACTCTATCCATTAGCAGGAAATAAAAAGAAAACAAATCATATAATCACATAAACGCTGGGAGGGCAAGCATTGTTGACGAATGCACCAAAAACGAGTGTAATGGTGGCTTCTAATTTTCCAAATAGAACCACGTGAGTGTTTAATGTGACCCACGAATCACATTCATATCGCGAAATCTAAACTCTCCTTCAAATACTAGCTTGAGTTTGTCCAGTTTGTCCATTGATTTTAAACAAACCTTTTTACAACAAAGAAGAAAAACAAAAAAATATTTTTAAAAAATATAAAAGTTATTTCCCTTGGATCAGCTTATATACTAGTACTCAGAAAATGAGATTGTTTTGTACAGACATGATACATAGACTAGTCTATTTTGTGAATAACGTTACATTACTGATGTACTTGCTCGTAGTCTCACCTTGATTGGTCAGGTAGTATATATTGTCATTGCCCAGCCAAAACTCGCCCTCTAGATGGCCAAATCCCCTCTTGTACTCGTGCCAGTTCCGGTAGAAATTCACAGATCCGTCCATTCGCCTCTGAATCACGGTCCAGCCTGAAAAAGTATGTGTGTGTGTCAGAACAGCCATGTTTAGTGTGCAAGAAAGATGTATCACTAAGAATCTATAACCGGATGCAAAGCTGATATTGCTATTATGGTAGTATAATTTTAATGATAATGTTTTGTAAGCATAATAAATGGTTATGCAAGTATTGTTATTGTCAATAAAGGCACATATTATAGCACATGTGATTTTTAATATCATTTTTAAATTGTGTGTAAAAAGATTTACAGATGTATGGAATGGAATACTGCAGAGTCGTTTAACAAAGATAACACCAGGGGTTTTTTTTGTTGTTGTTTTTTTTTAAATTTTATCTTTGTTGGTTTTCATAAGAATAACTTCAAGCAAAGACAATTTTTAGATATGTCATTGTTGGCCATATTTGAGGGCCACTGATCGACTTAACTATTGATTATATAGGATGTATGACTTTGGTAAAAAAAAATTTTGAATCTCAAGAAAATAGAAACTATGCGTCCGCAGAAAAGAGCAGACAAAGTTTTCTGTCGGTGTTAATATCAGAAATCTGTATAACGTGGTGGTATTTTGTAATCATGATTCAGTGAAAAGGGAAAATTTGGGTTGACTTATAAAGTACCAGCTTGGCCTGTACCCAAATAAATTAATTAAAGCTTAAACAGTGTCTGCTAGTAACCTTACTAAAAAATGGTATATTCCAAGACGGAATGTTTAAGGAATGACACCTTCCCCCTTTTAATAGAAAGTTGATACACGTATGAGCTTTGGAAAGTTGATACACATATCAACTTTGGAGATCTTTTTAAAAATAAAAATTCCACTACTTATTAAATGTCACACTCAATTGATGGCAAACTGTTTCCAGATAAGCAAGATGTAGCATCTCTTGTATGATTCCGGGGAAACATTTAACGTCAGTATGAACAGCAACTGGTATGATGTTATTCCCAATTTGTCCATACTTAGATGTGATAAACGGTAGGTAGGTAGGTAGGTAGGTAGGTAGGTAGGTAGGTAGGTAGATAGATAGATAGATAGATAGATAGATAGATAGATAGATAGATAGATAGATTTAAGTACAATTAGACTTATATATCCCGAGCATAGTCTAATTTTTGAGGTTGAGTTTTGTGCAACTGAAGCCAAATATTGAAAATTCGGTTCCATACTGGTGGAGGAAGATAATTATTCAACACAGAAACTTCAAACGTTTTTATACCTTTTTTTTCTTTTCTTAAAAATATTGTTTTGGTTCATGTTGTTCCCAAATATGAATATTCTATTAGCTCGTGAAGCAATTCAACGCAAATGTAAATTTAATACCCCCCCCCCTCCGTTTAAAAGTCAGATATGAGGGTAATGTAAATTTAATACCCCCCCCCTCCGTTTAAAAGTCAGATATCAGGGTTTACGTTCAATTTTTATCTTTTAATATTCCACACCAAAACCCTGTTTTTGTTGTTGTTATAAATTTCCATTGCAACGTTTATGTAAAATTGTGTTTAAAAATACATCCATCACAAAAGTTGGTGGAGGTATTACCTGCTCCTGATACGTATGAGGACGTTACGTATCACTGTAATTATAGTATGGACAGTTTGTGATAATTTAGGAAATGAACAGTATTTTCCTGTAGAAATTTAAGAAATTAAAAAGACGAATACTACTACACCTACAGTCAATATGGTCATCAATAGATCGAAAAAAAATAAAAAAATAAATTGAAAAAAAAAAAGAAAACAAATAATGACAACTATTGGAAAGAAATACGAAAATAATGTGCATTAAAATATAACAGTGCGATCTATGCATATTTTCTAACTTTTATATTATATATGCCACATTGAGAAAATGATATGTCTAAATACATTTCCTAAAAGATGTCTAAATCCCTTGTCTAAATGATATGTTTAAATCCCTTGCCTGAATGATATATCTAAATCTCTTGCCTAAATGATATGTATAAATCCCTTACCTAAATGATGTCTAAATCCCTTATCTAAATGATATGTCTAAATCCCTTCATAAATGTCTAAATTCCTTACATAAATGTTATATCTAAATCTCTTGCCTAAATGATATGTCTAAATCCCTTCATAAATGTTATATCTAAATCTCTTGCCTAAATGATATGTCTAAATCCCTTGCCTAAATTATATATCTGAATCCCTTGCCTAAATGATATGTCTAAATCCCTTGCCTAAATTATATATCTGAATCCCTTGCCTAAATGATATGTCTAAATCCCTTGCCTAAATTATATATCTGAATCCCTTGCCTAAATGATATGTCTAAATCCCTTGCCTAAATTATATGTCTAAATCCCTTGCCTAAATTATATATCTGAATCCCTTGCCTAAATGATATGTCTAAATCCCTTGCCTAAATGATATGTCTAAATCCCTTGCCTAAATGATATATCTGAATCCCTTGCCTAAATGATATGTCTAAATCCCTTGCCTAAATGATATGTCTAAATCCCTTGCCTAAATGATAAGTCTAAATCCCTTGCCTAAATGATATGTCTAAATCCCTTGCCTAAATGATATGTCTGAATCCCTTGCCTAAATGATATGTCTGAATCCCTTGCCTAAATGATATGTCTAAATCTCTTGCCTAGATGATATGTCTAAATCTCTTGCCTAAATGATATGTCTAAATCCCTTGCCTAAATGATATGTCTAAATCCCTTGCCTAAATTATGTCTAAATCCCTTGCCTAAATGATATGTCTAAATCCCTTGCCTAAATGATATGTCTAAATCCCTTGCCTAAATGATATGTCTAAATCCCTTTTCAACCTTTAGAAATATTTGTGACGATTTGATCGCTTGTAATATGCTTCATTTCAAATGACAAAAAGAAGTGCGGCCTCTCCAAAAGCTCTTTAAAATGCTTCCCAGTGTGATACAGCATAATCGGTAGATCCTTGTTTTCTGCGTCTTTATTGATTTATAAGTTTTTAAAGCCAAGGACAACAATATCTTTTCTTACCTTTTTTCATCACAATTTGTGACTTTATATTGCATAAAATTCATCATTTTCACCTGAAATGACCGTTCAATTAATACACGTCTACATTAGTAGCTGGTCGGCTTGTTCTAGATTGACGTCTCACATTACAGCGAACGGAAAATCGCTCAACCATTTCCTCAAATCAAGAAATAACCTCGGATGTAGTTGTAGGAATACACATACATTTGATGGGTTTGGTGATTCGCCTTAGGCGGAGTGCTCTACTTATGTTGCAACAGAAAAGGCCGGCAATGTTCAAATTGAGACTTTTTCTCCTTCCGCCGCCATAGTTAGTCATGTGAACAAAAGAAGTTCCGAATTTACTTCTAAATGGCGGCGAATTATCCGAGGTTTCTTTCTTGGTCTTGACGGAAAAGGCCGAATATATTCATGTTGACATTACAGGAAACTGAACCTTGGTCAAGGGAGGTAATACAGTCGGTGATTTTGGACACCTAACTCTTCATTAATTTTAACTGTAAATTTCGATAATTCGGTTGGAGTAAATCTTACCGGAGAAATGATATTTTAATCTGTACACAAAACTATAGAAAGAGCATGAACAATTCACATTTTGAAGATTTTCGCTATATTTGACCTTTACATTTGACCTACGACTACACTCCAGGGGAGGTAAATCTTTCTTTTTAATGTTACATGCAACATTTCGTCTCAGAAGTAGTGCATCTTATTTGCACTAAATATACATCAACAATGTAATTATGACATAAAAACGTAATAGTTTTTGCAAGAAGAAAGCCATTATGTTTTCTTGGGGCGTGTTTCTATGGTAATGGGAAAGAGGAATGTACAGTGACTCACACAGTAAATGATAAAACGTAAACAGCTTAACACCTATACACCCACAATGTATGTCTGTGAATTTCAATCATATAACCTTCAATAATTATCACATACCATGGATAAATTATCATTTTACTGAGTACGTTCGAGAAGAATTAATTGTAATTACGAATGGTGAGAACGCTAAACTCTGCATTACCATGAAATGACTGCATGCAGGATGGCGACGAGTACTTTATCAGACGTAATTTATTTCCAAAGTCATTTTTACGTGTGTTGTGTGTATACGTTTCTATTTTACTTACGGTGCAACATACCAATTGACTATAAACATATACTGCAATTTGCTTTAAAGATTAGAACTTTACTTTTAATCGGCACCATATAGCTATTACTGTGTTGACTTGCCGTTAAACGCTAATACATACATATTGCTATAATGGAATTAAACTAAGACCAAAATACGTTAAAAATATGCTCATATTCCTTTCCAAGTAAATCGGCACTTGTATTCGGGTTGTAAATAAGTTCAATGCGAGTTATGTTATGCAAAAAGAAAGGAAGAAAAGAAGAAGACGTTTTCTGTTACCTGAGTCATTGAAAATTTTGCAGAGCACTTTAAAAGGTTTTGTAGCTCCAGTTGGTTTGACGATAATATAATAATCTCCAAGAAACTGCATCCCACCGTTCAAATACACCTCTTGGCAGTCTGAAACAAAAATGAAAGAAAAACTAGATCAACAGAACATTCTTGTCCAAATGTGTGCCTTTGAGTGAAATCTTTCAAATACACATGCACAACTCGTACGTTTGCCTTGAAAGTCGTTTTGTCCAAAACTTTGAAATGCTTGCTATTAATGGATCTAGAAAAAAATAATCACTCTTCCATTCACTGTGCGACGATATTTGACTTCCTTAGATATTTGTATTCTTCAAAACCATGAACATACTGTATATATTAAATGATTGGAAAATTGTATCGACCATGCGACAATGCAACACTGCCTTGAAAATATATGTATCTTCAAATACGTGAAAATGATATCGATACCAATTAAAAAGAAAATACACATAGATGCATGTATAGAGGTAATTTTCCCTTAGGTATTTACGCATTTAATACATATCTCATAATTTCATTAACAAAGTCTAAAACTAATACAACTGCAATGGCTCGTCATCGCAAATCCGAACGCGTTTTCACTGCCTATTCCAATCCCCAATCATCATCGCACATCCGAACGCGTTTTCACTGCCTATTCCAATCCCCAATCGTCATCGCAAATCCGAACGCGTTTTCACTGCCTATTCCAATCCCCAAATCGTCATCGCAAATCCGAACGCGTTTTCACTGCCTATTCCAATCCCCAATCCCCCTTACTCACTCAGACCCCAAGACCATGGCCAATGGCTCATAATGCAAAAGCCGTCACATATATGATGCGTCTACCTGCTATAGCTGCATATACGAAGTTTGGTCAGAAAATATTTGACAATGTAATTGTAACTGAAAACTTTCTACATCTGACCTTCAAACCCCTCTGATGGGCCCCAGCAAATGCTCACCATACATGTAATATATAACCAGAAAGTGTCATGAATTTCAACGCAGCGATTTAGGAGGTGATGTGCTAACGGACAGACAGGCGGACATATAAAGGGTATCATTTTTTTTTAAGCGTGAGGATAACAATAATGCCGTTCAAGGTTAGAGAATTTGATTTCAGTTGAAGTTGACTTTTCTCTACCATACTGATTCAGATTAGCAGAAAAAGAAGTCATAGTCATTATCATCATCATCATCATCATCAGGTCTGCAAACTATTGTCCTTTATATAATTTTAAGGTAGCATCTTAATTATCTGCTTAGTACATGTGCACAAAATGACCCCTCAGTTTAAAAAGAAAGGTAATTTTCACGATTTTATCGTAGCGTGAAAACTATCTTAAAGATCGTATGGAGCAAAAATTTAAAAACATGCACTATTTTCCTTGACTATCAGCATTTTTAATTTTGTCTATGTTGTCCCAGCCACGTATACAGTGTAACAGCCTAGATCTGTCTGATCTAGGACTAAGCTAAAAGTATATTTATCCATCAAAATGTCCAAACATTCTGAAGCACACTCTAATTAACCCATGATAATGTATACCAACAGATAGGTATGTACTCTTTTCAAAATAGTACTTTGTTTAGATTAGGTGCTTTAAGACCCGTAATTTTAATTCCGCGTCCGCTTGTTTTCTCGAGCAATTTATATAAACTCTAAATCGAGTTTTGTTTCTTTTGTGATAGCGCAACAGGTTTATCGAATGAATAATGTCTGTAAATTGGATAATTATCTTGAAATACGAATCAGTATCTAAACATTTGAAATAGAAATACATGTTAAATAATTGCAGATTACTTACCAAAAAAAGAAAGCGAGCTACACGACATAACATTTAAAATTGCGAAAAATTTGAAATAATGAAAGAAGAATATTATGTACCAACAAAAATGAGCGCTACAACAATTTACTCGTGGTGCCAGTGCATGTTTGATAATTAGAAGACGACATCGCAATAGAATAGTCTCATGGGAGAAATCTCAAGCAAAATATTTCGCTATTCATTCAATTCTACTTTTGTTTTAAAAATTGCACTGATTTTGTGTGACACAATGCTAACATCAATATTTGTAATGATTATGTGTGACACAATGCTAACATCAATAATTGTATTGATTATGTGTGACACAATGCTAACATCAATAATTGTATTGATTTTGTGTGACACAATGCTAACATCAATAATTGTATTGATTATGTGTGACACAATGCAAAGATCAATAATTGGACTGATTATGTGTGACACAATGCTAACATCAATAATTGTATTGATTATGTGTGACACAATGCTAACATCAATAATGTGTGACACAATGCAATGCATCAATAAGTCGTAAGTATCTACAAATTTAGCAAAAGTTCAACGGTTTAAATTGATTTTCCATTATACAATTTGTGGCTTAATTCAATGTTAGCAGACGTATCCATTGGTTTTTATATATCATTTAATCGATCCATTTGAAAAGAAATTTTACACTGAGTTTAAAGATAAATATGAAAAAAACCCTAATAAAATAAGTAAAAAAGGTTATAAAGCAAATCTCTCTGCAAACTGAGAGACGAATTTAATAATGCAGCATCATTTGCACGCATTTCTATACATTTTCCGAAATCCTAACCTCTTAAAAAATTTTTATTAGCCCTGAACATTGTCGAGTTTTATTTTCTGACGTGCAGTTTTCTTGGAAGTAGTGTGCACGTAATGAACTCAAGAACTTGGAATAAGTCACATGTACCCACAATCTGAACACTTTGCCTGCATCTGGAAATGTTTATCTACGAAAGGGCATGGTAGCATCTAAATGACGGCTTTTATGTTCTCCCTCTCTTGAAAGGTAAATGGTCTGATCATGATCAGACACTTCATGGTTGTAGAAAGATTTTTCCCGTGAAGCATCGCGCCTGGACTAACTTTACCTGCTGTAGCAGACAGGCTGATCGACATATGTATTTTTGCAGACAAATATAATAGTACCTGTCTTAGCTTTGTACCACACTGCCTGATGGGTTAGGCAATAATTTGATAAGATGTCAACAGAAAGGGAAGCACTGGTTTTACCAACGACAATACGAAGCAGTTCTTTTTTTTTTTTTTTTTTGTTGTTGTTTGCTATAGCAATAGTATTCGTACATTATTACATATACACACTACGCATAGACTATATGTACTTTTGTTTTGTGTCGTGTTTCTTCATCGCGTGCATGGCTATATGTATGTATTCTGTATTGGTGAGTGTAGTGGGGTATGATAGGTTTACATAGTTTTATGGTATACTAATGTATTTAATAAGTATGTTATTGTATTTTGAATTATATGTGCTGTACATATCCATCAGTGTGTTTTGTGTCATGCAAATACGTTGAGGCCTATATGGCAGACTGGCTTATTGCCTAATGCACATCCTGTATAAACAAAGTATAAATAATTTTTTTTATAGGTCTAACGTTAATTCCACATCGACTACAAATACTGCTGTGTTAGGTCTAACGTTAATTACATATGGACTACATGCACTCTTGCATTAGGTCTAACGTCAAATTACACATAGAATACATGCACTCTTGTGTTAGGTTAAACGTCAAATTACACATAGAATACATGCACTCTTGCATTAGGTCTAACGTCAAATTACACATAGAATACATGCACTCTTGTATTAAGTCTAAAATCAATTACATATGGAGTACATGCACTCTTGTATTACCTTTAACGTTTATTACATATATGATACATGTACCATTGTATAAGGTCTAATGTAAATTAATTTTAATGGGACTAAGTATTATCTTGTACATCCATGTTAACCTAACACGTTGTTTATGCAACCGTTTGCATCATCAGGACTTCTTTTCTTTCGGTTTTCTTTAAAAGAAAAGTCGACTTGTGTAAGCAGTTGTTTAATTTAGACAACCGAAATTCAAAAGCGTTTGCAAGTCGAACATGTTGTCCTAATCTAATTGTACTGTTATGTACCATGAAATATTACAGTCATAATAGAATTGTACTGTTATGTGCCATGAAATATTACAGAGTCATAATCTAATTGTACTGTTATGTACCATGAAATATTACGGAGTCATAAATAACAAACTGTTTCATTTCAGGTAAGCGATACAAGCCTAAGAAAATTAATTTGCTCCTTTTTATCAATAAATTTTGATAGCCTATGATTTACGTCTCAATTCTCTCTCCAATTAGTTTCGAAATATGTTGGCATAACAAATTTTATTCCAGAAGTACGCCAAAGTTCCAATGAATTTAAAGTACATATCAACACTGGCGAATCTTTTAAAAAGATAAAATGTCAGACGTAATTTTATTGTGTTGCAACTTTAGGCAAGAGTCTAAAGTTGGCCAAAAACAAAACATCGTGTTTGTTATAAAAGATTGTTATAAAACACAAAACATAGTGTTTGTTATAAAAGATTGTTATAAAACACAAAACATAATGTTTGTTATAAAAGTTTGTTATAAAACACAAAACATCGTGTTTGTTATAAAAGATTGTTATAAAACACAAAACATCGTGTTTGTTATAAAAGATTGTTATAAAACACAAAACATCGTGTTTGTTATAAAAGTTTGTTATAAAACACAAAACATCGTGTTTGTTATAAAAGATTGTTATAAAACACAAAACATCGTGTTTGTTATAAAAGTTTGTTATAAAACACAAAACATCGTGTTTGTTATAAAAGATTGTTATAAAAACACAAAACATAGTGTTTGTTATAAAAGTTTGTTATAAAACACAAAACATCGTGTTTGTTATACAAGTTTGTTATAAAACAAAACATCGTGTTTGTTATAAAAGTTTACAATTTTCTTATTACTACGTCTTTTTTAGTGTAACACTCAGCTTGCGCTTATTTCTGAAAAGAGCTCATTATTTCCCAAAATACTCGCAGATCAAAGGCGTAGGTCCTTTGATGGCTAGACATGTGAATCGAGTTGGAAAACAGATTATTCTAAGCCTCTCTCTTTGTATGTATGTATGTATGTATGTATGTATGTATGTATGTATGTATGTATGTATGTATGTATGTAGGTAGGTAGGTAGGTAAGTGGATAGGTAGGCAGGTAGATTAGCCGTTTTGTCAGTTGTTTGGTTGGTTTACATGAATTAATTGATGATAATAATTATTCAAAAGTGCAATGACCACACGCACCTAAAAAGTAAAAACATTTATATTTAACTCTCGTGAGAAAAAAAGTTGGAAAAATTGCTGATATTGTTTCAAAGTCTTGATAAAAGAGGTAAATTATCAACAGCGTCAGGTAATTAGTGCCGCCAAACGGTACTAATCGCCCATACCAAGTCCTCTCCTTGACCCCACCACCCTGTTGGTTTCGGTATAGCTTTCCCAGAATTAGGTAAGGTGATTACCAGAGTCCAGAAGAACCGTGTTCAGGTGCAGCCAACGTGTAAGTGATAAGGAGATTCTTTTGGCCAACAGTTGTACTTAATTAAGAAGCATATTTATCATCTCCAGAAGAAAACAATCCACTTGCGGTTTGCTAAATAATTGTTTATGACTCTCTCCCAGCTAATGAATGCCATATGATACATTTGCACTTTGAAATCCCAAACGTCCAACAGGCGGCTTGTTCAGAAACACAAATCATAATATCTAATTCCCGCTTTTGGCGAACTATTTTCTCAAGTCTCCTCATTTTTTCTCACTAAAACACACACAAGATTTCCTTGCTTATATCAGGTCTGATTCTTAAGCCGTCAAAAGCCATAAAAAACAAAGCTTCGAATTTGATCATGTTGCTGATTTTATGACGCTGTTTTCTGGACCAAAAGTGCAATAGCTCAGAAATGGAAACTGGCAATTAAGTTCCACTATAAAGACCCAGATTGGACCCCTGGGGTTTCGAGTTCGATTTTAAGTTCCAACGTGTACAAATTTTCTTAGTGAACTATGCATGTAACATCAACGCATTTGGATTTTGCGGCCAAAAACGATAGTTTTGGACATGGGACGAAGTTGTAAGAACTTGTGCCCAATTTCTTTGCTTGATATAAGCAATAAAATATGTTTAAACCAAATACAGGCTAATCACAGCATTCGAGAATGAATAGGGTGTTAAGAAATGCACTTTTACTAAGCAATGCTAACACAAGCAGTTAATGTGTGGTATATACATGTTCAGTAGAATTGCACGTGCTGAAGTCGGCGAGAGATTCGCGAACTTTCGAAAGATTATAGTTCCCATTAGAAGACGCACTCCGTGAACTATGATTTTCAAGTAACAGTTTAAGCTGTTTCACTTTTCAACGAGACGGCGAAGCCTCGCTCCTTCCTCTCACACATAATGATGAGCTAAATCAGTAACAAACATCTTCAGTAAAGGCCACTTTACAAGTAATAAAAACGCACATTTGATGCAGTAAATATGTCAATAAACCGCGTAACTCCAGCAAGTGTCATTTAGTCCGTTGTAGCAGACAGACGGAATAGTACATGTCATATTCCGAACTGACCAATCAGAAGCAAAAAAAAAAAAAAGTGAGATCATGGGTTAGGTTTTCTCAGTCTCAGCAGCTCATGTACACAGAGCCAAAACAACCCCAATGTGGTCCGAGAAGAGCAAAGTGGAATTAAAACTTACACCAGAACAAAAAGAAAAGAACATTATTGAATTATTGATAATCACAAAGTGTTTCGAAATTTAGCGAGGAAACTAATTTTCGTTATTATTTCATATTCGCAAAATGTTTGTGATGACAAGGTTTGCATGATTTAGGCAGTGTCGACTAGAAGGACGGATGCTGTTTTGTAACCGGGTTTAGTTATTGGAGGCCACCGTTCTAGTCTCGGCATACCCAGGCTGTATCTCTGACTAGAGATTTCGCTTTCTACTTCACAGCGATGAAATCCGACGCGGGCCGGGTGACCAGGGCGATGACCGTTCATAAGTGCCATTTTGTACTAAGGATGTAATACCAACGAGTAAACAGAGAGATGTTATTTCATTTTAACATCTCTCAAAGTCGTTGGAGCTTCATACTGTGTACGCTTTGATATTTCACTGTGATGGAATAAAACGACCAGACTTCATTCCCTACTTTTCATTGCAGCACACATTGGTTTGGTTTAGATAGGATACAACCACCACCAAAAGAAACAAAATTATGCCGCTAATATGCCGATATTAGAGATTCGCTAAAATTTAATGACGCTAAAATATTGTGATTGGCAGTGTATGAACTAATTCCAGCCTAAGAAAATGTTTAAAGCGTTTTGGATTTTCATTAGCCAACACGACATCAAGTTATAATATGCTTCATGTTCTTGTCTTCTCCGAATTCATGGTCTGGTCCAAGCTTTATAGGATTTTACTCTGTTGGTATGAATTTGACGATACGCAGCAAAGATTAATAAATGCAATCAGGTGCAATTAGTGATGTCTTTTTACATTTTTTAAGTGCTAGACTGGGAAATCGGCAGGTTTTGGTTGTTGTAAGTTTTAAGCGCACTTTTAACACATTGGTTATCATGCCCAAGAAATGAGAGCAAAGTGCGTTTCCCAAGGACCCGGGATGGCCTGGACTGGTTTGAATCCGCGACCATTGGATTACAAGTCTGACGCTCTACCAACTGAGCAACCGCGGCTCCCGAATCGGCAGGATGGGCAATGTGTCATAAGATTTACCATACAATGCACACACACACACACACACACACACACAGACACACACACACACACACACACACAATACATGTGGCAAAGTCACATTTGATTAAGACACATGTGTCTTGACATATCGAGTGAACTGGCCCTATATTTGCAAGATATGCCAAGACATGTCTTTCTTGACATACCGAGTTAACTAGCCCTATATTTGCAAGATATGCCAAGACATGTGTGCCTTGACATAACGCGTTAAATGGAAGTATATTTGCGAGTTATGCCAAGGCACATGTGTCCTGATCAAATGCGAGTTTGTCACATATGTTTCCATGTTCACATTGAAAAGACAAATCGAATATATATGACCCCGTAGCATATCCCGCCATTCTATCAGTTCAGTATTAGGGATAAAGCGGTTTTTTTTTTTTTTTTTTTTTGATTCAGAGTGTAGTTTTTTAATATCCCCTTTGCACAACTGTGGACCTCTTTTACAGAATATGAAGTAGGAAGACAAAGAGGTCTTGTCCACGTACAGATTTTACATTACATTAAAATGGAGCTATATTGATGTCACTATTGTGTGCGCGTCATCGGAAACTGTGTTCTGAAACATTTTAAATTTGTTGTGTAAACACATGGTTTGTATGAAGATGCGGGATTTAACTGTGGAAGGTAAACTCAAAACAGATGGTTGAAAAACAAAATGACTTAAAAGAAAGTTTAATATGTACTCATGGACCGGTAAAAAAGGGAGGAAAAAATGGTACAAATGATTGTGCAAATTTACACCTTGAAGGAGAAAGGCGCCACGCGTCCGGCTTGTGAAGACAAGTTATTAATGAAGCACTAATAAACTACTTGAATATAGACTCTAGCCCATCAACAGGAAGCATTTTCTGATCAATCTCTTTGGCGAAGGCAATAAGAGATGTAAACATTGTTAGGTTAATGCGGACAGTGGGAGGGAATACACACACCCACTTTAAATTTCTATACGTAATAAGGATGAGTTTTCTATACACCATTATTTATATCACATTTCGAAATTAATACGCAATATAAAAGTAATGACGAAGACTTGAGAAAGATTTTTTTTTCTGACTGAGCGGTGAAACTAAAATCGATGGTTTCCTATATTACTCCATACGAGCATATTAACTTCTATTTTGAATATTTGACAATTATAAAATGTATTTGTTTTACACATGTCTCAGAGACTTCATTATCAAGTCAGTAACGAACAACTCTTGTGTAAGCACCTGTTCGAAGTTTAAATTTTTTTAACTTTAAACTTTAAATATTTAAAATCATGTGTAAAGTAACTTCTTACAAGTTCTATATGTACTTTCGACGACTCAGATGCGAACTGCACCCCAATATGACGTTGGTTAACAACGCTACTGCCTGAATATACCGTGTAACCCCCGGGCCATCTTTGTTTTTAAGTTGTCATTGAAGTCAATTTTGCGTTGAATTTTGACGAAGAAAAGACAATAATATAAAAATAACAGCGATGGATCTGCTGATTCAAGCCCAACATTTTTTATAGTTTTCGTTACATTTTGCAAATTCCTTGAAAACTGACGTAAAAACTATATGCGTTTCTGCAAAATCAACTTGTGGTGGAAGTGGTGTTTCAAGACAAGTAATAGCGCCGCCTGGGAAGAAGTTTAGACTCAAATGCTGGCACGTGGTGCTCTTTTAAGGGAATCTGGTGGAAAAGAATGCAATTATTCTTTTTCGTATGCCCAAGAGTTTTCTTGGAGATTGACGCATAGAAAAAATACTCATTTGCAGTACCCTTAGTTTGGACCAGACCACGTGTACAGGACATTATGTACCGTATAACCCTCTAGTTTCAAATTCTGGACTCTGCTATGATCAAGTAAGCCAATAAAGTGATATAAGGTCTGGCCAGAATCCCCCTCCCTATCCCCTCCCCTACTCCACTCCGTTTCCTCTTCCAGATACATGTACAAGTACACATGTGCTTATGACCAGCCATTAAATGTGAACCAGACATCATTATCTTCTATCTGAAGGGATTAGTCACTGTACTCAATAAACCAAAACTACTACTCAAGCAGGAGCAGAATTTTAGCCGGTGTCCGCAGTGTCCCACTACTCTCTCGGATTGAGGGTGTTTGTGCTCCCTGCGTCACAAAAAAGGGGGTGGGGTAAGTGGGGGTGGGTAGAACACACACATTTGGGGGTGCACATTGTGAAGAAAGTAAATGGTATTATTACACTGGAGTACAACAATAAATAAATAAATAAGCAAATAAATAAAAATCTCATAACTTGTTTTTACTCGGTCCTTTACAAAAGTAATTCTAATGTACACAAGGATTCAGTAGTAAGTTATTGAACAGCTCCAAATATTACACAAGTTTCTGTGTTTTATTTTTATTTTTCTTCTGAAGAAAGTCTTATTTTTTCTTTAATAAAAAGTAACAACAATGTATTGCATGTGTGTATCATCCACCTGTATGTCACTAAAACCTTTGAAAAAAATATATAACAAAATTAGCGTGTATGTTCTCAAAATGTTCGTTTTCTCTGAGTTCTAGGAATTTGTCTGTGTTATGTTTTTCTTGCTTGTTCAAGAATATAATAACCCAGACTTCACAGTTGTATACTACGATTGGTTTGATTATAATAACCCAGACTTCACAGTTGTATACTACGATTGGTTTGATTATAATACCCCAGACTTCACAGTTGTATACTACGATTGGTTTGATTATAATACCCCAGACTTCACAGTTGTACACTACGATTGGTTTGATTATAATAACCCAGACTTCACAGTTGTATACTAAGAGTGGTTTGATTATACTATCAAATATCACACTGAAGATTACTGGATTTAGCTGGTTCCTGAGCTGTATGTTTTGAATTGACTTAAAGGCCATTCTTTGACAATTCCTCTCTTGTATTCGAAGTTTCCATTAGAATTTATAGGGCAACCTAAGTATGTGTATTCATTAGCAACTTTGACCTCTTCATTCCTCAAAGAGAAATGTAATGGTACATGTAGGTGTTTCCCTTCTTTTAATAATTATGATATTCGACTTCTCTGTGTTGATTGTTAGGTGCCATTCTTTACAATATTTCTTAATTACGTCCTATGAGTTTTGAAGACCTTCTGCTGTTTCTCAAATAATTGAAAGGTCATTAGCCGTGCACAAGGTGGCTGGAAATTGTAAATCAGTTAAATATATACAGTGTATTAAATATTGTGGGGTTTAAGTTATCCCCCTGTTTAACTCCAGCATTGGTCTCGGAATTATCTGCGAAGAAACCATATATTTTCAGATTATTTGGTGTATAATCGTATGTAACTTTAATGAAGGTGTACAATTTTCCACCGATATCGAGCATCATCAGTTTTAGAACTAATCCGTTTCGCCATACACTGTCCAATAATTTCTTAAAAGCCCAGGTATAACGTTTATTTTTTAGTATTAATTACATATTTATCTATAAGGGTTTTATGTAAAATTTTAAATAAAAAGATTGTCTGAAGTTCTTCGTCCTTTTCTAAAACCTACTTGATTATTAGATATGATACAGTTCTGTTGTAAATATGATAGCTGTAAACAGTTTGCCCATACTGCTTGCTAGTGTGATCCCACGAAAGTTGTTTGGGTCCCTTTTCGATGGCTTCTAATGTAAGGGAGTGATATTACCAAAGGGCCTTACTTCTGGGAACCAGTGTACCGCTCATGGTCCATATGGCGACCAAAGCAAGGTTACCACTCAGGCGACTCATACAAATTGTACATATCAGCCGTGTTTAAGCAGGTTTTCTTTCTTATCACGTAGAAATCAGTTGAAATTGAGTAATACGGATACAAAGCTCGAAATACAGTCTCTCAGACTTAGCATGCACCAGGCCTGGCTTCAGTTTCTGTACGTGAACTGCACGTACCCGGCACATTTTGTTTTGTGCGAGATAGGTGATGTTAATGCGCGATTCATGTATATTTTTACGTGAATGGGAACACTGGTCTGAACCATCTTACATATTCATTTTGCCAGATGCTCTTTTTGTTGGCAAGCCCCTATTGCCATAACTTGTCGATATTAATATAAGTTATTGATCATATTTGAATCATGATCAAGATGCCTAACTTGTTAAATGACCTACTGCGGGATACAAAAAATTTACTTGACCGTAACAACTAACAAATGCTCATGCGTCATGCTATGATGCTGCCCTAAAGGGTCAGAGGTCGTGAAAAGTCGTTCAAAAAACGTAGTATACATGTGTATTCTTGGAGAGAGAGAGAGAGAGAGAGAGAGAGAGAGAGAGAGAGAGAGAGAGAGAGAGAGAGAGAGAGAGAGAGAGAGAGAGAGAGAGAATAGGGGCCATTTACAACACTGAATAAATATTCCATCAAATGTTCCCTTACACTTTTTTAAATTAAAGTAGCAACAGGCGCCGCCGCTAGAGGGTACTGGCGATCAAGATTAACATTTTCTCAAAATGTCAACCTCATTACACCTGGTACTTTCTCCGCTTTCGTATGTAAAAAGCCGACATTATTATATCCGAATGTATTCATGGTTGAAATGTCAAATGTCTATATTTAGCGTATATGACATTGGGCCTCTTTTCTACAACATATTCGGCGAAAATAAACGAAAACCGAATTTTTCAAAACGCAGAAAAACTAAAAAAACGAATATATACGCTTACCTACGCCTACTTTTTAAATACATTGGAGTTCTTTTTACGAGAATAATGGTAAAATGTGTGCGAATATTTGCGGAAAACCAACGAATTACGTCTTTTTTAAAGGTTACCCATGCCAGCACGAACGGTAACTCTTCCCGGCACATGGGTACGTACAAAATGTAAACAATGACAGCAATACGACATAAATTGAGTTAAAAAACACACGAAAACCTGATTTTATGAAAGGGCATATGTTTATATCAAGGAGTCGGATTGTACAAACGTATTGTCATTTATTATACCAAACTTATTACAAAATTTTGGTACAACTTTTGTTGTGTAATGTATTTTCGAGGTTAGAGACTCGACGGGTGATACTGATAATGATATTGATAATATGTATGTGATTGTGATCACTTAGATATTATCAATGTCAGGTCATCTGCTCTAGGTACAATTCTTATCTAGAGATAATGGTATTCAAATTAAAATGTTCATGTTTAGTAGGGGCAAAATAGAGGTGAAAGGTAAACTATTTTTCAGAATTTGAAGAATGAAAACAAATTCATTTCATGCCATTTTTTGTGAATATCAATAAGAATATTGTGATCATAAAAATCAGAAAATCGATCTGTAGCATCGCTCTATTTAAACAAAAACATAATCATAACTATTTGCTGACAACCAACTCAGTGCCAGAAGTAGAATTGTGGAAGTATTCAAAGTAAGCTATTTTTATTTTTGTTTGTTTTTTGTCATTGATTTTATTTTATAGATATGAAAACTGACCAAAAATATCTTATCATAACTAAATTGTAAAATGCCAATTGTTATTTAATAAATTGTGATTTCAGATCATTGTATATATATGTACAAGAACACTGTAATGCATTTGCACTACTGCTTTTAAGAGTAACATACATTTAAACTTGTGTATGACTCATGATTATGGTATTTCATGCAAAAATGTTATGGGGGCGCATGATAAAAGGAACAGAAAGGCTTCAGAAGTACATGGAACATAGAAAAAGGTAATTTATTCTTGAAGCTGAATGTTCACAAAACATTTATATATAACCATATGTAAGAAATATGCAACTTTCAGCATGAAATAACATGATGTGAAGAATTTGCAAAAAGTGACCAAAGACCAATATGAACAATGGTGGACGGCTCATGTGTTTGAATGCTTCCTGTGAATTTATTAGAAAAGATATCATAAAGATGGGTTAATTTTTGAATTATGCACACTCAAATTATGCAGAAAACAATCAATTTTAAGAGCAACATATAATTTCAACTTATGTATGACTCAAAAATATAGTATTTCATGCAAAAATGGCTTGTCAGTCTAGATTCGGTGAATCCTAGTTTATCAGGTCCAAGGAACAGACCTATTAATAATCTCTCTTGTTAACATTTCTGTTTTAGACTTTCCTGGTGGTAACTCCACTCAGGGGCCCGGTGGCCGAGTGGGCTAAGGCGCTGACCTTTACAGATCACTCACATCTCACCTCTGTCCGCGTGCGTTCGAGTCTCGGTTCGACCAACGTATGTGAGAAAGCTTGCCAGTAGCTTCTCGTAAGGCGGTGGTTCTTCCCGGGGTTTTCCAGGGTTCTTCCTCCACCAGATATACTGGCCGCCACCTATAGCCTATCATGTCCTGAAAAATAGCGTTAAACCCCACAAAACCAAACCAAATACCCACCCCTAACCAACTCCGCCAGTGTAATTAAGATGTATATACTACATAGTGCAAGAAAAAATAATCATCTATTTAAAATCTCTAAAATTGTTGTTTTTAATGGGTTCTTGAGAAATACCCAAATGAAAATATAAAATCATCCAATTTACACTCATAGAACGATAACTGCATGATATGCCAATTCCAGGCTTTATAATTAGCTATTATTCTCAAGAATTATGGCTGCCAGTCAAAATATTGCAACCAAATCGACTACTGCTTATCTATACGAAAGAAAATGTAAAGACAAATCAATAATTATTTTCTTTGAATAATAGGCTACAGGCAAGCAAATAAATAATGGTGCGCATTGTTCTATAAAAGAAACAAAAAACAAATGAAGACTGGCAAACGATTGTCATCACCAGTTTTTGCGTCTATGTTAAACCCATTCAAAACATGGAAAAAGTCCAACTGAATTTCATCCTGTCTTCCACCAGTTCCAGTTAAGTCAAACAATAAGTCTGACTGATGTGTAAGCAATTAATTTTCTTCGAGGCGTTAAACCATACCGAAAAATTATAGCACTTGCAGACGAAACTGGTGGACTGATCAATCGAAAACAGGCTGTTGCATGCTTTTAGAAACAACTTTCACCTTGTATGGAAAACTTGTTATATTTATGAACATGCAAATTCTGTGAATTTTTGTTCCTTTCTACCATGGTGAAGCCACACCAATTCACAATAATGAAATCTGACAATGACCTTAAGATGGAGCTGTGAAGGTACTGGGCAGACATGGAAAGTAACCAAGTTTCATTGCCTGTCTTAAAGGGAATTGGAGGAAACGTGCAGAAAAAGGTTAACAAATTGATCAATGACCTTGACATTGGGAAAAACCTTGAGTATGACATATGAGATGCATCAAGGTGAGAAGCATAAATGTACCATGGTTCATCACTGTACCTCAAACAGATTTCATGATATAAAGCAGAAACAAAAGAAACTTTAAAATATTGACATGTGACCTTGACCTGTTGATAGGACACCAAATGTGCAATGCAACATATCTTCTAGCGACAATATATACGTATAGCAAGCTTCATCCATTTATCTTAAACATATCTTATGTTAGAAAGTAGAATGGCAAGTGTGACTGAAACCGAATATATCAAACCCGTGACCTTGACCTTGAAGATAAGACCCCCCCCCCAAGTTGTACGCGACACATCTTTTCAGTGATGATTTATAGTTATACCACGTTTCATCCCTTCATCTGAAATGGCTCTAACATTAAAAGAGTAAAAAGGTCATTGACCTTGAAGATAATACATCCGATATGGTAGACAACACGCCAGCTAATTATGCAATATATGAATACCAAACTGAATCACTTAATCACAAAAAGCTCAAAAGTTATAAGGTGGAAAAAAAACTGTGATGGAAAAATTGAAATATGGTTCACAACATATAATCTAAAGATTATATATAAACAATTGAGCTGTAACCTTGAATTTCCAGATAGAACCCATTGTGGTTCTTGACACACATTCTAATAATGATGTATTAGTACACAAAGTTACATATCTTAATCTCAAATGGCTCTAAAATTACAGAGCTGAAAGGAAAGTGTCATGGAAAATTAAAATACTAAGCCGTGACCTTGAACCTGAAGATAGAAACTCTATTGTGGCACATGACACACCTTCAAGTGACGATTTGTAAGTATACAAAGTTTCATTCGTTAATCTTAAAAGCTCTAAATGTATAGAACAGAATGGAAAAGGTGAAAGAAAGCTTACAGTTTGAGCTGTGACCTTGACCTTGAACACAGAACCGTCAATATGGCACTGACATACTTTCTGGTGATGATGTACAAGTATACGAAGCTTCATCCGTTAAACTCAAACGGCTTTAAAGTTAAAGTGCAGATGGGAAAGTGTGATGGACAGCGTAACAATACTGAGCTGTAACCTTGAGCTTGAAGATAGCATCCCCTTTGTGGTACGCGACACACCTTCTCGTGATGATGTTTAAAAGCATACAAAGTTTCATCGCTTAATATCGAACGGTTTTAAAGTTATGCAGCGGAAGAGAAATTGTGATGAAAACGTAAAAATTGAGACGTTACCTTGACTTTGAAGATAGTACCCCCTGTGTGATACGCGACAAACCTTCTAATGATGATGTATAAGTACCACGTTTCATCACAAATGGATTTCAAAATACAGAGCAAAAACGAAAGTGTGACTGACGGACGGAAACGCGGATTCTATGTCCCACGGTTTTTTTTTTCCTAAAAGGCGGGGGACAATTAGTAATTTCTTAAAAAATGCTTGAAAACATATGAACGTCAAGCCTGTACAAAACTAATTGTACGGATATAGATCTTATCAGCAATCTGGTAGTACAAGAACTAGCTCTAACAAGAAAAAGTAATGAAAAGAACTAAATTTGTGTGTGTGTGTGTGTGTGTGTGTGTGTGTGTGAGAGAGAGAGTTTTCGTACAGATTCGTTACCACTACGATTCAACGTATTCAGTTTAATAATATATTTTCAATCTAATCTACAACAAGAGATATTAGCCATTGATGCTTTGAAGATCCACTAATTTCCCCATCTCAACGACTTTGAAATATGTTATCAGTAGACCTGTAGATCAGCCTTGAACGAAGATTTATTGGCAAAAACACAGGAAACAAGTGTTTCTCCGAACTTCAAACACTGCTGAAAGCTCAAAGATGGGTTGCCAAGCTGTTTGTTGTTTTCTTTTTGTAACATTGCCAGAAACAATAAGATCACCTCTCCAAATCATGCTCAACGACCAGAAAGAGGTTACGAATCAAGATGATGGCTATTTGGCAAGGTTGGGGTTGTGGAGGTGGTGATGGTGAGAGAATTATAACATGAGGCGGATCATCCTTTCCCCTCATTTACAACAAGAGCATGGTCTAGATTTTGTATAGTTTCAACAAAGCCATCGTTCGTTTTTCCTCATAGTTTAGTAATACGGGCATGTAGTTGCCTTTTAACCACGTGATTGATGTAAACATGTAGTTAAATCGAGAATCATGTTCCATTAACTGCTGCGAAGATGCTGTACTAGTGAACGCATAAAAATACCGAAAAAGACCATTTAAGATGCTTTTCAGTTCTCCTTTAATGTATACCTTTATTTTGACTCGTATATTTAACATGTTCAGTCTCTTTTAATGTATACCTTTATTTTGACTCGTATATTTAATATATTCAGATACCTTTATTTTGACTCGTATATTTAATATTCAGATACCTTTGTTTTGACTCGTATATTTAATATATTCAGATACCTTTATTTTGACTCGTATATTTAATATATTCAGATACCTTTATTTTGACTCGTATATTTAATACTCAGATACCTTTATTTTGACTCGTATATTTATTATGTTCAGATACCTTTATTTTGACTCGTATATTTAATATTCAGATACCTTTATTTTGACTCGTATATTTAAAATGTATACCTTTATTTTGACTCCTATATTTAATATGTACATGTATACCTTTATCTTGACTTGTATATTTAATATGTATACCTTTATTTTGACTCATATATATGTAATATGTATACCTTTATTTTGACTCGTATATTTAATATGTTCAGTCGTGATATTATATATTTAAGCCTTTAATTTCTTTACTCTGAGCAAATTCTGATGTGTTCAATATTTAATGTTCTATTAAATTTTCTCTTTCATTATATTCTAACATGTACAATATTTTATATATTAACATAGTATGTGTTTATCATATCTCACCGTGTACAATTATTAAGTATATTCATAGGCACATGTAAAACTATTGTAATAACAGCAAGTACAAGTAAATAAATACACAACTGATGGCTGTGATTTACATCCTTCCCTCCTGCCAGATCAGATACTTTGATCGTGAGGGGTTCATCTACCTAAAGAACTAGCCTGGATTTCATCAGCAGAATTAAGTTTCGTACTTGAAATTGACCAATCAAATGTTTTAAGTCTAGACTTAAGTTGAGACATATATGTAAAATTGGAACCTGTCCCCGGTTTCACTAAAATTCTCAATTTCTCCTCAAATTGAGATTTTTGAAATATATTTCTTATTGCTTTGTTGGCAACAATGATCTTATTATTGAACACATGAATTAAAATACAGTCATAAAATATTGAATTTTCCTCAAAGGAGTCTTGCCTTATCTCTGAGGAAATTTGGACGATTTCTTCAAATTTGAGGAATTCCTCAACTCATTTTTTCATTAATAAAAAGGTTTCTATGTCTTAAATTATGGGACTAAAAAGTATTTTTGCATCCTTTCCACTATTTGTACTTCAGACAAAAATATTAATATTGTCTTAAGTATCATAAGCAAGATAATGTAAAATCTCAATTTGAAATGTTGATAATTTTAGTGAAATCAGGGCCCAGTGCTTATGATAAACTATCCTGACTCTATAAGTCAGAACTAATGTAAAACTTATTTAATAAGTGCAAACTAATACAACAAAATGTATGAAAAGAATCAGGGAGTCATGAAAACTTGCACAATCTCAAACTCATCGCTTCTTCTCCGCTAATAAAGCGACCGTGCCGATCCTTTTAAACTAAATACAGAATCCGCATAGTTTTTACTCATTTGCGGCTGAAAGCATTTTTCAGGTATGCTCAGAAAACAGGGTCACTATTAAATAATGTTTTATTTTGACTGCACCAATAGTTACACCACCAATAGTATATTGCTTCCCCTCGCTTTATATGCTGTATTTACGTTTGTGTAACGCGCATCTAACGGCGAATTGCATAAACTAGCTCTGCCTGCGCATTATGAACTGGCAAACCAGTGTCTACACTGTTTGATAGGAATTATACAACAAACTGTGATTTACTGCGTACAAGAAATATATCATGCAATCAAAGTAATGAGACGCTGTCTGGTGACCGATATCCAATCACAAAGTATAAGAAGGATATAGCTCATATTAAACTATAATTATAACCGATTGTTAGGCTTGAAAGGAACTCACTTTAATTTCTGCTTTTTTATAATGAATGATTATTTGAGAAGGGTAAGATATATCTGTTATTACTATCATTTTCACTCTTCTAAATCTGCAGGAATTCAAGTTAAAGTGTCCATTTACACATCGGGAATCATTCACAGGTTGGGGCCCTGGTGGATGAGAGGTCTAAGGCGGTCGCCTTTATAGATCACTCACATCTCACTTCTGTCCACGTGGGTTCGAGTCTCAGCTCGGCCAACGTGAGTATGTGAGAAAGCTTGCCAGTAGCTTCATGTGGGTCGGCGGTTTTTCCCGAGGTTTTCCCGGGTTCTTCCTCCACCAAATATACTGCCGCCATGTATAGCCTAACATGCGTTCAAAAATGTCGTTACCCTCCCCCCCCCCAAAAAAAAAAAAAAAAAAAAAAAAACAAATAATAATAAAAAACACAACAGTCACCGGTACATTTTAAACAGACGATAGTGTTGTTAACTCCAGGGAACGTCTGTCAGTCGGCTGCCAGTTTTTGGATTATATAATTACGTCAGTCATTGCTTGTTCGCAGTCAATCGCTGTTCGCTGTAAATAGAGCCAACAACTTAGATCCTGATCTGCCGGCGCATTATGCGACGCCAGTTTTGGGTCTATGCTGTTGAGTGTTTTACACGAGTTTTCATTAATATTTTATTTGTAAACACTCAGACCTATTGTAAATGGATAAACATAGTGTTCATAAGAGTGCGTAATTAAAAGGGAAGTTAATTAAAATGTTTCAGAATTTTTATTTTTGGATCATTTACTTGCCTATGAACCTTTAATTTTGCCAACTTTTCCCGAATCAGACGTTGTAACCCGATTGTTGCTGTCAAAATATTTATCATACACATTCATGTGTCATCGGGATGGAAATTCAAACAATGTCCGGATTTTTTCATTTAACAGTAGTGCAAATAATAATTAAGGTCAAAATGCTGTGAAGTCCTCTCTCTCTCTCTCTATCTCTCTCGTTTGGTTTGAAGAAAGAAATAAGGCAAACTGACTTACTTTAAGAGAAAGACATTCAGATAGAGTTAATTAGTCTTGTAACTCTCCCGACATCGAACACAGCAAGCACTGGAATTAAGAAGCCCGCATTGTGAGATTTGAGTAGTTTCCCGTTACAAGACAGGTGATGTAAGAAGCGAAATATGCGTATTGGCGCCTCTAAAAGGAACCTGAACTCTACTGATGTAACACTCATTCTTGTTACAATTATGGACACCATGCCTCCCTGGTCTAACTGATTCACTGATTGGGCAGCACTCTTACAAAAGTAGCAAGATTTTTCTTGACAAAACCCGAAATCCAATTACTAGAATAGGGTGTTGATGGGAAACAAAACCTTTCCAGGCAGTGGATGGGTACCTGCTTTAAAATGTTTCTAAACGGGCCGTGACCGGACATTATTGCCGGTTTAAACTGGGCTCTGTAAGATTGGTACAATAAAGCATAATTTGATTAAGATGGCGTGCAATGAGGCAAGTAGTTCTATTATTGACACCCACATATCCGACCATACTTCTTGATGACTTATTCGTTATGTTCTGCTAGTCTATTTCCAAAAATAGGCTGACCTGAAAGTTTAACTTTTAACTGATTTGACCTGATGCGACCCAGTGTTGGTGGTAGTGGTTGTGGTAGTAGTAGGAGGAGGAATTGTATTAGTAGTAGAGTAATAATAATAGGAGGAGGGGTAGAAGCAGCAGCAGTAAAATTTAGTAGTGAAAGCAGTGGCAGAAGTTGTGGTTGTAGTAGATTTAGTAGCAGCAGCATTGGCAGTAGTCAAAATAGCAGTGGTTTATTTATTTACTATTTTTATTATTATTATTATCATTATTATTATTATTATTATTATTATTATTATTATTATTATTATTATTATAAATAGTAGTAGTAGCAGCAGCAAAAGTAGTAGAAGTAGTAATAGTGGTAGTGGTGGTAGACATAGTAGCAGTTGATATATTGATTCGTTCTCATAGAAGCCTTTCAAGCTAATGTGCGATTATCCCTTTGCCACACACGCAGTTTTCTTGATTGAATGGTTGGTTAGATTTTCGTGACAAATGTCCATCGATCTAATTACTAAAATGAAAAAACACAGTAATTAGCAAACTATGGAAATTACTCATATATGACTCAGCAATGTTTGTGAGTACCCTTTCGTGTAAATAGGGAACCTTCCACGCATTTGTGATTTTGTTCAGTATTCACACACAAACACAGACATACACACACAACAATGAGCCAAATGCTTGTCCCTAAATCAGACCTTCGCTACTGATATGAGTCAATGTGCTTGTGAAATATATCATATTTCTATATTTGCGTGAGAACTGAAGATTTGGAATTGGAGTTGCAAGCGTGTGGAATCCAATCATCGCATCGTATCAAGCAGATTGTAGATACCGTTTACATATACAACAATAGGTTAGACTATGGAGTTCATGAGAGAGGGAAGAGGAGGGTTAGGGGATTTGTGCCAACTACTCCCTCGTTTTATATGATTTGTTTTGCATCATCATCATCATTTTGGTTACCTTAAGCTCTAAATTTACAATATTCTCTTTGACCTTTTTATCTTAAAGTAAGCCTTCTCCCCGGTTCTGTCTTTGTATACGGTCACGAAATTTGAACTTCGTCTCTAAACAGCACATTTATAATTCTTACTTTCTCTAGATAGTTCGCGGTATTGGTTCTAAATTTCTTCTGGTTTATTGACACTATCATTTTGTTTCCCACGAGGGTGCCATTAACTTTGGGTTATATAAGAGACGCTTGTGGTGCAGACATCACTTATTGATTGAATGACACTGTAATTGACATCCTTATATTGTGTTGCAAGAATAACCAATACTACTTGTTTCTTTCTTTATCTTGAGCAGGTATCTAACCTGAGCAACTTGACGAGAGCTGCGTGACCCTAAGTCATTTGATCCGTTAATTTATGAACATAGTGGGTAAATACATAACACTTTTTTGCTTCACTCCTTGACCAGATCTCATTTTATTCGAACTATAAAAAGCCATTCCTGAAAACAACACACATATGTCTAGTACCAAGGGCTGAAAGGAAATATCTTGTATGTATAAATGGAGATACTGAGTATTTATCTGAATTCAATTTTTTTCAACCAGCAGCGAAAGCTTTATCTAATCTTTTTAAAATATTTTTTTATGTTAGATCAAATATATTGAAATTAGGAACAATACGCATCCAACATAGGTCCTGTCGTACATAGTTCAAGATTGCGCCAACAGTTTTCAAAATCTTATTGTAATATAGCCAAATTTTATGTTGGCAAAGGTGCTTCGCCCCTGGAAGCTCCTGCATTTTAAGCGTTTCAAGGGTAAAATTGTATAATTTTAACCATTTAACTGTAAAGAAAACTTCCTCTTAGAAACGTTCCGGTTGTTTCGCGATAATTTTTTTTTTTTGGGGGGGGGGGAGAGGTCGAACTGGATCTGCCCCCTCCCTCCCGATCCGCATCTGCTTGCTGTATCCATAAACAGGTTGTAAAAACAGTGAAATATGACTTTGAGGACACCACTGTATAAAAATCACATGATCATAAGGAACATTTATTGACCCCTTTGCTTAATTTATTGTACATATTTATCCTATTTACAAAGGTCACTTGTACATAAAGAACACATTTTTGTGTTTTATTGGCTGTCCTTTATGTACAGGTTTACTCAAAACTTCATAATCGTCAAAAAGAGGATTTCATTCTGATTTATCACTGGCTTAGGCAAGTACACCTACTTCGCGATTGTGTAACGGTCCGCTGTTTCTATGATTTTAAGCTAATATAAAATAATTTTCAATGTAAAGTGCAAAACATTTGTTACTGCATTTTCTTTCCTTGCACCACATGGGGCAAAACTAATCAAAAACTAGTTACTATCGAAAACTATAAATTGTATCAAGCTGGGTAAACAAGTATGTTAAGTATTACGTTATCTATATGTTTAAGGAATATGACGTTCAAAGATAAGAGGCCTACCAAACTTTTATTTTAGATGATAAAGTCTCAGGAATTGGACCTTCTGCTAAGCAAGTACCTATAATTTCCATTTTAATGAACGCAGTATGTCAATATTTCAGTATTGGTCTGACACTAAAATTACTTGTCTTTATCAAGGTTTACCAACTGGAAGATCATTGTTTCCTTCTGATGAGAGTCGACGACTCTTTGAAAGAGACTAGGATATAATCGCAGTGATATTTCCCAAACTGATAAGTTTTTAACGGACAAATATCCAGCTTGATATGCGAAGATTAGCTCCTCATAATGCATGATACGCATTCGACGACGTTTCAATATTCAATAAAATACCCGCAGTTTTAATTTTAATTTTTTTTCTCTAAATTTTGAGAAAAAAATAAATAAAATAAAACAATCATTAAGTTTTCATTTCCTCAAACTATTACTTATGTTGCTATTAGTGATACTTCATCGAATCGTAAAGTCCTCAGTATTTTTCATCGCATGAGATAAAAACACATTGGATGTAAATAGTAGCCATTTTAAACTGCCCTCAAACCCGTGGTTGTCATTACGTCATAATGACCTTATTATTGAAGGTTTACATGAAAAGGCAGACACCAAATAATAAAAAAGGCGATTTAAACTTCTCATTTTTTTCCGTCTGGGTGTTGTAAACATTCAGTTGCAGATTGGTTGCTTGATTTATACTGGATATAAAATATCTCCCCGACACAGGTGTTCTTTGGGTCTTACTCATGAAATATAGATTGCTGTTATTTTAACTTGATACTGATGTATGGATTTTACACTCTTCCAAAACGTTATGTTAATACCTCAGAAACGTTATGTTAATACCTCAGAAAACGTTATGTTAATACCTCAGAAAACGTTATGTTAATACCTCAGAAACTTTAAGGTAATACCTCAGAAAAACTTTATGTTAATATCTTAGAAAAACTTTATGTTAATACCTCATAAAAAGAATAATACCAGTGTTACAGAGTCACTTCCACACCCACACCCACACCCCCGTCCCACCAACCACAGGTAGATCTACCCCATCCAGTGATAGTTGCTCCAAATCAGTTTTACTTCTGTTTTTCTTCAGACAGCATGGGGACACGTATTGTATGTTAATGCTTTATGGAAGCAAAAGTATGCAGACACATATGAAAAAAGAACTTATTTATAAGTAGACTATTATAAGAAGACTAAATAAATAAAATAATTTTTATTGGGACGTGTTGCTTTTAATGAGCGATGCTGTGTTATGATTATTGAGAAGTTTCGTTAAAATCAAGTACAACATCGTTTTGTAAATAATATTCATTTGTTTATGATGCAACCAAGCTTAGAATCAATAAAGTCAAGAGAGGGAGTATTTGAATGATGAAAATGACGCCTTTCAAATAATGTGAGAGCTCTACAAGTTGATAAAGCCGTTAGAACGTCCGACACAAGACTAAAACAAAACAATTGAGATCTCGCTGCCGACGACGTCCATTTGAGGAATCACAATATTCCTCCCCGTAAATATTTGTCGACACGAAGTCGACTACAGCACCACCTTGAAAGAATCAACTTCCCAATCCATATGCATCAGTACTGAGTTATCAACCCAGTCTACTGATTGGTCAATTTAAGACGTTAGGTAATCATGGTATCACCAACTACATTGGACATTTAATCTGTAGAATCTTGTATGTCAAATAGAAATTAGGTTAAGCGAGTCTCCACTTACGCCATTTTTAATACGTTGATAACGGAGGAAAATGCTTATGTAATTATGTAGCCTAATTTCAACAGAAAATATAATAGAAAACGGAGACATAAACAGGGTTATAGAAATGCAAATAAGAAGAATATATTAACAATATTACTCAATGGCGTATTGAACTCCAAACCGGAAGCTAGGCTGCAGTGCAAAACCCCCAACCTACAATCTTCTACTGTCGAACATCTAAGCTATGCTCCATAGTTTAAAAGTAACTGCACCTCCTAGATGAAAAATACGGTGGGCTGAAAAAATGAGCCTAATTCTCTAGAAATAATTTTTTCTCTTTAGAGTTTTACTGAACACTGACAAAGACTTTACAAATGTAGCTTGTTTTCGATCCCCATGATTAAAAGTCAAGATGGCGGCCGTTTTCGTGTAGAGAGTTTAGTTAGTACGACCTTGGTTGATTAACCTTGTAAATGAAGCCTAAAATGGCTGCTGCCTTGGAGGTCTGGATATAACACGGTATGTGTGCTGACTTGACTAAAATTGAGCAAATATGGCCAGTGTAATTCATCAAGAATGCCAACCCAGATTTCAAGGCGAGATATATGAAACTGTGGCTTACTGGCCTACATTTGGTAAATAACTAGGTCAATTGGTTTTAGAGGTGAAAAACGGTCTTTACAACCTTCCAATTTAGCGGAAAAACAAATGGATATGTGCACGTGGTCATTATATACGGCGTAAGAATCTCTTTCGAAATCGCTCTTGAAAAAATTCGTGAAAATATTCGTTTGAAAGCATTCACAACTATTATTTTAGGATAGGGCATAAAAACAAAGACAAAAATATTGTCGGGCAATAGCAAGACAAAGAGACACCGAGTTTTAATTTTTTTAAAAAGAGATTTGTTGTAGCTGTTGCAACTCTGTACCAGTCTGATATATGAAGAAGGTTGTGAAATTGTATATGTGGCTTGAAGAGTTACTTACAAAAATGACGTCACTGTCAAATGCAAGATTTATTTATTAACATAACACTGCATATTGATACAAACATATATTCATATATTGTTTTTTTAAATTATATACATGTATATCAATGACGGTGATGTCAATGGAAGAGCTAAACGACTTTTATCAAGTAAATTTTAGGGTGATGTCAAAGCCTAATGCATTCTATTTTTATAGAGCTCTCGGGATTAATTCTCTAACCTAACTGATAAAGAATAAATGTATGTCATATATATCATAGGTTGACCTTGTCCTGGTTTTTGAAATATTTACTTTCAATGTAAGAAAGAGGAGTCTAATTAACTACGAGAAATTTTGAAGTCTCACGATGGAAGCCTAACATGGCAATGTCTGAATGTCTCTATGTCCTCTACCAGATGATTATTTTTCACTTGAAACAGAATCGTATTGTCTTTTCAATGGTTGTATTTATTAATTTTTGTATGGATTCTCTCCGACATGGACAAAAACCCCCTTCAAAACAGCATATGTGGTTTGCGAAGATTGAGCGTACGGTATGTAGTGACTCAAGTTAAATCCTGTGATAATATGCTTAGTGCCATGGGAAAATGAACGGCGCACTTTCCTACATCTCAAGGATTTATAAACAGTTTACATAACAGGATCGTCTGGTGTATACTTAGGCTTAAATTAGCTCCAATTTCATGTTACAGAACCAGACTCTTGAAATTCTTCCATAAATAATATGGGAAAAGTAGTTTTGCAATAAGACACGTGCTCTGGGGTACTTAGTGTCAAATTGGATTGGAAAAAAAAAAACATGATCACCTGCATATTCCTGTGTTTTCAGACTGCATAAAAATCTAATTGGTTTGAATTGATAAACTGCAGAATATGTTTATTCAAATGCCTAAATTAATTTAAAGTTTTGCACTTGAATTGTTTTTTTATAAACATCAGTTAGGTCAGAAAATTAAATTGACTTCCGGTTTGAAGTCAAGTGACTAGAATAATGGAAAAGAAAACAATATCCGATTATGTCTTAAATTCAACCATGCTGTATTAAAACGCCTTGGAGATGAATTGAGTTTACAGAAACGCTTAATGTCGTTAAGGTATCTTTAACGTAAGTCTAGCTCTAATTTGAAATCTGGTATCACATGGCATTGTTTCCACAAATATAGTGTGTCGAAATGATCTGGCCAAACAATTAAGGTATTCTTGAAATACGTTCTAATAAATGACTTTGTAATTAACTTTGGAACCTTGATTATTCAGATTTAATTAATGATACCTTTATGTCTATAATTTTGTCAGAGAAATTTCCTGGTGTGGACAGGGGCTTATCGAGGGTTTTTCTTGAAATTACTGTTAGGATTTTTATTATCTGTAGGACGAGTATGCATTTGTGTGTTTCTCCCTGAATAAGTTACCATATTTAACGATCTCAACCAGAAAGCGCCATATTGAGTATAGGTCTGGATTGCGTGTTGTCTGGATAATAGATGTTCTTTCACTATATATATATATATATATATATATATATATATATATATATATATATATATATATATATATATATATATATATATATATACACAAAAACACGCCCACCTCAATCTCCATTCTCAAAGTTCAAATTCCAAGTTTGATTTTGAAAAGGAATACGCTTCGTTCAGGCGTACGTCCAAATTATCCAATATTGTATCCGCAAGCCGCCTACTATCTCTTTCATATACCTGCTGTAGGATCCAACTGGATTACAAGTCATTAAAAAATTTACAGGCAGGTGTGCTTGAAAGTCGTTTGATATGTCTATATCATGCCGAGGAAATGGAAGCTAAGTATCTTTCCCAAGAACACACAGAGGAAGCCGACCTGGGGGGCGGGGGGGGGGGGGGGCTGGGAAGGTATCTAACCCGCAACCCTTGGATTACGAGTCGGACGCTCTGCCAACTGAGCTACTGCGGCTCCCTGTCTTAAATTTTAAATACTATGGAAATGTGACAGAGCATTTTCATTCAAACGTATGAAATGTTCACCTGAATCTCAGAGGACATTAAATTCGCCATGGCCAAATATTCAGGGACGCTTGTACCTACGAATATTGCAAATATCTACACGACTGACCTTGGCCAACAAATGCTTCACGGAAAAAAAAAAAAAAAAAAAAAAAAACAACAACAAAAAAATGGCCTGAAGCTATGGTAGTACTGTGGGGATGTTATAAATTATGAATTATATCACTTACATACAGATCTGCCAGAACATAGGGGCGAATTATCCTTGCTGAGCCCTGGTTCCTGTTTTATGAGATGTGTGGTCCAGGAGCTTAAAACCACTCTGTATGGTTGTGGTAGCTTCCAGTCTGTGCTGGCTTTTGGATTGTGCAATATTTGTAACGGCGCCCACAATGTGCTCTTTGTGTTAAGAAAATAGAGTTTTACTCCTCCATGGAAAATACTACGTGGGTGGGTTTGTGTTAGCAAATGAGGTTGATACAGAGAAAAGCTTAAACAATAAAGATGGTAAATGTAGATGATTAGATGCACAAATAAACAACTTATTCAGAACACTGAAACACTTTCATTAAAACGACCACAGAAAAGTCTGATGTCAAGGCATTATCTATTGAAGAAAATGGTATACTCAGATCGTATTCTTATCACGCAGTTGTCATTTCCCTTACACAGTGATCATCAAAGTTTCAGTATATTTTATATTTTATATACTATCCTTTGAAACTTCATGTTCTTCTTACTGTTCTTCTTCTTTCCGCTAATTATGTGGAAAAGTTTTCCTTTCATGTTCATTTTTGCGGCCCGAAATCTTTCAACATCTAAATATAACTAGCTCTAATGCTTTGTACGTTAACGTTGATCTATGACCTTTTCCCGCAGATGTATTGCCAAATGTTACTTGAGTCGTTCATTAATTCTATAATTTGACATTGATTAAGATTTAAAGCTTATCTGTTCCGTATATACTAAAACCTGATACAGACGGAAATATGTTGCAGACATTTACTAAAATATACTGCTCATATTGTATAAATGCCAGTCGAGGCGTCTATCTATATGAGCGCTCAAAGCCGATTATTTCTGGGAAAATATATAATTTTTAAAGGTCACATGGCAATTTAGTGGATAAATTTACAATATGTTGCGTGAGAGAATGATACGCGAAAAGCCATCGATACCGAGTTACGTATGAGGCTGCAGTCCCAGGATAGGGTTCAAGGTCTCATACCAAGATTAGATTCCTTCTTTATCATCAAATCATAATATGCGAATAATGTAAATTTACATCGCGTTTAATATATGCAGTTAAACATTCATGGAATAGAATGTTATTGTTCCTTTGTCAAAAGCACACGAAATAATCAGGTCAAAACATGAAGCGAATTAGTGAAGAGATATATGTCACTTTGACTTCATATTGAAAGTTCGCACAAAGCTGGTTCAGAGTAGCCGAATGACAGCTGATCTTGACGGGCATCCATTCACCAAACAAACAAAACAAAATAAACCCACTATCGCCACTCAACAAATAAATATAAATTATCAGGACATCCATTGTTTCAAATAAATAATACATTTATAGCATTTATGCCAGTTTCATAAAACAAATCACAATTGATCTGCGCTGTTTTTTTAAAAATAAGCCACGCAATAGGTTCAGTCCGTATGGCATCCGTTAATCGTGGCAAGTGACCCTCAAGATTTGATATTTTAAATGGGGGGCACCGATTTACAATATGAATGTATCGGATCTTTATGAAGTTGGTAAAAAAAACTCGAAGTGCTTGATTTGCGGATGATATTATCAGATATCTACAGTAGGAACAGAACTTCACTGCCTCTAGAACTAACATTTAATCTAAAAAATCTATGTAATAAAAGGGGGAAAGTCTTAAAAAGCAGTCAATAATTTAAATACATTTCGCTTGTTTTCTGAAAGCATCTTTTCTCTTTTGAAGCTTTGGGAACTTTCTCTTAAACGTGAAATAAAGACTGTAAAAACATCAACATAATAAGTTGCCGTAGGTTTCCATTTTTAGGTTCCCTGTGTCCGAAGTTGTTTCTCATTAGAGAACCAGTCTATAAATCCCAATTTACACGCACGCCATCTACCGATATACAAGAGTAGTTGGTGAGTTTAATAAGGACGAGTTTTGAAATAAGTAATCATCCAAATTATTGCATGGCTGTTGCATTTTAGCTATGCTTTTGAAATTGAAATGGAGTCTGATTTGTAGGTAAGTAAGGTGATATACGTGTCAGCAATACATGTCAGATGACCTGCTTAATAATCTTAGTAAAGTACTGCGTAAATTGAATATGAAGAAAATGAAAACAGTTTATGAATCTGGATACATATGAATTAAGAAAAAACCAATAAACGATGGAAATTAAACAGAAGGAAAGGAAAGAAAAGGAGAAAAAGAAAGTTATGATGAATGACAGATGAACAGACATACAGTTAGATAGATAGACAATATTCAGATTCAAATAAAATAAGGACAAGAAATGGATAGAGACATAGACAGATAGAAGGATGGTACGAAACAAATCAGACAATACAAATATGAGAACATTCGTTGCTGATTGCATAATGATGATAATGATGTACATGAGAGAGAGAGAGAGAGAGAGAGAGAGAGAGAGAGAGAGAGAGAGAGAGAGAGAAACCTCAGTGTCGATAAACGAAATATTTGCGCTGAAACCATTTTTCTTCTTTCAGTCAGTGACCTTGACCTATGCCCTTTTGGCCCCGAAATCGATAGGTTTATTTTTTTACCATAAGTGCAAATCATCCACAAAGTTTAGGCCAGGTCTGTGATAGAGAACTAATGTTATTGTGCGAAAACCATTTTTCTTCTTTCAGTTAGAGATCTTGACCTTTGACCTTTTTATCCCAAAATTAACAGCCTTCTTCCATACCCCAAGCGAAAGTCATCAGCAGACTTTGGTTGAGGTATGTTTTTGTGGAACTAATACTATTGTGCGGAACCATTGTTCAGTCTTTAAGTCACAGTGAACTTGACATTTGGCCTTTTGACCACGAAGTCATTAACATTCTTCTTTAAGATTCTTCCTTACACCAAGTTCAAGACATCCACATGGCTTGGTAACCGTAGACGAAGAAACGCTCAAGCCATTTTTCTTCTTTCATACAAAGTGACTTTGACCTTTTACCTTTTAAGCACAAAAGTGATAAGGTTCTTCCTAACTCCAAGTGCAATCCTCATAGCTTGGTAACTGCAGATTGTGGAGAACTCGAGTTATTGTGCAAAAACCATTTTTCCTCTTTCATTCACAGTGACCTTGATCTTTGACCTTTTGACTCTTAAATAGAGAGTTTTTCCTTACCACCAGTGCAAGACATCCGAAAAGTGTTGTAATTGTAGATAGCGGAGAACTTGAGTTATTGAGTGGAAACTGTTTTCGTTCTTTGGGTCACGGTGACCTTGATCTTTCAGCTTTTGAGCTCGAAATCGATAGGTTCTTCCTCATCCCAAGTGCAAGCCGTCTACAAAGTTTGGTAACTGTAGATTGTGAACAACTAAAGTTATTGTGCGGAAACCAAAATTGGTAAGATACGGACGGACATATGTACAGATAATATCATAACATAATACTCGCCGCCTTATGACGGGCGTATAAAAAGCAGAGTCTTATTTCAAATCGACAGGTGGTGTACAAATTTACACTGTAGAATACACTTTGTAAGCAAGATTATGAGAACGCGGCCGGACGTCAGCACCTCCGTTGTCGGCACCAGGAAAAAGCACTACACGTAATTCATCATTGCTGTCGTTTTTAGTACCTAAGCAGCCGCCCTTATAACCGAATGATGATTGACCTATGGCTGCAGACTCGGTAAATTGCACAGGGCGAAGTGAGAACCGTGTAACTCCTGTTTCCATGAAATGCAGGAAAATCTGGTTCTATTCATGATTCAGCAAATCCAGGTATTATCAAGGACAACTACATTCGAATATGGAGAAAGACTCAGCCATTATCCTTGTTAGATTACCAAATTTAAAACTATCAAATCAGTTATAAAGCGGTTTATATTACAAACAAGTCTATGACAAGTTCTGAAATTGTGTATTTTAGGTTTGTAAAGCTGTAAGCATTTTTATATCAACAAGCATAGTCTGACTGTTCAAAGAATAGGAGAGCAGTATGCATAAGGCCAAGTCTTTCACCTTCCGAATGAGCTAAAGAAACAATGAATGATGACATATGACGTCACGGCAGAATCAAGAATATCATTCTTAGTGTCTTACTATCGATTACCTCCCTCTTACTGGTTAGTAACTGTAATAATACCTTATATTTTGTAAAGCAAGTGGTTCGAGATCATTTCGAGAAAACATCTTGTCATTTTTAAGATATCTTTAAAACTGCTTGTCGGCGCAAAATATAAAGACTGAAACAAAGTAATTAAAATAGTGGCCGAAATTATGCATAAATATACTATTTCAATGACGTACGTCGCTGTCATAGACATCAACTGCTCGTTAATCTTGACCTGCCGAGAAAGTATATACATATGCATATGTCAATCTGGGAAAAAAAACAGTAAAAACTGCGCCCCCTTGTGAATTGTTTAAATCAAGCGGATACATTTTGATCCCATCCCTTAAACAAGTGTTGACTTTATCGAAAGTGTGACATCATAATGTTCATGGCGTCACAAATGACTTTAGTCTAATTTACAACTAAATTGGTAAAGAAACATACTTCCTGACGGATATAAATTTTATTTTTGTTTGTCATGAATGTGTGAATTGGTATGCTTTGTTTGCATGATTAAATTGAATTTAACTTAGTCAACGCTTATAGCGGCCCATGAGGCGCCTCATTTTTGTTTCAATTCATTTTTCCCCAGACCCTGATTTTTTTCCTATTACACAGCGATGAAAGCCGAAGAGGCTAACCTAGTCTTTTCCTCCCCACTCAGAACACCCTCGGCTTTTTCTTAGCATGCTGGAAAAAGACATCAGATGTAAATAGTGGCTATTTTTAACTGCCATCATGCCCATTGTTGTTAATAAATTTACTGATATGAAAAATTTAGTGAAACGAAAATGAGGTGTCCAAAGTTTGGGGCACTAGACGGCGCTGTGAGTTGACTAAGCTACATAAATATAATGACGAGAACAAAGCATGCCAATTCACGCCTTCAAAGTAAAAAAAAAAACAAAACAAATACGATTTATGTCAGTCATGAAGAATGTTGCAAGATCAATTTATTTTGTATATTAGACAGACGTCATGTACCTTATGATATCCTAATATCGATGATGTCAACACTTGCTCAAGGGATGGGATCAAAGTGTATCCGCTTGATGTCAACAATCTGCAAGATACTGCAGGTTTTACTGTATTTTCCCCGAGAATGACATCTACAAATTCTCAATGCAGGCACAGTCTGTACAGGCCGAGACTTCTCCGAGTCTCTATCACAGAGTCGAAGTTAGTCGAATCGCATTGAAAGATACGAGGTTATTCCGATTTGCCTGCTCCCTGTCACTCGGAATAAAATTGACCTTTTCCAATGCACACTAAAAAACGTTATTTTCAGCGCCTATTTTTCCTTATGAGGATATGTTCTTTGCATCTAGCCGGATATTCAACCGCCCAAAACGTAGCAATCTGGAAAGTATCACTACAAATACTTCCGAGTCTCGTTCAGAGAGTCGAAATTATTCAACTCGTATCAGAAAGAGAAGAGGATGTCCCGAAAGTTCCCCTGTATCTGAGTCTAGAACGGCAGTCATGTTTACTTGAGTAATGAAGAAGGGGGACCAGACCAATTTGCCATACGCTATTATGCGATGAGATTTATCAATATTCCATATGAACAAAGATTACAATGATTACAACTGCGATATATTTCTAAGAAATATGCATTATGATGATTACTTGATGTTTGTAGTCTGGCAGCATCAAGCACATGGTTCATCGCTATTATAAAAACTTCTCTAATGAAAACACTTTTTGGTCGTCTTAACGTTTGTTCCTTATTATTTTAATCGGTTCATTTAGGTGCTCCTAAAGACCCTCTTTTTATATCTTTTATTTAATATTATTTCGATTAGTACGGATGCACAGTGGCGTCACTACTGATATACTGGTGTGATCATCCCATGTGTAATACATATTTGAAGATTCACAAATTTGAAAATGTTGGTAAAAAAAACCGCAACAGAAATATCTTTTGCATAGTTGCAAATACAAATGCTGGAAAATTATTTTAAACTGAAGTATATATTTGCTTTGGGCAAAGATTTACATTGAATGAATTTCTAACTTTAAGATGATACATATAGAATACACTTCGTATGTAACGAAGTCCAGTGGAGACAACAAATCTCATGGTAAAGTTTCAATTTGCCGAGGAATGAAAACATGTTCTTTGAACGCGATTTTTCGCTAGATGTAAAGTTTTCTGTACATGTCAGTTAGAGAAATCGCGGTGGCTCAGTGGTTAGCGTGCCTGACTTGTGACCGAAAGGGTGCGGGTTCAAATCTTACCATCAGATTAGCCCGGGTCGGGAACATTATTCTCTATGCACCAAAGTCACAAAGGAAATAAAAAAAGGTGACCCATCTAAACACGGTATATTATCCCAAGTAAATCCACTCTTTTACCGTGCATTGCTAACACCGCAACCTCCGATCTCCGGAGTCAACAAAGACGCTATCAGAAGTCAAAGGTGCTGGCAACAGACGCCTGCAAAAATTCTATCGAATCACTGCATTTCCACACAGGGCATTACAAGTGCAGACATCTTGACAAATTTAGCCTTATCGATTGCTACAGGATCGTGGAGGGAAAGTTAACCACGGTCCGCAAAAAATGTCTTGGGAGTCTGATTCAGTGCAAATCATGTTATGTAGGTCGCATTTTGTGCTCCACCACTTCATTCCCAAAAGAACAAATTCTGCCAACTCAATAAAAATTGTGCTCTATGTCAGTCATATGAATGAGGTCATTACCGAAATTAGAGGAAGGGAAATAGGAAGGGAAATATCCTGTTAGTGACTAGTAACATGGGTCTGAAAATTACGATGTCGTTTGGCAAAGTAGAATACTTGCTTTGCCTTATGCACTTAAATCAAATATCAAAATCGATGTAGACCGCATACATGTCTGTAAAACTAACTAGCACTTATCTGACTTGCCCATTTTCAGCGCTTTGTACCACAAAAGTAAACGCGTCTAATCCAAATCCTTTACTTTTCTTTAAACTTTTGTATTCTTGTGTGAAACCTTTATTCCCTTATGGGAGTGAACTTTGGAGTGCTCTTTCCTGAAACCTGAGTAAAATTATATCTTTTGCCGGAAAGAAAAAAAAAATGCATACACGTTTCTGCAAAGCGTTACCACATCACTATCGCAGTCCTAACACAATAAATATAATTCTGGTTGTATCTTTATGGGCATACATATATGCAAAATTTTAAACTATTTTATCTCTCAGTAGTAAAAAATGATGCTCATTTCCCTCAGACATTCAATCGCCACATTTTTCTTTTTCTTTTGAAGTGTTTTGGGATAAGAATATGTATGGGAAAAGAAAAAGGCTTACTTATGCTTTATATTTCTTACTGAAAGGTATCAAAATAATTTCTTTCAAATATTTCCGGGCGTCCCTTTTCAAAAATGATAAAAAAATAAACTACGAACATACTGTCTTCTTAAAACATCCTATTGCTTTTAAAATTATTTGGCTAAAACTTAAACAAAACTTATATTAGTAACTTTGCTTACTAACCACAGGTTGGAGATATGGCGTGGTACAAAAAATTTCAAAGTAAAACCACTATAGACCTTGTGAATGCCAAACAAACGCTTCAGGGCTATTACGTAGATTTTTGGTCACGTGACGTTGTGAATATGCCACAACTTAGAACTTTTGTGTTGTTCAAACAGAATTTAAATGTGAAAATTATGTAACTATAGGATTTTTAAAAAAGATAGTTAAAGGTCTCTTCTAGCCCAGCACAGATGCGGCATTTTACTACAAAGCATATAGACTGGTAGATACATAGGTGAAACACCCGAACAGAGACTCTGTACGTTCTGCACACTGTCAGTAACTGAAGATAAAACACACTTTTTGTTAAGCTGTTCGCATTATAATGATATAAGATCAATTGTCTTTATTGATATTTTGTACAAAGAAACGATTGAAAACGTCCACAGTACAAAAGTTACAATTTCTCGTTTACCAATATCCAAGGAAAGTTGCTAAATACCTTGTTAAGGCATACGTAGAATAGAGAGTCAATATACGCATATTATTCCTATATTACATATATACAACAAATTATTTCAATATGTATTAGCATAAATATGTAAACATTTATACAGTTCTAATCAAAGCTTTATTTATTTTGGAATACAAAAGTATTCTTATTTTCTGTCCATTAAGGAAATAGTGTATTACATTAACAAAATAAAAGTCATAGTTCATTACGGTGAAAATATCAACATATTATTAACTTGGAATAAAAGCGGCAAATAGGCATAAAATAGGAATAAAGGCTGGATTTTTTTTTAAAACACCAGTGTATCTTATTCTTGCAAGTGATTTATATTCTTATTATTTGGAGTGTGTGTCATACCTGTAATATAAAAATGTACAGGTATCACATTACCCTAACAGTAAATAACCTCATTTACATATGCCATTTCATTATTCAAATATTTTATAATATATTAATACATCGTCTTATCAATACGTACAATATGTATTTTTTTTACTGTACGTAGCATTGCATTTATTTCATATCTATTCTTATAATGTATTTACCTAGTCATTTGCTTTTTGTCTATGTGTAATATTTGTTAAAATCCGCTCACGAATTAGCAATCATATTATGAATATACCATGTGATTATACATACATTTTCTATTGAACAATGATTTATAGGCCCAATAGTCCGGGTGCTTTTTGAGGGCGGGGTGGAGTGGGGGTGGGGTGGGGGGAGGGCATTAGACCTTCTTTTTCAAATATAAAAATAGTTCAATTGGGAATATATAGAAGTTGGAAATACAAAATATATTTTAAAAAATCTTTTAAAGATGAAACAATCGTAGAAAATTCCTGGATCCTTCCATGCATAATAATTTAAACTTTATTTTTTTGTTAAATTGAAAGCGTTTCCTCTTTGCATCAGTGAATGTTTTCAGACCTAGCATTATTGTTAAAAATGGACAGTGAAGAAAGCCAGTGAGTCTAAAGGAAGACGATAGGAAACAATATTCTTGACGCAGGCTAATCTGCGTATTAGACTCATTAGAGTGTAGTGAAACAAAGAAATAACCAATATCCCTGAGTAAAGTGTTTCTTGTTAATTACTTTTGTAATTAGCAGATCACAATATTAATTGAATGTTGAGTCAATATTGGCTTCGTACTGAATATTGAGCCAATGTCCTATAAAACAATCTGAAAATTATTTTAAGTACATAATTCTATATGTTGTGTAAACAAAAGCGAGTGCACTGAAAATAGTCTACATTAAGACACTACTGTGTAGTTACAAACGGTTAATGAATCTGACAAGAGAACAAATTATTGTCGTGAATAAGAATCCGCTACGTCCTTATCAACGATAATGAAATGGTCGTTTATAATATGAAGGATGATGATAATGATGAATTTGGATTATTCTCGCGTGAGACCAATCTGGTCATGTGCGAATATGAAGGAAAACTTTGTTCCCTATTTATAGGAATAATTATTTACCTCGAAAAGTCGAAGTGCTCTGGGATCTAATTTTAGGTTTGAGTAATCGGCTGTCTCGAGTCTCTGGACGTCGCCTGCAAGAATAGCCTTTTCTCGGGACTGAGCGAAATAAATGAGTTATGCAGTGAATTCGAGTGATTGATGTTTGAGTTATCGAACTTTAACTGTGTATACATGTTTGTTTTTAAGTTTTATCACATAGGGCCGGAAAAGTAATGGCTATCCGTGATAAATTATGTTACGAGCTAGGTCTCAGATTTCGATATATAGGTGAAAACATTCGGTTTACTCGGGTCTTATCGTGCATCTTTTCTTAATTGCCCAAGTGCTTCAATCGTAGAATTTATCAAACTAATGTGAAAAGTAAATAAATGAAAGTCGGAAAGCTATTTGCAATAAATATTTAGTCCGAAAATAAAATTAGCAGTCTGGAAGGATTTTATTCGTCATAAAAGTTTCAGGACTTAAAGAAATAAAATCCGATTTGTTCAGCTCTTGTTATGAGTACGGGAATCCAAATAGCCGTTTCTGATTGGCTGTATCTCGGTGCGGTGATGATGTAATAATCAAATTATGGATTAAAGTGTTTTGAGGCGAATCAGTACTACCAAGTCGCAAGGAAAATATTTACTTTCACCAACAATTATCGTAATTTAATTTTGAAGGGGAAAATTGTGAAATGCCAGATGACATACGCCAGGTTTTCATTGTCTTGTTTCAAAGGGAAGCAAAGATGTTGTGAAATCTGAAATAAACGATTTTAAAACCAGAAAACAAGCCTTAAAATACTTTGAGGAATGATACAAATCAAAGGGACGTATGTTCCGTAACACTCCCAATAACCCTGTTATCGCCCCGTAGGAAGGTATATATCAAAACAACGGAGTAAAAATTACAACATGCATTCTGAAACAATTATATGGGTAGAGAAACAGACTAAATGAGATACGCACACGGAAACACAGACAATGAATACTTCCGTAATCAAAATGTTATAAATATAAATATTTTTCAGTTGTTTAGTATGCAACTCACCCATGATTATTGCTAGTCGCTAGATTGCGTGAGTGTGCTATAGGATTTCTAGATTTGCTTTAAGTTTCGGAAATTTTTGTTCATGATACAGGGAACCCAAATGTCGCTAGCAAGCATATAATAATGAGTGGATGAATTACATTCAGATTTATTTGTTTTTTTAATGTTTAAACATAGACGATGAAGGCATTATCTTTTGAAGAAAAACAAAATCAATACTGACATTTAAAAATGTATGCAAGTGACATTATACAGTTAGGTTCGTTTATAATATCACTGTTGTGAGCCATTTTGAGACCCTAGCCGTTTTAAAACGGCCATAAGTCGTTTCGAAACGGCGCCCAGCAATTTCGTGAACCTTACCTAATCCTGAAACAACTCCGGACCGCTTC